>JALGPY010000040.1:1286911-1962345 GCA_023055425.1 Linanthus parryae | reverse complement strand
GCAAACACCTACGTTTTCAAAACTAATTGAATGCACGAAGAACATCGAGCCTATAGTCGAGAGACAGAAAAAGAAGAACGCTCCAGAGCGACCTGCGAGCAGCACCACTTACAAGATCGGAAGGTTCAGCTACAAGCGGGGACGCGAAGCTGAGGTCAACACAGTTTCGCCCCAGAAACAAGCGAAGGTTGTGAACTTCGATGTACCGCCTCTGCCATGCTCGGTAGAGGAAGCGAGTGACCTCTGCAAACAGTGGCGCAAAGACGGCGTCCTGCCACCACTCGAGAAAACACCCTCCAAGGAGATGGTGAGGGACCCTAAGTGGTGCGAGTACCACGGCAAGATCATGCATCCTACCGCCGAGTGCAAGAAACTCAGGTTCGCGTTCGATCAGAAGATGAAGAACGGCGAGTTAATCGTCAGCGATAACAGGAAGGACGTGCGCAACAACCCACTTCCTGCCCATACAGAGTCAGGCTCGAAAGGCAAAGAGGTCGCCATGATCTCGATCGTAGACCTGGAGGAGGTCGCAGAGGATGGTCTACCCATCATTGCTGAGGTCCATCAAGACGAAGATTATAGCATGGACACGGAGGATGAACGTGCCGACCGCATGAAAGGGTCGCACGGCTTCAACAAATTCTTCGATGAGATGAATTTCTCCGAGAGGTGCCGGACTGATATGACAAAAGCAATCTTAAGGATAGCGGAGGACTACGAGGAGGACCTCGTGGTCTCCAACGGGAAAGTCATCAGGGCGTCTCGTTCCACAGAAAAGAGCATGACCTTTTCTGCCAGCGACAAGAAGACGGATGCGAGTCATCAGAGGCCTCTGTACGTGACCGCCATCATCAATGGCGTCGAATTCAAGCGAGCATTCGTCGATGGTGGAGCAGCGGTCAACGTTGTTCCACTCCACACACTGAAGCTAGCAGGGATCCCCGAGCACAAGGTAGTCAAACGTCCATCTCCACTGGTGGGATTCGGGAGCGACTCTAGAATGACGATCGGATGGATCCGCCTGGGCGTCCAGATTGGCAAGATCAAGTGCTCGGCGAAGTTCTATGTCATAGACGCGAACACCACATACCACATGATCATAGGTCGAGCCTGGATTCATCGCTTCGACGCAGTCCCTTCGACGGCTCACCAGGTTATGAAAGCTATCTGGAACGACAGAATTGTCGAGATACCGGCTTCGACTAACCCGTTCAACTTGGACGAAGCACATCTCAGCGAGGCGGTGTGGTTCACTGAGATGGCAGACGAGCAAACACCCGGGCCTTTTAACCCTACTCCTTTACCTCTCTGGGAGGACATCAAGGACCAGTCACCTGCGGGCGTGATGGTGACAAGGGAAGATGCCAAAGAAAAGCCGCCTGCACGCGAAGAGGCGCCACGTATCGCATATCATAGAAAGAATGTGTACACCTTGAAGAGGATCGCGAAGCATGACCCCGAGGGCAAGGAGATAGAGAGCTTCTACGCCAATGGGAAGAAATGCTATCGCATACGAAGGTGCGCGGGGATGTCCTCACACGGGCATGGGGATGTCCCCGAGCAAATCAATCAAATCGAGCAAGTCGCGCTAACGGAAGAGCCAACACAAGGCACTCCAGACGAGAAACTCAAAGAAGCGCCTGAATGCATGGAAGACAGGCCAAGACCGCAAAAGCAAGAGCTAAAGGAAGTGTTCCTCAGCCCGAACGAGGAAAAGAAAAGGCCGGTCTTCCTGAGCGCGGACCTCACAAGCGAAGAGGAACAAGGACTGCTGCAGCTCCTAACTGAGTACAAGGACGTGTTCGCATGGGAATATGATGAGATGCCAGGTCTGGATACAAGCATCACCATGCACCGTTTAGACATCATCCCAGGGTCTAAACCGGTCAAGCAAAGCACCAGAAGCTTCAGGCCAGAACTCAACGTGAAGATCAAGCAGGAGATCGTCAAACTCCTAGATGCCAAGTTCATAGAGCCAAATCATCATCCCACATGGCTGGCCAACATCGTCCCGGTGGTGAAGAAGAACGGACAGCTTCGCATCTGCGTGGACTTCCGAGATCTCAATCGCTTCTGCCCTAAGGACGATTTCCCACTGCCCAACATCGATTTGCTTATCGATTCAACAGCAGGCCATCGCATGTTCAGTTTCATGGACGGTTTCAGCGGATACAATCAAATCAAGATGGATCCCGAAGATGCGCGGAAAACTGCATTCATCACTCCTGTGGGGGTATTCAACTACACGGTAATGCCGTTCGGTCTTAAGAACGCGGGCGCAACCTATCAGCGGGCCATGATGGCTCTGTTCCACGACATGATGCACAAAGAGTTGGAATTCTACGTGGACGACCTGGTGGTTAAATCCAAGCACGAAGTGGATCACCTTGCAGACCTGCGAAGGGTGTTCAACAGATGCAGGAGCTTTCAACTGAAAATGAACCCCATGAAATGCGCGTTCGGCGTGACCTCGGGGAAGTTCTTGGGATGCGTGGTCCATCGCCAAGGAATCGAGCCCGACCCTGCGAAAGTGTCAGCCGTCACCAGCATGACGCCACCCCATAACCAAAGTACCTTGAAAACATTATTGGGAAAACTGTCGTACCTGCGGAGATTCATCCCAGCAATTGCAGAAATCACATGCTGTTTCAGCACTCTTCTCAAGAAGGACGCCGCGTACAACTGGGCTCCGGACCACGAAGCTGCATTCGAAAAGCTGAAAGAGCTGCTCACGTCCTCAAAGATAATGATCGCGCCCCAGCTGGGATCACCGCTTCTGCTATATCTCACATCAACAAGGAGATCTATAGGAGCACTCTTGGCCCAGGAGTATGAAGGCCAAGAGAGGCCCATCTACTATATCTCTCGCATTGTGCAGCCTGCTGAATCAAGGTACACAGACATCGAACGTCATTGCCTTGCTTTATTCTTTGTGATAGAAAAATTGAGACACTATTTTGCGTCACACAAAGTAGTGGTGGTCACCAAGAGCGACCCCATAAGATATTTGCTAACTCACACTACTCCGGGTGGGAGACTGGCGAAATGGTACATGACCATCTCTCAATACGATATCACATGCGTAAAACCAAGAGCGATCAAGTCGCAGGCGGTAGCGGATCTGTTGGCACAGTTTCCCGACAACAGCCACGAACCTGTGATCGAAGAAGAGCTCGAAGGCCCTGAAATCTACGCAATCGACGTGCCCTATTGGACCCTCCACTTCGACGGTTCGTCAACCAGGAAGGGCGGAGGCATTGGGATAGTCTTGACAAAACCAGATGGGGAAGTCGTACAGATGTCCGCAAAGCTCAACTTCGCAGTCACAAACAACGAAGCGGAATACAAGGCTCTCATCGTGGGGCTCCGTGCGGCAAAAGCCTTGGAAGTGAGCAACTTAACAGTCATGGGAGATTCCAAGCTGATTGTTAAGCAAGCCTCGGGCGAATATGGTTTGAAGGAGATCAATCTCCTGTCTTATCGTACCCTAGTACAGAAACTGATGCAACAATTCTGCGATGTGAAGTACGAACACAAGCCTCGAGCAGACAACAGGCACGCAGACGCCTTATCAACTCTGGGATCTAAGGTCAGCATAGACAAATGCCCTGCAAGGATTTCCATCGAGGTGCGAACATCGTCAGCATTAACAGAAGATGCGTGCGACGACGAACACATGGATGATGCAGACTGGCGGAAAGCAATCCTGCAAGCCATTACGAAAGGCACCAGCAGCGAAAGCTGGGCACTCACAAAAGGATACTGCATCCACGACAACACCCTTTACTACAAGGGTCCTGGAGGAATACTCATGCGATGTGTCTCCGAGCAAGAGGGACAACAACTGTTAGAAAAGATTCACCAACACGCTTGCGGAGAAAGCGAGGTGTCAATCTACAGAAAGGCTCAGAGATATGGCATTCATTGGCCAGGCATGTCAACAGCCGCAGCCCTGATACAAGGGAAGTGCGAAAGTTGCGCGCTAATCAAAGACTCTCTACTCGTCGCCCTAACCGATGACGACACGGATTGGAGGAAGCCACTGTTTGATTTCCTCACCCACGGCACCGCGCCCGAATCGAGAAAAGAGGCCGAAAAATTGAAAAGGAAAGCGTCTCGATACGTGGTACAGGAAAACCTGCTTTGGCGAAGAGGTCACGAGGGCAACTTGCTGCGATGTCTAGACGGTAGAGAAGCACAAGAGGTCATGGACCTTTCTCATCAGGTGGAGCATCAAGGAGGTGCGAAATTATGCAGACAGCTCCTCTCAATCGGATACTTCTGGCCCACCATGGAAGTCGATTGCCGCACTAAAGTGCGACGCTGCCAAGAATGCCAATTCAAAGGGAACCTAGTGCACGCTTCCGCCGTGGACTTACATGCATTTGGGACGCCATGGCCATTTCACACATGGGCTCTGGACTTCATCGGTCCTATCCGACCGACGTCGCATGGGAACCATTTCATTCTCACCGCAACCGAGCTGTTCACTAAGTGGGTGGAAGCAATACCACTAAAGACGGCAAATGCGCTGGCTGTGGTCAATTTCATCCAGGAAAGCATCGTATGCAGGTTCGGAATCCCAAACTCCATTCTTTCAGATAACGGTACTCCTTTTGTTAATCGCCAGGTAGCCGCGAAATTAGCGGAGTACAACATCAGGCAGATATGTTCTACCCCTTACTACCCAAAGGGAAACGGACAAGCCGAAGCGACTAACAAGACGCTGTTGAGAATATTGAGCAAAATGGTCGCAGACGACCACAAGAAGTGGGCCGACTCTCTAAGCATAGCTCTGTGGGCCTACAGAACTTCTCCAAGGACACCCACAGGGGCCTCGCCATTTCTACTGTGTTATGGGGCCGAAGCTGTGGTACCTGCGGAGGTTAGAGTCAACTCGGCAAGGCTGGCCTTCCATGCACTCTATGAAAATCAACGCGATCATGACTTAATCTTGCTGGAAGAAAAGCGAGAACAAGCCAAAAGGACTAACAAGCGGTACCAGGAAAGAATCGCTCGCGCCTACAACAAGACAGTCCAGCGAAGGGATTTCGCAGTCGGAGACCTGGTCTTGCGCGCATCTGATCACTGCATGCGAGAAGCGACTCACCCAAAGTTCGCAGCTAATTGGGAAGGACCCTTCGAAGTCACAGAAGTCTTCGATAGTGGCTACTGCACCATACGAAGGTTTCACGGTACAACCTCAACTCCCAGTTCAATCAATATGCGCTGGATCAAGAAGTACTATCCCTGACTTCTCTCATTTCATACGTTTTATGATAACGTGCTTAATGTCTCATGTGGTTATGATTTACGCAATCTCCTCCCCCATATGAGAGGATTGTAATCCCATCTCTCCCATATGAGAGCGTTATAATAAAAGAATTCTCCCAAATGAGAAGTTCATATTTCTAGCTGTCTATGTTGCCCTATTTAATTTGTTATTACTGTTAACAATGGTTTATTCGCTGCAATAGCAATTCATACAAACTGCGATCTTAATTGATCATATAAGCCTATCTCTCACGATAGCAGCCAACGCAAATACGATCTTAAGTGATCATCTAAGCCTATCTCTAACGATAGCAGCTAATGCAAATGCGATCTTAAGTGATCATCCAAGCCTATCTCTCACGATAGCAGCCAATGCAAATGCGATCTTAAGTGATCATCCAAGCCTATCTCTCACGATAGCAGCCAATGCAAATACGATCTTAAGTGATCATCTAAGCCTATCTCTAACGATAGCAGCTAATGCAAATGCGATCTTAAGTGATCATCTAAGCCTATCTCTCACGATAGCAGCCAATGCAAATGCGATCTTAAGTGATCATCTAAGCCTATCTCCTACGATAGCAGCCAACACAAATGCGATCTTGATTGATCATCTAAAGCCTATCTCTTACGATAGCAGCCAAACGCAAATGCGATCTTAACTGATCATCTAAAGCCTATCTCTTACGGTAGCAGCCAACACAAATGCGATCTTAATTGATCATCTAAAGCCTATCTCTTACGATAGCAGCCAAGCGCAAATGCGATCTTAATTGATCATGTAAAGCCTATCTCTTACGATAGCAGCCAAACGCAAATGCGATCTTAACTGATCATCTAAAGCCTATCTCATACGGTAGCAGCCAATTCAAATGCGATCTTAATTGATCATGTAAAGCCTATCTCTTACGATAGCAGCCAAGCGCAAATGCGATCTTAATTGATCTTGTAAAGCCTATCTCTTACGATAGCAGCCAAACGCAAATGCAATCTCAATTGATCATCTAAGCCTATCTCTCAAGATAGCGGTCTACACAGGTGCGATCTCAAGCCTATCTGTTATGATAGTGACTTATACGCAAAACGATTTTACCTGATCTTCTCAAGCCTATCTGTTACGATAGCAACTTATATGCAAAGTGATTTTAGTTGATCACCAAAGCCTCTGTTACGATGGCAACGCATGCGCAAGATGATCTTACTGGATCTTCTAAAAGTCTATCTGTTGCGATAGCAATTTATGCGAGAAACGATCTCAAGCAGTTAGCTAATAAAGCCTATCTTTTGTGATAGCAGTTCGCACCACTTAATGATCTTAATTGATCTGCTAAAGACTATCTGTTACGATAGCAATGTTGTGAACATGATCTTAAATGGTTTGCAACGGCCAACTGCAAGCCCATCCGCCGAGATGGCACAGCTGCGAAGATACGATCTCGAACGATCTAGCAAAACACCCGCGAATCATTATATCGCAGATACGAAACAATTACATAGCATTATGCAGGGCGAAATGTGCCGAAACGCATGCGAAATTGTATTTGTTGTAAAGAGACAGCAGATAATACAGAAAACTATTTATCATTATGAGTCAAATGACTTACAATTTATCTGTCTAGATAGCAGCTTACAAACGAAAAGCTCGAATCTAACTACGCAGCCAACATGGCTTACAATACATTCGAAAAGTGGCTGGTAAGCCAGCAGAGACGCAGTACGGAAACCCGGACTGCAAAGGATGAACCCATCGGTTTCAAAAACCGGCTACGCAACGCCCGGATCTGCGGGTGAACATCTGTAGCAGAGGGGATCTTGCTCTAAAAGAGCCACATGAAGCCATACGCTCGAGATCCCGCTATCCGACAAGGCCGTTGTCAGATATGCACCCCATAACATTTGCCCAAGGAGCCACCGGTTCCGGCGATCCACAGGCAAGCAGAAGCTCCAAAGGGCAAGGGCTCCTTGTAGACGGGGATGAACGCGACGGTTCGTCACCCCGAGCTCACAAACGTGAAAGAGACGGATTCTTCTTCGGAGATGCTGAAGAAGAATTCCGCCGTTCATTACGAGACGGTAGCACGGTCACTTCGGCGCTGCACCTCGCCGCGAGGCGGCCGGAAACATGACCTGCACACATAATACACGAAGAAATTTCTTCGAACACGCATGAGATATTATCTGCATCTTCTTTATGATGGTTATAAAGAGCAATAGGCCTCATAAAATGGATCTTGGAAACTATTTCTATAGCACAAAGCGCAAACTCAGGATTCAAAACTTGAAGTTGCCATGAATCAACGAAAAACAAGCGTTGAAGCCAGCAGTCGTAAGGACTCACGGCAAAGCACATGTTTGGGATGAAGAACCCAAATAGCAAAGACAGGGTTTATATAGACCCTGTACAGACTCTTCGGTTGCCTAAGATGAGTCAGCAAAATTCAAAAAGAGGGTAAGTTCAATCACTTACGCCTTGAAAAGCGGTAACAATCAATTACCCTACTAAAGGCTACGACGATTCAGTTGCGTATCCTAATAAATGACGGATAGTCATGATTCGGATGGACTTCCCAACGGAAGCGTGCTTATCTGCCGAGAAATTAGCGCGAAAATCAAGCAGAGAATCAATTGCTGATGTCATAATTGGATATGCACAGATATGTCCAATCAAATCCCAGAAAAGGGCAAAACGGGAAACTTCATTGTTCTTGTTAAAAAAAAAAGGGGGAGAAACCCTAGCAACATTACATTAATGTTCAAGATATTACATTAATGTTTCAGCTATTTTTTCGAACTATTTTTGCAAGATTCGAAAAATCAAAGCAAATTCTTGATTAAGGAGTCTTAGGGCGCGAACTGCTCGCTCAGCTTCTCCACCTGTTCCACTTCTTGCTTCAGTAGCTCGCATCTAGCATTCATCTCATGATACAGCCTCAGAGCTTCATCAACCTTTTGCTTCTGCTGCTCCACCTTCTGCATCTCGACTGCGAGATTCTGGTGACCGAGTTTCAAAGTTACGGCCGCGCGGATCAGTGTGACTCTGTCCTTAAGAAACTTAAAGCCCATTCTGCCTTGGACTTTGGTCACGAGGTTTTGGCACATGCCACATAGCAGTTCAGCACTCTGGACCGAAATGGTCGCAGGCGTAGCCGCAGACAGCTGCTCCAGTATCCAAATGGCTTCAGTAAGGAACAGCCTCCTGTCAAAGGGCCCGATCTCCAGAGATCTCACAAACGAGCGAGGGTACCTGAGACGCATTCGGACCACCCAGTCTACGTCGGTTTGCTTCAAACCTGAGGAGATGTCAAAAATAAGTTATGATGTCAAAAAATTCGCAAGCGAATAATGTGACGCGCGAACAGTAAAGCTCTACTTACCAGTTCCTTCCAGAATCTCATGAAGAGAAGGAATGCGCGCTGCAGGGCCGGTTGAAGACTGTCCTCGCTCCATAGCTCTCCTATCAGCTGCGAGCTCTAATCTCTCGTAGTCGGGAGGAAGAATGTAGGCCGCGCCAGCTGCGACTACATTCCCAACCTGCGAGCCCCAAAAGCTCCACGCAGGAATGGGTGCCTCTGACTCAGTCATTGCCGGAGGTGAAGAGACAGCCGTAGTCGCTTGTCGAAGGACACTCTCGGATGCGGAAGCATTAGCAGCAGTTGTCCTTACCTCGTCCGCACTAGCATGGACATCTCCATCCATCAACACAGTGTCAGCTCCAGCATCGTCGGAAAGCTCGATGATGTCCTCACGAGGCACACCCGCGTGGTCAGCAGCTGCGACGGGCTTCTCGGTATGGGAGCTCGGAATTTCTTGATAGGGCGCAGAAGGCTGACTTCTCTGCTCCAGCTCAGGTTCCTCAGCATGACCTGCGACATTAGATGCGATGATATGAGGTAACTTGCGCTATAAGTTATTCTGCTATCTTTACTAAAGGCTAAGAATAAGCACCTCCACGCGAAGGTGGGATTGAGGTATCTTCGTCATACACTAAGGACGTGGAACCATGCCCTATTAGTGTATCCTCACTAAGCAAGTCTGTAAGAGGAGCGTGACCTGGGATGCGAATAAACCAGTCATGACTTTGCCTCAAGTTGCTAAAGCCTAGTACATGCGTATCACTCAAATGATTACCTGAAGGTTCTCCGCATTTGTCTACTAACCAACGGCGAATGCCAGCCTTTGACACGCCATGCTTTAACGCACCCACAATAACATCTCTATAAGTTACTGCGAGATTGAAGATCTCACCTTTATCGCCGCCTGCGATTTCCTCGAAATCCGCTTGGACTTGCTCCAAGGCTGCTGCATCCTCTCCGAGAACCTCATCTTCCTCCTCCGCATGAGGAGCCACTTCTTCGGGAAGCTCGTCTTCCTCGACAGTTGGACGCGCTAAGTCGTCAACATGCCACTCTTCGAGACTCCGCTGCTTCACACGCTCAAGCTCCTCTTCTTCCCGACGCCTTCTTCTCTCAGCAGCCTCCGCGGCTGTCTTCCGGGACTCAGCCAGAATGTCCTCGCTTATGGGATCATCTGGGATGCCAGAATGGGCATCCCTCTTTTGCCTCTTGGCCGCGAGGCCGCCAGCGGTCTCATCATCATCATCTGCGAATACACGAATGGTTTAAAGAAAAGAAGTGCAAAGAAGTTACGATGACGGGAAATGAAATGCGACGGAGGTACCTCCTAACTCCTCCTCATGCATCACAACTGTTGCTTCTTCTTCTTCATCACTTGCTTGGGGCTCCTGCCTCTTTTCCTCTCCCTCTTGATCGAAGGGAACGAAAGACTCAACTGCGAGCTCTTTCCGCACTTTGCTGGGCATGCGACCTTTGCCTTTGTCCTTGATAGAGAGGGACCTCACTGGAGGAGAAGCTGGAGCGCTTCTAGGGGAAGAAATGGTAATTCCCTTTTGCCTAGGTCTCTTCGCTCTTGGCGCCGCAGTCGCTGGAGGAGACGGGTCATCTCCGGGAGGAGACGGAGCCGGAGGATTGTCTATCAGCGAGTCAGCAAAAACATTCATGACTGCGCGAACCTTTGTTTCAACCTCAGCGTCCATCCTCCATGAAAGCCGGAACGGCTGCTGTTGTCTTCTGGTAGCAACAATGGTGTTGACCAGCGACTTGGAGCGATCACCAGCTGCGAATCTCCGCACATGACACTACAACAGTACAGAATAAAAGTGGCAGCACATGGTAGAAGACTCCGTCATGGGGGTGACCATCGATCAGGTACCTCGATAGCCAAGCACAGAGAAAAGCACAAAGGGTCAAATGATAGCCCTTGCCCTCTACGTAATTCTCGGCCTCCGGGTCCTCACTCAGAAGTTTCTTAGTGATGCTGCTGTTCGCATAGTCTCGGAAGAAGTACTGCAACCATTTGTTCCAGGTATTCTTCGCAGACGTATCAACCAGCTGCCAGTTCGGAAGGGGCTTTGTAGTGGTCCACCGAGTGGAGATTTTCTTCACCTCTGCTAGGCATTCCTCCATCTGCGTATACAAGGCAATCTCCGCAGATGTCCTCAAGGGACTCAGAGGGTCCACTTCACCCATGGGGGAAAGCTCGTACAGCATTTTCACGTCCTCGAGCGTGGGGGCAGCCTCGAACTCAGCAAAATGGAACGAGTGAGTCGCAGGCGAGTAACGGGACAGAAGGTCTAGAAGCATGGATTGATCCAGCTTCACGGCAGCACCCTTCATAGCACGGATAGCAAAATACACGCCGGCTTCGTTAAGAGTCTCGGCGTGATGATCCAACACGTGGTCAATCCACTCATCCATATAGTCCAATTTCTGGACGAACGCCTGAGTAGAAATCGCAGTATACGGGAAGTGCCCGTTCTCGATCCCCAATCGAACTATATCCTCGGAACCAACCCACTCGAGCAGGGCTGAGTTAACTGGGCGAGTCAACGTCAGCAATCGCTCAACGGGAACGGGATCAGGCATCCTCTTCGCCTTTATCCTCGCATGGTAGAAATCTTTGCCGCCTAAAAAGGGGGCTTTTCGCCACAAGGCCTGCGGAAGGTCGGGTATCTCTTCATCTTCCTTGACGGGTCTGGTTACTCTTGTCTTGGCCATTCCTGCGAAAGAGCAAGAAAAAAGGGGGGAGAAATACCACACTTCAGTTTGAGTTTTGGGAATTCAAGATCTATGCGAAGGAAAACGAACAGTTCCGGTATCGATTTCAGAAATTGGGGAATCGCAAGATCCAATATTGTTGAAAGATTACAACGAAACGGGTTCAAAGATCAAAACCTCTTCACAAATCCCATGGGTTTACAGATTCAACGCAGTTCAAGGCAAACACTGGTATCTTAAATCAAAAATAAGTAAACGAGGCCAACCTTGTTTTCTTGAAGCTTGCTTGGATATGCACAATTGAAGAACACGGATTGCAGTTCTGAACTGGTGATTGATTATCTGGATCTGCTCTCGAAGATCTCCGGGTACCATTCACTTTAAGAGGAAAAAGTGATGCTTTGCAATAATGGGGGATACAAGGTATTTATCCAAAACAATGAAGGGTTGCGTCCTTTCGATAGTCGAATCGCAACCGCCACCGTCGAATCGCGCAATCACAGGACAAGCTGACGTCACGCCTAAAACCCTAAAGGTCAGACGACACGACTCTAGGGGTTTTAGGTCATACTGACACACACGGGGGCTGAACTTACCCGTATTTGAATTGGTGCGTGGCGGCGACGCGTATGTTGGTTTCCGCGCATGGAAGTCTATACGGCTATGAGTCTTCACGCGCAGAAAGGGGGCTAATGTAGATACTGCTTTCTGACATGACAGATCTTGTCCACGTGGCGGCCATCCAGCACACCATATTGTGCTCCACACACACATGATCACCAGCCGAGCTGATCCATGTGGGGGCTGCGAGACAGAGCCCTCGCATACCACTGCACGGGACTTGTAGGGACTTAGTGGTTTGGAGGCTAGAGTAAGCCTTGTCGCGTGCGAGCCAAGCCCGCACGCGACCTTTAGTAACTGTTTTGAGAGATCTATGGCACGAGCTCCCTAGACCCGGTCAATCCGGTCAAACCCGGTCAACCTCGTAACGGTTCCGGTATTCGCGCACCACGTGCTCTAACGGTTCCTATATACTCGGACGAACGTGCCGTTATGGTTAAGCTAATTAAGCCGCCATTAATGGGCGCATTAACCACACTACAACGCTCACGTTCTCCAGTATATATAGATCGTCAACCTTTCCATACAAAGGAGAACACACTGCCATACGCGGAAGCTCTGCCAAACCTCTGTCTCTCTCTCAGACATTGCTACTGACTTACTCTCTCCCTACACACATCCCTATTCTTCCTGTGCGATCTTTGATCCACTACACACGGTGCACACGGAGGTCTCCCTGCCGGAATCTCTTGTGCACAGTAGCTGAACCAAAATTTTTCAAAGAAGCTATCTCTCAACCACAATGGTTCAATGCCATGAAACAAGAAATTTTGGCTTTGAAAAGGAATCACACTTGGATCATTACCAGCTTACCTCCAAATCACAAGTCAATTGGGTGCAAATGGGTTTATAAGACTAAACTCAAAGCTGATGGCACAGTTGAAAGACACAAAGCTAGATTGGTAGCAAAAGGTTACACACAAGTGGAGGGCATTGACTTCTCAGAAACTTTCTCACCAGTGGCTAAACTACCAACTTTTAAGTGCATTTTAGCACTTGGGGCTATGAACAATTGGCATTTATTGCAACTGGATGTAGATAATGCCTTTCTCCATGGTACCTTAGAAGAAGAAGTTTACATGGATTTACCACAAGGCTATTATGATCTCACAAACACCACCTCTCAAAATTCAACAAAGTATCAAGTTTGCAAGCTTCAGAAAGCTCTTTATGGTCTTAAACAGGCCTCTAGACGGTGGTTTGACAAATTCTCCAACACTCTCTTGAGAATGGGATTCCAACAATGCAAGAGTGACTACACACTCTTTCTTCACAGGTCAGGTGGCAATCTAGTGATTATTCTGGTATATGTTGATGATATCCTCCTTGCAGGACCTGATTTACAAATTTTGACAAAGTTCAAAACTACTCTGAATCAAGCTTTTCAGCTCAAGGATCTAGGCAATCTGAACTATTTCTTGGGATTTGAAGTAGCTAGAGACAGTGCTGGGATTTTATTGTCACAACATAGCTTTGCACAGACTCTCTTGGAAGACAGTGGCTATCTACATTGTAAACCAGCTTCCTCTCCCATGGTGGCACAAATTTATCTCAGTGCCTCAGACAGTGAACCTCTTGATGCAGAAAATGTCACTCTTTACAGAAAGGTTATTGGCAAACTTCTTTATTTGTGCCATACAAGACCTGATATCACATTTGCTGTTAACAAACTTAGTCAGTATGTCTCACAGCCCACAAGAAATCACATGATTTCCTTACATCATGTTTTGAGATACATCAAGAAAGCTCCAGCTCAGGGAATTTATTTTCCAGCTATTTCTACTACTGCAATTATTGCTTATTCAGACTCAGATTGGGGAGGATGTATAGATACCATGAGATCTACTACAGGCTATTTGGTTTTTCTAGGCAAATCCCTTGTTTCTTGGAGTTCAAAGAAGCAACAGGTTGTCTCCAGAAGCTCAGCTGAAGCTGAGTACAGAGCTTTGACAATGACCTCTTGTGAAATCAAGTGGCTTCTCTCTTTGCTTTCTGAACTTGGCATTCAAACCTCAGGTACACCTGTTATATGCTGTGATAGTAAGCCTGCTATTGACATTGCCAATAACCCTGTTTATCATGACAAAACTAAGCACATTGACTTAGATTATCATCTCATTAGAGATCTAGTTCATTCTGGAGATATCTCTCTTGCCAAGGTCAGTAGTGCAGATCAACTTGCAGATTTCCTTACCAAGCCACTCACAGCTCGCATTTTTCATAATCTGATCTCCAAGTTGGGTGTGCTTGTTGACCCCTCTCCAACTTGCGGGGGGGGGGGGGGGGGGTATTGAAATTCCAGCAGAAAATCAATGGTTTGTGCAGAGGTGATCAAGAGGCTTGGACTAAAGTGAAAGCTCTGCCAAACTGATGACATGAAGCTGAGGACATGCAGCTACCGTTGGATCCGTTTTTCTCCAATCTAATCTGAGCCGTAGAACCATAACGGTGTCGTTTTACTTAATGAGTGTTGCCGTTAGCAAATAGGACAGCTGTCTCGTTCCTATTGGTTGTTTTGTTTTCTCTTTCTGTAACAAACTCTTATATCATCTCTTCGATGATTTTCTGGCAATTTGATGAAGTTTTCTTCTTCTCCATTTCTCTTCTTTTCTCTGCTAATTTGTTTCTGCATCTTGGTTTATATGATGCTAAGATTTTAATATTAGTAGTTCCCTGGAGGAAGTAACTGCATTAGTTTCCTTCAGGTTATTTTGTTCGCCTTGTCCTTAGCTTCAGATGTACCTGCCCAAAAGAATGCTACTAACCTAGATAGACATTTGGCATTCAACAAGATTTATGAATACAAAAATGTATAATTCAAAGTTTGAAGATTGGAGACATTGAAATGTGCGGGAGTTCTTTTCTTTCTACATGTCAATTAGTAGATTTAAATGATTTGCATAGCAGAGGTTTTCTCATGGTCGATCAAGCTGACACGATACCCTAACAGTATGGTTGTAAGATCCCGTCCCACATCAGGATATTAAGGATTAGATGTATATATGGTATGATTGGGGAATTATAATATCATTTCCCACATCGAAAATTTGTGAGCTTGACATCTGGTGTATGATAAAACTTGTAGATTATTACTAGCACGTTCAAGGCTTAGAGCATCGACAGTAGACTATTCAAATGACACCAAAATAGCCAGTCAAATTGAATAAGGGCTAGTTTGGGAATGCTGTGGCGGACTATTCAGATGGAACCAAAATAGCCAGTCAAATTGAATGAGGGCTCTAGTTTGGGAATGTTGTGGCGGTGCTAGAAAGCTGTTGTGTGAAAACACTGCAGAAAAGCATCTCCCCCCTTGCTTCATGAAAATTGTTGTGGGGCACTTTCACTTATTCAACATGCCGAACTTCAAGTAACATACAACCCCTTATTATGACACCCTTAATAGGCAGGGTTCGTTCCTGAAAATAGTTGATTCATGAAAATTGTTGTGGGGCACTTTCACTTATTCAACATGCCGAACTTCAAGTAACATACAACCCCTTATTATGACACCCTTAATAGGCAGGGTTCGTTCCTGAAAATAGTTGCTTCATGAAAATTTTTGTGGGGCACTTTCACTTATTCAACATGCCGAACTTCAAGTAACATACAACCCCTTATTATGACACCCTTAATAGGCAGGGTTCGTTCCTGAAAATAGTTTTGTAGACAAATTTGCATTTATATCGTGCAAAAAGACTATTACATCATGGATCAAATAACGTGGTTAAACAAAAATCACATGACGCAATTTAATTATCAAAACTTATCAAAAAGCTGCATCATCTTGTTATCCAAATCATCTGGTCAAAGTAACCAAGTGATAAAAGTAGGTTTATGAAGAAAGAGAGGGAACTGGGAAGTACTATGTATTGGCCTCTATAAAACAACACATTTTCATTTTTCTGATAATTTCAATCTTAACTCTTAAGTACTGACTTGACTCCTCTAGTAGTGTAGACACACAACATAGTTTTGTCTCTGCTTGATCAAAATCTTGCGTATGCCACTACAAGTAAATTGCATAGTTGAGTTTTGTTCTATGTTGTAACTTCGTCATTTGATCAAGCTAATTAAACGGCGTCCGTCAATTTTATCTAACCGCGTACCCTATTTGCTCAAGTTAAATTGCACCTCGTGAGTTTTGTTTAACCACATTATTTCATCCAGATTCAGGCAATAATTCAATGAAATTTGGGTGTCCTTTTTAATAGTACTGTTGTTGTAGTTTTTCTATGTTTATTTTTTCTGAAAAACATTCAGAATCCATCAATCAAGCAGTAACACTACTACTGCATGTCTGTAATAAAGGGAAAGATAGAAAAGAAAGAGGATTGCGTGGAACAGAAGTAAAGTGCTGGTGAAAATGTCACTGACTGAGTGCACGTACCTGTTTGTGTGTTTTTGTAATTGGACAGAGCTCCAGCCCACAGAGGGATGTTCGATTCACACACATCTACCACTCCGTTCCAACTCTTTTGTACCATTTAGATTTTTATCACTATTAACTGGGTTATTTTGATCGGGTGATTTAAATAGCAAAATTTTGTAATTTTTAGATAATGTTTTCGTAGTGTTGTAGAGTAACTCTTATTCTACACGACCATAAAAAATTAGATAAAAATTGCATCATTTTCACATCCAAATCATCGGGTCAAAGTGACCCAATTACGGATTAAAATGTCCAAATGGTGCAAAGCACCTGGGACGGAGTGGTACTATACTACCAAATTGCTAGAAAGGTCTTATGTTTAGTCTCTTTCTTGGCTCTCTAGGCTAATTTCAGACATTGGATTGACACTAAACCTCAGAATCAGTTGAGACATCAAGACAGTGACACATTCACATGATCTGGTCGAGAGAAAAAAATCAGACGCAAGTTAAGAAGTTTCATTTAAGCACAAAATGTATATCACGCGTCAAAGTACATACAGTAAAACCTCTATAAATTAATAATGTTGGGACCGGCATATTTTATTAATTTAGCGAGATATTATTATATCGATAAATTAATAATTTATTAATTTAAAGAGGTTTAATGTATGACTTTCAAAATTTCAAGTTCAATGATAGATTTAAAGATGAACTCAACATATTTTCAACTTTGAAATATTGTGGTGCATCAAGTCTTTCATTTTTACTTCCCAATTATAACACCAAATGGATTGAGGTATACTTTCCATTAGTCATACTTGCTAGTGCTTTTGTAGAGAACAATTTAATCCCTTATAATAAATAAAATGCCACGTGCAACACATGCTCTAAATTAGTAGTATAATTGAACCGTTATCATTAAGGGTGGAAGACACTATGCTCAACACATATTCATCTTTAAATTAAATTCGGAAGTTAAAGAATAGTTTATTTTTCTTCACATGTAAGTGCAATGATGAGATTTAAAGATGAATTCAATATATACTTGAAGTTCAACAAAAAACAAGTGAATATAAATTCATTTCTAACAAGTCAATCTTAGAATATTTGGACTACTTTAGTGATTATTAATTTATAGTTTCGTTGGGACCAATATATGTACACTGGGATTTCAAAAAAGTTATTATCTTATTATTTTATCGATTGGGGTCCAATTTTGTACTGGTCCCAAGTTGGGACTGGACAAATTATTAATTTTATCGAAGTTATTAATTTATTGAGTATTAACTTATAGAAATTTTACTGTATCTTTATAATAAAACAATATGATTGATTTTAAAATGTCTTTCACGCCATTATTAATTTGATCTCAAACATTGGATTGATGCTAAAGAAGGAAAAAGATTTAGAGAGCCACAAAATATATTTACTTACGAAAATGTTCTGGGAAAAATGGAAAACTTTTAAAAGCGATCATTTGTTTTGAGGATTCATCAAAAAAGAGCCAAACAAGAACAACCAAGAAACTACGAGCTAATGAGTTCATTGGTCCACTTTTCGAAGTCTTCAGTCTTGAGAACTCGACGCGCCAAACGGTCAGCTATCCCATTGAACTCCCGAGGGACAAAACACCATTTAATAGTGATGAACTCAGAAGAAAGTCTTTTCACTTCTCTCAGAACTTCTCTCGTTATCGTCCGTTCCTCTTCCCCTCCATCGTTGTTCTGAATTTGCTGCAGAAGAATCTGCGCATCTCCTTCTACCGTAAGGTGTTTTATGCCTTGAATTTTTAATTTCTTTTTGAATAAAGTTAATCATTATTTTTTATAGACCATTTCTTTTTGGTAGTAGAGAGAGTTTTGAGAGTCTACACAAAATATAGAATACTATGAAGAAAGTATTAGTTTCAATTTACTGCAGTATAACTTTCAAAACCTCAAAAAAGTTCAAAAATAAAATAAAATAGCCACTCCTCCAATTTATATTTTAATTTTTTTAAGGTTAGTTTGATAGTGCCCTGAGGGCACGGGTTATCATCTAAAATACCTTGTGCTTTACTATTTATTGGGTAATGTTGGCTGATTGTGGACATTAGGACTAGAGAGAAATCAAATGTCGTAATTTTTTTTTGCAAGAAATGAAGCTTGTATTAATAAACAAATAGGTCAAAAGAGCAATTACAGAGCTATCACAGTTCAGAGGAGTCTGCTACATACCAACAGCAGATCTTGCACAAGAATGAGCAAGAGAGTTAACATCTCTTGAAACAAAAACATAAGAACAAAAAGAAAAATCTGAAGCCAAAAGCTTACGATCCTCCACAATAGGATAAATGGATACTGAGCAGCTTCCAGATTTGGAGTTCATAGCATCAACCACAATTTTAGAGTTCGAGTGAACTGCAATTCTGTCAAGATTTTTGGATTTAGCAATAAGAAGAGAATGCATTATGCCCAATGCTTCAAGAATCAAATGATTGATATTGTTTGGAAAGGTCTTCATCCACTTTTCAAAAGAGTTGCAATTGGACTTTGAGAAAACTACACCAACACCTCCCAAATTACTGCATTTATTGACTGCAACATCTGAAAAAAAACTCCATATCAACACTTTCACTTGGAGGAGAAGAAGAAGTGAAAGGCTTGACAAAAGAAGATGGGGGAGCCAACAAAAATTCCCGTTGTAGAATTCATACAAATTTGCCAAAGCTCTATTAACAATCTGACCTGGATCCCTTTTAATTCTCTTAAAGATCCAGTCATTTCGAGCCCTCCAAAGTTCCCAACTAATTTGTGCTGCAATACCCAGAACTTTCATCTTTTCACTATGCTTTGAGGCTTCTTCAACAATACAGCACCACCAACCTTTAAGGGGTAGATCATGAGCGATGAAATAGACAAATCTCAAAGGAGAGAGGAGCCATACTTTGGATGCTAAATCACAAAACCTGAGAAGGTGAATATAGTTTCAATTTCCAGCCCACAAAGATCACAAATTTCATCAACATGCACTTTTTAAATTTAAGAGCTGCTTGTTTGGAAGTCGTTTGAAGCAATAGTTGGACATTTGTTCTTTTTAGGATTTTGTAGTCTATGTTGGCAAGATCATGATGAGTTATGTAATTTAATATGTTGTAGTGTTATGCTTATTTCGTTTTTTTGAACAACCAACTTTCAATCAAACTGAGCAAAATTACAAAAATTGGAGTCTCTGTTAACGAAGAGACAGAGCTCTTCTGGGAGAACATAAGCCCAGTTACATGGAAGTAAAGAAAGTTTAGATTTCATGGCAATCCAATGAGCTGCATTGTTGCCTTCTCTTCTGATAAACATAAAGCTGCACTTGAGAGTCCTTGTCATTGAGAAAATGTCTTCAATTGTAGTTCTAATATGCCAAGGGGGTTCCTGTTTCTTCTTCAAAATTTGAATCAAAGTTTCAGAGTCAGACTCCAAAATGAATTCTCCCATGTTCATATTGATAGCCAAACTGACAGCTTCTCTGGCAGCTGCAGCTTCTCCTTGAAGAGGGGAGTCACAAAAGCATTTAGCATTGTGAACCATCTGCACTTTGGCTTTATGGTCTCTGACAATGATCCCTATAAAACCTTGATTATGGGTCTTCAAAACAACTATATCACAATTAAATTTTAGTATACCCATAAGAGGAGCCTTCCATCTTGCAGTAGAATTCTGAAGAGCCTCAGTGTTTGAGGCTTCTTTTTTCTGAGACATAGTCTTTTCTTGAAACTCACCCCAATCCCAGAGGGCTCTTTTGTAAACATGACTAGGTGAGGGGTTGGAGTTTTGAAAAACTTTCATTTATGGCCTTCCAAATATGCCAGAGTAAGAAAGCCAAAAAGGAATTCTTTCCTTCATCTCCAGCTTCAAATTGATCACTTAGCCACACTTCAAGGGCCATGAAATCATTTCAATTACAGATGTAAAATTTGGAGTTTAGCCAAATATCTCTCACCCAAGTGCAACCAATAAATAAGAGAGAAGAGGATTCACTAACTATTGCACATAGAGGACATGCTGGGCTATTGAGAATATTCTTTTGGTGAAGTTTTTGAGCTGTGGCAAGGCTGTTATGGGTTAGCCTCCACAGAAAGCCTTTGATCTTGTTAGGGACTTTCAGGAGCCAAATAGAATCCCACCTTGAGAAACAGTGTTGGAAATTTGAGATTTCCCTAGTAATGTGAGCACCAGCTGTAACTATGTATCCACTTTTGACAGAGTACTTGTCATTTCTAGTTAATGGCCAAATAAAAATGTCACTTTTGGGGATTGAGGGCAGGGGAGTAGCTAGGATCCTCTTCATATTGTGATTGTTGAAAACCTAACTTAGAACCCCTCTGTCCCATTTTTGTGGTATTTCAGAAATGAGGCTTGCCACCATCTGGGATTCATCAATGGTTGTGGATTGAGTGGGTAAAAGAACCATGTTGCCACACCATTTATCTGACCAAATCTTGATGCTTTGACCATCACCCACCAACCAACCTCCATGCTTGACTAATAACTCCTTCCCCTCCAGTAAGCTTTTCCAGGACCAGGTTCCCAGAGATGGTTTTTTGCATTGAGAAATGAGCTCCTATTAAGATATTTGGAGGAAAGCAACATAACCCAGAGAGTATTTGGGTTATGAATAAATCTCCAAGCCTGCTTAGAAAGGAAAGCAAGGTTCATGGCAGCGAGGTCTTTAAACCCTGGACCACCAGCTTTCTTGGGGATCTGAAGTGTTTTCCAGTTTAGCCAATAAGTTCTAGCTTCTCCTGTGGCATTATTCCAGAAAAAGTTGTTGATCTTGATTCTCAATTTGTTGCAAAACTTTTGTGGAAGCTTGAAAACTAACATAATATAAGAGGGTAAGGATTGAAGAACAGCTTTGGTGAGCACTTCCTTGCCTGCTTGGTTGAGGTATTTAGCTTTCCAACCCAGAGTCTTGAAATCAAACTTCTTAGATAAATCATCCACACACTCTTTTTTGGAGTTCCCCCAGCTGAGAGGCAAACCCAAGTATTTCCCAGCCTTGGATACAATTGGGACTTGGAAAATGCCAGCAATCTCCTGTTTGGTACTTTCACAGGCAAGGTTGTCAAACCCGCGGGTTGACCCGCGGGTTTAACGAGTTTACGAGTCCACATGGGCAATCGGGTTGACCCGCTCGAAAACCCGGCGGCTGACAAACCCGCACCAAACCCGTGCAAACCCGTCAAACCCGTAGACTCGCGAGTTGACCCGCGGGTTTACCGAGTCAACTTATTGTGAAAATTGTGTAGCTTTACTAGGTTTTTTATTTTTTTAGTTCACGAAAAAACGGGGTATATATATAGTCATCCAACTTCAAACATTGGTGAACCATTAGAATTGTCACAAGATTAAGAGATAAAGTATAACGACCAATATTCAACCAACCACACCGATAATTGTGTAAATATCAAACGAACAACACTTATTAAAATTATATGAATTGTTTTTTAAGTTAAGAGATCGTGAACGGAATTTAGATTAGTAAATTTTAGTTACTCAGTTACTTCAAATGAGTGGCGCCATGCAAGGAAGAAATATAAATGAACATATAAATAAACAAATAAATTGGGCTTAGTTCTAAAAATTTTAAAGTTAAAGTTTGTAACATTCAAACAATTTTATATACATAAAGACAAATGTAGCATTTAATCACCAAAGATTAAAAAAAAACACACATTTCATAGGTGAAAAGTCATGTGTACGTAAAAAAGTTGAAAATTTGAAGTAAAACGTGACCCGGGCGAGTCTCGGGTCACGGGTCACGAGTCGAGTCTACCCACCCTCTACGGGTTTATGCTGACCCGCGGGTTTGAAAACCTTGTTCACAGGTATTAGGACTAAACCAAACATTTGATTTGTTCTTGTTGATAAGCTGGCCTGAAACTTGACAGTATTGACCAAGACAGCTTTCCAGGATCAGAGCATTGGTTTTATTAGCTTTACCAGCAAACAATGCATCATCTGCAAACAATAAATGTGTGAGCCAAGGACCTCCTCTTGAGACTTGCCATCCTTTAAATCTAGAGCACTTGTGGATTCTTTCATGATTTTGCTAATACAGTTTGCTACAAGAATAAACAGATAAAGGGAAATGGGGTCCCCTTGTCTAAGCCCCCTAGTTGGAGTAATCATAGCTAATAGCTCCCCATTGATCTTGATCTTATAAACCACTGAGCTAATGCAATTTTTAATTAGAGTGATCCACAAAGCATTTAAACTATTTTTTTGTAGAATGGCCAGAAGGAAGTCCCACTCTGGTCTATCATAAGCTTTGTTCATGTCAAGCTTTAAAGCAAAGAGGCCATGTTTACCTTTATTCCTGTTGGAGATCTTGTAAATCATCTCTTGGGCTACCAAGATGTTGTCCTGGATATGTCTTCCAGCTATAAAAGCACTCTGTTCTTCAGAAATCTCATCTTTTAAAAGGGGCTTGAGCCTATCCACAATATGTCTAGCTATGATCTTGTAGAGGAAGTTGCAAAGGGCTATTGGTCTAAATTGGCTGACCTCCTCTGGACTTTGAGTTTTAGGGATCATAGCAAGGATTGTTTTGTTTAACTCTCTTGGAACTAAACCTGTGCTGAACACTTCTTGTATCACAGGGCACTATGTCCTTCTTTAGAGTGTCCCAGTAATGTTAATAAAAGAGGCCATGCATCCCATCTGGTCCAGGAGCTTTATCAGCTCCTAAAGAAAACACAACACCTTTAATTTTAGCTTTTGAGACTTGTAGCAGTAGATTGTTGTTCATATCTTCAGTGATAAAGGGGTTGACCACTCTCAGCACTGGCTCAAAATCCCTCTGACCTTCAGTTTGAAAGATGTTATGAAAGTGGTTGAGAAAAATTTTGTGTACTTCCTGCTTGGTAGTGAGTCATATACCATCAGCATCTCTTATTCTTGTGATCGTGTTGAACAATCTTCTCTGAATTTTGATGGCATGGAAGAACTTTAAGTTGCTATCTCCCCACCTTAGCCATTTGACCCTTGCTCTACTAGCCCAAAATTTCTCTTCTTGAAGCATGAGTTGAGCTAAATGGTTCTTTAAAACCCTGATCTCAGCTCCAGCGTTTACTTAGATTGGCCCATTCAAGACACTAGTAAGCTTCTCTTTGGCCACCTTGATTTGCTCTTTTGAATTTTTGAAAGTCTTCTTCCTCCATCTCCAAAGGTACATAGAATAATACTTTTGTCTAACTAAGCAGTTTTGGTTATGGTAATTCCAGGAGTGCAAGACAATGTCATCACATTCTGAATGATCAAACCAGTAAGCTTCAAATTTGAAAGTTCTCAAAGGTATAGAAGTATTATCTTCACTATATAGCAGAATGGGACTGTGATCAGAACCTATTGGAGGTAGAGCAAAGGCTTCTGCATTTGGGAATAAAACCCTCCAAGGTATATTGGCTATAACTCTATCAAGTTTTTCTAGGATGAGGTTGTCATCTCTGTTGTTACACCATGCGTATTTGCAACCTTTCAAATCGAGCTCAGTCATGTCTTTTAGTTGCATGAAACCTTGGAAGTTCTGAAATTGACTTGGTCTAGTTGGAACCCCTCCCTGCTTGTCATGACTCCATAACATATCATTAAAATCACCCAAACAAACCCAAGGCAGATTTGTATCAATGTTGAGATTAAGAAGTTCATTCCAAAAGAAGCTTCTATCTTGCACTATTGGGCATCCATACACAAAGGTGATTCTCCATATAACAATGCCAGTGTTATTTAAGATCAGTATATCAACCAAGTTCTTGTTACTTTGTTGATGGTGAATTGTACTCCATCACTCCATAAAAGAAGAATGCTGTAGGGTTTTGATTCATGGATCGCGCAACGGAAGCATAATCAAACAAATAACCATGCAAAACCCTCCAAGGATCACAAGTCTAGATGCATAACGATAGTAAAGGTAAGAAATCATAAACACACCTTTGGGTTCTCCTTGATGACTTCAAACGCGAATAGTGTCACGTTCTCTATAGTTGATCCACGCCTAGTGTTGATCCTAGATCTCCCAAACTCCTTGGTGCTAGCCCGGAATAAGAGGAGGGTGAAGGAATCACGCAAAACGAGACAAAAAGAGGGGCTTCGGCCCTCTTTTGGCCGACGGGGTGAGGGCGGCGGCAAGGGGGTCGGGTTCGGCCTCCTTGTTGCTTGCTCTCTCTCCTTTGTTCTCTCCCACTCTTGTTATGTTCACTAATGAGCATAAGTTATGAGGAAGGAAGGAAGGAGGGTCCTTTATATAGTCCAACAACTCCTTGTTAACTACCTAAAGGACTTATTCTAGTCCAACTAGAATTCAATTTAGTCCCTTCCTTGCAAATTAGTCCCTACTAAGTTTGCAAGGGTTTGCAAAGTGATCCTTCTAATTAATTAATCCAATTAATTAATTCCCAAATCTAGTACAACTCTATGTAGCGTGTGACCCCATAGGTTCTATCTAGTTGGTAGCAACTATTTGCTAATATGGAGCAGTTTCTAGCAAAACATCCATTCTAGCCAACTAATAGAATAGTCATCTAGACAACCTTTGTACAAGTAATTGTCTCATCCCTTTGCCTCCATATCCGGATTGGACACGAGACATACAAGTCACACTCGTATATCCAATCCATAGTTTCTCGATCCATGGGAATATCCTTATTCGTGCAAATAACATCAATATCCCATATATTGATTTATTTGAGTCTGGCCAGACATTCTATAAGCACTATCCCTCGAGTGGCCTAGGATATTTGCTCCCGTTATGTGGGAGGGGCAAATCCTCTCTACGTCCACTACGATCTCTAAGCTTGCTTCTCATTGTATCCAGTACACGCCTTTATAACTACCCAGTTACGGTGTAGCGTTTAACGCTACCAAGATCACAATGATCCACAACTAGAATATCTAGTGACTTCAAGTCTAAGGATGACAATACCATTGCACCGCGAGAAGCACTTGTGACTCAACATAACATGTATGTAGCCTTCTCGGTGATGGGTCAATCCAGTGCAACATTCCGTAATGCACACCTATACTTGACTAGGGATATTTAAGATAAACAACACAATTGTAAATCTAAGGACTTCATTATATTAAATATCCAAAAAATAATAAATGAATTTTCTAGCCATATACAAATTCATACTAAACTAGATTGCCTCTAGGGCATCTATTCCAACAGTCTCCCACTTGCACTAGAGCCAATTTGGCGCATCTCGTATGCCCATACTCCTAGTGTGCCCTTCATGCTTCCACTGCGTGAGAGGCTTTGTAAGCGGGTCTGACAGATTATCATCTGTAGGAATCTTGCATATCCGAACGTCTCCTCTATCGATAATATCTCGAATCAGATGAAACTTCCTGAGCACGTGCTTGGACTTCTGGTGCGATCCTTGTGCCTTTGATTGCGCGATCGCCCCAGTGTTGTCACAGAACAACTCCACTGGATCCACAATGCTAGGGACCACACCAAGTTCAGAAACAAACTTTCTGATCCAAACAGCCTCCTTTGCTGCGCCATTCGCAGCAATGTACTCAGCCTCTGTTGTAGAATCAGCTACCGTCTCTTGCTTGGAACTCTTCCAGCTCACCGCTGCTCCATTCAGGCAAAACACATATCCCGACTGTGATCTAAAGTCATCTCTGTCGGTTTGGAAGCTTGCATCAGTGTAACCCCTTACACGCAACTCTTCCTCACCGCCAAATATCAAGAAAGCATCCTTAGTTCTTCTCAAGTACTTTAGGATGTTCTTGACAGCAATCCAGTGACTCTCACCCGGATTGGACTGGTATCTGCTTGTCATACTCAAGGCATATGACACATCTGGTCTAGCACATAACATGGCGTACATGATAGACCCTATGGCCGAGGCATAGGGAATCCTACTCATGCGTTCCTTCTCAATCCCATTGGAAGGACAACCACTCTTCGAAAGAGTGATTCCATGTGACATGGGCAAGAATCCCTTCTTGGAATCTTGCATGTTGAACCGTTTCAACACCTTGTCAATATATGTACTTTGACTTAGGCCTAGCAACCTCTTAGATCTATCTCTATAGATCTTTATACCGAGTATATAGGCTGCTTCCCCTAAGTCCTTCATTGAGAAACACTTTCCTAGCCAATCTTTCACAGATTGCAGCAAGGGAATGTCGTTTCCAATGAGTAGTATGTCATCCACATACAAGACCAGAAAAGCTACAGAGCTCCCACTAACCTTCTTGTAGACACAAGACTCATCTTCGTTTCTGATGAAGCCAAACTCTTTGACCAAAACGTCGATTCCAACTCCTAGAAGCTTGCTTTAATCCATACATGGATCGTTGCAGCTTACAGACTTTGTTGGCTTGCTTTGGATCCTCAAAACCCTCCGACTGTATCATATACACGTCCTCGAGGAGATTCCCATAAAGGAATGCTGTTTTGACATCCATCTGCCAAATCTCATAGTCGTAGTATGCTGCAATTGCAAGTAGGATTCGGATGGATTTGGTCATAGCGACTGGTGAAAAGGTTTCATCATAGTCAATACCATGAATCTGTCTGAATCCTTTAGCCACCAATCGCCCCTTATAGGTAATCACATTACCATCCATGTCGATCTTCTTCTTGAAGACCCACTTGCACCCTATGGGCCGCGCCCCATCGGGTGGTTCCACCAAAGTCCATACTTTGTTGGTATACATGGATTCCATCTCGGATCTCATGGCTTCAAGCCACTTCTCTGAGTCTGGGCCACTCATGGCCTCCTCATAGGTAGTAGGCTCACCATCTATGAGCATCGTGTCACCGGAATCAGTTATGAGAAGTCCGTACCTCTCAGGTTCCTGGCGCACTCTACTAGATCTACGAAGCTCTTGTGTTACCTGAACAGGTGGCTCCACAACTGATTGTGATTCCTGTTCATGTTCCATAATCGGTTCAGTGATTTGTGGTTCTTGAACTTCTTCAAGTTCTACATTCCTCCCACTTGCTTCTTTAGAGACAAAGACAAACTCTCTTTCTAGAAACACGCCGGTCCGAGCAACAAACACTTTGTTCTCGGTTGGATTGTAGAAGTAGTATCCCTTAGTTTTCTTAGGGTACCCCACAAATTTACACTTATCCGATTTAGGCCCTAGCTTGTCTGATTGTAAACGTTTTACATAGACATCGCAACCCCAAATCCTCATGAACGACAGTGTGGGACGCCTCCCACTCCACATCTCATATGGTGTCTTCATGACTGATTTAGATGGAACACGGTTAATGGTGAAAGCTGCACTTAATAGAGCGTAGCCCCAAAATGATAATGGAAGATCGGTTTGACACATCATAGACCGAACCATATCCAATAGGGTTCGATTCCTCCTCTCGGACACGCCATTCCATTGTGGTGTTCCGGGTGGAGTGAGTTGGGACACGATCCCACACTCTCTAAGATAGTCGTCAAACTCCTGGCTCAAGTATTCTCCTCCACGATCCGATCGTAGAGCTTTGATACTTTTGCCAAGTTGCTTCTCTACTTCATTCTTGAACTCTTTGAACACTTCAAAGGATTCGGATTTTGCCCTCATAAGGTACACAAATCCATATCTACTGTAATCATCAGTAAATGTAATGAAGTAGACATAACCACCCCTGGCAGGCGTGGAAAATGGCCCACACACATCAGTATGTATGAGCGCCAGTTGCTCACTAGTCCTCTCACCTTTCTTATTTAAAGGGGACTTTGTCATTTTTCCCAATAAACAAGCCTCACATGTCTCATATGATTCAAAATCAAATGAGTCTAGTAATCCATCCTTATGGAGTCTAGATACACGTTTCTCGTTTATATGGCCTAAACGACAATGCCATAAATAAGCAGGATTTAAATCGTTTATTTTAATCCGCTTGGTATTAATGTTGTAGACAGGATTGCTTAGATCAAGGACATAAAGTCCATTAAATAATTGCGCACTAAAATAGTGAATATTATTCAAATAAAAGAAACAACAATTGTTCTTTATTGAAATAATAAAACCATCCTTGTCCAAACAAGAAATAGAAATAATGTTTCTGCTCATAGCAGGCACAAAATAGCAATTATTTAATTCTAAAACCAATCCTGAAGGCAGAGATAGCTCGCACACGCCTATGGCAACCGCAGCAACCTTTGCTCCATTCCCAACGCGCAGATCTACCTCTCCTTTAGCCAATCTTTTACTTCTCTTTAGATCCTGCATATTTCGACAAATATGAGATCCACATCCAGTATCTAATACCCATGATGTAGAGACAGTTAAATTGACATCTACAACAAAAATACCTGGTGGTGGTGGAATCACTATTCCAAGCCTCTTGTCCTCCAGATATTTTGGACAGTTCCTCCTCCAGTGTCCAGGCTGACTGCAGTAGTGACACTCACCCTTAGTCACAACCTTGGAAATGCCACCAACAGGCTTAAGGGCTTGTTCCTTGGACTTGGAAACTGACTTGCCTTTGCCCTTGGAGGAAGAGGCAAACCTTTTGCCCTTTCCTTTCTGCACCATCATAATGGCCTTGCCCTTACCCTTGTTGATGCTCTGTTCAGCCGTCCTCAACATGTTGAGCAAATCTGGCAGTGGTTTAACGATCTCGTTCATGTTATAGTTCATAATGAACTGTCCATAACTTTCGGGCAACGATTGCAACACGAGATCGGTTGCCAACTCTTGGCCGACCGGGAACCCAAGCCGGGCGAGATTCTCCAAGTACCCGATCATTCGGAGTACATGGGGTCCCACCGGGTTCCCTTCTGCCAGATGACATTTGAACAGTGCCTTTGAGACCTCATACCTCTCTACCCTCGCCTGCTCTTGGAAGAGCTGCTTTAGATGTTCGATCATATCGACAGCATTCATGTTCTCGTGTTGCTTCTGAAGCTCAGAGGTCATGGTGCAAAGCATTAGGCAGGCTGCATCATTAGCGTCATAAACACGCTTTTGATACGCCTTTAAGGCAGCAGGTGTCTGGTTCTCTGGACCTTCTGGAACATGCTCCTCTATTGCGTACAGTTTCTTCTCTTGCTTGAGAACAATTCTCAAGTTTCTGTACCAATCAAGAAAGTTGGTTCCAGAGAGCTTGTCCCTCTCAAGGACAGATCGTAGGGAATGTTGTGAACTCGATGAGTTGTTTGCCATTTGGTATTCTACAAAAAGGAAAATACGCAAGTTTTAGTATTTGTGAATTTTTTGACTATATTTAATAATGGCTAGTTTATTAAATATAGCTCCCACTATTTTTCTACGGATTAATAACCCTCAAGATATTAATGCGGAAAATATCCTTATATTTTCTAGTGGGCCAAGATCCATCTTTTCATCTCCTTATGAGCTTGCTTTGGCAAGTCACCCATAATTTGACTACTTTTAGGTAGGAACAATTCCAATTGCATCCCATATGCAACTCTTGGTTCAATCGGGCAAATAACTCCTTATTTATCCATCCATATGGATAATCCCAATTGATTGCCTCTAGGTTTCTTAATCAAATTAATAGCCTAGTTGTGTTCAACCTCTTATCTAAATAATTGCACATTGTTACGTGCCATCGCATTCCATCATTATGAACCAAGTCGCCATGCTTTGGCACGCACGAGCTTGATAAATAATGATGATAATGAGTGTTTAAATAACGAGAAGGCAAGAACACAATATTTAAAATTTGAGGGATTTTAAATTCAATTTTTAATTGTTTTGTTGATCAATATCAACTAATCTATCTATTTGAGTTTGGGCACAACTCCAAATAATAGATCCGGGTTGTCTAATTATCTTATTATCCTAATTGCATGCATCATCCATACACCAACCACACAAATAATAAGACAATAAATAAACAACCACATAACAAAAAATAAACGTGATGTGGATATGGCCTTTTCTAGACTAAGATAATTCCAAGCCAATGGAATTATCTATGAACCCTAAGCAAACACATCTCCATGCGTCTTGATCTTTTGGTTCATCCTTCATAGTCATGTGGAATGCTCCATGCTCCATGCTCCATCTTTTGTGGCTTCTTTGGCTTTGGGCTTCTTTTCTCCATTCTTGGCTAACAATCTACTTTATCTAGCACTAGCTAATATCTATACTAAATAAAATAAATCTCACAAGTTGAGAAAAAAAATGGCACGCAGGCCATAAAACCCTAATTAATTATTACAATTGATTGATCAGCTCGCAGGCCGTAAAACCAAACCACAAAATTAAACATCCACATCAAACCACATCCTAAGGCCATATCCAATCACCATGCGATTTGCACATAAACAGTTAAAATCCAATTTTAACGCGCTTGGTCAATTTTAATTGATTTTAGGATTTCTAGGGTTAAAACGGTCCATGGGCCCAACAATCCAATTGCCCGGGCCCATTAAGGTGAACCACAAGGCCCTAGGGCCGGGCCGGCCCAAAACCCGCAAGCTAGGCCCGCGGGTTAGGGCCGCCCGGCCCCTTAGGGCGGCAAGCAAGGGGGCGGTCCCTAGGGGGGCCGAACCTCCTCTTGGGAGTTATTTTGGAAACAACTCCCTTGCTTGGAGCCCAAGTTTGGTTGTTTCCTTGTTTTGGAAGAACTCCTTCTTCCCCAAGGATGCCCAAACCCTAGATCTATGATCCTAAAATTTCTCAAACTCACCGATTCATGCATTCAATGCAAAAATTGGATCTTGTTATGAGTAATTCTTGACAAATTGCATCCCATGCTTGATTTGTCTTGTTTTACGCGATAAACAATCAAATTAAGGTGTAAAACAACAAGAATGTAACACATAAACTACGTTTATGCTCTATGACCTGTGGCTCTGATACCACTGTAGGGTTTTGATTCATGGATCGCGCAACGGAAGCATAATCAAACAAATAACCATGCAAAACCCTCCAAGGATCACAAGTCTAGATGCATAACGATAGTAGAGGTAAGAAATCATAAACACACCTTTGGGTTCTCCTTGATGACTTCAAACGCGAATAGTGTCACGTTCTCTATAGTTGATCCACGCCTAGAGTTGATCCTAGATCTCCCAAACTCCTTGGTGCTAGCCCGGAATAAGAGGAGGGTGAAGGAATCACGCAAAACGAGACAAAAAGAGGGGCTTCGGCCCTCTTTTGGCCGACGGGGTGAGGGCGACGACAAGGGGATCGCGTTCGGCCTCCTTGTTGCTTGCTCTCTCTCCTTTGTTCTCTCCCACTCTTGTTATGTTCACTAATGAGCATAAGTTATGAGGAAGGAAGGAAGGAGGGTCCTTTATATAGTCCAACAACTCCTTGTTAACTACCTAAAGGACTTATTCTAGTCCAACTAGAATTCAATTTAGTCCCTTCCTTGCAAATTAGTCCCTACTAAGTTTGCAAGGGTTTGCAAAGTGATCCTTCTAATTAATTAATCCAATTAATTAATTCCCAAATCTAGTACAACTCTATATAGCGTGTGACCCCATAGGTTCTATCTAGTTGGTAGCAACTATTTGCTAATATGGAGCGGTTTCTAGCAAAACATCCATTCTAGCCAACTAATAGAATAGTCATCTAGACAACCTTTGTACAAGTAATTGTCTCATCCCTTTGCCTCCATATCCGGATTGGACACGAGACATACAAGTCACACTCGTATATCCAATCCATAGTTTCTCGATCCATGGGAATAGCCTTATTCGTGCAAATAACATCAATATCCCATATATTGATTTATTTGAGTCTGGCCAGACATTCGATAAGCACTATCCCTCGAGTGGCCTAGGATATTTGCTCCCGTTATGTGGGAGGGGCAAATCCTCTCTACGTCCACTACGATCTCTAAGCTTGCTTCTCATTGTATCCAGTACACGCCTTTATAACTACCCAGTTACGGTGTAGCGTTTAACGCTACCAAGATCACAATGATGCACAACTAGAATATCTAGTGACTTCAAGTCTAAGGATGACAATACCATTGCACCGCGAGAAGCACTTGTGACTCAACATAACATGTATGTAGCCTTCTCGGTGATGGGTCAATCCAGTGCAACATTCCGTAATGCACACCTATGTGTTGGATCGTGATATCTCCATATCAATCCAACCCCATACTAGTCTATAGATGATTGTCCCATTTAATCATTATACTTGACTAGGGATATTTAAGATAAACAACACAATTGTAAATCTAAGGACTTCATTATATTAAATATCTAATAAATAATAAATGAATTTTCTAGCCATATACAAATTCATACTAAACTAGATTGCCTCTAGGGCATCTATTCCAACAAACGCCTCCTGATATTCCTTCAGGGTTGAGACCCCATTTATTAGCAAACCCAAGATTACTCTGAATCCATCCTGTTTTTTGAAGATCCATTTTCGTTTCTAACAAACAAATAAAAAGAGGTCGAACCTGGAAATTAATTCCTTGAGGTGTCGAACTGTCAAGTCATTCCTCAGCCCTTGACAGTTCCAAACAATAGCTCTCATGGTTCACCAAGGGTCTGTTCAGGGTCAGACCCGCAGCCCTCTATGAAGAGTGTAGTACCAATTTTTGACATTGCCACCGCAAAAGCATTTGCTAACAAGTAATCTTTATCAGAATCAGGGTTACCTTGGAATAGGCATTTGTGCTGCTCAATCAGCCTTTTGGCGCCTTTTGATATCCTGCTCTTCTCGATTTTTCGTTCTTTTTGAACCGCAAAGATGTACTAAGTATTATTGTTGATCTCCCTTTGCTCCTTTTCTGGGAATTGCTTCGAGACTGAATCAGTCTGCTGTGGCTCTTTGTAGATCTTGATCCTTTTCTCCCTTTGTTCTTCACCCAACTCTTCACAGGATCTTTTTCTCTTTTGGAGAAACAAATGTTTAAAAACCGTCGCAAGTTGAAAATCCTTGAAATGATTTTTACACATCGGGTCCTCTTCTTCTTGCGATGGCCCATCCTTGTTTGGGCTTGCTACTCGTAACCCCAGCTCTTGGGTTGGATCAATCTGCTCAATAATGGGTCGCTCCGTCAAGCAAATTTCCGAGGGCTCATATAAAGGTTTGGACTTAGGGGGGTTTGGGTTTGAGGGTTGTGGGCTCTCATCAGGTTCTTCTACAAAGTATTGGGCCCTTTTGATGTTGTTGTTCTTGGCCCAATCCAAACCATTCTTGTAAAATATCTCCTTCATTTGCTAATATTTTAACGGAATACTGTGATTTGGACACATGTCCTCATTCTCCTCAATTCCTTTGCCAGCTTGCAAATCAGAACGTAATCCGTCCTTATCCTTCAAGATTTCCTCCGTACCTTCCTTGGGTGCCACACGCTCATCTTCTTCAGAAAGGGGGTTTGATTCACGCGCCGCCATGACTTTACCCGTACGTGTCTTCCAATAGTCAGTCCCCCACCTGCCTTCATGTCTAGAGTTTAGAGTCTCCTTCCTGGCTTCAGACATCTTTGGCTCTGCTCGAAGATCTGAATCGTAATCGAATTGATTTCTCTGGTTTCTTGGTACGAATTTGCAGCTGAAATCAGCATGACCTAGTCGACCGCATCTATAGCAGAAATTACTCAACTTTTCATAACGAAAACTCACCCATTTTTTTTCTCCGTCATCGCTTTCCGAAATTAATCCCTTGGGAAGCGGATGCTCTGTGTTAATTTCTACTCGTAGCCGGAAATAGGGCCTTATCCCCATGATTCTTGGTGTCAGACCTTGCCAAACTACAACGTCACCTATAGCACCGCCAATCTTTTTCGCATTGTAAAAAAGCGTTTTTCCGGCGGTACTCCTTTGACCTGGATCCACAGAGGACACTTGAGCAGAGCTTTGACCTCCAGTTTTCTGCCTAGCTCCCATTCTTTGAGGTTTAGGAGGTGATTTGCCAGAAGCCATGGAGATTTTTCACGCATACGCTCATAATTTTCTCTGTCATTAAATTCGATTGCAAAAATGTTGGATTCTGCAATTTCTCCCGGACATGGGACTTCAACCTCCACCTTTCCTCTTAAAATCCCAGCCCCTGAATTATCTTTTTCATTGTGTGTTTGCTGATACTCTTTCCACAGAAATACTTACCCAAAAGCACAAATTGATGTAATTGTTGAACCGCTTCGGGACTATCATCCAGGTTGAGTCGTAGATCCATAGCGAATATGAGGAGAGGGGAAAAAACACAACAAAATGCGAGAGAAAAGAGAAAAGCCAAAAGCTAAATCTACCAAGCTTTGGAGGTGGAAAAAGGAATGAAGATGAAAGATGGAATGGGGGAGAGAAGACAGAGGGGTTTCTCCAGATGAGAACGTTGTCGACGTGAAGGAGAGATAGAGGTATCCCTAGAGAGGAATGCCGTCGGCATGGTAAAAGGGTATGAAACCCATAAAATTCTCACCTCTGGTAAATCCTAGAGAGAGAAACTTAATGCTTATTTCAACCATTGTAATTCAGATTTTTCATGATTAATGAGAAGGGCTGAAGTTGCATTTCAAAAAAAAAAACAACAGAGTGAGAGTTTGTTAGAATCAGGCGGGTCTGGTCAAACGAGCCCATGTCATGCCAACTTGCTGGACCGGGCCGGTTACGACGCAGAGCCCAACGAATTTGATAACCGTCACCGTCTTTCACCTCCATCTCGGACATTTCCGTTTTCAGAAAGAAAAAAAAAAAAATTTCAATTCACGCAGACAGGAGGATCCATCATCTAAATTCACATTGCGCATTGCGATTTGAATAATTTCTCAGTTGATTCGTTTCTATCTCTGTCGCCGATTTGATCTGAAAACTCCTCACGATTCTCTCTTTTTTCCGATCATCGAGAGTCACCGATACAGTGTGATACGATTACGTATGTGTAGTTGATTGAGAGAGAGAGATCTTGGTCGTCTTCTTCGTGAAAAATGGCGGGCGCCGCGTCGGCGCTTCTGATACTGGACATAAAAGGGCGGTGCTTGATCTGGCGAGATTTCCGGGGAGACGTTACGGCTCTCCAAGCCGAGAAATACTTCTCCAAGCTCTTAGAGAAAGATGAGGTCAGGAGCTTCAACATTCTATTCATTTTTTAGCTCAATTATAGTATGATCTGCACTACAAAATGTGGTCTTGATTACATTAGAGTACTATAACCCGTGCTCAAAAAGTATGATAATTTCCTAAGTTTAAAATGGCTGCGATTGTCTTATTATGAAGTATTCGATTTTTAGGATAGAGTGGGGATAAGCTATTCCACATGTCACATTTTGGGGATATGTTATTCCCCATAGCAGCTTTACATTAGAGTATGTCAAAATGAAGTAGTGCTTTTGAGTTTCTGGAGGTTTCGGGAGGACAATACTGGTAGGGTTTCTACATTCTAGTTCTATTGATTTTGATTAGTTCAGCTGTTTAGATTACACAAGGTTGGCTGCCCTTTTAGCTTTAGCTCAATTGTGCGATCTGCACTACAATTTCGTGGGGGATTTTGAGATTCGATACTGCTAGGGGTTCTACATTCTAGTGATTTGTCCAATGATACGATTGTGATGTCGAGAAGGTTGTGGATATGTGCCTGTGGCGAAGAAGACACTCAACATGTAAATTCTAATTTGTTTAGAGATTTTAGGTAAGCTTGTGAATCATTACCATCTTCTTCGACTGTTCAGAGATTAAACAACGCAAGCAGGAACGGCCTTCAAATTCCTAGCCCAGTCACATCTACAATTAGCGGTCATCTAACTTGATTTGGTTGATCTTCAAGGAGTTTGATTTAGTCATGCTGCCTCGCCAGTATTAGCTAGAGAATCAGCAACCACGTTCCCATAAATCCTAATAATTTCCTCCATATATGTTCCGGACTCCAGCTTCCAGGCTTCTTTCAGCTTGCATCTTTCCATAAATCCTAGTGATTGCCAAACTCATCTCTGTCTCTGGATACTCCACCTATACCTGACTTTTCCTTGGTTTCCTCTTGAACATCCATCGACGTTGAGCTTCATTGTTTCTGCAGAAGAGGGTTTCTAGCTAGCTTGGAACATTTCAATCACGAAATGATATTGCAAGGGACATACTACAGAGAGCTCCCTGGATCCAGTGGTTGTGAATTATGATAGTACCTTGAATAATGGGAATGCTTTCACTTTGTGGAACAAATGCAGAAATGCGGGACATAATTTCCTATTTAATTTAGTTGAATGAGATCGTGCTTGTTTGACGCCTTCGTAGGAGAAGATAATATGCTTCTGGGGATTTAAGAACTCCTAACACCCATTTTCTATTTCTCAAGTCACAACTGTAGTGATGTTATGTCATAGAAGATTTAGCCCTGATCTCCCCTGCTACATAACTTTTGAGGAAAATATAGGGGAAGTTCGATTAATTACTAACAGAAACACTTGTACTCCACGTCCAGTATGTATGATCCAAAATACAATTCACGAAAGTATGTCTGAACTGTGGTAACTCAGCATGCAAGAATAAAATACACGAGTCAGCCCGGGGTAGGTTACATTCATCTCTTAATCCAAGAATTTAGAACTATATGAGGGCATGCCACGCAGACTTCATGGTGCTTAGGAGTCTATGTCAATTGGGATTAGCGTGCAAGTTTTAGTAAGACAGACATATAGAGGAGCTTAGGACATGTTCATAATGATACAGCTTCATGAGTTGCAAACCATGTGACCTTATATATAGTTGACTGAATTATCTCGAAATGTATCATGAAGTTTGTTCTGCAAACATACCTCCGAGCTTGGTGTTTTATCGATATAGTCAGAGTTTGAGCATGTTTGGTATTAGCCGGAATGTAAAAAGAAAAAAATTGGCTGAAAATAATCTGAGTGAAAATCCAGCTGAACTGAGTATCTGTTTGTTATGAACTGGAACCATTTATTATAAGTTTCATTTATTTGACAAAAAAGTCTATAGAACTTCTGATCAATTACTATAATACACTCACTCATGACTGATATCTCTTCATGCTAGTGTCAAGAACACATTACAGGTGTATTTTGTAAGATTTACAAAAGAAGATTCTTACAACATGCTGTATAATTTAAGCTCCATTTTTGTAGATTTTTCAACTGCCAAGATTAGTTTAGGCTGCAGATCTTCAACTGAAAACTTTCTTGCTACCAGACCAAATTAACTGCAAACACCTCTTAAATGAATTGAAATCTTTGATGCCTAACATGCACTTAGAATAGCATTTTGAACAAACTCACTTGGAAAATAACGTTCCATTGTCGCAGTGTACCGATCTGTGAATTACTGAAAGTCCACATTAGGGATTTCCCGTCGGTTTGCTTAGCTATGTTCGATTTATTTCATTGATAAGCCGGGTTATGGTCCAAAACACTGATCTCCAATAATAGTGATTACTTCTCTTGCAGTTGCCTTAATCTGTTTATTTGATTGATTTAGGGTGACATAGAGTCTCATGGTCCTGTGGGCTATGACAATGGTGTGACCTACATGTTCATACAACACAATAACGTTTTCTTAATGACGGCATCAAGGCAGAACTGCAATGCTGCCAGCCTTCTTCTCTTTCTGCACCGGATAGTCGATGTAAGTACTTTCAGAATCTGATCTTTCTTTGGCTTTGGTTGGAGAAATACTTCTGAAATAGGATGGAGGGAATAGTGTAATGATAGTTCAAATCCACTTGTTTAATTACAGGTTTTTAAGCATTACTTCGAGGAGTTTGAAGAGGAATCTCTCAGAGATAATTTTGTAGTAGTGGTAAGAAAAGATGCAAACTTACTGAAACGTACCCGTTCTTTTGGGCTTCATTGAGCTAATGCCTTGCATGTTTACCAGTATGAGCTGCTGGATGAGATGATGGACTTTGGTTATCCTCAATATACAGAAGCTAGGATTCTCAGTGAGTTCATCAAGACTGATGCTTACAGGATGGAAGCTACACAGCGGCCACCTATGGCCGTAACAAATGCTGTATCGTGGCGCAGTGAAGGAGTACAATACAAGAAAAATGAAGTGGGTAGATTTTATTTCCATGATAAGTTGATCTCTTCGAACCACTTTTACTTATTTAAGTAACAGAGTTCCTTTTGTTATGCTCTTTTAGGTTTTCTTGGATGTGGTGGAAAGCCTTAACATATTAGTTAACAGCAATGGGCAAATAATCCGTTCGGATGTTGTTGGAGCTTTGAAAATGAGGACATACCTAAGGTCTGTGAATTATACCTTTGTTCCAACTGAATCATGATCTATCTTTGCCTGAAATCAAATACATTTTGAACTAAGGTTTCCATAATTTTTCTTGTTTCCTGCTGGCCAGGAATTAAAAATTGGTACTGTTCGTTTGAAAATATGAAGCCCAAATTTCGAACTGCTCTCCCTTGTGAATAAAACAAATGGAAAAGAGAACTTTTCTGTTAAGTTGCGATTTTCATTGTAGGTCCTTCGTACTGAAAGAAACACTAGGTCAGGGTTTGTGTGAAGAGTTGGATAACTCATCCCTGTGAATAGAGACAGAGAGGTAGTGAGAGAATGTGAACGTTCCATTAGGGTAAATTTACGGTAAAATAAACTTAAATACAAGGGCTATCCAACGGTCATATTCGGGACCTTTGGATCAATTCCCAGTTAACTAATACTAGCAGCAATGACACATAAGTTTGCTAGTGTTTACATGAGTCCTATGGTCTTTATCTTAGGTTCGTCATCTTTGGTCGGAGCTCACATGAGTCCTTTGACTTGATAGAATTGCAGAAAGGTCCTCTTCCTTTGTCCAGAAAGCTCCAAGGTCCATTTCACTACACTTGACTTCTTTATCTTATATTACGTACCACCTGAAATCTTGACTGATCTATATCTGTCTGTCATGTGTTGTTGGCTGTCTATCAATTTGAGGGAATTTAAGCAGTAAGCGACCCATTAACTACTGATAAATAAGAAGAGTGTCTTTATCTAAGAAGTATGGGTGTGGGTGCGTTCGCGGGTACGGGTGCGCGTACAGGTGCGTGTGTGGCAGTTTTCCAAAATTAGTGGGGCTGGTGCGGCAAATTTACACGTGTTATATATGTATCTATATTGTTTGCGAGATATTTGTTTACATGGAAAAATGAAAATAAAACAATGATGGTCCAAACTTATATAAATCAAACACATCAACGATTCTACCAAATAGATGCTTTACAAATTCTATGTTCACAAGTCACAAAAGTTGCTGGTTTGGTTAAATGTAGTTGTAGTTTAGAAAATCCTTCAACGAAAACTCTCAAAATAACCCGCATGCACCCACAAGCACCTTGTGCGGGTGCGCGGCCTCCCAGAAGCACCCGTGCTTCCCAGGTCGTTATACAAAACCCTTTAACCGTGTTTAGGTGTATTTTGCTAAATTATAGAAGCATGAGTTAAAAGTACCTCGTTAATTCAAGTTGGTGCCAATGCGCAGAATTCGGAGTACTTGTAGATCATTGGAAATTTGTATTCTAAAAGTTGAATCCTTCATGTGAAAAGACAGTTGAATTTGCTAGTATCTATTTTTCGGTATCGATCCAGAAACGGCAGACTTTTATGAAATAGAATCAAGTTTGAGGTGTTAATAAATTTCTGGTCACTCTGAAATTCGAACACTAAGGACAGTTATGTTGTTACTTCCAGCACTTCCTGTTTATGTAGGACACAATTTGGCTGCAACATTTGGATTTGTAAGAATTTCTTTATGATACTAATCTGTATATAACAAATTAACAATGGAAAATCTATCACCATTGCCATCATGTCTTAGATTGTGTTACTGATTAGTGATCCAAACAAAGTGGGTAGTATATCTATCCATTTTCTGGTTTTTATGCATCTGCTTGTTACGAAGTATGTTTGTCAAGTATGATTCTCTTTATGTGTTAAACATAGGAACAATAAAGTAACGACCCGCCTTGTCTTCTAGTGGTATGCCAGAGTGCAAGCTTGGCCTTAACGACAGAATTCTGTTGGAAGCTCAAGGTCGGTCAATTAAAGGAAAAGCCATTGATCTGGATGATATCAAGTTTCATCAGTAAGCAACACTCTTACTGGTTTTGTTCACTGTTGGTTAATACCATTCGTTTATATTTTTTGTGGATCGTTCAGTGCGAGTGTGTGCATCTATTGACAGGTTTTCATTGTAGTTTCACTTCTATTTCTTTGTTCATGGCAGACTTATGCTATTAAGGTTCTTCTTTTTGTTTCTTTAGGTGTGTACGTTTGGCTCGGTTTGAGAACGATCGCACTATATCTTTCATACCTCCTGATGGATCATTTGATCTGATGACATATAGACTCAGCACCCAGGTTCGTCTGTAGTTTTGTACTGCCATTTCGATATTAAGTGCTCTTTCTGTGGCTATTTGCTTAGTTCTCCTTGTGGGTGAGCTTGCTTTGAATGATGTATTACATATATATTCAATGAAATCACTGCATGGGAATCAACTGGCATGCAATTTCAACGAACAAATAACTTCCCTAGGTATTCAACACACGGAGTTTTTCTCATGTCATCTCATGAACTCAGGTGAAACCTCTCATTTGGGTAGAAGCTCAAGTTGAAAGGCATTCGAGGAGTCGTGTTGAGATGGTGGTAAAAGCGAGAAGCCAGTTCAAGGACCGCAGGTAAGCCTTTTTCTTTCTAAAATCTGATCTTAGAGTCAGCTGCTTAGAGTTACATTTGAACATTTCACAAAAAAATAAAAATCATGATTGATTTTTGGTTTATTTACCTAGGGAAGATGTATTACTCAATATCCACAGTCCACTTCATGCGTTGGCCATGTTCTTAAAATCTAACAGCTCACCCATGTATATTTTTGTGAATTATAATTTGGTTAACCAAAATAAAAGTGAAGTCATTGGTGGCATTTCCAACAAAAAAAATTCTTACTTTTGCACTATCAGGCACCGTGGCATCAATGTCCCCGCCCCCGCACTCATGAATGAGTGAAGCAAACCATAAGCATACCCTTTCCTAATCTGGCCCATATGCAACAAACAATTAGAAAGCTTCCCCCATTGCATTTTAATGTCCACAGCATACTGATGGGTTGGGAATTGGCCATCAAGATTGTTTAAGAATATAGGTTTTCTCAGTTGATGTAAAGCACAATGATTATAGTAATTAATGTACACTATTGTATAGTACCAAAAAATGATGTTATCTACCAGCAGGATTTAATTCAGTAGGAATGATGGGAAAAAATTCTACCTCTGTGAAAATGTGTGAAGGAAGTTGCTAATTGTTTTATGAGTAACATCATTTTTCCTACAAATGTAAATTGTAAGGAGCTAGGACTAATCTGCGTACAGTAAATCTTACTAAATAGAAAGTAAATTAACAATGTTTTTTTGGTGAAAACTTAGTTCTTTCGGCCTGTCCATGAAAAACAATTGAATATGAGTTCTGGAAAAGATTAAGTTGTGCCTTGAAATGTTGTTAACTATCCGAGAGCAGACCCAGCAACCCAGCGTACCAGTTTCAAGAAGGGCATATTACTGTATCTTATCTTGCCTTTGTGGATGCAGTACCGCAACAAATGTTGAAATTCAGGTGCCTGTGCCTTCTGATGCTACAAATCCTGGTATTCGAACATCTATGGGATCTGCTACTTATGCTCCTGAGAGTGATGCAGTGATTTGGAAAATTAAATCTTTTCCTGGTAATAAGGTATGTCTCCTCGGAGATAACCACATTGACATTGAGGTAGATGTTTCAGCCATGTGTTCCTAAATTTCTTTGACTTCCTTGAAAACAAAAACCTGCAGGAATATATGTTAAGGGCAGATTTTAGGCTCCCTAGCATCATTCCAGAGGAAGCAGCTCCTGACAGAAAGGCTCCTATTAGGGTGAAGTTTGAGATACCTTACTTTACAGTCTCCGGGATTCAGGTACCTATCTATAACTACATTACTTTGTCTTATTGTCGGATGGGAGACTCTTTTACAATTGTTTTTTCTAAAATGTCACTCATTTTAAGTATCTTGGTTGTCTTTTAACAAAGTTGAGGATGCCATAGAAAGATGGGGATGAAGATGGCATGATACTACTTAACTATCAAAATTTGCTGTAGGAAATCTATCCATTTCACTGACAAGTAAAACGAAGTACTAATTTACTTGTAGAATTGAGTATTTTGTTGGCTGTCATGCAAGAACATTATTGTACAACTAAATTAATTTCTTAAAGTAGAGGGGTCAGGGAAATGTGGGCTAGAGAGGTTTGAAACTCTGACCTTGGGGTCGGACGAGTTTAGGCCCGCCCTGGTGTCAGTGGGCCAAGAGCACATTAGTTTGTAGAAATGAGTTCAGTCCAAAGACTTGTGCATCTTTTCATTTCAAGTCGAAAGGATCAACAAAACAAAACTTAATTCAGAAGATCCCCAAGTTTCTAGGTAAGAAAAAGAATGGCGTTTTATCACATAGAGAAGCCTTTATCTTTTTCAAGACATCGAAATATTATTGATGACACTGGTTCTTATCGTCTCATATCATTTAGATTTTGAAACCAAGAGGAAAACTAATTTGCTGGGAAATCTAACATATAAAAATGTAATAACAACTTCAATCGCTCAGCAAAAACTGGATGAACTAAAACCCATTCAATCTCTAAATAAATAAATTTATTTCTATGTCGTGTCACGTGCGCAACAACACTGCAGGCCTTCAGAACATACTATTACTGTTTGCCAATGTTCATTGACCTCATGATTATACATGTAGGAGCAGCAGCTCTTGTTTTGGGAAATTTGAGTAAGTGGTCACTTATGTATCGACATGGAAATTTATTTGTTTTGCAGATCCGATATTTGAAAATCATTGAGAAAAGTGGTTACCAGGCACTTCCATGGGTAAGATACATAACAATGGCTGGAGAATACGAACTAAGACTATGAGCGCCCAGCAACTGGAATGCTTCATATTCCCACTAAGACGCTAATTAACAACTTCGTTTAACAAAGGACCGACCATATGATGGTGCTAGCAATTGGAGTGAATTCTTCTTATCCAAGGACACCTCCAGAAGTAAGATTCGGGATTTTTGCTGTTCTGGCATCATCCCATGACTGAAGAAGTGGTATTTTAACAACTTATCCATTGCAGAAGTCCAAGAGCCCGAGGTTACTGAAGAGAATATATTGGTGTTTTACATTATGTTTCATTTCATTTCATTCTTTTATTTTGTTCTTTGCCATTTACCCTATTTTTTGTGGAGCTCTATGCTTTCTATGTATATGTCATTATTTGTTCGCCAAGTTCTTTTAGCTTTGCATTTCCAGTTGCACAGCAATTTGTGCTTGGAATTTTTGTTAATTTTGCTGAATGTAAACTCAACTCGACACTTGGTTTTGGAAGATTTATTTCAAGGGGTGATGGAAGATAGATTATTTTCTTCATTTGCTTTGTTTCGGCATGTTGCATTATTTCCTTCTGGGTTGATGACTGCTTGACCTCTATTGCGATTATCTCTGTCTAGTGTGATTCTGAACCATTTTTTATTCCCGTGGATAGCGAAAGTAGGTCATGACATATGATTCCGTAACTGTGTCAGAGCAGCAACTTGACCATATTTTAGGGACAAATGCCCCTAAAAATATATGCAATATGCATTTTGTGACCCTTAAACACTTTATGGGTCTCCGTAAAGTTTTAGTCACGGTGTTGCCGATTCGAGGCTATTCATAAAATGAAAAATGCACGTAGGTGTTTGTACAAAATTCAAATTGTCGGATGTTTAGTTTCACAAAATGCACACGTTATATAGATTTAGTGTCTCTTCTATTTTTATTTGCAAATTGAAAGATAGGGAGCACTCTCATTTTGCACTGGTAATACGTTGTACCAGTCTGTCCTAGCTCTTTCTTCTTAATTTGACTTTTGTCTCTATTCACTGGATCATTTTGACCCGGTGATTTGAATAGCAAACCGATGTAATTTTTTGATAATTTTTTCATGGTGTTGTAGAGTAAAAGGTGCTCTATAATATGGTGAATAAATTATCAAAAAATCCTATTATTTTGCTATCCAAATCACCCGGTCAAAGTGACCCGGATACGAGTCAAAAAAGTCAGATGTGAAGAAAGAGCTGGGACGGACAGGTACTTGAGTCAGTTATAGATGTACAATGTTTGATCTTTTGAGTGTCCATTTGTATCCGGACAATTAGGTCTTTATTGTTCTTGACTGAGATAAGTAGTACACTTCGAGTGGAGAGAAATTGAAGAACAAATAATATGTGATATTACATATAAGTTGCAAATCATATACGTTAATACAATTACACGGTAGTACGCCCGTATAGTAGCTTTCAAATTAAGTTGTAGTAACCTAAAGACATCAAAACTATTCCCCAAAAGATATAGGTGACATTGTTAGCGTGGGAGTGAAGGTCCTTATATCGAAAGAATTGGCCAGAAGGCAGTGGAAATGTTTTCCACTGCCGAGAAGCACCAACAATTAAGGAGTTGGTGTTTAAGGGTAATAAGTGTAATTATAATACTTAATTCTCCGAAAATCTTGATTTACTTAACAAAAATCCAAAAAAAAAGAAAAACTTCTCTCTCTCTTCCCCCTTCTGTTAAACACAGTGACGAACCCAGACAACCTTCGTCGTGTCTTCTTCTTCTTCACAGGCAAGATAGCCAAGATCGTTCTCTTCTTCTTCACAGGCCCGTCTTCTTCGTCTCCGGCGAAGAACCCAGATTTCTTCGTCTCCGGCGAAGAACCCAGAAATTTGTTTAAAATTGATACTTTTTTTGAAACTATTTCTATGAAATTGGTATGAAATTGAAGAACAAACACCAAAATTGGTATGAAATCGAAGAACAAACACCAAAATTGGTATGAAATTGAACAAAATTCTGGGTTTTTGACGACGAACTGTCGACTGTCGACAGCTGGATGTCGACAAAAAAGGCAAAAAATAATGCCCTCTGTCCATGTTCTCTGTGTAACCCTATCTTGGCTGTCGACGATCGACCTGTGGAAGTCGACTAAACAGCCAGGAATTGTTGCTTTCTGTCCCTGCTCTCTTTGAAATTAAAGCACCCAGACAATCCCTTAGAAAACGATAAATTCATTAAATTAAAGAATCCAAAACCAACAAATTCATGAACTTTAAGAATCCAGCAATAAAACAACTAATTAATAACTATGAACTCTAAAAAGAAACTATTATAATTCATCCTTCGCCGATCATATGCTAGCTAGCTGCACGTACTCCTTCCACGGGCGGTTACTGCATGCACCAACAAAACAAGATAGATACATGTATATATTAGTTTAATGAATTTATAAATATAGCACGTATGTACGTATCGGTGAGGTGAGGGAAACATACCTTAGAAAACGGTAAATTCATATCGTACGCATTGGCCATCAGATCCACCATATAACGTGGGAACAAACCAATGATTTGACTCTCAATGTACTCCCCGTCGAGCCAGTCCTTTTCATCCGGGAGATTAAGGTAGTTGTCGCAGGGCTTCCGAAGATGTTCATACGCGTTCCTAACGAACAAGTAAAAGGACACGTGGTGTCATCATAGCCCTTGGTCCACTGCGAAAATATCGGTTTCCGTTTCTTCCGTAAACTCTTGTGGCACAGTACGCGATAGAGGGGGTGGCCATGGGGTGCCTTACCTGGAGGGATTAGGTCTCTCCAGTCCGTTGTTGCATGACCCGTAGTGCCTGCAAGGGGGTTGGTCTTCTTCATGCAATCTTCCCAGCTAGCCTGTCCATTACTAGGGGGCTTATACTTCTGTGCTTGGTATTCTCTGCACACTCGTAACACTTTTTCCATCCTCTCCTCCCCAGACCACATAGACGAGTGGTCAACGCAAATTGGCAGATATTTCCTAACCCGGTCAGAATCGTTGTGGCTCAGAGTGTCGTGCAAATCTTGTACGTCAGCCGGATAGGTTTCACCCTTCAGAATATGCTTGAAGATGGTATGGATCAACCCTGTCGTTGGCTTCGGACCCTCCATGGAAGAAGCATCGTCAGTCTTCAGGTTTACTGCCAATATTGTACATGCAAAGTCAATTTCTTTTTCTACGTGAGGATCATGACGGACGTCCCAGCTGCCCTTTTGGCGCTTGAAGATGAAGTTTTCAGAGTTCTTTAGTGCTCGTTGCAGTTGTTCGTCCCAGTCTGCACTGCATTGTACGTATTCACTGAGAATTGCTCTAATCATTCCTCTAGTATGTGCAGACAGCTTGTTTTTGTACGTGCGACTACTGTGATCTATTTTATATGCTATCCACTCAGACAAATCAAAATCGTAACCCCGATTACATGAAAATAGCTTCTTGTCTCGGTCAACCAATTGAACTTCATCGGTCTGCAGCTTGGCTTCAACCAATTGAAATTCATCCGTCTCCTGCTTGGCTTCAACCAATTGAACTTCATCCGTCTCCTGCTTGTCTTGGTCCTGCTTGGCTTCAACCAATTGAACTTCATCGGTCTGCTGCTTGGCTTCAACCAATTGAACTTCATCCGTCTCCTGCTTGGCTGCAACCGTGTTGTTCTTTCCCTTCTTCTTCTTTTTCTTCTTGTTTATCTTCTTATCATCTATATCATCTATGACGCTACATACTTCAACCATGTCCGTGTTCGTCCAAGTTACGATAGGGCGCTTCTTTCTTTCGCGACGGGCTTTCATATATATGTATGGGCCAAACCGTGGTTTTGGAGGCGGTTGGCCCAAACCGTGGTGTTGGAGGCGGTTGGCCCGGTTGGGCATAATTTTACAGTTTTTTTCGACTACAACATATCGACGGTCGACGTCTACACGTCCATGGTCGACGTCTAAACCCTAAACCCTAAACCCTAAACCCTAAACCCTAAGTCGAAAGAATGACCAAAACGTAACGAAATCGTGAAACAAACAAATAAAACATCAATCCATAGTCTTACAAACATATCAAACATCCATACAACGTCACCATTAGTCTTACAAACAAATCAAACCACTACCTTCAATACGGTTTGAGATTCGGACAGTCTCTCAACGTAACTTATACCGACACGGATGGAAAAACCCTTTTGGCACCATAGTCTTTTGTTTTGTCCAACGTATATACATGCCATCATCACATCTCCATTCCATATGTACCGAGCTCTTTTCATTGCAGCATCGAATGAAACCGCCCCATAATCTCCCGGATTAGCCTGTCGTAACTTATACCGACACCGATGGCAAAACCCTTTTGGCACCATAGTGTTTTGTTTTGTCCAACGTACGTATACATCTCCATTCCCCATAGCATGATTATAGACAAGTCTGAAATTAGAGAAAAATCAAACATAGTTAGGGTCCTAGGTCAAAAAAATCAATTTTAAGGATGATTCAATTGTGTCGACCTATATAGGTCGACGGACGACCTACCCATATCGACGGTTGACCTAGACAGGTAGACAATCGACCAAGAGAAGTCAACCGTCGATCTACCTAAGTCGAATGTCGACGTGAATAGGTCGACAGGCATTTCCGGCATGTCGACCGTGCATGTCGACTATCGACTGGTTCAGGTCTGCTGTCGATGTAGAGAAGTCGACGGCCGACTCCACTAGGTCGATTCTCGGGCTCTTCAATTCTAGCCGGAAGGGTAACTAACCGAGGGTATTTTGGTACTTCAAGTTAAAAGAGGGGTAGCCACATAAGGGTATTTCTGTACTTTCATCCATAACTGAGTTAGTTACCTATGTTGGTGCTTTGTTGCAACGGGTTATCCTTCGTGTGCTTTGTTGCAATGCTTTTCCTATTTACCGCTTATGAGCAATATGGCCCGTCCTTATATTTCATATGCATTATTGATTTGACACATACATATTTTTTATTTAATTGACGTCGTGCATTAAAAATGTGATAACAGTTGTGCGACTCAAAAAAATGATTTTTGTCAACACCCATATTGCGTGTATCACTGTGAGCGAACATATAATTTACTTGGCGACTGTCCAACGAACATGAACCATGTTGAACTCGCCGTTTAGCTCTGTCGTTAGGGCCATGTGAGGTAGTTCATCTGGTCTCAGGTTCGAGATCTCAGTAAGAGTAGGATACAATTGGATTCTTCACTTATCTACATACTAACGAATCTCCCTCTTTTACTATTCACATCTGTATTGTTGACTACCTTATTGGCTATTAGATTGGAACACAATCAAATATTTAGAATTTGTGATTCTCTTTCATTAACATGTGTAAGGTCTACTAGTTCAGAAGAGTTACTTTGACCCAGGAGTATACTAATAATATAAAAGAGAGAGAGAGCCTTTGGTTAGGTTCGAACTTGGAACCCCTCCCTCCCAGGAGTATACTAACTCGGACCTGGCCCTGAATTAACCAGAGAGGGGAAAAGAAGAAACTCTAGTGCGAGTGAAAATGGCGACAACGACGAAAGCTAGCGCTGTGGAATCGCTAGGAGGAGGTGAAGAAGGATCGTCTTCATTCGAATGGGACGAGCAATCGCAGCTCTATTTCCATGCCAGGTGAGGTCTCAATCTATCTATTTCACCTTTCTTATGCTAATTAGGGCTTTCGACGGACAATTACCGATACTGCGATTCATCCTTTTTTTTTTTTCCTCTTTTCGAAACATAATTCTTACTCGCTGCAAGTTTTTTCTGGATTTTGATTAGCCAAAAGAATAGCTTCAAAGACCTTGTTGCGATTTTTACTATGTGCTGGTCTCTTCTGCGAATTAGGACTTTGTTGGCCAATTCATCATGCCAATGTGTTGGTTTTGTGTAACCTGATTTGGAAATTGAGAACTCCAGTGGTTCTTATTCTTTGTTCGCATTGCTTTTCATTTTTGGTCAAAAGAGTTTTTTTTATATCTCTCCTTTCCAATTGAGTAGGTGAAGCTCTATTTAGGTGCATGTTTTTCTTTTGAGGAAGAGACTAACGAATCTATAGTAGTACCCTGTGTTATCTAGAACTAGTTTATAAACCACAGAAAAAATGTGATAATTAGTTTGAATGGCTGAGATTGTCTTATTATGAAGTATTCGGTTCCTAGGATATTGTGGGGATAAGCTACTCCACATGTCACATTTTGGGGATAGCTTATTCCCCATAGCAGCTTATGATGTAGACTAGTGCATAACCCGGCCCCAAAGAAGAAATTTGTCTTCAAAATGTTTTAGATTTTTTTTTTTTGAATTTGTTTATAAAGTGTTTGGTTTTTAGAATATAGTGAGGATCAGCTATTCCACATTTCACATTTTGGGGATAGCTTATTCCCCATAGTCCACTGTTATATAGATAGTTTCTGTGAGTTTGTTGCAAATTCTTTTTATATCAAAATTTGGAAGGTCTTATAGGTAGGTAATTGGAATTGTCGGTGGCTGTTCTGGACTCTACCTAATACATGCAGTCTTTAAGGGTGGCTAATGTTTGAAAACAGTGTGGCTTATATTTATGGCATGTTGACGGTAAGGTTGGTGTGAGCTTATGGACTAAGTCGAACATTGAGTTGGTATTGACAAAGTATGTGACCAAGAAATAGATTATCGTGTTTGGTTTAAGAAGTTGGTTTCGTTGGAACTCTGGCACCTCAATTACTCATTTATACCTACATATCTACTCTTATATTGTTACGTCTAGTTCTCTGACATTTCATTTTTGTATCTGCTACAGTACCGGATTTTATCACGATCCATCAGCAGGATGGTATTATAATGGCAATGACGGTCTTTATTACAAATTTGAAAATGGGAACTACGTCCTTTTGGAGTCAAACGAGGTAGTGTTGTCATTCTTCCGACATGATTTTACATTTGGTTGTTTTACGTATTGTTTATCATTGACTGCATCTGGAACTATCTGTTACTAATTTGCAGGGTGATCAAGCTGAAATGTGTCACAATGTTACTAACTTTCATGATAGTTCTGTTCAAGATGACCCCAGTGCTCAAACTGAAATGTATGAGCATGTAAACTACGTTCACAATGACGCAACTCGAGATGACCCCATTTCAGATGAAAATTTGGATTACTTGAGTCAAGGAAATGAATACGAAACATACAACCTAGAAACTGGTGTTGGTGAACCTCCCACGGCTACAGGTAAGATGGCACCATGTGCTGTGAACAAGTATAACTCCTTGCTCAATATAATATGTAAGAATCCAATCAAGTTTTCATTGCTCTTAAGTTTTTAAAGTACGCGCTTTTGGGTCACACTTTGAACATTTTCTGAAGCATGCATAGCTCTCTTCAACTTCAACAAGGTTTAACCTGTACATCATCCGTAGTTTGAGCCATGGAACAGGGAATATCTAGAAGTAGCAGGTGGCTACTTAATTTAATGTAATCTTAGTTTAAATATAGCTCGGTGGTTGTGTCTTTAACTGCTATTTCACAGTCATTTCTTGCTAGCTGCTATCAGCCTTTTCTGTCAGGACAAGAATCGCTATCTCCTCATTTTCATGCAAACATCTGCCCTTTGCATGACTTGATATGCCTGAGTACTTATGCATTTATTTAGAGGCTCGTATATGAATCATTGTGAACTTGTAACGACTTGTTAAGCATGTGTTTTCATCAGTCTGATCTAAATATTCTTTAGTGTCAGTAATCCACTCGGAGTGCAGGAGCAGTCAGATTCTTGAATGCCCGCCTCCACCTTCGGAATGGTATGCTACGCACTGGCTCTTTCTGATTATTGTTTGTCCCTTGAGTGCTTTAACATTTGTAATCCTTATATGTGATGTAAACAACTTTTTTTCAGGCTAGAAGAAACACTTATAAATCTTTATTTATCGGGTTATTCCAACCAAGAAACAGACAGTGTTCATAATGAGGGGATGTCCGCTGAAATAGATCAAGGAGACAGCACGGCTATGTTGGTTGATGGTCTGTGAAAATATTTCTATTTGGTAAGCTGCGTGGATAACTCGGATGGGCTTAAGTAGGTTTGTTCTACCAAAGTGCAGGTTGTGAAGAAACGTACGAATTGGAAGAAGGCGAATGGATTCCAGAGGAAGATCACGACATCGGTTGTTCAAGTGAAGTTCCCGCAGATGAAGGTATCTTGCCTCATTATCTTAAAAGTTATGATAAGATAAGAATATTTCAGTAGCTGGGTTTGAGTGTCAAAATCTTAATTTCCGGTACATGTAAACACAACTATGCAACTCCAAAAGCTACTTGTGGGCCTTGAAATTATGATTCTCTAACCTCTCAAGCCACCGGGCAGGATGTGTCATACTCATATCCATGTCATGTCCTGGATTTTTTATCCCAGGTTCGGTCTAGTCTGCTGGGCTCATGAAATGACATGCACTTGATTTACTAAGGCGTCTATACTCATCTGGCTTCATTAGCAACCCATTTCCTGGAGCTCTACACACTCTAGAACCACTGGTTGCTTCATTTCCTGAATGAATCATAAGAATCTCTTTTATGGATTTGACGAAGCTAGAATGCATTCACTGCAGAGCAGGACGTCAGCCACGGTGTTTGACTTATCTCTGCTTTCATGTCCTCGACGCAGGTGCTTTGTGGAATGAAGAAAGCTGGCAAGCGCAATATGGCCAAGTCATTCATTCTGATGAGAAGTTAATTCCCGATTTCCGTGCGGTAGATTTATGGGATTGGTCAACAGTCACAGGAACCAAAAGAGATGGAAAAAGACTGGTTGTCAGGCTGGTTGGTCGTTTGGTGAGACAATCTGCTCGACTCCACCCATCGATGCCTTCTGGTGGGGGTCTCTTCAAAACTGCACCAATCAGTGAAGTGCATCTTGATTTTGTTCGAGTTACATCAGGTAGCTATTGCCGTCCATTTAATTTGAAAACTAATATTATATTTGCAATCAGTGCTTATATGTCTGGAAGGGGAGAAAGGGCATTTGTTTCTCACTATTGGTGTAATAATGACAGTTCTTTTACCTTTACGTAACAGTAAATGTGAGAGATGTTCTCAAAAAAAAAGTGTGAGAGATGATAAAAAGATATTTTCCAAGAAAAACTCCTGACTGTATTGTTGCCTATCAGCAAGTTTGAAGTAATTTGGTTAACATTCAACTACCATGCTGGCACTGCACTAAGTACAACCATATCTCTCATTCCTTTTTACAAGTGCTTGGAGTCATTATGTGCTGTCGAGAAACATAATTTGTATTCCGAATTTGTCTTGTCATGTTTTGACGGGTTAAAATACAAAGGAAAACTGTATTACTTTGCCTATCCTTTCCTGACTCTTTCCTTCACAAAACGGGTTTCTAGACGAAGCCTTCCCTTGGAAATCTCTTAGCCAGATTTAGGTGGATTTCAAAGTAAAACAGAACTATATTGTTACTTCTGCGTTGCTTAGCTGTTATATACCATTCTTGTTTGCTTGTTGTGGATTCTTCTCCCATAACACTGTTGAGTGGCTATTGATTCATAACTTGAGTTTACTTTCGTCAGGGCAGGTGTACAAGTTGCGGAATCCTAGTGCAAGATACTTGGCTTCCTTATCCGCATATGATTCTTCGAATCCAACAAAGGATTGGGACTTCCCAGAATTGTCAGCTGATAAGATGCACCCGACCCTCTCAAAATCATGTGGAGGCTGTGAACGGAAGACAATAAAAGAAGCTCCATTGCTAGGTCAACCGCGTGCAGCAAAAAGTGTAAGTTTTTACACGAAAGGGTTAAATACTGCATCACTACATAGAAGTAATGGCTTTACAGGACAATGACCCCCAAAAGAGATGAAAAAGGTTCCTGTAATGCCTTGGAAAGAGTCCTATTGATCGAGAGGAAACATGTTTCTATTGATTGGACCCCATGAAACAAGTGATTTCTTTCTTTTATGCTGCCATAGATGACTATGGATACTTGCATATTGCATGTTAACAACTCATATTGCATTTTAACATAAAGAGAGGTCTGAAATGTAAAATTAATGCTTGAGACATTAGTGTTCTTTTGCCCGTTCTCTTTACTCCGAAAAAAGTACATAAAATTAGTTACTCTGTAAAAAAATGTTGTTTTTTATGCCCTTAGGTATCCAGTATCCACCATACCATTTCCTCATTTATAAATACCGTGTTGGTGTATCTGCAACTTGGCATCCTGCCAGGTCTGTATTTGTGCTTCACAGAACTTTTGAAGTTTAAAGAGTAAATATTTTCAGCTGCTCTAGGAACAACAGAAAACTGAACTCAAGAGCCCTCTCAGGTCATTTCCCGCATTAAGGATACTTCCAATCCCACTCTTAGACCAGAATAGCTACGGCCAATTGCAACTCATAGTTGTTGGTTACCAGTGAATGTGTTATTATAGCTCATATACCTTCTGACTCACTTAGTTCTACTCGGGATTCACAAAACCACAAATGGCCAAGCCTGTACAATAATCTTCACAGAACATTCTTTTCCTATTCCATTACTATTAGTTTTATGTCTGATACTGGGTTATCTTAATCAGAAATGTGCTTTGTCAAGTTTAACATCTGTGGAGATGGTAGTTTTATTCTTAGACCGTACTTCAAAAAAATCAACTTGCACTGGACGTGGAAGTGGAGTATAGTTTCTAAAAAAAATACTTGGAAGCCAGGGTATGGAAAGAATTTAGAATCCATTTTTTCCCCTTGTCATTCTGTCTTCATGCTTGTTCCCAAGTTCATGTCTACAAACTTGTCTGACAGACTTACTGTAATGGTGGTCTATTTTGGTCTAAATCACATAACCGAATTATGTTCTTCAAGTAACTTCTATCGTTGTCCACATTGCATATGGACAGTCTCAAGTCCTCAAAAAGGATCTGCGATAAGTAAAGATTTCCTTTGCCCCAAAACGGATCAAATCTAATATAACCAATCAAATGCGTGACCAAGATTTTGAACTGTATTAGCTTGAACTAATTTATCAATCTGAAATTGTACTTGTAATGATTGATTGCAGAATGGAGGTAGTGCATACAGGGACAGAGCTGCTGAGAGAAGAGCTCTCCACGGCGATTTTGGTGTAGGACCAGGGCAAAAGAGATCAGCAGATAGTGATGATTATGAGCCATCCTCTCTTTCTACAGAAGAAGCTGCCGATGAAGCCTTAAACATGTCCTTTGGAGCTGGTAGTTATGCAAGAAAGATATTAGAAGGCATGGGCTGGAAAGAGGTACGTGCTTCCAAATACATGTCTTGCGTTCACAGTTACTACTTACAAGAACTCGAGGAATCACAGTTTCATTTCTGGAGTAAGTACATTTAGATGCTTTCTGCACCGGAATTTTTAAATGAGAATATCTGATAAGTAAAAGACACTTTGACCCCTTCCGTTTGGGAAAGGACACTTTCACCCCTTCAATGTGCCGAATTTCATGATACTTGCACTTCCTAATTGTGATGCCATTAGTCTAGGGGTGAGGGTCTGTTACTGATAGTTCCAAATTTGCCCTCTTTGATTATGGAATGATACAATCAGGGGGTGCAACTGTGCAAGTGTTCCGAAGTTTGACTCATTAAAGGGGTAAGAGTGCCCTTTCCCAAACTATAAGGGGTGAAAGTGTCTTTGAATTAAACCCGAGTGGTTGAAAGTGTCTTGCACTATCGAATAGGTGTTGGGGAGACGGGCAAAATTTGAACTAGGACTTGAGTGAATGTGGTTCCAATAGACCTATGTAGGAACTGATAAAGCTTATAGCTGGGTGCTTCTTATATTGTCTGGGGTTTTATTGGCATTTGTTCGCTACGGATGGCTTTGTATTCTGGTCAGTGGTCATGTATTCATGAATTGTCTCTTCTAATATTTCTCGGTTATTTACCCTACAGGGAGATGCACTTGGAAGCAGTTCAAAGGGTTTATTGGAACCAATACAGGCAGTTGGAAACAAAGGACAGGCAGGTTTAGGATGGGATCATAAACGAAGATAGATGAATGTTACCACCTTCTTCCCATACTTTTGGCCTATGCTCCCATGGAGGCTTATCATCTAGTACCCCTTTTGTATCATATGGTAAACGACAGGATTCTTGCAGCTCCAAGATGAGCAAATTTCTGCGGAATCTTGCTAGTTTCTCCTTTTATTGGGTTTGGATTGAGCCGAAGCCAGTGAACGGTAGATACTCTCCACAGCCATCCAAGGTTTTAGTTAGATGAGCACTCTGTGTTATGATAATGTGTTCTATGAGCGATCAAGCTTCAAGAGGTAAATCTATGTTCTCTGCTCTAGATTATTCATCAGATTTGATCCGTGCAATGTAACAATCATTTTCTGGAGGCGGCAAACTTTTAGTAATGGGCAAGGCCTAACCTCCTTGGTGCTTTGCATTTTGCATTTAGGTTTTCTAAAAGAAAAAAAAAATGAAAATCTAAAGGAGGACTAAGTACGCTTGAATGTGATATGAATACATCAGGAGTAGGGATGGCAATATGGTCCGATCCGATTTGAGATCCGAGCGATCCGAGCCGAATGGATCAGATCCGAATCCGATCCATTTGAAAATGGATCGGATTTGGATCCGAAAAGCCAGATCCGAACGGATTTGGATCTGAATTTGGATCTGAGGGCAAATCCACCGGATCTCGACCCGATCCGATCCGACGTATATGTGTGTTTTAAAAATATACATCTATTACCTCTCCACTTACACTTACAAGAAGAATACATAGTAACTCCAACCTACAAAGCTAGTTATTTTGTTTTATACGATTCATAACTTACGGACATGCATTAGCGTATGAAATAGTGTTTATTTTTAGGATATATATACTATTTTTTTGCAAAATCGATCAGGATCCGACCCGAATCCGATCCGACCATGTATTATGTGGATCTACGAATCAGATTTGGATCTACTGAATGAAAATCCGATCCGATCTGATCCGAATCCGGTGATGATCCGAACGGATCTGGATCCCATTTCTCCTAGTTGGATCTGGATCGGGAAGTGCCTAATCCGATCCGGATCCGACCCGTTGCCATCCCTAATCAGGAGTACAAGTTTCCTCTTAAAGCACCTAAAACTAAAAGTCAGCTCATCAGAGAAAAGTCATATATACCTGTTCATATTCACATAGGTCATTCTTGGGATTTTAATCATTTTTAATTCCATAATCAAATAATTATTGAAGCAATCTCCTAATAATTGAAAGAAAAAGAGAAATGCTATATATCCTTACTCTCATGTCCCTACTATGTACCAACTCATCCACCTAAGCTTTGAGGACCCACCCCTACAAAATAAAACAAAATTAAATTAAAAAAAAACAGTAATTAAAACCTTCACATTTACTTTGTGGACCCTACCACATACACACAAATCAAACAAAACAACTATCAATGCTCTCCCAAAACCGTAAGAAGCTTTCCAGCTAGATTAGAATACCAGAGGTCATATCCTTCTAAACCTCTTTGAAGACTTTGTCTCCTCAACAACCTCTAAGCTCTCTCCGATCGAACTCAGACGAAATCTGCATACTAGCATCAATCTCTGGAATCTTATTTTCTAACATCCCTGGGTACGTTTCGCTATTTTTTTTGATTATTTCTCTTTAGCTTCTCTTTAGCTTATCAATTTGCAATTCCATGTTGTCAGTTATTTGGGGCGTAACAGTTTTGTGATGAAGAAATTATTTTTTTAGGTGTGAACATATCTGAGTATTTGCAGGAATGGAGAAAGAACCAACAAGAAGTGAACATTGGAAAGAAACTTTGGATTTAACTGAAGAAGAAGAAGAACAAGATGAAGACGAACAAGTAGAAGAAGAAGGTGAACAGATAAATATGGAGGGTCTCAATAAGAATCAGTTGGAAGAGTTCACGAGTGACAATGATGACTTTCATGTAGAACAACCAAGAGTTGGGATAACTTTCGCAAATGTAGAAGAGATGTTTTCTTACCACAAAAAGTATGGTAAACAAGAAGGATTTCCAGTAATACGCCATACATCGAGGAAAGGTGATAATGGTGAGCTAAGATATGTGACGTTCACTTGTGGTCGGGCTGGTAAATTTCGCTCATCATCAGAAAATCGCTTGAAGCCTCATCCAAGTGCCAAAAGCAACTGTAAAGCTAGATTACTAGCATGTTTGGATGAAGGAAAATGGAGGATTAGTTCTATCCATCTTAAGCACAATCATGAACCAAGTCCTAGTAAAGCAAGATTCTTCAAATGCTACAGAGAAATCAATCGTCATACGAAAAGGAGGCTTTGGACAAATGACATGGCTGGGATAAGACAAAACAAAAATTTCAATTCACTTGTGGCTGAAGCTGGTGGCCATGAGAATGTTTCTTTCCTTGAAAAGGATTGTAGAAACTATATAAATAATATGCGACGATTGCAACTAGCAGAAGGAGACGCGGTTGCAGTTCAGAAATATTTTCTTAAAATGCAAGCGGAGAGCTCTGAGTTTTTCTACAGTATCGACCTGGATGAAGAAGGTCGACTAAGAAACGTTTTTTGGGTAGATTCACGAAGCCGAGCAGCTTATAAGGAATACAACTGGGTAGTAACTTTTGACACAATGCTTGTAACTACCTCAATTCTTGTCCAAATCATGCACGGTTTCTTCCTGTGTAATCCTGGGTATGTTGGCTACAAGTTTCGTTTTAATTTCTTGGTCCAATTCGATCTCTAAACCCCCTGAAATTGGGCTAGAACATGGCTAGTTAGCGAGGTAGTTGATGTGTTCTTGGTGTTCATGTGGTTTTGTTACAAAAACCTCCCTTGTTCAAATGCTTGTATCTCTTCCGTTTGTAATCCGTTTTGAGTGATCCATAGCTTTCTGGAATCCTTGGAGAATTGGCTAAAACTTTTGTGTTGATTTCTTGGTCAAATTTGATCTCTAAAGCCTCTGATTTTGACTCCAAAGTTGCTGCAATGTTATGTTCTTCGCTAGCAAAACAACTCAGAATTTTCTAAGTGTTGAAGTTGAATTGAAGCAGTCATTTTGAAACGATTACAACTCCATCAATTCTTAATGAAATCCTGTGTTTCTTTCTCCTATGTGAAGATGGCATATAATACTTCAAATCATCGTATCTGAGTCATGTTCAAATTTATAACGGATTGCTCACAAAACGAGCCTAAAGTTGCTAGTTTCAACTCATGAAACTTTCTTGAATTTTTCTAAGTGTTGAATCGGAATTTTTGTCCAACTTTGACTAGCGATATCTCTTTGAATACTTGGAGTTCTTAGGAGTTCAAATATGTTCTGGAAAGCTTGGAATACCCTCTTCAATACCCCACCTTCATATTTCCTAAATTCTTCATCATTTTACCACAAATCAGCTCTAAAGTTGACTAGTTGAGTCGATTTTCCTCTATATTTGACTTTTGAATTCGACACTCTAAATGACATTTCTAGCCTTAGTGTTGTTCACGAAACTTGCTCGTATTCATATTCTGAGTCTAAATATCAAGTTTGAGCAAGTTTGACTTTTCGAAAACCCTAGTTTGACTGAACTGTATAGGAGGGGCAAAATAGTAATTTCACTTAAACTTCGAATTGAGATTAGTTAAGTAGCTTGGAGTTTATAAGCATGTAATTTATGCGTATTTGGAGTACTCGTATGTAATTCTCGGCTAATGTTGACCAAGTCAAATGTTGGGGTCTTTTTGCAGTTTTACTAAACTTCGGGGGCCTATGTGCATTTAACTAAGCCTTTACACTTGAACTATTTGAGACTAAGTTAATGTTTTGAGACCAACAACCTGACTTCGATGGATATTTGAAGTCTCAAGAAGGAATTATTTGACTCGGGAGTTACCAAATCAATGGTGGGGGTCCTTCTGTAATTTTAGCAAACTTTAGGAGCCTAAATGTAATTTACAGAAAGTTGTAGATTCCAATGCTACGTTCATATGGAAGGGTTAAGAGTCGTTCTTGGATGTTGTTGGGCCAGTATGAGTACAATTTGGGGTCCAGGCACAGTCAGGGACTGTACTGGACAGTTCAAAGTATCAGGGGCATTTTGGTCAAGTTAGCTTGCATAACCCGCATTTCCATTGCATTCTTGCATACAACCTCATATAGAGGGTAAATTCTAATAGACTATATACTTGACTTGTGTATATCCAGCCGTTATTAAGGATCATTCGAAGTAGTCGTACGTTTTCGTGTTGCTGCATTTACCGTGAGATTCGGAGACGAGCGTGGTAGGAGTGCTAGCGTTGCTTTGTGCCTTTCACGGCTCAGAGGTAAGTACATATGTACGGCCTTTTTATATCAAAATCTGCTTATGTGCTTGATGTTTCAAATGAATGTTTGTTATATGAAATAGTATGAGAATGCATGTTTTCCACTCGAAAGCTGTTAAACTATTTTATTCATCTCCTTTGAAAACTCTCGGAAATTACTTGTGAAATTTTGATATTCCAATTATGGTTATGTGAAAGAGAAGAAATAAAATACCTCTAATAGACTTAGGACGATGTACAGAGTACTGTTATTAATGGGAGGCGTCAAGCGATCCTCCATTTTCTTATGGCTAAGACCATTGAAGCAATGCTTCTTATTATTGGATAGAACGTCAATGTTCAAAAATCCGCCCCCGATGAGCCAAAATGTACCAAGTTATTGAGGACAAGGGTTTTATAGAGCTATAGAGTGCTACTTATACTTGTAAGGGTCACTACGGTATAGGGGTGTCGACACTTGAGGCCTTTTAGCTAATGTTGTGAGCGGGGTTGACGAATGGGCTCCCTTAACGCTCGGGTGAAATAGGGTTTGATAGACCCTAGAAGGAACCCTTAGTGATTGTTTCGTGATCCCTCTGTTTACATCGATCCCGCTGGTGGCTCTTGACACGCCTCAGCTAAATTAAACTGTTGATTGAAGTCGAAATTAAAACAATTGACTACTTATTAATGTTGTTTGTGGCTCTTGATATGCCATAATCAATTGAAGTGAATTGTAAATCTTGGTTACTCATGAACTACTATCGTTATCAGTTCAAATGAACTTGTTTACTCTGGATATTTTACCAACTACTCGTGTTTTCTCAATGTTATTAAATTGAGAGGTTTTTGTTACTCTTTTACTTCCAGTTGTTCCGAATTCTCCAACATGATAATTTTACTGTTTAAACCTTCTGATTTGTTTCAACTCATGCTTCCGTGCCACTCGTTGCTTTACATGTCGTAGTATGTATTTACTCAGTTTTTACTGATCATTTTCTTCAAAACTGCGCCGGCTTTTGCCATTTTAAAACCGCAGGTCATCAATCAAGGTGGGGGATGGGAACGCGTATCGAGACGAAGGCGTTTAGCTTAACTTAGATGACTTAGTAGATCACATAGATTTTTTTCAAACACATTATATTTGTAATCTTATCTTCTCAAGATTGTTGTATTTATTAAATAAAATGTAATATTCGTAACTATATTCCTACTTTTGGTTATCGATTGTCGCGTTAGCCCTGAACCGAGATCCCGGGTTGTTTCACTTACCCTCTAGTTCAGGTTGTACTTCCTCTTCCTATTAGTTTCCTTGTTAAGAAACTCAGTTACTATCGATGTAAACTTTGGTTTTGTATATATTTCAGTTCTTTCCAAATATGATGCCTTTCGTTCCGCATTTGATGCCACTAAAGGGGGATACAACCAATGCTAATTCCGTCATTGGTGGTTCCCGGGCTCACGTTCCTGCAATATATGACTACGGATCATCTATCCAAGAGTTTGCTCAGTCAAATACAGCTAATAGTTACCAAAAGGTATTATATTGCTATATTTAGAATTGGTTAAGGACCATATATTCCTTTACTGGTATGTGATGGATTTTTGTTTTCAGGTATGGGATGCTAGTGAACAAGAACTATTTGATCATTCTGGCTCAATGCATTTCAAGAACCAACTCTATAAGAATTAGATAGTGAAGGGCTGCAAATTTTGTGAGGATCTCATGTACTTATACTCTAGTTTGTATTTGAATTGTTAATTCTAGACATGTTACCTTGGTTAGCTCTCTTGTATTTTATTTCAGTCTGTAGAGTTCCGAACTCCAGATAGCCAGCTTTGTTTTGCTTGGCTCTTTTAGACAAGTTATCGAACCATTTTCTTGTAATATTTTGGGGGCATGATTCTTCGCCTCCTTTCATATGTTTCTTCACGAATGCTCCACCCAAGATGAGAGCTCGGACAAGCTAATCTAGAATTACATGTTCTGCATAATTCCATGGCCCTGTTTTTGACTAAAAATCCACAAACATTACCATGTCCATCCATTGCTGCTAATCTACTAACATAAGTAGATTGTATCCAATGGTGTCCAGGAGATTAACATCATGGACTCCACTTAAATGTCTCTCTACCCACATAAAATTCAGCAGAGTTAAGAGCTCTTCTCGTGTCCATACTCAAAAGGCGACACCTTAAAAATGCAATGGATGTTGTTTACTTTCGCAAGGGAAATTGCTGTAAATAGATATGCACAGAGAATTGGCAATCTTAAAAGTGCAATCTTACCACACAAAAAATGTTGTAAACTCATTATCTTAGAGGCAGGGAACAAAATACAGGTACAAAGAGTTTTTAAGACTTTAGAGGCTTAGAAGGATATTCCAATCTAGCTGGGAAGGTTCTTACAGTTATGGGAGGGGAGTATTGGTAGTTGTTTGGTTTGATTGATGTGTATGTGGTAGGGTCCACAAAGTAAATGTGGAGGTTTTAATTACTATTTACTTTTAATTTAGTTTTAATTTATTTTGTAGTGGTGGGTCCTCAAAGCTTAGGTGGATGAGTTGGTACATAGTAGGGACATGAGAGTAGGGATATATAGCATCTCTCAAAGAAAAAACATTTAACATTCGTCCCACTATCTCCTCGAATAAAAATACAATACTCATTATTATCTTCTTCCAAAAGTCTTCCATTTGGATCTTTAGTTTCCCTATAAATAGAGTAGCACTGTAACAGGGCAAAAGCACAACAAAACTTGAGCAAAAGAGAGAAGAAAAAGGAAAGAGCTAATTTAGCTGAGAGAGAGAGAGATGGAGAATCTGCCAAGGTACTTTGCGCTGGAATTGCTCTCCAACAATAAATATCTGCGCTACATCGACGACGAAGATGTTGCACTGCACAGGCATTTGGAGTTCAATGGGGAGGAAGTTATAAGCATACACACCAAGTATGAAATGGAGCCGGCCAAGAATAAAGACCATATGGGTTGGTTCAACATACGTTGTTGCTACGATAACAGATACTGGACAAGGAGAGAAAATAACTCAAGTTGGATCACCGCCACTGCCGCCGATAAAAACGGATCATATCACTTGGGCCAAATCATCAGGCCTACACCAGAAGCCCAATGTTACTGCAGTACAAGCCCAAGCATTGCTTTGTAATTACCCAACTATTATAAGGGTAAAATAGTACTTTCCCTGTATTTTGCAAACCCTAATATTTCCTACCGTTAGATCTTGTCCGTACAAATCTAACCGTTGGATCAAGGCTATATAAGCCTCTTATCGCTGTATTTGCTATTCATTGAATACACCTCTTCATTCTCTCTTCATCTTCTCCGCCTTCATTCTCAGAAACCCTAACGGGTTCTTTCATGGTATCAGAGCCTCCATGGCTCTTGCCTCGCATACTCCGGCTTCACAGCCGTTGTATCTTCTCTCCAATATCCACAATTTGCTACCCTTCAAACTAGATTCTACTAATTTTGTTTTATGGAAGCATCAAATCGCTTCAATTTTTCGTACCCATACTTTATACGTTTACTTAGATGGTTCTATACCTTGTCCTCCATCGATGATTACCACCGATGGTGCACCGGTTACAAATCTGGCATATACAGCCTGGCATCTTCAAGATCAGGCAGTTTTGACCACACTCAATGCAACTCTCTCTCAAGAATCCCTCACCCTTGTTATTGGATCTCTGACTTCTCGAGATGCCTGGCTTGCTCTTGAGCGTCGCTATGCCTCTCTCACCAGATCTAACATCTTATCTCTCAAATCGGAGTTCCACAACCTTCGAAAAGGCTCCGATTCGATAGATCTATACATGCAACGTCTCAAATCCATCAGAGACAGGCTGGCGGTGGCTGGAGTTCAAACCGCCGATGAAGATCTACTCCTCTACGCCCTCAACGGGCTCCCGCCTGAGTACAACTCCTTCCGCTCCTCCCTGCGCATCCACTCAGAACCAATTCCCTTCGAGGAACTTCATGTCCTCCTCAAAGCTGAAGAACAGATGCATGCATCCCAGATTCCGGTCGCTGATCTTTCCTCCCCCACTGTTTTCTTCCACAAACGCGGTGGTGGCGGCAGAAACCCTAACCATCTGAGGGGCGGAGGTGGCGGAGGTCGTTTCGGTCATCGAGGTGGCGGCGGTGGTCGATCCGACTTCAGAGGAGGCCGTTCCTATTCCGGATCTGGATCTAACCCTAATTATTGATTCGGGTATGGCGGCGGTTTCAGATCCGGGTATGGAACTAATTCAAATCGCGGTTTGGGTCGATCCGGTTACCGAGGCAGAGGAGGCTCGGGTCGCAGTCCAAACCCGATCAATTGCCAGATCTGTGGCTATGATTATCACTCTGCAATCGACTGCTATCACAGAATGGATTATGCTTACCAAGGCAAGCACCCTCCTGAACAGCTCTCTGCAATGGCTGCTTCAACCTCCTCCTCACATCAAGATTAACCACCAACCTCTGATCTGTGGCTGACTGATACGGGTGCTTCAAATCATTTAACTGCTGATTTTCGTAATCTCTCTCTTGCTGAACCATATACTGGAAATGATTCAGTCACTGTCGGTAACGGATCCTCTCTCCCTATCCAGAACTCCGGTACTGCCTATCTCTCTACATCCAATAAATCTTATATGCTTTCAAATACTCTACATGTTCCTGGACTGTCTGTTAATTTGTTATCAGTTCATAAGTTTTGTTGTGATCACAATACACGGTTTGTTTTTTATAAAAATTCATTTTATGTTCAGGACATATCCACGAATCAAATCCTTTTTCAAGGACCTAGTAAAAACGGGCTTTATCCTCTTTCTTCTCTGTCTGCACCATCAAAACCTCAAGCCTTTTTGGGTCAAAGAGTCAAATCACACTTGTGGCATTCAAGACTTGGCCATCCTTCCTCTTCTGTCTTATCCAAATGTGTTAAATGTTTATCTCCTTCTGTTAAATTATCTGCAAATGTTGATGCAATATGTGAATCTTGTCTTGCTGGGAAACTGTCTAGACTCCCATATAAACTGTTTGAAACTGCTACTGCAACTCCTTTGAATCTGCTTCATAGTGATGTTTGGGGACCTGCTTCAACCTTATCCTACAATGGCTTCAAATATTATGTGTTATTTATTGATGATTTTTCAAGGTTTACATGGTTATTTCCTCTTAAGTTAAAGTCTGAAGTCTCTTCTGTCTTTGTCACTTTTAAACTGTTTATTGAAAAACTGTTAGGGTACTCAATCAAGATTCTCAGAACTGATGGTGGGGGTGAATACATTGCTTATACATTTCAAAAATTTCTTCAAGAAAATGGAATCACTCATCAGAAATCTTGCCCTTACACACCCCAACAAAATGGGATTGCTGAAAGGAAACACAGGCATATAATAGAAACTGCTGTCACTCTTTTACATAATGCATCTCTTCCTAAAATGTTTTGGTATCATGCTGTTGCAACTTCTGTTTATTTAATCAATAGAATGCCAAGCTCAAATACTTATAATAAATCACCATATGAAATTTTGTTTAAAGTAAAACCTGATTACAAGTTTCTAAAAGTGTTTGGATGTAGTTGTTATCCTAGATTGACTCATTATAACTCATCTAAATTAGATCCAAAAACCAAAAGATGCACCTTTTTAGGTTATGCTTCTGGATATAAAGGCTATCTCTGCTATGATCAACAAACTAAACAGTTCTATGTCAGTAGAGATGTAATTTTTGATGAGTTTAATTTTCCTTTTGCTACTTCTACTTCTTCTCCTTACTCACATTTTGATGTTTCTGTTTCAGGTCACCACAACAACACTGTCCCTTCATCTCCAACCCAGAATTCATCTGGGATATCTGCTGGTGTCATACCAGAAAACACCATTGCTGAGGGATATGATCCTCTGCAGCCACCTGATGTGATGGTGTCTGGTGATTCAACACCATGTGGCAGTGTCAGGACACCTGCTACACTTGGAACAGATACTCCTAGAACAGATACAAGCAACACTATCACTGCTGTTGAATCACAACATTCATCCACCTCCAGGCATGGCTTGGCAGAACAAGGTGACCCAATGATGCCCTCTCACCCTCCTCCCTCCACTATTTCTACTCATCCAATGCAAACACGTAGAAAATCTGGAATTAGCAAGAAAAAGTTGGTTTATTATGTTGCACCCACTACTTGTGTTGGCTTTTCTGCTTTGCATCATACACCACACACACACTTAGACCCTACTACTTTCACAGAGGCTGTTAAATCACCTCTTTGGCGCCAAGCCATGTCAAATGAGGTTAACAGTCTTTTGTCACAAAACACTTGGACTTTGGTGATACCACCACCACAAGCTAACATAATAGGCAACAAATGGGTTTTTTGCACAAAATATAATCAAGATGGATCTGTTTCACGCTATAAAGCACGCCTAGTAGCTAAAGGTTTTCATCAAACTCCAGGTTTGGACTATGATGAAACCTTTAGCCCAGTTGTGAAGCATGCCACTGTTCGTACAATTTTGGCTCTTGCAGCCACCTTTTCTTGGCCTCTTCAACAACTTGATGTTAAAAATGTCTTTTTGCACGACTACTTGCGTGAAACAGTATATATGAAGCAACCAACTGGCTTCATTGATCAACAAAAACCCAAACATGTTTGCTTATTACATAAGTCCATATATGGGCTCAAACAAGCTCCACGAGCTTGGTTTGAGCGTTTCACTTCTTTTTTATGTTCTCTTGGCTTTGTTGCTTCTTTTGCTGACTGTTCTCTTTTTATTCGACACAACCACAACAAAATTACTTTACTTTTATTGTATGTTGATGACATAATTGTCACCGACAATGATTCTAGCTATATTGCCTTCTTATTACAAAAACTTAGTACTGAATTTCAGATGACCAATCTTGGTCACTTGACTTATTTCTTAGGCCTACAAATCACACGCACACCACATTGCTTATCTATCACTCAAGAAAAATACACCACTGATTTGCTTGCCAAATTCAATATGACCAACTGCAAGCCCAGCTCAAATCCTTTGGCTGGAGGTGTTAAATTTCATCTTCATCAAGGCACACCCCTGCCTGACCCTTCTATTTTTAGACAATTACTTGGCGGCTTACAATATTTGACTTTTACACGGCCTGATATCTCCTTTGCCGTGAATCATCTTTGTCAGTTTATGCATTCTCCAACGAATGTACATCTCAGTGGTGCTAAGAGAGTTTTACGTTATTTACAGGGAACAAAAGCCCATGGGCTTTTTTATACAAAAGGCCATCTCCCTTTGCAAATTTTTACTGATGCCGATTGGGCTGGCGATCCAAAAGATCGCCGAAGCACCACTGGGCTTGTTGTGTTCTTGGGCCCAAATCCAGTTCACTGGACTGCTAAGAAGCAGCCCACTGTCTCACGCTCTTCTACTGAGGCAGAATATCGGGCCTTAGCCACAGGGGCCGCAGATATTTCTTGGTTTCGTCAATTATTTTACGACTTAAAGTTTTGTTTACCTAAACCCCCTTTACTTCATACTGATAATGTTTCTGCCATCTCTCTCACAAACAATCCAATTTTTCACGCTCGGACAAAACATATTGAAATAGATTATCACTATGTCCGTGAACAAGCTCTTCTAAAACACTTAACAATTTGTTTCATTCCCAGTGCAGATCAGATAGCGGACCTCTTCACCAAATCTTTAGCAGCAACTCCATTTGAAGCTTTAAAAGATAAACTGATGGTCCAGCCTACTACCCATCAGTTTAAGGGGCCGTAATAACGGATCATATCACTTGGGCCAAATCATCAGGCCTACACCAGAAGCCCAATGTTACTGCAGTACAAGCCCAAGCATTGCTTTGTAATTACCCAACTATTATAAGGGTAAAATAGTACTTTCCCTGTATTTTGCAAACCCTAATATTTCCTACCGTTAGATCTTGTCCGTACAAATCTAATCGTTGGATCAAGGCTATATAAGCCTCTTATCGCTGTATTTGCTATTCATTGAATACAACTCTTCATTCTCTCTTCATCTTCTCCGCCTTTATTCTCAGAAACCCTAACGGGTTCTTTCAGCCGAGCCAGTGGAAGATCAATCCAACTGGTCCTGCACCCACTTCCAGCCATCGATCCAGGTTTCGGAGGATGGCAAATCAATGATGCTGACACTGCGTGCAACACCCCGCGATTCCAGGCCTAGCCCAAACCGCTAAGATGTCCCGCGCACGAGGAGTTATACCTCATTGTGAACGAAGTAGAACGTCGGCCTCGTACCAAACCATAAAGAACAAAACTTCAAATTTAATTCGAAATCAACTTTATTACAATAAAGGAAATGACCGAACGCGGTCCTTAACATGGAAACTTGAAAACAAACCAAATTATTTGAAAAGAAACAAAAACATGAAACTAGTGATTTATTTCCGTGAGAGCTAGAGTGATTCCTTGATCCAAACTAGTGATTCGTTCCCCCAGAGTCTGCAGCGGTGCTAACCTGCGGGTTTTACAATAGACAAAGCCGACCGCAGTTTTTCTAAAAGTCAGCTTAGGCTGAGTAAGAAATACCTCAACATGTAAACAGATGATTGGGCACATAATTCAAGAATAAGTAAAAGAAAAAGTAAAGGAAAAGATGGTTAACACTTTAAGTTGAGATCAAAAAGGCAAACAAGAAAGGTAAAGGGATAAACGTGGATTTGACATTCCATCTCAATCTTTCTTATTAAAGTCCTCTTCTGAAACTTTTCTGGCGGTCACCTGGCCACGTGCCACGGGAGCAGCTAGCTCTACTGCCCCATGAGCCCCAGAAATTAAACATTGTACGAGCGAATGCAGAGTTCCCGCCTGCCTCGGAAATAAATAATTCAGGGTTACTTCGTGGGTCTAACAAACCCTACTTCAACCCGGCAGTTGTGAAAGCCCCTCTAGATATGGCCTTCCCGCCTCAATACTGACCTACAAGACCTTAAGTGTCGACACCCCCTAGAGGTTAGCAACTCCGCTAGAGTAGTACAAGTAGGAACCCCCCAAGTCCTCATGGTAGTGTAGGACTATGGGTACCAAGGGTACGCCAGAGTTTGGCTCCCAAAATCTCTTGACCAGAACGTATGGTCCTTAACAATATAATCACTGAAGTGAACTAAAGAACAGCTCGTACAAGTTATCTTTCACTTTACTTTACTTAGTGTCTTATGAGCATTTCTTGAAAGAAGGTAATTCTCTATCCAAACTAGGTATTCAAAACCAATAAGGAAAGCAAGGATTAAAGTGCTAATCAGTTCCAAGATAAACATAACTCATGTTTTCAAGACAAAGTTTTGAGTTTCACACTTTGTGCCAAAGTAGACATGATTTTAGAGTTTCAACAAGTGGATAGTACGATAATCAAAACAGTAACAAATTTGGCACATAACACAGCTTGGAAACTCATTTTGATGGTAGAAGAGTCGAGCATATAATTTACTTGGATTAAAGAAAGCTCCACACACACAAGCAAGCACGAAAACTAGTACTCGTCGTACGGGTTCTCAATGAACTGATCGTCTACGAACCCTACAATAGTTGAATAATCCTAACATTAATACACAATCAATCTCATTCAACAAATGCAATTATGCCTATATGCAAATGCAAAGGATATTTCCCCGACAAGTTCCCAATTTAAATTTTACCCCAAAACAATTTCGGAACTCTAGTACTAGAAAATAATATTAATTTATAAAATTATTGTAATTGAGAAAATAAATAAAACAAAAGACAATTAAAGGTAGGATTTAAACTATTAAATATTATACTTAGGAAAAGGCTATTTATAATTAGTATTTAGAAAAGAGTATAATATTTACAGTAGATAATAGTATTAAAGAAAAGTTATATTTACTTATTAAAAGAGTAAATAATTATTTATAAACCAATATCCACTTTTATTTAATACAAAACATTTATTTTTATTAATAAACTATTCTTATAAAGTCATACTATAAACTTATATTTATTTATGTTTAAAGAAACTAATTAATTAAAATTACTATTCAATAAACAAACACTAAGTATAGATATAATATATCCAAATAAAGAAAATAATTTATAGTAAACAACCAAGGCCACCCTAAAGTTTCTGAAAATACAATAACCCCCCCAAATCCATTTAAATGTCTCAATTTCTCTATCTTCCTCCTCTTCCACATTACAGTGATGAAACCCACAATATCAACATGATTACCCACATACAACAAGCTCGACAGATTCTAAATGAGAACATGAGCTCGTGAGAGCAAAACAAAACAGAGGATTCCAGGTTTTTTTACCCAATGAAGGAGGGCGATGTGAAGAACAACGACGGCAGCAACGGTGGTGTGGTGTCAATTCTGAAACTGCAGCGCTGCCGCTGCTACTAGGTCTGGGCGAGCTGGAATTCGATCGGAAAGGACGGAGGGATGGCCAAAGGTCGACTGGAGAACTGATCGGGCTTTGCCGTCGGAAATTGGGTCACCGGGTCGGAATTCGGGTCAGCGCAGAACAGCGCCGGAGATGGTGCAGTTTCTTCCTACTGGTTCGCCGGGGGAGAAGGGAGAGATGAGGCGAACTTTGCGACTTCTGGGTCGCCGGAAAATGGAGCAGCGGTGGTGGTCGGGTTTAATCGGGTCGGAGGCGGGTCGGCACAAAAACAGAGCCGACGAAAGCTCTGTTGGTCCGTCTGATTCGTCGGGAAGAAGAGAGGGAGAGAGAGAAGAAGAAGAAGAAGAAGGCGAGCTTGGTGGCATAATTGCATTTGTTGAATGAGGTGGTAATAAGGTGCATAGCGGCTGCAACTTTTTGCCAGCGGTCAACACAGGCAGCAGATTCGAACAGAATTAAGGTTGGAGCCTCTAACATGGTGAAAGAGGCAATCATGAGGGTCGAAGAACCTGTTGTCTCGAGGATAGTGTACAATGTCGATTTCTGCCTCAAGCGTGCAAGAATCTACGACCAATGTGATGTCATAATGGTCAGTAAGCAGTTCAGTAACCCGCTCAAATGCGATCAAGTCGTTGAGCTGATAGAAACATTCACAAAGGAAACCACAAGGACGTGGAACTCCAGCATTACGATCAAGTTCGCCACTCCAACCAAGATGAAGACGAGGATTCCGTTGATTTTCGACGGGGAGGTCGGCTTCAGTGATGAGTTTGTGGGGAGGTGCGAGTGGGGAACTGACATGACGGGATCCCAACCATAGAGTTTTCCGACCACATCATAATTCCTGCTGGTTCCACCCTAATGGTTCATGTCATTGCAACAAAAGCCAAGTGCGATGTTCCTTTCTTCTATATGCGACGGGACACACTCATTGATGCTACGGTCGTCATCAACAAGAAGGATGACGGGGTATTCACTGGCATAAACTACTACTACAACTTCAAGACAAAAGTCGCTATAATTTCCTAATGGAAATAAGAAATTGAGGTTTGTGACTTTGTGTGGGATCGGGTTTTCTTTTTTCTCGCATTTCTCAGTGTAATTTCCGGTCTAATTATGTTTGGTACGGTTTTTCTTTTTTCTCGCATTTCTCAGTGTAATTTCCGGTCTAATTATGTTTGGTACGGTTTTTCTTTTTTTTTTCCTCGCATTTCTCAGTGTAATTTCTCGCTTTTCTTTTTTCTTCAAGGAGGTACCTATAAGCCTATCAATTGTCAAACCGGCCAAGTTAAACCAGAGCATTCTTGCTATAGAGCAATGGAAGAACAAATGGAGAGTATCCTCCACTTCACTATCACATATGCCATAACACACAGCCAGTATTGCCAAAGCCAAATCTTTTTCCTCTGTTGGTAATAATTCAGTGGCCACTCTCCACAGAGTCATCTTTAGTCTATTATGAATTGGCTTATACCGCAGATTTTTCAAGAATCTTTTCTCCTCCATGCAATTCTCACTTTGAATGTTTTGAGATATGTAAGTTGCTTTTGCTTTTGTTGAGTTGGTGCCTTGAATTAGTCAAAGGCGGCCAAACACTTTGTTTCCAACTTTGATTAGGAAACATTGAAAGTCAAAGGCGGTGGAGGATTAGTTAGGAAACAAGTTGTTTCCAAATCGGATTTGGAAACTTTAGGAATTTCCTAGAACTATATAAAGAACCTAGTAGTCACACTATTAGGCATGCAAAAACATTCTTGTAGTCTTGTTACTCTTAAGTGAATAAAGGGTGATTTTCCACCGTGGAGGTAGTTAGCAAATATTTTGCTAACGAACCACGTAAAATCCCGTGGTATTCTTTATTCGTTCATTGTTCGTGAGGTGGGTTGTCATAACAAACTGGTATCAGAGCCAAGGTTGACGGTGTTTCAAGATCAAGATCAAGGCGGAGCAAAGCTAGGGTTTCACAGCTTGGTGATATCAAAGCTAGGGTTTTGCGATCTAGGTGGAGCACGTGACTAGGGTTCAAGAGCCACCAAGAACGATGTCCGGATCGATGTTGAAGATCGACAGGTTCACAGGAGGGAACAGCTTCAGTCTGTGGAAGATAAAGATGGAGGCTTTGCTCAAATCGCAAGGCTTATGGGCACCTTTGACCGCGGACAAGGGAGGCATGAATGTTGCATCCGCGGAGTTCAAGGCGATGGAGGAGAAGGCACACGCTACGATTATGCTGTGCTTATCGGATGACGTAATCATCGAGATTGCAGATCAAAAGGAAGCATCGAAGCTCTGGCTCAAGTTGGAGAGTCTCTACATGACAAAGAGTCTCACTAGCAAGTTGACGCTAAAGCAAAGGCTCTTCACCCTGCGGATGCTCGAAGGTACGGCTCTCAAGGACCATCTTGATCAATTGAACACAATTCTGTTAGATTTGCGTAGTATTGGCGAGAAGGTGGAGGATGAGGATGCCGCACTTTTGTTATTGATCTCGTTTCCTCCATCATATGAGAACTTCGTGCATTCATTGTGAACAAGGACGACTTATCCCTAGAGGAGGCGAGATCGACGCTTCATGCTAGGGAACTGCGCCATAAGGGTGCATGCACAGGTATAGAGGACCATACTTCTGGACTGATGGCAACAGGGGGAAGCAAGAAGGGTAAGAAGAACAAGAAGAAGCAGTTCTCAGGTTCTAAGTTACCCAAGGATGTATGTGCCTTTTGCAAGGAAAAGGGGCACTCGATGAGAGATTGCCCGAAACGAGGTCAACAGGGGCAGAATGGATCCGCAGCCGTTGCTAAACAAGGTAACTCGTCTGAGGATGATTACGTTCTAATGGCGGATGTTGTCACGCACTCTCAGGATGCGTGGGTCCTTGATTCCGGAGCTTCCTATCACATTTGCTCTAACAAGGAGCTATTCTCGACGTACAACCAAACGGAAGGAGGGTCTGTCTACATGGAAAACGGAGCCATCTGTAAGGTGATTGGGAGCGGCTCAGTTATATTGTAGACGAATGAAGGGAAGTTATGTACCTTGGAGCAGGTCAGACATGTACCACTTATTAAGAAGAATCTGATCTCCTTGAGTCTACTCGACATCAAGGGATACAGTTTCAAAGGTGAAGGTGGAGATCTACAAGTCTGCAAGAGTTCTAAGGTGATTCTCAGGGGAGTCAAGAATGGGACTTTGTACATGTTGCAAGGTTCGACGATCACAGATTCTGCTGGAGTTGTCTCAGCCGAGATTAAGGAAGCTGATCTAACTAAGCTGTGGCATATGAGGCTCGGTCATATGAGTGAACGTGGAATGCAGGAACTTCACAAGAAAGGCTATCTCATCGGGCATGCGCCCAAGAGCCTAGGGTTTTGTGAGCACTGCGTGTATGGGAAGCTACAGCGTAGCAAGTTCCCTAAGGCGGTTCATAGAACGAAAGGTACTCTTGATTATATCCAATCGGATTGCTGGGGTCCATCTCGAGTTGAGGCGATTGGTGGGTACAGGTATTTCCTAAGCTTCATAGACGACTACTCCAGGATGACTTGGATATTCGTGATGAAGCACAAGAGTGAAGCCTTCGCAATATTCAAGGAGTGGAAGACACTAGTAGAGAATCAGGTGGGAAAGAAGGTGAAGAGGCTGCGCACGGAGAACGACTTGAAGTTTTGTTCATCAGAGTTTGATGGATTCTACAAGGATCAGGGAATAGCACGCCATCGCACCGTTCGGCACACACCGCAGCAGAACGGTGTAGCCGAGAGAATGAATCAAACACTTTTGGAGAAAAGCAAGGTGCATGCTTTCGAATAAAAGTCTTTCTAGAGGTTTCTGGGGAGAGGCAGTTTCCATGGCATGCTATCTCATAAATCGGAGCCCGCACAGAGGTATATGATGCAAGATTCCTATGGAAGTCTGGTCCGGTAATGCAGTGGATTACTCGAATTTGAGAGTTTTGGTTGTGTTGCCTATTATCACGTTGATGATGGCAAACTAGAACCAAGAGCTAAGAAGGGAGTATTCATGGGTTTCGGAACATGTGTGAGGGGATACAAGATATGGGCAGGCAACAAGATTATACTTAGCAGAAGTGTAGTCTTTGATGAGACTCATATGTTGAAGAACTTCGTGGGGGTGGATCTTGGAGGTGCGAAGAAGAAGGTGGAGGGAGAGTCGGATCCTACTGATCCTAAGGATTCCGAAATCCATACACCGCCGCCAGAAGCAAAAGAGGAAGAAGCATAAGAGTCTGATAGTGAGGATGCGTCTACACCAGAGGACCCGGTTCATCAAAGTATTGATGAAGGAAGACCAAAGAGAGTCATAAAGCCTCCGGCGAGATACATAGATGATGGTATGGTGGGATATGCATTACAGGTAGCGGAAGAGCTAGAGGACGAGCCATCCTCCTACAAGGCCGCTATATCTAGTTCTGATTCAGCACAATGGATTGCCGCAATGGGAGAGGAGATGGAGTCTCTTAGCAAGAACTCGACTTGGGAGCTTGTTAAATTGCCAGCGGGAAGGAAGATAGTCAGCTGCAAGTGGGTTTTCAGAAGAAAGGAAGGAACTGCATCTGGAGAGGGCATCAAGTATAAGGCAAGGCTAGTTGCAAGAGGGTTCAGTCAGAAAGAGGGAGTTGACTACAACAAGATCTTCTCACCGTTGGTCAGACATACTTCTATCCGGGTGTTACTAGCTTTAGTGGCACACCACGACCTAGAACTTGAGCAATTGGATGTCAAGACAGCTTTCCTGCACGGGGAGTTGGAGGAGGAAATATACATGAGCCAACCGGAGGGGTTCCAAGTTCCCGGAAGAGAGAACTACGTGTGCAAGCTGAAGAGATCTCTCTACGGACTTAAGCTTAAACAACCCGGGATCTCGGTTCAGGGCTAAAGCGACAATCGATAACCAAAATTAGATTATTAACTATTAAGTTTACATTTCAGTTAAATTAGATGACAAAATTTCGATAATAAGTACAATCTAAAACAAATCGTTTGTGATCTACTAAGTGATCTGACTTAAGCTATACTTCTTCGTCTCGTTCCAGCGTTCCCATCCCCTACTTTGATTGACGACCTGCGGTTTTAAAATGGCAAAAGCCGACGCAGTTTTGAAGAAATTGATCAGTAAAAACTGAGTAAGTACACACTACGAAATGTAAAGCAACGAGTGGCACAGAAGCATGAGTTGAAACAAATCAGAAGATTTAAACAGTAAAACTATCATATTGGAGAATTTGGATCAACTTGAAGTAACCGAGTAAAAAAAACCTCTCAATTTAATAACATCGAGAAACCACGAGTAGTTGGTAGAATATCCAGAGTAAACAAGTTCATTTGAACTGATAACGATAGTAGTTCATGAGTATCCAAGATTTACAATTCATTTCAATCGATTAGGGCATATCAAGAGCCACAAACAACATTAATAAGTAGTCAATTTTTAATTTCGACATCAATCAACAGTTTAATTTAGCTGAGGCGTGTCAAGAGCCACCAACATGATCGATGTAAACAGAGGGATCACGAAATAATCACTAAGGGTTCCTTCTAGGGTCTATCAAACCCTATTTCACCCGAGCGTTAAGGGAGCCCATTCGTCAACCCCGCTCACAACATTAGCTAAAAGGCCTTAAGTGTCGACACCCCTATACCGTAGTGACCCCTTACAAGTATAAGTAGCACTCTATAGATCTATAAAACCCTTGGCCTCAATAACTTGGTACATTTTGGCTCATCGGGGGCGGATTTTTGGACATTGACGTTCTATCCAATAATAAGAAGCATTGCTTCAGTGGTCTTAGCCATAAGAAAATGGAGGATCGCTTGACGCCTCCCATTAATAACAGTACTCTGTACATCGTCCTAATTCTATTAGAGGTATTTTATTTCTTCTCTTTCACATAACCAAAATAAGAATATCAAATTTCACAAGTCATTTCCGAGAGTTCTCAAAGGAGATGAATAAAATAGTTTAACAACATTCGAGTGGAAAACATGCATTCTCACACTATTTCATATAACAAACATTCATTTGAAACATCAAACGCAAACGCACATTTTGATATAAGAAAAGGCCGTACATATGTACTTACCACTGAGATGAAGCACAATTAAAATCAAGAAACTAAGCCTAGCACTCCGACGACAACCGCTCTCTCCTACAAGGTCGATGTCTACAATCACACGTGTAACATACTCGTTACAACCAATGATACATGCATAATAAAAATGCAAACCTACATGTACATAGTCATAAATTTCACTAATGCACATATAATGATGTTTAAATATCAAAACAAGTCCAACAAAACACCTAGAAGTTCAAAAATTTAAGTTTTCTAAAAAATGTGAAACTACAATTCTGGACAGAATTGTAGCTCTGACTTTGGAGACATATTTCCGATATCAAATCATCTCCTAAAATTTTGAAATTAATGTATGATGAACCTACATGTGTCTAATTTCAGAAACACCAAGAAAATCATGCATAGCTATTATAAAACTCAAGTTACAAAAATAACAAACACTGCTATGCAGAGACAAGTTTGGAAGAAAGTTTAAACTTTGAAGAACAATTACTACTACTTGAAGAATAGGAAAAATTCCCATATTCTCCAGAATGAATCCCTTATGTGTCTAGTTTAATCAAAAGAAAGATTTGGTGCTATAGGTTTCTAAAAATGAGATTTTTAACAAAAATGGTAAAACTTTTCCAAAAACAGAGTTTCAGAAAACTTGCAACTTAGAATGAGCATATCTCCCTAACCAAAAAGGCTATGGAGTTGAATTTTCTTTCAAAATGACCCTCTATGAGTCTAGTTTCAGAATATGAATGATTTAAAAATTCTACAAAGACAAAATTTAGAGATAATATACATTTTTCACAAAGTGGTCAGATTGGAAAAATGTGCAATTTTCACCTAGAGCACTTAAAACATGATCAAATCAATTATATGACATATGCAACTTACAGAGACTTGATTTTCACCCAAATTACATCATTTTAGGCATTAATTAATAATTTTACATGCTCTTGACACAAATGATCAAAATTTTCTTGACATGCAAGTGCAACTACCAAGATTTTTACAAAGTGCATATGTGTTTTAGTGTGAGTTTTATGAAATAGTCAAAATTTTGGAGTTAATCACATGATCTAACCATGTATAATGGAGATGAAGAAAACTAAGATGACATTTCATCAATCAAAGCAAAAGATTAACATGCATGAATGAATTCAAGACTAGAAGAAAGTTTACCCAAAGATTCAAGAAATGGTGGAGGAAAAGAGTGAAATTGACATTCAATCCTTGAGAAGAACGATGAAATAACTCCCCTCCATGATCATACTATGTTTGGACTAAAGTTTTTCATGTTTTGGAGGCTTGAAAATGAAGATTTGATGGTGTTTTGTGAAGGTCAACACCCAAAAACGGGAATGGAGATATTGAGAGAGAGAAGAAAGCATGTATGGGTGTTCTTGAAGAGAAAATCATATGAATAATTGAGGGAGAAAGAGATAGAAAGTTGTGGTGATGAATGGGATGAGTGATGGTGAGTTGGTGTAAGTATAAGAGTGTGTACATGTGTAGATTTTCATAAGTAGTGTTATTTTAATAGGAGTAGAAATAAGAATGAATTATTTTATTGGTGTTGACCAAAGTGATGGAGGGGGTAGTTGGTTATAATTAGAACAGAATTAGAGGAGTTGTCGATAGGGCTAAATAATTGATAGCCAAAAATTAAGGGGTAAAAAAAATGCAATTAAAAAGTCTCCCAACACCATAGTTGGGGTAGGAATTGGATTACCAAGAGAATGAGGATTGACATGAAATACAAGAAATTTAAGATAACTACAAAATTCCATATGCAAGAGGGGTATAAATGTGAAGTGCCAAAAATTGAGGGGTGAAAAGATAATTTTTAAATAATAGCTCACACATATAAGTTAATTTTCATAAATAACCACTTTGTATATAAATGTTAAAATCAAATTTTCGAAAACTACAAGTATATCTCAAGTATACAAATAAGTTTCGTACAGTATCATCCAAGTTTCAAAAACTACAAAATAACCCCAAATTAAAAATTGATATCATCATAGATGTCAATTAACACCATTATACTTTAAAATTAAGAAAAGTCATTGATATGTTTGAAATACTAATTTCTCTAAATTTTCACATATTTTTCCGAAATGACCAAATAACCCCTTACTTAAATACGGGGTATTACATTATATCCCCCTTAAAATGAAGCTTCGTCCCCGAAGCTTAAGAATTTTTTTGAATGAAATTACGAACATACTTCAAGAGAATGCAAATAATGCACATGAAGCTTGTATGCTAATACACATGCAACACTTTAATTAACGGGAATCGCGCTCTCGGTCGGTTACATCCCCACTCCCTCGTATTATACTAGAGATTCAAATACAATTAGCTCAAGTAAAAGGTCGGCACCAAATTTTGAAAGGTCTAGACGAACACACAAGTTACCACGTTTAGAAAGCCAATTAGAAAATTTTCTAGCGTTTAAAAAAATCTTGAAATTTATAGATACAAAATACTTTGATCGCAACTAACATGTCATTTTACTTGGCTCATCCGCGTTAAAAATATTGTCTTACCTTTATAGGATAAGATACACCAATCACCTAAAGTGTTCCACGCATACGAGGGAGAAAAGAACACTATGTGTCGTCACACAATGTGTCTATCCATCACAATTCGAATGTGTTTCAAATGTTCCAACTTAGTCTACACAGCGGGTACAACTCATAGTACCGTCGTACTAAGAGTCACGCCAGCGGACTTCTAAACAAAGTGGTCCACATCACTTGGCATTTGTTATCTCAACACCCAACATTTTTTTTCCAAAACTATTTTTTTTTAAAAAAAATAGTACTTTCTTTTTTGGGTCAAAACTTTCTAATTTTGGAAACGACCAATTCGAATTAACTCAAAATGAAACAAAATAAGGTATTATCTTAAAAGTCGCTCTCAAAGGTATGAAACGAATGGTCTCATGTTCTTCTAAGTCAAAGCGTCGTTACTCTCTCGTCGACAAAATAACATAACCAATAAAGCGAACGCGGATACGGATCACACGACAATGATAAATCATTTCTATAGAGTAAGCAAATATGCTCAATGGATAGCAAACATATAAATAAGCAAGTAGATTCCGCATGGAGCACATACCAATTAGCAAGTAACAGTTAATCAACAAGTACGGTACAAATCGTGTATAAGAATACGTAAGTACCCCAAAATCCCCCGCGACTTGCTTACTTTGTTATTACCAAATTGAGATATCCTAATCAACTTTAAAATTTTGAAAACGTTTTATCTTTCTTATTCTCTACTAATGGAAATCGAAAAGTCACTTTAACCGGAGAACCGATGCTCTGATACCATCTTAAACAACCCGGGATCTCGGTTCAGGGTTAAAGCGACAATCGATAACCAAAAGTAGATTATGAACTATTAAGTTTACATTTCGGTTAAATTACATGACAAAATTTCGATAATAAGTACAATCTAAAACAAATTGTGTGTGATCTACTAAGTGATCTGACTTAAGCTATACTTCTTCGTCTCGTTCCAGCGTTCCCATCCCCCACTTTGATTGACGACCTGCGGTTTTAAAATGGCAAAAGCCGACTCAGTTTTGAAGAAATTGATCAGTAAAAACTGAGTAAGTACACACTACGACATGTAAAGCAACGAGTGGAACAGAAGCATGAGTTGAAACAAATCAGAAGATTTAAACAGTAAAACTATCATATTGGAGAATTTGGATCAACTTGAAGTAACCGAGTAAAAAAAACCTCTCAATTTAATAACATCGAGAAACCACGAGTAGTTGGTAAAATATCCAGAGTAAACAAGTTCATTTGAACTAATAACGATAGTAGTTCATGAGTATCCAAGATTTACAATTCATTTAAATCGATTAGGGCATATCAAGAGCCACAAACAACATTAATAAGTAGTCAATTTTTAATTTCACTTCAATCAACAGTTTAATTTAGCTGAGGCGTGTCAAGAGCCACCAGCAGGATCGATGTAAACAGATGGATCACGAAATAATCACTAAGGGTTCCTTCTAGGGTCTATCAAACCCTATTTCACCCGAGCGTTAAGGGAGCCCATTCGTCAACCCCGCTCACAACATTAGCTAAAAGGCCTTAAGTGTCGACACCCCTATACCGTAGTGACCCCTTACAAGTATAAGTAGCACTCTATAGCTCTATAAAACCCTTGGCCTCAATAACTTGGTACATTTTGGCTCATCGGGGCGAGTTTTTGGACATTGACGTTCTATCCAATAATAAGAAGCATTGCTTCAATGGTCTTAGCCATAAGAAAATGGAGGATCGCTTGACGCCTCCCATTAATAACAGTACTCTGTACATCGTCCTAATTTTGTTATTAATGATATTCTGATTTTGGTTATGTGAAAGAGAAGAAATAAAATACCTCTAATAGAATTAGGACGATGTACAGAGTACTGTTATTAATGGGAGGCGTCAAGCGATCCTCCATTTTCTTATGGTTAAGACCATTGAAGCAATGCTTCTTATTATTGGATAGAACGTCAATGTTCAAAAATCCGCCCCCGATGAGCCAAAAAGTAACAAGTTATTGAGGCCAAGGGTTTTATAGAGCTATAGAGTGCTACGTAAGCAGTCACCGAGGCAATGGTACAAGAGGTTTGACAACTTCATGTTGAAGATTGGTTACCACAAGTGCGAGTATGATTGTTGCGTGTACCACAAAGAGTTGCATGGTGGATCACGTATTTACCTAGTTCTGTATGTGGATGATATTCTGATTGCAACTCGGGATATCAAGGACATCAGAGAACTAAAGAGGTCCCTTAGCGCGAAATTTGAGATGAAGGATCGGGGAGCTACTCGGAAGATATTGGGAGTTGAGATCTATAGAGATAGGAAGAAGAAGAAGCTTTTCTTATCACAACAGGGATACATCACGAAGATCTTGGCAAGATTCGGGATGTTATCAGCTAAAGCTATAGATACTCCTATGGCAACTAACATCAAGCTAGGAATGTACACCGTTCAGACTGAGGAGGAGAAGGAGTACATGTCCAAGGTTCCATATGCTAGCGCAGTTGGAAGTCTCATGTATGCTATGGTCTGCACTCGACCGGACATAGCATTCACTGTTAGTGTGGTTAGTCGTTTTATGACTCATCCTAGTAGGGACCATTGGCAGGCGGTGAAGCTGATATTCAGGTACCTTAAGGGTACGCCTGACATTGGCCTATGTTATGGGGCTAGTGAAGACATCTTGGTAGCTGGTTTCTCGGATGCGGACTATGCAGGGGATATTGATAGTAGAAGATCAATGACATGCTATGTATTTGCTCTGGGAGCATCTGTTGTGAGTTGGAAGGCGGCGCTACAGCCGACGGTGACTTTGTCCACCACGGAGGCGGAGTATATGGCTCTAACGGAAGCAGCAAAGGAGGCAATTTGGCTTAAGGGAATGGTCAATGATCTGGGGCTACTTCAAGATCTTGCGATAGTCTACTGTGATAGCTTGAGTGCAATTTGCTTAACTAAGGACTAGGTTCATCATGAAAGGACCAATCATATCGACGTCAGGTATCACTTTTCGAGAAACGAAAGCAGGATCAAGGTGATGAAGGTGGGGACTGCTGACAACCCTGCAGATATGTTCACCAAGCCGGTTCCGGAGAGAAAGTTCCAGCATTGTCTGGAATTGCTCAACATCTTGAGCTAGTGAGCCCTTAGGGGCATGTCGGACCCGGTGGGGGTCCAGTGAGTCTCTGTGACGAGAGACATTGGGTGCGGAGAAGACGTAGCTTTATTTACAAGAAGAGGAGCAGCTGCTGTTGACGAGACAATTCAAGTCAAGGTGGAGATTTGTTAAGTTGGTGCCTTGAATTAGTCAAAGGCGGCCAAACACTTTGTTTCCAACTTTGATTAGGAAACATTGGAAGTCAAAGGCGTTGGAGGATTAGTTAGGAAACAAGTTGTTTCCAAATCGGATTTGGAAACTTTAGGGATTTCCTAGCACTATATAAAGAACCTAGTAGTCACACTATTAGGCATGAAAAAACATTCTTGTAGTCTTGTTCCTCTTAAGTGAATAAAGGGTGCTTTTCCGCCGTGGAGGTAGTTAGAAAATATTTTGCTAACGAACCACGTAAAATCCCATGGTCTTCTTTATTCGTTCATTGTTCGTGAGGTGGTTTGTCATAACAGCTTTCAAACATCCACAACCAAGAATCCTGAACTTTTTGGATAGGGATATGCAATTTTGTAATGGCTGCAATTTCATCCTCTTCAAACCATCTATCAAGAAGTTGCATATTCCAAGATGAGGACTGCCAATTTATCAGCTCAGTAAAACACAGAACTGGTTTGCAAACACACACACAACTGGGTGCTGTGGGTTCTCGTGATTGGGTTTTGCAGTAATGTTACCCACAAACACAATTCTTTTCCCATTCAACATTAGCATATATTTTTTCCCAAAAAAAACATCAGCACATTTTTTTAAAAAACATTTGCATATTTTCACGACTTGGGTCTTGATGTTGTAGTAGTTGACACCGGTGTAGACCCCGTCGTCCATTTTGTTGATGGTAACTTTCCCACCAAAAAGTCTGTCCCGCTGCGTATATGAGAAAGGAACACCACAAAGTGCTCGTGTTGCAATTACATGAACCACTACGGCAGATTTGGCCGGGATCGTAACGTCGTCAGATACCTCCATGCTCTGGGATCCTTTCACATCAGTTCCCCACTCGTATGATCCCTTAAACGCATACCAAATGCCAACTTCCCCATCCACAATCAGCGGAATTTCTGTCTCAGATTGTGGTTGGAGTGTCCAGTTTGAGTGAAACATTGGATTTCCATGTCCGAGTTGTTTCCTTTGTGAATTTTTCGGTTACATTAGTAGCTTTATCTACATCAAGTTGGTTTCTCAGTCGTTTACTTACCAATAAGACATCATATTGGTTGTAGGTGAAAAATCATATGAATTTCTGAGTTGTTTAGAGAGAGAAGAGAGAAGACGGCGATGAAGGTGATGATAGAGAATGAATCAACCTTATCTCATTCATTAGGAAAAGAAGACTAAATACACAGGCACCGAACGGTCATAATAGAACGGTTCGGAACCCTAGACAATTAATTACAGAACCAGCCCCTCTAGTCTTAGCAGATAATATGAAGAGATCCTTCTTGAAGATATTACATAAAACATTATTTGTGAAATGGGTTGGGCTTTAGTGATGCTGTGAAGCCCAAGACTCTCTCTAATTCCTTGAAGCCCAAATCTTCTAAGACCGAATGATTTGCTTCTTTAACAGCCCCCTTCAAACTCATGGTGGTGATGAAACCATGAGTTTGTCTTTGAGTTCAGTGAAGCGTGGAGTTGGCAACCCCTTAGTGAAAATATCAGCTAAATGATGAGTTCCTGAAACAAAAGAAATAATAAGTTCTTTTCTCAAATCTTTTTCCCTAACAAAGTGGTAATCAACTTCAATGTGTTTCGTTCGAGCATGCATTATTGGATTAGCAGTCATTTTAATAGCAGATGAATTATCACACCAAAGTGTGGGTGGATATTTGAGACGAATATGAAGGTCTCTAAACAGCATTTGAAGCCAGGAGAGTTCAACAGCAGTAATGGCTAAGGCACGATACTCAGCTTCAGTGCTGGATTGTGCCACAGTGGGCTGCTTCTTAGCAGCCCAATGAATTGGATTTGGCCCAATGAAAATAACAAGGCCTGATGTACTTCTACGATCTGTAGGGTTCCCAGCCCAACCTGCATCTGTAAATGCATTGATTGGGCTTGGGCCCTTAGTATAGTAAAGCCCATGATGTTGAGTTCCTTTGACATATGGTAAAATACGTTTGGCACCAGTGAGATGCAGAGAAGATGGGTTATGCATAAATTGGCAAAGATGGTTAATAGCAAAGGCAATATCAGGTCTAGTAAAAACTAAGTATTGAAGTGAACCAAGTAATTGTCTGAAAATTATAGGATCAGATAAAGGAGAACCATCAAGAGCATGAAATTTCCCATTTGAGGGTAAAGGATTAGGACAAGGTTTACAATTTATCATGTTAAAACGTTGTAAGATATCATTGATGTATTTGTTTTGGTTTATGAAACTACCAGAAGCAGACCTTGTAATTTCCAAACCCAGAAAATAATGCAGAGGACCCAGATTAGTCATATCAAACTCAGAATGAAGAGAAATTACCAAAGTTTGTAAATATGCAGAATCATTACCTGTTAAAATAATATGATATACATACAGAAGTGAAATAGTGATTCCACAAGAGGAGTGTCTAATGAACAGTGAACTATCAGCAGCAGATTGTTTAAAACCAAGAGAAGAAATATAAGTTGTAAATCTGGAGAACCATGTTCTTGGAGCTTGTTTTAAACCATAAATTGATTTATGCAGTTTGCAAACATGATGTGGTTTAGAAGGATCAACAAACCCAGGTGGTTGTTTCATATAAACAGTTTCTTGCAAATGACCATGTAAAAATGCATTTTTCACATCTAACTGTTGTAGTGGCCAATCAAAATTTTCAGCTAAGGCAAGAATAGTTCTCACAGTAACATGTTTGATGACAGGGCTAAAGGTTTCATCATAATCAATACCCTCTGTTTGGTGAAACCTTTTGCAACCAATCTGGCTATGAATCTAGAAACAGAACCATCTGGGTTGTATTTAGTTTTATACACCCATTTGTTACCAACAATGTTGGCATTGGGTGGTGGTAAAACTAAGCTCCAAGTTTGTTGATTTATGAGGCTAAGATACTCAGCAGACATGGCATCTTGCCAATGTGAGTGTTTGTTAGCCTCAGAAAAACAAGTAGGATCAGAAGCAAACACATTTAATGTAGTGATAGATTTAGCAAAACCAGACACTGTTTTAAAACAGGCAAACTTATTTATTTTGTAAGAGAGTGAGGGATCAGAGGTACCACACTTAGAAGAAAAATCAAGGACTTTTCTCTTGAAAATGCCAGATTTGCTTCTAGTCTTCATGGGATGACCTGATGCTGGAGGTGACACTGGAACATCTTCAGGTGCCATGCCAGAGATGGGTGATGGAGGTTGTACCTGTTATGGTATCTGTTCTTGTATCTGTTCTGATCCATCATCACCATCTTTGGATTGCATCCTTGAAGAAGAAGAGTGACATTCAGCAAGGTCAATAGTAGAAGGGGCACTAATCTCATCATTTCCTGAAACAGGGACAAAGTGAATGGCATCAGTGGATGGTGTAATGTCAGGAGTAGGAGAAGCTGCATATGTATAAGGAAACAATGATTCATTGAAAACCACATCTCTACTAATGTAAAATTTCTGAGAAGACTTATGATAACACAGATACCCCTTATAATCATTAGCATAACCCAGAAAAATACATTGAACAGTCCTAGCATCAAGTTTAGATTTTGTGTAAGCCCTAATATTGGGATAGCATGCACAACCAAACACCTTGAGAGAGTTGTAATCTGGTTTCTTATGAAAAAGGAGTTCAAATGGTGACTTATGATGAGTAACAGAGCTAGGCATGCGATTAATGAGAAAGATTGCAGTTGCTATAGCATGATAGCAAAGAAGCATGTTGTAACATGGTAACAGCAGTTTCAATAATATGCATGTGTTTTCTCTCAGCAATACCATTTTGCTGAGGAGTATGAGGACAAGACTTTTGGTGAGCAATTCCATGATCAGATATTTTTTTTTGAAATATAACAGAAACATATTCACCACCACCATCTGATCTCAGAATCTTAATCTTATGTCCTAAAAAGTTTTCAATATGAAGTTTAAATTTAGGAAAAACAGAAGCAACTTCAGACTTATGAAATAAAGAAAATAGACATGTATATCTTGAAAAATCATCAATGAACAAGACATAAAAACGATAACCATGAAGGGTTTTAGTAGAAGCAGGTCCCCATACATCAGAATGAAGAAGATGAAGTGGTGTGTGTGTGACAGTAGATGATTTGGTGTAAGGAAATTTATGTATTTTTCCTTTAAGACATGATTCACACATAGCATATTTAGAAATAGAGTTTAAAGAAGTACCAAACAAGGATGTTAAAATGTCATTGGCTGGATGACCAAGCCTGGCATGTATTACAGAAATATCAATTTTGTTACCCAAACAAGCCTTGGGTTTCTCAGTATTAAATGGACAAGTATAAATAGGATAGAGGCCATCTTCACTCAATCCCGTGTAGAGGATTTTGCCCGTAGCCAGATCCTGAATAGAAAAGGATTTGGCATTAAAATTAAAACAACAATTGTGTTGATGGCAAAGTTGATAAACAGAGAGTAAATTTGAAGCAAGTTGAGGAACATGAAGAGTATTAGAAAGATCAAAAGAATGTGTGTTTGTTTTTAAGTGTGCAGTATGATAACTCTATATTAGAGTTATATTTCTTCTACGTTTGTGTACCCTTTTGTGTAATTCCGGGTTGAATATATTAGAAATACACTATGAACTTGAGGAAATTGGATAAGTTTATCTTTGAGTGATAAATTGTTAATCTGGGCGTTTTTCATATTATTTACATTTATTTTGTCACTTTGATCGCACGGGGTGTTTTCGTGTTGTGTTTGATAGAAAACGGAGCTCATGGTTTAAGAGGAGGAAAACAAACTTCAGAATATATGCGGAAGCTTGGGAGAGAAAGAAATTGGAAGCAAAGAGGACAAAGATGGAAAAAGGGGGTTAAAGTGTCATTTTCATAAGTTTGGATAATGACACTTAACACCCCCAATGAAGAATAGAAGAGAAGACTTAGAAAAAATGAGCGGAAGAAAAGTGGGGAAACTCACTGAAGTGTAGGATCAAAAGTTGATCCGAGGATCAGAAGTAGATCGCAAGATCAGAATATGTGATCGTGCGATCAGAAGTGAAACTTAACCAATACTCGAAGGACGAAAAAAGAAAACTCACTGAAGTGTAAGATCACTTCTGTGATCGTAGGATCAACCCAGATCGCACGATCAGAGAAAGGAGATCGTGCGATCTGTTGAAGCTAGATGTACGATTTTGCTAGTTTTTGAGCCAAAACTACGTCGTTTAGTGTTATGTTATTTCCTAACCTAGTTGGGGAATAATTAATACACGTAATATTGATTCAAGGAAAACCTTTTCATCTATTATTCATCCATAGACGTGAGAACGGGGAAGGGACGGAGGCACGCACAAGAGGAGGACTCCTCCTCCATTGAGGCTCGAAGTTTGATTTCTTCTTCTTCTCTCTCAATCTTTGTATGGAGAAACTTGTAAGTCTTGTTTGGTTGATTATTATTATTATTATTAGCTAGACGTTTTGCTAGGCATCTCTTTGAGAGCCTAGGGTTCATGTAAACAATGATATTTTTCCGGATTTGATCTTTGCTTCATGATTTCTTGATTTCTTCTTTTGAATCAATTATAGTTTCTTGTTTATGTTAGTAATCCTAATTGAGTGACACGATTAGGAGATAAAACAAGGGTTCAAGAACTAGGGTTTCATTCAATAGTTGATTCATGCTTAAAGTTAGCAATATTTTAATTCAATTGTTCATGTACTGTGCTTAATACTCAGTGTTAATGGAGTAGCTAACCGGAAACACTGGTCAGTTAGCGAATGCACAATAGTGATTCTAACTAACTAGGATGAGACTTGAAAATCAATCCCGTATCACTGAGACTGAGAAGAGTGGTGTTAGGATTGGCTAGTGTGGGTAGATTCAGTAGGTGAGATTCGACTGTTTCGTGCAAGGGTAGACTGACAGGACCCGTTGTCGTGCATGTCGTTAGCCTACTAGAACGGACCGATAGACACAAGAGACCGATAGGAGATTGTAGTCTACCGTGAAGTAGAATGACTTGAGACCGATAGGCGATAGTCAGCGCTGTTACCCGACTTAGTTATAATAGAGTTAATGTGTTGCTCAGATAATCCGGAAATCGTCTACAGCCCTAGGTGATCTAGAGATTGCCTAGTTTCTCCAAACTTGTTTCTTAAATATTAAAAAAAATACAAAAATATTAGCATAGTTGTTATTTCAATTTCTAAAATCAATCAAATCTTTCCTCCTGTACCGTACTCTAAATTAAGTAACTAATTAAATAGTCTCAAGCCTGTCCTCGTGGGATCGGTAACTTTGGGTTGAAATACCACCCCTATATTACTTGACCGTGCACTTGCATAATACGCGCTAGTAATCCGCGTCAAGTTTTTGGCGTCGTTGCCGGGGAATAGCGGTAGATTATTTTGTTAGGAGTTAGTTTAGAGTACTTTTATTTTAGTTTAGTTTTAATATTTTTATTCTATATCTCTGTGCTTCACGGGTGTCTTGTGAGTTTGTTTCTCAGGAACGCAGGAAGCAAGAGACAATATAAGCATGTGGAGCAAAGACTGTTATTCGGGTCCCCCCTACTGTTTCCACTGCAGGGGTAGCCATGAAGACGAGGACGCATGCATAATTTTGTGCTACGTATGCGGCATTTGGCACGACCGTAGAGACTCATGTCGAGTACATGCTCCCCAACTTCATCACCACCAGGAAGACTCATCAGCGATTATGGCAGAACGGCGTAGTATTATGAATGACATCGAAGTTTGCGCCAAATTTTTGTCCATAGCTGCACAAGTGCCACAAGAGGATTCTGCCACAAGTAGGGAATACGTGAGGGAGATGATGGAGAGGATAATGAAACGAATAGAAAAACTGTCAACAGCAGGGGAATCAAGCACTCAAGAGCCACAAGAAGAGACCGTGCCATATGATAGTGAGCTAAAAATTGAACCTTCATCATCACCACCACAAGTGAAGGAAGAGATACCTGAACCGAGTAAAGACTGCAATGTCCAAGTGTAGGGTTTTGATCATGGATACGCAACGGAAGAAAGAATTTATCCGATCAAGACCCTCCAAGGATCACAGGACAAGAGACATAACGATGGTAAAGGAAGAAACATATTACACACCTTAGGGTTTCTCCTGTGATGACTTGTCACGTGAATTGTGTCACGTCTCTACGGTTGATCCACGCCTAGAGGTGAGATCTAGATCCTCCAACTCCTTTGTGCTAGCTAGGAAGAATGGAGGAGGAAGAAGGAATCGCGCAACAACGGAGCACCAAGGTAGGGCGGCACTCCTTTTAGGCCGACGGGTAGGGGCGGTCCCAAGGGGGGTTCGGCCCTTGCTTGGGACTTGCTCTCTCTCTCTCTTTGCTTTATTCTCTCCTACTCTATCATATAGATGTGTGTATGTGTAGAGAGAAAAATAAGCTAGGAGTGTTCTTTATATAGTCCAACAACCCCTTGTCCCTTGACATAAAGAACCCCTCTCCTAATCCTACTCAAGTTTGGATTAGTCCCTTTTTGCAAACTAGTCCTAATCATGTCCATACATGGATTAGTTCTCTTTGCAAATTAATCCGAATCATGTCTCTACATGAATTAGGTCACCTTGGCAAATCCTAGTCATGTCTATAAATGGATTAGTCCAACTTGCATATTAGTCCTACTAAGTTAGCAAGTTGTTGCGATTAAATCCATCTAATTAAATAATCATATTAATTAATTATTTCTCAAGCCTAGTTCACCCCTATATGGCGTGTGACCCCATATGTTGTATTTAGTTGGTAGTAACTATTTACTAATATGGAGCGGCCTCTAGCAAGACATCTATTCTAGCCAACAAATAAAATAGTCATCATGACAAACCTTGTGCAAGTAATTGTCTCATCCCTTTGTCCCCATATCCGGATTGGACACGAGACATACAAGTCACACTCGTATATCCAATCCATAGTTTCTCGATCCTGGGAATAGCCTTATTCGTGCAAATAACATCAATATCCTATATTGATTTATTTGGGTCTGGCCAGAAATTTTATAAGCACTATCCCTCGAGTGGCCTAGGATATTTGCTCCCGTTATGTGGGAGGGAAAAATTCTATCTACGTCCACTACGATCTCTAAGCTTGCTTCTTATTGTATCCAGTACACGCCTTTATAGCTACCCAATTACGGTGTAGCGTTTGACGCTACCAAAATCACAATAATCCACAACTAGACAATCTAGTGACTTCAAGTCTAAGGATGACAATACAATTGCACCACGAGAAGCGCTTGTGACTCAACATAACATGTATGTAGCCTTCTCGGAGATGGGTCAATCCAGTATGCCATTACTCCTAATGCATACCCATGTGTTGGATCATGATATCTCCATATCAATCCAACCCCATACTAGTCTATAGATGATTGTCCCATTAATCATTATAATTGACTAGGGATATTTAAGAATATAACACTTATATTCTAAGGACTTCATTCATGTTAACATATCTCCATATCGAAAACATAATGAATCGTAAATCCATATATTTGTCACAAGAAATTGATTGCCTCTAGGGCACAATTCCAACAGTCTCCCACTTGCACTAGAGTCAATCTCCTGCATCATATGCCCATTGATCTAGCGCGGCCCCTCCACGCTTACACTGCGTAGGGGCGAGACATATGCTGGTACCTTGCAAATATTCACATCTCCTCCATCAACAATTTGATTGAGATTGAATATTCTGAGTAAGTGCATCTCATGCATTAATTTACCCAGTCCTCTATGTTAGAATCACTGACTGAATCTTGCCTGAAACCTTTCCAGCTCACAGTCCCTCCCACTAGTGCGAAACATAAAACGTGACTATAATCTGAAATTTTTCTTTTTTAGATTTGAAGTTCGCATCACTGTAAACCCTTACAGTAAACTCTTCATATCCTCCATTTATCAAGAATTCATCCTTAGTGCTTCTCAAGTACTAAAGGATAATCTTGATAATTTATCCAGTGACTCTCACCCGTATTTGACTGGTATCTTTGTGTCAAACCATATGACACTTCTGGCCTAGTACATAACATGGCGTATCTCATGAATCTCATTCATACGGTCCCTTCCCAATCTAATTGGAAAGACAACTAGTCTTCAAAAGACCAATTCCATGTGACATAGGTAGAATCTATATTCTATACATGTTGAACCATTTCAACACCTTTGTCAATTTCTGTACTATGAATTAAGCGCATAACCATCTTGATCTATCTCCATAGATCTTCATAGGTTGCTTCGCCTAAGTCTATCATTGAAGATTAATTCCCTAGTCAATCTACGTAAGATTGCCAAGTAGGGACGTCATCCCCAATGATTAGTATGTCTCCACATACAAGACCAGAAACAGAATTATGCTCCCACTAACCTTCTTATAAACACAAGTCTCATCTTTAATTCTGATGGAACCAAACTCCTTTGATTGCATCATCAATTTAAAGAATCCAACTCCTAGAAGCTTGATTCAATCTATAGACAGATTGCTACAAGAAAGATACGAATGGATTTAAGCATCACAACCGGGACAGATTTTGTCATAGTCTATACTATGAACTCACATGAAATCCTTACCTAACCAATTGTCCCTTAAAGGTAATCATATTACCATCCATGTTGGTTTTGCACCTTTTAGGTGGTTCCACCGAAGTCCATACTTTGTTGGTACACAGTGATTCCATTTTGTATCCCATGGATCCTAGCCATTTCTGAGAGTATGGCCCACACGTGGCCATCTCATAGGTTGTAGGCTCATCTCGATGAGCAATATATTACGGGTTATGAGAAATCCTTATTTCTCTAGTCCCTCGATATATCCTACCTGACCTACGAGGTTCTTGTGTTATCTGAGTAGGTTGCTCCACAACACCTTGTGATCCTGCTCACGTTCCATTAAAAAGATCAATGTTCTGTTGCAGTTCTTGAACTTTTCAAGTTCTACTATCCTCCCACTGTTTCTTTTAGAGACAATCTCTACCTAGAAACACTGTGGTTCGAGAAACAAACAGTTTGTTCTCGATTAGGTTGTAGAAATAATATCATTTTCAGAATATCCCACAAAACATTTATCCGACTTGGGTCCAAGTTTATTTGTAAACTCTTTTACATAAACTTCATAGCCCCGAACCTTTATGAATGACATACTAGGACACTTCCTAGTCCATATCTCATATGGTGTTATTCATAATCCGTTTTTAATGGAACAAGGTTAAGGGCGAAATTTGCTGTAATTAGAACGTAGTCCCTAGAAGTAAACTGGAAGTTCTGTTTGACTCATCATGGACCGAACTATGTCCTGCAAGGTCCGAACTCTCCTCTTAGACACGCCAAACCCATGTGGCGTGCTAGGTGGAGCGAGTGTTGGATCATATACAACACTCCCATAGATTCTTGTCAAACTCTTGTCTCAAGTATTCTCCTCTACGATCCAATCGTAGAGCCCTAATACCTTTTCCAAGCTGGTTCTCTACTTCATTCCCAAATACTTTGAACAACTCAAAGGATTCTGATTTGTTTCTTCATAAGATACATAAATCCATATTTCTCTGATCCCATCAGTAAATATGATGAAGTACTGAAAACCATCTTTAGCATTTGTGCTTAGCGGCCTTCATACATCCATATGTATGATTCCCAAAAGATCATATCTTTGCCTAATAAGTCTTACATATGATTCAATAATCAAACGAGTTCTGAAATCCATCCTTATGGAGTTCTAGATATGTATCTCTTATTTATGAGGCCTAAACGATAGTGCTAAAGATAAGTGAAGTTCATATCATTATATGCAAACCTCTTGGTATTAATGTTATATATGAAATTATCATGATGAAGGATATACAATCCATTTAGACAAAATTGCATTACAATAATGCATATCAGAATAAATGGAACAACATTTGTCCTTTATTATGATAAGGAGTTTTCTTGTCCAAACAAGAAACTATGATAATGGTCCTACTCATAACACGGACATGATCGCTTTTGTCTAATTCATGAACAATTTCTTAAAGGTAGAAATAATTCCCTACGGCTTATTCAGCAACCCTTTGCTTCATAGCCCTACGTGTAGGATTATTTCTTCCTTATCCAATTGTCTTCGTCTCTTGAGATCCTCCACACTTCCGTAAATGTGAGATCCTCATCTAGTATCATATACTTATGATGATGAGATAGACACATTGATTTCTATAGTAAAAATACCCAAATCGGAATTCGTAATTCCTTTATTATTTACTTCCAGGTACTTTGGGTAGTTTCTCTTCCTCTACACCACCTATGGGAGTTTGAGGCAACTTGGTTTTAGCAACAAGCTTGCCTTGTACCCATGGGGTCGGCGCAAACTATTTGCCCTTACCCATGTTTTTATCCATTTAACAACTTTTCCCATGCCCATTATTAGTGTTTTGTTTAGTGATTTTTCAATCATATTGATTAAATCAACTTTAAAACAAAACTATAATTGCATCCAATGCAATTCTTGGTCCACTTGGGTGAATAAACGTTTATTCTTTATCTATCTCATAGATAATGCTCATTCACTAATGTTTCAATCATATTGAATTAGCTTATTTGCATAACTCAAAGTGGAGCAACACTTCAAACCTTTCATGTCTAGCTTGCTCTTTTGAAAGAGCTTCTTTCAATGTATGATCATATCATACTTCTCCATTTTCTCATATTGCTTCAAAAGCTCAGAGTTCATGGCGGCTATCATGAGGCAAGTCATAACCAAAGAACCATTCTTTGGTATTCCTTTCATAGGTTTTAGTGTGTTTTGGCAGTCGGTGGAAGAGAACTTTATGTTCTATGAAGTACAACAGATTCTCTTTGAGAACAATTCCCAATTTTATACCAGTCTAGAAAATAGATAAAGTCGCGTTTGTTTAATGCCATGAGTATTCAACATAATAGGATTATGCAAAGTTTGTGACGTATAACTATATTCAACAAGGATTTAAGTTATCAAATATAGCTCCCACTATTTTTCTACGGATTAACAACCCTCAAGATATTAATACGGAAAATATCCTTATATTTTCTAGTGGGCCAAGATCCATGTTTCATCTCCTTATGAGCTTGCTTTGGCAAGTCACCCATAATTTGACTACTTTAGGTAGGAACAATTCCAATTGCATCTCTATGCAACTCTTGGTTCAATTGGGCAAATAAATCCTTATTTATCCATCCTTATGGATAATCCCGATTGATTGCCTCTAGGTTTTAATCATATTAATAGCCTAGTTGTGTTCAACCTCTTACTTAAACAATTGCACATTACTTGTTTGTGCCATCGCATTCCATCATTATGAACCAAGTCGCCTTGCTTTGGCATGCACGAACTTGATAAATCATGAAGATAATGAGTGTTTAAATAACGAGAAGGAAAGAACACAATATTTGAATTTTGAGGGATTTTTCAATTCATTTTTAATTGTTTTTATTGATCCATATCAACTAATCTATCTATTTGAGTTTGGGCACAACTCCAAATAATAGATTTGGGTTGTGTAATTATCTTATTATCGTAATTGCATGCATCATCCATACACCAACCACAAAATAATAAGACAATAAAATAAACAACCACAAAACAAAATAAAACGTGATGTGAATATGGCCTTTTCTAGACTAAGATAATTCCAAGCCAATGGAATTATCTATGAACCCTAAAAGCAAACACATCTCCATGCGTCTTCATCTTTTGGTCCATCCTTCATAGTCATGTGGAATGTTCCATGCTCCATCTTTTGTGGCTCCTTTTGGCTTTGGGCTTCTTTTCTTCAATCTTGGCTAACAATCTACTCTATCTAGCACTAGCTAACAACTATACTAAATAAAATAAATCTCACAAGTTGAGAAAAAAAATGGCTCGCAGGCCATAAAACCATAATTAATTATTACAATTAACTGATCAGCTCGCAGGCCGTAAACCAAACCACAAGAATTAAACATTCACATCAAATCACATCCTAAGGCCATATCCAATCACCATGCGATTTGCACATAAACAGTTAAAATCCAATTTTAACGCGCTTGGTCAATTTTAATTGATTTTAGGATTTTCTAGGGTTAAAACGGTCAATTGGGCCCAACAATCATATTGTCCGAACCCAAAAAGAGGATCGCAAGGGCCTTGAGCCGGCCGGCCCATAGCCCACGCGGCTAGGCCGCGGGCTAGGGCTGCCCCGACCCCTAGGCCGAGCCTTTCTTGGGCGGCAAGCAAGGAGGGGCGGTCCCCTAGGGGGGCCGAACCTCCTTTGGGAGTTGTTTCCAAAACAACTCCCTTGCTTGGTGCCCAAGTTTGGTTGTTTCCTTGTATTTGAAGAACTCCTTCTTTTCATAGGATGCCCAAACCCTAGATCTAAGATTCTAAAATTCTTCAAACTCACTAATTCATGCATCCAATGCAAAAACTAGGTCTTGTTATGATTGATTATTGACAAATTGCATCATATGCTTGATTTGTCTTGTATGCGATAAACAATAAATTTAAAGTGTAAAACTATCAAAAGGTAACACATAAACCCCGTTTATGCTCTACGAAATGTGGCTCTGATACCACTATAGGGTTTTGATCATGGATACGCAGCGGAAGAAAGAATTTATCCGATCAAGACCCTCGAAGGATCACAGGACAAGAGACACAACGATGGTAAATGAAGAAACATATTACACACCTTAGGGTTTCTCCTGTGATGACTTGTCACGTGAATTGTCACACGTCTCTACGGTTGATCCACGCCTAGAGGTGAGATCTAGATCCTCCAACTCCTTTGTGCTAGCTAGGAAGAATGGAGGAGGAAGAAGGAATCGCGCAACAACGGAGCACCAAGGTGGGGCGACACTCCTTTTAGGCCGACGGGTAGGGGCGGTCCCAAGGGGGGTTCGGCCCTTGCTTGGGACTTGCTCTCTCTCTTTGCTTTATTCTCTCCTACTCTATCATATAGATGTGTGTATGTGTAGAGAGAAAAATATTCTAGGAGTGTTCTTTATATAGTCCAACAACTCCTTGTCCTACTACATAAAGAACCCCTCTCCTAATCATACTCAAGTTCGGATTAGTCCCTTTTTGCAAACTAGTCATAATCATGTCCATAAATGGATTAGTTCTCTTTGCAAATTAATCCTAATCATGTCTCTACATGAATTAGGCCACCTTGGCAAATCCTAATCATGTCTATACATGGATTAGTCCAACTTGCATATTAGTCCTACTAAGTTAGCAAGTTGTTGCGATTTAATCCTTCTAATTAATTAATCATATTAATTAATTATTTCCCAAGTCTAGTTCACCCCTATATGGCGTGTGACCCCATAGGTTGTATTTAGTTGGTAGTAACTATTTAATAATATGGAGCGGCCTCTAGCAAGACATCCATTCTATCCAACAAACAGAATAGTCATCATGACAAACTTTGTGCAAGTAATTGTCTCATCCCTTTGTCCCCATATCTGGATTGGACACGAGACATACAAGTCACACTCGTATATCCAATCCATAGTTTCTCGATCCTGGGAATAGCCTTATTCGTGCAAATAACATCAATATCCTATATTGATTTATTTGAGTCTGGCCAGAAATTTTATAAGCACTATCCCTCGAGTGGCCTAGGATATTTGATCCCGTTATGTGGGAGGGAAAAATTCTATCTACGTCCACTACGATCTCTAAGCTTGCTTCTTATTGTATCCAGTACACGCCTTTATAGCTACCCAATTACGGTGTAGCGTTTGACGCTACCAAAATCACAATAATCCACAACTAGACAATCTAGTGACTTCAAGTCTAAGGATGACAATACCATTGCACCACGAGAAGCGCTTGTGACTCAACATAACATGTATGTAGCCTTCTCGGAGATGGTTCAATCCAGTATGCCATTTCTGTTAATGCATACCCATGTGTTGGATCATGATATCTCCATATCAATCCAACCCCATACTAGTCTATAGATGATTGTCCCATTAATCATTATAATTGACTATGGATATTTAAGAATATAACACTTATATTCTAAGGACTTCATTCACGTTAACATATCTCCATATCGATAACATAATGAATCGTAAATCCATATATTTGTCACAAGAAATTGATTGCCTCTAGGGCACAATTCCAACACCAGGAACCATTGGTGGACTCTGCCATTTATGAGGTCTCAGACTCTGATTCAGAATGGGGTGGACCTGTGTGCCGAAGATGGGAAGATCAGGCACCCTCACATTCTTGGCATGAATGGGAAAAAACCGACATTGGAAGCCTGTGGTGTGCCGACGGTGAAGCTGGTGAAACACTTGTGCTCAGTGATATTGAGGTAAAAGCCCCAACTCTGATTAATGATGAATTCTCTATATGCTATGTCACGCAAGTCTGCGACGAGCTGGAACAATTGCTGTATGGGGATTCTTATGGGGAAGAATGTGATGAGCAACTTTCAATCTCTTATTTTGTGGGCGATTCTATTGATCATCCATATGCCATAGTTAAGGAGTTGGAAATCAAAAAGTGTAGGGGTGTGGATGAATTGAATGGGTCATTTGAAGAGCATCTAGCATCAAGGAAGTACTACTGGGATGATTTTATGGCCAAAGATTCATTTGAGCCCAGTGGTACTTGGTGGAAGTTTCTCAAGAAGATCAATTGCAAAATGAAAGGAGTCAGCTTCCACAATTATCCTCTGCCGTCTTTGCAGCACATGGGTGCACGCGAAGTCATTGAAAAGAGATGGTGGAAGAAGAAGTGGAGGGATAAAGAAGACTCCACAAGGCTGTCGACCTTAAATTACAAGCGCTACTCGGGAGGCAACCAAATGTAGAGTAGGATGCTATTTATTTATGTTCTTTATTTTAGTTCTCCATATGATTTTGATGGGTGAGAGAGAGTTTCTTTAATACTTCCAATCAGTGTGCAGGGACACAGGTACAAAAGACGCTTCAGATTCCCCTTCTTGATGCGTGCGATAGAATGTTGAGTAGGCGCATCAGGATCCGGACGCGAGGTGAGAATTTTCCGGAAACTGTCAACGGTCCACAAGACCCCTTCTTGTTGCAGTGTCGCGGCAACGGTGCCCATGTAGGTCCGAGCACCACAGGTACCTCTAACTCTCTCTGTTCTACGTTTTGAGAGATAATTGTGTAGATCCACCGCCAACACATTTAAGCGATGAGTCCTCTAATTATATCTCTAAATTCGTCGAGGACAACGAAACGCTTAAGTGTGGGGGGGGGGTTGTGTATATTTTGCTAGCCATGTCTGCTATGCATCGCCAGTTACATGCACTTGTGTCGTATTATGTAATACGTGTGGTTAGTGTAGAGTGTTTGATATATTGTCGTATTGTGTTAGGATTGTTAGTATGCATTTCTTTTCACTTTTACTTTATTGAGTCCCCTACCCAAAACTTGTGGTTAATCGAGTTGGCCAAAAGCATATAGAGTCTAGAAAAATTGAAAAAAAAATAGAAAAGTGAAAATCCATAAAAATTTAAATTTTTTGAGTTGGGAAATTGATGAAGCTTGAAACCAGAGAGAGTTCAATGAAAGAGTCTCAATGAATAGGAAGCACCGTAGTGGGTAAAACCTTAATTTTTAGTATCTTGCGCACTAGTTTCACAAAAGGAAGTCTTGGGTATTCAGGGAAAAGTGGAAAGTAGATGTCGGGCATACCTTTAGTTCTTATAGTGTGCTAGGAGGATTTAGTCTTAAGGTAGTCGAATAGTCTGTTTTCGAGTGGAAACTTGTGGCCTCTTGAAATCTGGGATGGACCTTTGTGTTGAGTCGGTTCCATGTGGTATGCTGCTCTAGCCTAAGTGAAGTTAGGGAGTGTACACCACCATCCCTTAAGGCGGTTTCAAGAGCTAACCGAAAAAGCCCACACTTAGTTTCATTAAATGCACCGTTGAAAACAAATTAAAAGAGAATAAATAAAATGAATCAAAATCTTCTCTTGGGTTAGATACAGTGAACAACCTAATGTGCCTCCGTTTACGCGGGGAATTTGGATTCAATCCAATTAGAGCAACTAGGGAAAATTAAGTCAAGCCGTATTACACGGAGTTGTGTGTCCCGTCACTGGGACAACTTGCATTCAATGCAATAGCGGCTAAGAGGGTCTGAAAACCTCAAATGACTTGGCGACGAAAGACTACTATAGGACTAAGGATGCCTGGACCCTTTGAGCTAAAGGACGTGCCCAAGTCTTGGATTGTTTATGGTGGATGTTTGGGGACCCCTTAGTGAACTTGTGCGTATGATCATCTTATCTCAATTTCTTGCTATTGGTTGTGAAATTTCGAAAAAGACTTGTGAGAGCTTGATGATTTTGGCTAGTGATAGCGAGATTGCCCAATCTCTAACTGAAAAAGAAATTTGGTGTTGTTTAATTCTTGCATTGTTCTATAATCGAGTTGCATTGTATAGTCAAGTAGATTGCATGGGTGTGTGTGTTGTTTTTGTCACATGGCTAGTGAAGTTGAATGCAATTCGGTGGATTGAAAATCATAGTGTGATAGATGTTTTTTATGTTTGCTCGGGACGCACAAAAAGGTAGTGTGGGGGGACTTGATAACTCTATATTAGAGTTATATTTCTTCTACGTTTGTGTACCATTTTGTGTAATTTCCGGGTTGAATATATTAGAAATACACTATGAGCTTTAGGAAATTGGATAAGTTTAGCTTTGAGTGATAAATTGTTAATCTGGGCGTTTTTCATATTATTTACATTTATTTTGTCACTTTTGATCGCACGGGGTGTTTTCGTGTTGTGTTTGACAGAAAACGGAGCTCATGGTTTAAGAGGAGGAGGAAAACGAACTTCAGAACATATGCGGAAGCTTGGGAGAGAAAGAAATTGGAAGCAAAGAGGACAAAGATGGAAAAGGGGGTTAAAGTGTCATTTTCATAAGTTTGGATAATGACACTTAACACCCCCAATGAAGAATAGAAGAGAAGACTTAGAAAAAATGAGCGGAAGAAAAGTGGGGAAACTCACTGAAGTGTAGGATCAAATGTTGATCCGAGGATTAGAAGTAGATCGCAGGATCAAAATACGTGATCGTGCGATCGGAAGTGAAACTTAGCCAATACTCGAAGGAAGGAAAAAGAAAACTCACTGAAGTGTAAGATCACTTCTGTGATCGTAGGATAAACCCAGATCGCACGATCAGAGAAAGGAGATCGTGCGACCTGCTGAAGCTAGATGTACGACTTTGCTTGTTTTTGAGCCAAAACTACGTCGTTTAGTGTTATGTTATTTCCTAACCTAGTTTGGGAATAATTAATACACGTAATTTTGATTCAAGGAAAACCTTTTCATCTATTATTCATCCATAGACGTGAGAACGAGGAAGGGACGGAGGCACGCACAAGAGGAGGACTCCTCCTCCATTGAGGCTCGAAGTTTGATTTCTTCTTCTTCTCTCTCAATCTTTGTATGGAGAAACTTGTAAGTCTTGTTTGGTTGATTATTATTATTATTATTAGCTAGACGTTTTGCTAGGCGTCTCTTTGAGAGCCCAGGGTTCATGTAAACGATGATATTTTTCCAGATTTGATCTTTGCTTCATGATTTCTTGATTTCTTCTTTTGAATCAATTATAGTTTCTTGTTTATGTTAGTAATCCTAATTGAGTGACACGATTAGGAGATAAAACTAGGGTTCAAGAACTAGGGTTTCATTCAATAGTTGATTCATGCTTAAAGTTAGCAATATTTTAATTCAATTGTTCATGTACTGTGCTTAATACTCAGTGTTAATGGAGTAGCTAACCGGAAACACTGCTCAGTTAGCGAATGCACGATAGTGATTCTAACTAACTAGGATGAGACTTTAACATCAATCCCGTATCACTGAGACTGAGAAGAGAGGTGTTAGGATTGGCTAGTGTGGGTAGATTTGGTCGATGAGATTCGACTGTTTCGTGCAACGGCGGACCGACAGGACCCGTTGTCGTGCATGTCGTTAGCCTACTAGAACGGACCGGTAGACACAAGAGACCGATAGGAGATTGTAGTCTACCGTGAAGTAGAATGACTTGAGACCGATAGGAGATAGTCAGCGCTGTTACTCGGATTAGTTAGAATAGAGTTAACGTGTTGCTTTGATAATCCGGAAATCGTCTACAACCCTAGGTGATCTAGAGATTGCCTAGTTTCTCCAAACTTGTTTCTTAAATATTAAAAAAAAAAATACAAAAATATTAGCTTAGTTGTTATTTCAATTTATAAAATCAATCAAATCTTTCCTCCTGTACCGTACTCTAAATTAAGTAACTAATTAAATAGTCTCAAGTCTGTCCTCGTGGGATCGATAAATCGGGGTTGAAATACCACCCCTATATTACTTGACCGTGCACTTGCGTAATACGCGCTTGTAATCCGCGTCAAGTTCTTGGCGGTGTGTGTAATTTGTGCAGCTTGACCATTGCCCATAGTAACTTGATCAGAACCACTATAAGTATCAGCCAAAGAGAGATTCCTTAAGTCAGCAGTCATGTGATTTGTAGCACCAGAGTCAGACAACCAATAATCAGGTATAGAGGTGCTAGAAGAGGAGGAGACATTGTAAGCAATCAATTGATCAGACGGAGGTTTGCCTCCTTGATATGAACAATCCATCCTGTGCTAGCAATCAGCAGCAGAGTGGTAGTCTAAACCACATATCTGGCAAGTGATGGGTAAAGTGGTTGGTCTAAGGTTAGAGTTGCGTCTACCCCTTAACTGACCCCTTTGACCACTACCACCATGACCTCTGTTAGAGTCGTGTCCACCTCCCTGGTGCGTCTGACTCGGTCCATTGGACCGACCATAACCCCAACCGGTTCGGCCGCCATGACCGGTTTGGGGTCCAGGGCCAAGAACACCCCGTCCTTGACCGCGACCAGATCCTCGGTAAGAAACATAATATGCAGCAGAAACATTCATAGAAGAAGTATTAAAATCAGCAGATTGGCTTTCATGCATTTGTTCTTCAACTTTCATCAACACATGAAGCTCTTCAAAACTAATAGCATCAGATCTACCGCGAATAGTTGTGCGAAAAGCATTGTATTCAACAGGAAGGCCATTCAAAGCATACAAGAGCATGTCTTCATCATCAATTTGAACAAGAGAAACAGCAAGTTTGTCACGAATCGATTTAAACTTTTGCATGTAGAGATCTACTGGGTCAGAACGTTTCTTGAGCGTTTGGAGATCATATTTGAGCTGTAGAATATTAGATCTAGTGAGAGATGCATACCTCCCCTCAAGTGTGAGCGAGATAGCCCGAGATGAGGTCTTACCGATAACATGCGAGAGAGCCTCAGGGGCCAGTGTAGCGTTGATGATTGTTTGGAGCTCTTGATCTTGTTGAAACCATTCTTGAAACACCGAATTTGGGACAGAGGAGCCATCAGGACCAAGTATAGAAACCGGCGGTGATGGAGTAGATCCGTCGATGTAGCCAAACAGATTCTGTGTTCGCAGAATCGAAGAAAATTGATGTTTCTATAACACATAATTTGTGTTATCCAGTTTGTATGGCATGAGGTTATGTATATTGGAGAGGAGGTAGAGAGGATTTGAAGGTGTGTGAGCCATGGTAGCCAACATAGGGCTCTGATACCATGAAAACTCAGATGAATTTATGAGTTTTTTAGAGAGAGAAGAGAGAAGACGGCGATGAAGGTGATGATAGAGAATGAATCAACCTTATCTCATTCATTAGGAAAAGAAGACTAAAAACACAGGCACCGAACGGTCATAATAGAACCGTTTGGAACCCTAGACAATTAATTACAGAACCAGCCCCTCTAGTCTTAGCAAATAATATGAAGAGATCCTTCTAGAAGATATTACATGAAACATTATTTGTGAAATGGGTTGGGCTTTAGTGATGCTATGAAGCCCAAGACTCTCTCTAAGGCGGAAATCGACATTGTAAATGCTCCCCAACGCAACAGGCTCTTCAACCTTCAAAATTGACTCTTTTACAATTTCACCGGAAGTAGCGCCTATTAAATGGAACTTTGTATCTTCTGACCGCCTCTGACAAAATTTGCCTGTCCCCTTGTTTAATAGTGCAACCTCGTCTTCACCACGGGGTTTGAACGGCAAAAACGTGGCATACGGATCATCGTCATTCACAATTTGGCTAGCGCTAATTAGGTCCCTTGTTGCCTTCCAAAACTTGCTGCTAGCGGAGTTCTTGATACGGACACTCCCATCACGCGTGTAAAAGACTTCATGTTGAAAAGAGGCGGATGCAACTTCATCGGAATTTATCAGCAGTATGGTAGTGTTATTGGAGATGTAGAGACCGTTATCGCCCTTGAACATGACTATCTTGGGCAATATCACAAAGGACTCAAAATCGATGATTGAGAACATGATATTTGGATCACCAGGAAGTACCGGTGCAGTAGCGTGCTATTTCCGCAAGTATATGATAAAAGTAATAAAGTAGAGTAACTGTGACTCAAATTATCGAACCCTAGATAACAGTTTAGATTTAGATGTTATAAGAATTAAGAATTATTACCTGGAAGTACTGGTGCATTTGCGTCCGCATTCAAGCATGACAGGTACTTGGGATCGCCGCCACTCCTGTAAGAATCCATGGGGTTCCACCTCAAAACCAATTTGCAATGAGGGAGTAGCTCAGGACACTTATTAATTATATTTCTTCTTCTTGAATGTCCGCTGTGGGACTTCTCAACACGCCCTCTCACGTGTGGCATTCTTTGGCCTACACGTGAATCTTTTTTTTGTCTACGGGTCGCGGTGAGCACGTGGGTTGTTAGACCATTCACGTGTGTGAGCCGAGCCTCTGATACCATGTAAAGAATCCATGGGGTTCCACCTCAAACCAAATGGCAATGAGGGGAGTGGCCCAGGACACTTATTAATTATATTTATTCTTCTTGAATGTCCGATGTGGGACTTCTCCCCCCCCCCCAATAGAAACAACAGCATTGCGTCTGTGTTGGACATGGCGCATTCTTAGCGTTGGTTTGGAATTATTAGAACCATGGAGTGATGCCTCGAACAAGGTGCACGTCCACTTGAACGGGTTTTCCTCTGGCTCATCGGCTGTGGCAGTGATCCACCCAGTGCTTTCTTCTCTCCTTGCCCAGTATTTATTTTTATAACAACAAATGTTGAACAACCAGCTATTGGCTTGGTTCTTCGCTGGTTCGAGTTCATACTTGGTGTATGGGCTGATGGCTTCTTCTCCACTGAACTCGAGGTGGCCGGGAAATGCAACTTCTTCATGAAGATAGCGCATATATTTGTTATTGGAAAGTGATTCCAACACAAAGTACCTAGGCAAATTATCCATCTCTCTCTCTCTCTCTCTCTTTTAGCTACAACTCCTTGTTTTGGTAGAAGCTACAACTCTTTCTTCCTTTTCTTGTTGCTTTTGTGTGCTTTTCACTGAATCCATTGCCCCTCTATTTGTAAGAGAGATTAGTGGGAAACTGCTTAAACGATTTCAATTTAATTATAGTTTTAAGAGAAGAATTTAGAACAATAATTTGACAATCATACTGTGTTATTTTATCGGAGAGATGGTGGAAAGAACATGTTTATGTTTTTTGTTTCGTAAAGAAAACTATTGACCCAGTTCATCAATTATTAATTTAATTGTAGAGTGTTTATACGTAACAAACAATCATTAATAGAAAAATAATAATCCAAATACATGTTAGGTAGCCCTCAAAAAATACATGTTCGGTGTAAATGAGAGATTAGGCTAAGTACGGTTGGAGCTTGATCAGTGGTGCTCAGATTACACGTAATCAAGAGTTAACAATCTTAACAAGTACAAGATGGATCAAAGAGCCAACGAGATATAGAAGAAAGGGGTGGAAATAAGAATTACGGTACTATAGAGGAGGGAAACAGCTTGTTGGCAGCAATTCGGTACATGATAATTAGTCTGTATGAAATGGCAGCATATATTGTTCTATTTATACTAGTTAGACTAGGGCAACCAATTGGAGACATGTGGTCGCACACACGCCCCATTATGAGGTTGCGTACCCTAAATTCCTAGAGACTGTCACGGATAACGTCATATAAATATAAGAAAAACAGCAGTACAAGTTGGCTCCACATCAGGTACAGGTTGCATTTGGGACATATCCCATTTGCGGATGGACTTATTTCAGCCCCCAAACCACTAGACTCTCTGGCTGTCGTGCGAGGTGATGAGATGCGAGGAACCTTTTCTCATGGTCCCTCCAAGTGCGAGATGGCATGATCTGGTGCTTCTGGAGCATGGTAGTGAGGACACAGGTTGGTTGCTGATGGGTCCACGTGGCATTGACCCGATGTCTTATTCTTGACTACCTACATTCAGCCCCCCTGCGCATGGGCTGAGCTTTCGCGAGGACTGGGGCACACCTTGCAGCCCTCTGGTTATGTATTTTGGACTTTGGCAGTAACCGGTTGCGCTTTCGAGCCCCCTAGTGATGATGAGTTAGCTTAATGAGTGGATCTTACTTAGTAGTTTTGTAGGAAACGAGCCTTCATATTGGTTACGTTCTCTTTTCTGACGACGTCTACATTTCCCCACGATGAATTTGACGGTTGCTTGTGGTTATTTGGTCGAGCGTTCTTTGGGCAACGTGGCCGATTTGTAGAAGACAAGTAGACATTTGCGACCTTTTGGGCTTCAACGCGTAGATGGTTGACAACTTTTTGACTGATGTGTTCAAACGGTAGAGATAGGCCCGTGAGGTACATCAATTGCTCCGTTTTGGCGATTCTTTCGAAAAGAGCCCTTTGGACTTCGTTGTAGGGTATTGAGAAGATCAATTTCCTATAAAAGCAAAGGTTTCTTCATCCTCTAAATATTAAGGAAATCTTCAGAGAGTCTTCTTGTAAAAGATTTGATTTTGATTGAGAGAATTTCTCCGGAGCATACAAGTTCTTCTTCTGTGGTGTTCCAGAGTCTTCCTTTGGGTTCTATTTGATCGCCATTCCTCGTTTTCCTTCTTCGAATCAGGTATTTCGTCACATAAATTATTTTGCGTGTACGGCTTCTTTTACTTTCTAGGGTTTCGAAGTTGAATTTAATTTCTAGGGTTTCGAAAATGTTTATTTGAGTCTTTTTCGTGAATCTTCAAAGGGGGTCTTTGGTAGAGCACCGTTGCAATTTCTTCTTATGGTAGTTGAATCGTAAATAGGGTTATGACTTATGAGTTTTTCCCCTTTCTTCAAAAAGGGATATTTTAAGTTTGGTGTTTGCGTTATCTCATCAATGACCAAAGATAAGGGGGAGCAGGTTGTTGATGTCGAGGCTGGAGAGGCGATGGTTAATGTTGAAGCCAGAGAGGGTTAGGGGAAGATGGTGTATATCTTCCTTTGAATTTATGGGAAAAAGGCTTTGTGGTTCAACAATGCAGATTAATATAACTCATTAGCTCGCATTCCAAAGGCTCGTGCTGTTGGGTTTAGTTTTTGATTCAAATATTGAAGTTAAAATAATGGCCAAACAAGGCACAACCCAAGGTCAGTGGGTGCATGTGCGTGTATGCATATGTATAGTAAGGGGACAAGTATTGCTATGTTAGGGTAGTAACTTCCTAGTCAAACTCTTGGGTCGACAGTGGTACATATGGCTTGGTGAAGTGGACTAGTTTGTTTCTCTTGGGTCAAAGGTCTAGAGTCCTTGTCTTGGTGAAAATTGAATGTGGTATCTTGTTTTGGCCGGCCATGATTTTTTGGGCAAACAAGTTGTTCAATTAGGAAACAATATTGGATAGATACACTCCTAGTTTGTCTAGGAGTCGTTTTGATCATAGCTTTGGCACCAAGTTTTGTACTAGTATAAATAGATGCTAGTGTCAAGACTTTGGTGTGCTTTTAATTGGTTTTAGCTTCTCATCACTAAATCGCTTTTGGGTTGGTCGTGGATGTAGCTAGTCTCAAAACTAGTGAACCACGTTAAATCGCTTGTGTTCTTGATCATTTTTTTTTTGCTTTCTCTTGCTTTCTCACGTTTTGGAATCCTAACACGTGCTGTAGCTGTGAGCGATTCTTGTGCTCTGGGAAAGATTTCTTGCGAGGAGGATTGGGTGGTGGTGGTGAGTTGCGACATTCATCGTCTTGCCGTGGAATCCTTACTCTATCCGTACCGTTGGGTTAAACTTCAGTCTTTCTTTAGAGGCATCGAGTATATGGATGAATGGGCGTCGCACGTGCTGGACGTTTGTGGGGATCTTCTTAGGTGCGCAGACATTTATGACGCGATTGAGGCTACCAAGGGGTACAAGGTTTTGAATGACCCAGAGATGTTGGCGCTCTCATGTCGCGATGGTGTCCCAAACGCGTACCTTCCATTTTTCTAAGTATGAGGCTATTCATACTTTAGAAGATATGAGTATGTTGCTCGAGCTTTCAGTTTAGGGGAAATGCAATCCCCTTGCCACCATGGCTTCTGGAAATGACATGGATCTTTTCAATGCCATGTCTGAGGCAATGATGGATATGCGCAAGTTCAGGGCACAATGGGTTAAGAAGTGTTCTGATTCTGATGCGTTTAAGGCTTCTATTGACCTTAAACCCAAGAATACCTGGAGGAAATGGGTCATGCAATTGTTTAGGGACTATGCTCTTAAGAACGTTGCGGCGGCGCATTCTAAGAAAAAAAAAGTCCACAGGCGTTCAGGGTGTGGCCTTTAATCATATCCTTCGTGGGTTCTTATGTGTGTGGCTGTCGAGAAGACAAAGTTTGTAAACACGTCTGGGAACCATTGGCAGAGTGCTGTAATTACTCCTCCAGTTTTGAAGAGGCGATGGTTGCACGTGGCAAGAAGTGGAAATGGAGGTGCACACCTTTTTGCACAGAAGTTTGGTAGAGTTTGGTAGAGTGGTAGAGTGGGTTTTGGTGGAAAAACTAGTTTATAGATTGTGGTGGAATTTTTTTGGTTTTTTCTAGAGATTCTGTTTAAACCAGTGTGTTTGGTGGTGGTTTTTAGAAATGTGTTTGTTAGTGGTTTTTAAACTAGATGTTATTGATAAAATGACATATTTGTCCTTGTGCATATAAGGGTTGTTGCTTGTAAAAGTAAAAGAACAAAAAACAAAAAACTCACAAACAAACAACATGAATCCAAGATAACTCTTTCAATGCAACATTGTTTAACTGAGAGCAGAAATTTAATCAACTAGGAAAATAACACAATAAAAATAGTTGACCCTAAATAATAAGAACATCACATTAAAGTGTGAAGTGAGTATTTTTGGGAAAAACAATATATTTTTTTTAAGAAAGGGAAAAACAATGTTATGAAGGAAGTATAGAAAAAATTATCAGTGATTTTTTTAATTACTTCGATGATTAAAATGTCAAAGAACTACCAAAATGCTAGACAATTTTCAGTCTAATACGTTTACGGTGTGAGGATAACATCGTCTTTGCGTGTCATAGAAATAAACCAAAGAAAAAACCACCAAAAGTTGGTTTTTTTCACCAAGGCAAAAGTTGGAAAAAACTAGTTTAAAATCTGGTTTTTAAACCATTCAAAACAAACACTTTAAACAAACCATTTGGTTTAAAAACCAAAAACAAAAAAAAACCATTTTGCCAAACTGACCATAGTCTATACACCTGCAAGCCTTTTCAGGCTAATGATGTACTACCTCTGTTTCGCCTGTTTCAGCCTACTTCACTTTTTGTCACTATTCACTGGGTCACTTTCATCCGGTGATTTGATTAGCAAAACGATACAAGAATTTGGTAATCTTTACATTGTGATATAGAGAAAAGTTTATTCTAAAATACCATGAAAAAATTGTTAAGAAATTACATCGTTTTGGTACCCAAATCACCAAGTCAAAGTGACTCAGTTACGGGTTAAAAAGTCAAACGCAGACGAAACAGATGAAACGGAGGTAGTACTTGCTTCTGTTTGGGACCTATTCGGCTGTGAATGAATAGTCCAACTAAAAGTTTAGGTAGGTACCACTCTGTTCCTTCTCTCTTTCTATCCATTTGAATTTTTTGAGTCGTATTTGAGTCATTTTGACAGGTTGATTTGGATCACAAAACGATGCGATTATTAATAATTTTTTTTACCGTATGATAGACCAACTTTTAGTCTACAACAACATGAAAAGGTTATCAAAAAATTGCATGATTTTGCTATTTAAATCATCGATTCAAAGTGATCCGATAAATAGTGATAAAAGTCAATTCGGATAGAAATAGAAGCAACATTGTGGTACATGTGAACACGAAAAGGAGTTTTAGACAAACATGTACACCAAAATTCTAAGGATGATTAGGTATGTGTGAATAGGACCAGAAGTTTTTCTAGGGGAAAAGACATTTTCACCCCTTCAAGTTTGGAAAATGCACCTTCCAGGCGAAAAGATAAGAAATGACACTTTCACACCTTTGGTGTGGCATACTACCTCTGTTTCGCCTGTTTCAGCCTACTTCACTTTTTGTCACTATTCACTGGGTTACTTTCATCCGGTGATTTGATTAGCAAAACGATACAAGAATTTGGTAATCTTTGCATGGTGTTATAGAGGAAAGTTTATTCTAAAATACCATGAAAAAATTGTTAAAAAATTACATCGTTTTGGTACCCAAATCACCAAGTCAAAGCGACTCAGTTACGGGTTAAAAAATCAAACGCAGACGAAACAGACGAAACGGAGGTAGTACTTCACAAGGATACTTACACCTCCGGACTGCATCATTTCATACACTAAGAGAGAAAAAGTTATCCAAAAATTACTACAAGTGAAAGACTTCCACCCTTAAATAATAGGTTGAGGAGTGTAGGTGTTCTGAAATTAATCACATCAAAGGAGTGAAAATATCATTTCACAAACTAGAAGGGTGAAAGTGTCTTTGGATTAAACTTAAAGGGGTGAAAGTTTCTATTACCTATTCGTACGCACCTAACTGAAATCCTGGTTAGGTGCTCGTGAATAGGGAGAAAATACCCTTTCACCCCTTGAAGTTTGGGAAGTGCAACTTCCTGGCAAAAAGGAAAGAATGACACTCTCGCACCTTTAGTGTGGCGTACTTCAGGATATAGTTACACTTGCTGAATACATCATTCCATACACGAAGAGGGGAAAAACTGTCCAAAAGTTACTACTACTAGTGAAAGACTTCCAAGTCTGACTAATAGCTTAAGCAGTGTAGGTATCCTGCAATTTATCACGTCAAAAGAGTGAAAGTGTCATTTCCCAAACTAGAAGGTGTGAAACTATCTTTGGATCAAACTTAAAGGGGGTGAAAGTGTCTTTTACCCATTCATACGCACCTAACTGTTCTTTGGATTTCATGAATTTTTTGGTCGCTATGAATAATGCTTGTTTTGTATACAACACTCAGAAAATCAAATAATTATTGCAGCAACTGGCAACTAAACATTACATGTTCTTTCCACTATCTCTTTTGAATAAAATACAATACATGACTATGTCCTTATCTTTAACGAGTCTCCTCTTGAATCTCTGGTTTCCCTTACAAATAGAGCCGCACTGGAGCAAGGTAAAAGCACAACAAAGCAAAGCAAAGCAAACAGAGAAGAAAAAAAAGAAAGAGCTCATTTAGCAGAGAGAGAGAGAAATGGAGAATTCGCCAAGGTATTTTGCGCTGGAATCACTCTCCAACAACAAATACTTACGCTTCCTACACGAAGATGGAGCACTACACGGCCATTTGGAGTTCAGCGGGGAGGAAGTTATAAGCCTCTACACCAAGTATGAACTGGAGCCAGCGAGGAGTGGAGCCTATAGGGGTTTGTTCAACATCCGTTGTTGCTACAATAATAAATACTGGAGGAGGAGAGAAGAAAGCACGGGGTGGATCACTGCCACAGCCGCTGAACCAGTGGAGGACCAATTCAAGTGGTCCTCCACCCTCTTTGAGGCATCGGTGGTCAAGCAGTCTCGGGATGGCAAATTAATGCTCACACTGCGCCATGTCCAACACAGCCGATATGTTCCTGTTTCTATTGGGAGTCACGATCCCACATACCGGTTGTGCTTGATCGCAGATGGAAATCCCCCAATACCAAGTCGTGATGAAGATTCCAACAACACGGCCTTTTCCATCCTGGATTGGGAGTCATTTGTAATATTGCCCAAGCTAGTCATGCTCAAGGGAGGTGATGGGCTCTACCTTCGCTACCAAATGGCATATTTAGTATTCAATACCAGTGGTGACTCATTGCCCATCGATTCAATTGAAGTCCTCTACACCCGCGATGGGAGTGTCCGTCTCCTACCACACATTAATGGAAACTTGCTTTCCTTGTTCTTCCAGGATGACTTGCATCTTCTGGCCGGAGGATCTAACTCTTACTTTAAGCCCGGCGATTTTAAGACCTGGTTTTGGATAGTCAAAGGCGATGGAGACAACGAGGTGGCAATACGGAGCAAATTTACTACACTGTTCTGCCAGAGGCCGACACAAGCAGATGCGTCCAATAACTACTTCATCACCGCTGGTGCCCGTACCATGGCGAAAGAGACAATCATGAGGGTTGAAGAGCCGGTAGTTTCCAGAAGCGTCTACGATGTCAATTTCCGCCTCCAGGACGCAAGAATCTACAACCAATCGGATGTCATAATCGTTAGAAAACAGTTCAGTAACCCCCTCGACGTCGATGAAGCTGTTCATCTGATACAAACTTTCACAAAGGAAACCACTAGAACGTGGAATTCCATTGTTACACTCAAGTTGGCCACCCTGACCACGATCGAGACGAACATTCCGTCAATTGTCGGCGGAGAGGTCGACTTTACTGAAGAGTTTGTGGGACGTTACAAGTGGGGAACTGACATGAAAGGATCCGAGACTACAGAGTTGTCCGACCACATCAATATCCCCCCTCGTTCCACTGTAACTGTTCATGTCATGGCAACGAGAGGTACGTGCGATGTTCCTTTCTACTATATGCAGCGGGACTCTCGTAAAGATGGGAAGGTTTACATCAACAAGATGGATGACGGAGTTTATACAGGCATCAACTACTACAACTTCAAGGTCCAAGTCGTTAAAACTACCCTAATGGCGGCAAAAAATTAATGTTTTTGGGTATCATTCGTACAAACCCCCTGAAGAGAGACTTCACCCGGTCCTTTTAAGAGAGTGAAGTGCCTGCCTGCTTACTTGCTTGTCCGTAATTTTTATCTTTTCCTGTCATTTCTCTTTGTGATATCCAAATCTTATGTACCCTTGTGACGTGTTGCTTTAGCAGTAACACTAGTCGTTAGCCCGCACTATGGGCGGGCTGTTCTCATGTTTTCTTTTAGCAAACTAAGTAGAGGGATTTTTGGATTATGTTGTTCTACATTCTACTTTCTAGTGTGAATATTTTTTTTTGAAAGTTAAGAAATTCTATTAATCAGTAACAAAGGAATTACAATTACAAAACGCCTCTTTTGCAAGACTATGAGCGTTCGAAATAGATTGTCTACTAACCGCTATTAAAGAACACATACTAAAACATGAAATAAGATACCGAATATCAATAAGCAATAACTCCGAATATTTGCCGGGTAATCTTCCTGCTTGAGGTGAAGGAAAACACTTCTGCAATCTGTTTTAAGTTGGACGAGGTCATACCCATGGGAGAGAATCCATCTAAGAGCCTCTGAAATACCTCGTGCTTCTGCTTGGATTGGGCTACCTGCGGAGAAGATTGCCGTGCTTTTTACCTGGGGGTTAGATTCCATAATCCAACCTGCAGTGGACTTAAATTTTTCTTTCCAAGTGGCATCAACCATAAAGTTTTGCATCCTAGAGGGGTCCAAAACCGAGTTGTGAGCAGGCTCTTTTTGAATTTTAAATTCAATTGGTCCAATGGGAATTCTCGGGTGTTCCAGCTTAGACAAAAGCTTGATTCGGACCTCGTGAGTAGACATTGATAGACTGATGGCTGCAAGGGATGCGTGAACAGAGATAGAAGAACCTTTCATTGTTTTCGCATTCCGTGAGAGCCATATATGCCGAAGGATGAAAGAGATAAAAACTCTCTCATCTTTTGTCTGGAATAAATCAAATAAAAGGAGGAGATTGGAGTTGAAGGAGTGCTGCAAGCCAGTCAATGTTCTTAATCCCAAGTTGGAACCAAACCATGTTGCTCGTGCATGATGGCAATCAAAGAAGCAGTGAAGGATAGTTTCCTCATGAAGACCACAAAGATCACAGATGGGTGAATTCAAGGGAACTTTCCGACGTAAAAGAACTGTTTTAGTTGGAATGATACCCATAATGCATTTCCAGAGGAAGAAGTGAATCTTAGGCTGAATTGGAAGATTCTGAACAATCTTGATCAACTTATGACTGACGTCACCAATGGGCCAGAAATTGTCAGGAGGGGAGATCTCTTTGGCTAGGCGAAAAGCTGATTTGACCGAAAACTTCCCCGATGGCTCCTGATCCCAGATTAAGCTATCCGGGTGAAAAACAAGTAGGACAGGAATTTTGTCAATAAGTTTAAGATCTTTTTCAGAGAAAAAACCTGCTAGAAGAGTCCAGTTCCATTTGTGGGTGTTGACATCCATAAAGCTATTAAGTCTGAGATCTGGAAAATTATTGATAACTACTTCCGGGGGATCAAATTTGTTACTCAAATCTGGAATCCATCTATCTTTAAGGGGATGAATTTGACTTCCATCTCCTACTGATAACTCCGTTTTCGGAGTTATTTTATGCCTTTTATTTCTACGTTTTGCGTGCTTATCATGGAGAATTCGTCGTCTTTTGAGTAAATTGAGCTTAAATGTGATAATGTGAGTTCATATGCATTACTTGTTAAATCCGGGCGTTTCTTTAGATTTTTGAGCTTTTATTGTGATATGATCGCGGGTTGTGTTTTCGTGTTGTGATTCGCAGGAAAACAGGGCTTGGAGGATCATGCGGGATATGGAAGCGAACTTCGGAAACAAGGAACTCAAAGGCAAGTCAAAAGGAAGGAGAAAGTCAAAGGAAATCAAAGGAAGGTCAATGGAAGAAGGAAGGAAGAGGAATGTCAAAGGAAGGAAGAGAAAAGTCAAAGAAAGAGGGCTGGACCAGAGGGTCTTCGTGCGAAGACAAATGTCTTCGTACGAAGACAAAAGACTTAGCCAAATTTTGGCTCTGCAGAATTGTCTTCTCAAACAAGCTTGCAGTATCTATGTGAGAAGATCTTCGCACGAAGAAGCAGATGTCTTCGTACGAAGACTCTTCGTGCGAAGACAAATGTCTTCGTGCGAAGAGAACGCTGGAAGTGCATAATTTTTTGGGGCTTTTTCGTAGTTTATCCAAACTTTGTAATAAGATTATGGAAACGTATTTAAGCCTTTTAGGTCGACTTTTTCAGTAGTTTTTGACATTAGAGACATCTTTTGGAGATCAAGAAGCCTTTGGGAGAGCTTAGGAGCTTTGGATCATTCGTTTGGATTCTAAACTCTCGTTTTTTCTTGATTTTTATGTTTAAACTCATTAGACTTGTCGTTTTGACTATGAATATGAGTAGCTAAACACTTTTTGCTGGGAATTCTCGTTTGGTGTAGCTAGGGTTTGATCTAAAGTTGATGTTTTGATGATTGTAATGCATGTTCTAGCTTAATCTCATGTGTTTATTCACTATTATGGCTTATTTACGTTCATCATTATATTATCTTTGCGAGTAGCTAACGTAGAGATAAATTCAATTAGTTTTCACGTGGTAACTCCGTGAGAATTAGTCGGTAAATTGAATAATCCACCTAGTCGTATCAATGTTTGGTAACTCGACATCGTTAACCAGGATCGTTAAAGTAGAAACATGGTTTTAATGCATACTTGAAGCTAAATTAGACTTGGTAACTCGGTTTGGTTTAGTTAAAGTATAGTGAACTTGCTTGGTAACTCGGTAAGTTTAATATTGCTTGATTAATAGTGAATAACATGTGGTTGTTTTACGAATAAAAATATAAAATTAGATCAACCTAGTGAACCTAGAGAATTCCCGGTACTTTTCCCTTATTTGATAAAACCCAAAAATTCATTCTTTATTAATCGTGAACTATTTCACTTGGTTAATTGAGAACTTTGCGTTTATTTTATTAGGATTAGATAAAAACACAACTTGCGACGTGCCCACATAAGGTTTAGAATAGTAATTAATTTAAACAAAGTCCCTTGGGTTCGACAACCCGGATTTCCGGTTTATTACTACACACGACAACTGTGCACTTGCAGTTGGAGCGTGTCAAGTTTTGGCGCCGTTGCCGGGGACTTCGGCTAAATGAGTTATAATTCCTAGCCTTAGGGATTTTAATTTATTGTCTATATCCGTTACTCACCTACGTTTTGCGTATTTCGTGATTTCAGGTTGATTTACACGGTGCATGACCCGTTCTCGAGACGAGCCTTTGTATCCAACGTTTGAAGACCCGGAATCCTTATTAAAAGCACAGCGTAGAGACAAGAGGAATTCAAGCTCAGTAGTTATGGATGAAGAGACGAGAGCTGAGTTTGAGAGAATCCGCAAAGGTATGCAAGATGCGGAAGCAGCTAGAGCTGCAGCTGTAGAGGAGGCTGCAAACAGAGCCGCGGAAGCTGAGGAGGTGAGAGCTCAAATGGCTGAGATGCAGGCAAGGATGGATCGTTTGGCTCCCCCAAATCCACAACCACGTCATGGTGTGGGGGCACAAGTGGCGAACATCGGTGGAAACAATAATGGGAATAATGGGGAAAACAACAGGCAGAACAATGCTGAGATTGAAGAACGCCCTATGGTGGATTATTTCAGAACTACTCCAGCGTGTTATCAGCCTACCATTGTCAGGCCTCAGATCAATGCCCAACACTTTGAGTTGCGCCAACATATGATCAATATGGTTCGTGATGAGTGCGCATTCAACGGAGCTCCAGGAGATGATCCCAATCACCATCTGCTGGTATTTGAGCAAATCACATCAACCCTGCACGACCAAAGAGTTCCAGATGAAACAGTTAAGCTACTACTATTTCCTTTCTCCTTATCTGGAAAAGCCAAGAAGTGGCTTATGGAGCTGCCAGCTGGTAGCATAGTGACATGGGCGGATTGTTGTCATGAGTTTCTGAGGAAGTATTTGCCACCATCCAGAGTCGCTCAGCAGATGGCTGAGATTGCAAAATTCACTCAGGATGAAGACAGCTCGTTGGGAGATGCGTGGAGGAAGTTCAGCCAAATTCTCCGTAGATGTACGAATCATGGAGAGCCATGGCACAAGCTCTTCCATTATTTCTACACTGCATTAGACAAGGAGACAGCTGACCAGTTAGATATGCTAGCTGGAGGTAATTTTATGGGACTTGGAGCACAGCGAGCTCAAGATCTGCTGAACAACGCGTCAAAGAGAGAGTCTACACGAACTGAAACGCGTAGGTACTCCAAACCGGGGGATGCATCCTTAGTCAACAAGATTGAATCGATGGAACAAAAGCTGGAATCCATGACCTCAGCATTTCACGGTATGCACCCTCCAACACAGAAGCCCATGGGTGAATTACTAGCAGACGAAAGCCAGGGATATGATAATAGTGTGGAAGATGTGAATTTTATGCGACAGCAGCAATGGCCTAACACCTATCATCCCAACAATCGTAATCATCCCAACTTCAGCTATGCCAATCCGAACAGTGGATTATATGCACCCGGACAGAGACCCAATGTTCCATATCAAGCGCAAAGGCAAGTTCCACAACAGCAGGCTCCACAGAAAGAGGATCAAGAGACGAATGCCCTACTGAGAAAGCTCCTAGCTAATCAAGACAGGATGGAGAGCACGATTGTCTCAATACAAGCCACAATGAAAAGCCACGAGACTCAGATTGGGCAGATCGCCAATCAAAATATCAAGCTTCCACCAGGTATGCTTCCAGCAAATACCATCACTCCTAATGAGCAGCTAAATGCCATCACAACTCGCAGTGGCATCACTACTGAGGATCCCCCATATCCTAGCCACGCGCGAGCTGAGGCGACTAAGGCCACTGAGAAAGCCTTGGATGAAGATATTCCCGTGCCTACCGTGAATCCCCAATCAAAGGACACGGTGAGGAAGTCGGATGAGAAACAAAAGCCAAGGGTGGAATACAGTGTGCGAGTGCCATACCCGCAAAGATTGAAGAGTCAAGAGGATGCCAAGCATTTCAAGAAGTTTGTGGATATCTTCAGGAAACTGCACATTAATATACCTTTTGCGGAGGCCATTTCACAAATGCCTAAATATGCCAAATTTCTCAAGGACCTCCTTTCTAATCGGAGGCGCATGGATGACTTTGAAACCGTAACTCTGAATGAGGAGTGTAGCGCAGTTGTGCAAAAAGCGCTACCAAAGAAGATGAAAGATCCGGGCGGTTTCATCATTCCTGTTACATTGGGAGACGCATTTCATGGGAGGGCATTATGTGATCTTGGTGCAAGTATCAATTTGATGCCCACGTCGGTTTTTGAGCAACTTGGTGTGGGGGATCCTAAGCCTACTAGGATGTGCTTGCAGATGGCTGATCGCACTATAAAACGCCCCAGGGGTGTTTTGGAGGATGTATTAGTGAGAGTTGAAGGACTCATCTTCCCAGCGGATTTTGTGATCTTAGACATGGAGGCCGACGATGATGTTCCCCTTATTTTGGGCCGTCCATTCCTGGCCACTGGGAGAACTATCATTGATGTGGCCAATGGTGAGCTCACTATGCAGATCAACGATGAGAAGGTGGCCTTCAATGTATTTGAGGCTATGAAGTTTCCCGCATACGCGGTGAGCGAGCAGTGCTTTGGGGTGGAGGCATACACGATGGACGAGGAGGACGATACTTTGTTGGAGCAACTATATGAGGAGCTTGCTCTATTTGATTCCAGCGAAAAAGAGCAAGCTTTAGATGTTCATTGGCGCCCACCATTACCCCTCTTTAATGAGGGAAGCAGGAAGATCCTTACTCCTTCTCTTATTACTGCTCCTGTTTTAGAATTAAACCCTTTACCTGTTCATTTAAAATATTTATACTTGGGATCTAATGATACTTTACCTGTGATTGTATCTGCATGTTTGGACAGGGAACAGGAGGAGCAGCTTCTCAAGGTACTACAGAAGAGGAAAGCAGCTATGGGATGGACCATAGCAGATATTAAGGGGATCAGCCCCACAGTTTGCCAGCATAAGATCAGGCTCATGGAAGACAAGAAGCCGGTAGTTCAATTTCAGCGCCGCCTCAACCCTCACATGCAGGAGGTGGTGAAGAAAGAGGTGCTTAAATGGTTGGAAGCAGGTATCATCTATCCGATTTCTGACAGCACGTGGACTAGCCCGGTACAATGTGTCCCCAAGAAGGGAGGTATAACTGTGGTGGAAGGGGAAAAAGGTGATCAAATTGCCACCCGTACCGTTACTGGGTGGAGAGTTTGCATGGACTACCGCAAACTCAATGATGCCACTTTGAAGGATCATTTTCCCCTCCCATTTGTGGACCAGATGCTTGATAGGCTGGCGCACCATTCACACTACTGCTTTTTGGATGGATATTCTGGGTATAATCAGATAGCGATTGAGCCAGCTGACCAGGAGAAGACGACATTTACTTGTCCATATGGGACTTTTGCATTCAGACGCATGCCCTTTGGGCTATGCAATGCCCCAGCTACGTTTCAGAGGTGTATGATGTCTATCTTCTCAGACATGATGGAGCAAAATTTTGAAGTCTTCATGGATGATTTTTCGCTTTATGGTGATGGGTTCGAAGACTGTCTCCAGCAGCTAGCTCGGGTACTGGACAGATGTATTGACACCAACCTAGTGCTCAACTGGGAGAAGTGCCATTTCATGGTGACCGAGGGAATAGTATTGGGGCACAAGATCTCCAGTAAAGGTTTAGAGGTAGACCGGGCGAAGATTGAGGTGATTGAGAAGCTTCCTTACCCTACGTCTGTCAAAGGGGTACGGAGTTTCTTGGGACATGCAGGTTTCTATCGGCGCTTCATTAAGGACTTTTCAAAAATCACAAAGCCTTTATCTGGTTTGCTTGAGAAAGATGCCGTGTTTGATTTCAATGAAGACTGCAAGACAGCTTTTGATTTGCTCAAGAAAAAGCTGATTAGTTCTCCAATTATAGCCACCCCAGACTGGACCTTACCGTTCGAACTAATGTGTGATGCCAGCGACTACGCGGTGGGAGCAGTGCTGGGACAGCGGAAAGACAAGGTAGCTCATGTAATTTACTATGCTAGTCGTACTCTTAATACTGCACAGGTTAATTATGCCACCACGGAGAAAGAGATGTTGGCTATTATCTTCGCATTGGACAAGTTTCGTCCATACCTTGTGGGTTCTCAGGTGACTATTTTCACGGACCATGCAGCCCTCAAATATCTTCTTGCAAAGAAGGATGCGAAGCCTAGATTAATCCGATGGGTGTTGCTAATGCAAGAGTTTGATATAGTGATAAAGGAAAAAAAGGGTGTAGAGAACGTTGTTGCAGACCATTTGTCACGACTGGATAACGAAAAACAAGAAGATGTGCCGATTAGAGAAGATTTTCCAGATGAACAACTTATGGTAGTGGTAGCAGCTGTGCCTTGGTTTGCGGATTTGGCGAATTTCAAGGCGCTCAAGATTATCCCGAAAGACATGACTTTCCATCAGAAAAAGAAATTTTTCGCAGATGCACGACACTTTCTGGGATGACCCTTACTTGTTTAGGTTGGGAGCTGACAATGTGTTGAGAAGATGCGTAGCTGAGCCAGACACTTTGGACATTCTTAGACACTGCCACGAATTGAATTGCGGAGGACACTTTGGCAAAACGCGTACTGTGGCAAAGGTATTGCAAAGTGGATTTTACTGGCCTTCTTTACATAAAGATGCTCATCTATTTGTACAGCAATGTGATCGATGTCAGAGAACCGGCAATATCTCCAACCGAAACGAGATGCCTCAAAATTTCGTGTTGGAAGTAGAGCCCTTTGATGTCTGGGGCATTGATTTCATGGGACCATTCCCGTCTTCACTTGGCAATCTTTATATACTGTTAGCTGTGGATTATGTGACCAAGTGGGTGGAGGCAATGGCTTGCCCCAAAAACGATGGAGCTACTGTAGAGAGATTCGTGTGTAAGAGCATTTTTACACGGTTTGGAACTCCCAGAGCCATAATCAGTGATGAAGGATCGCATTTCGTGAATAAAGTCTTTGCCAATGTCTTGAGCAAATATGGGGTAAAGACGCATAAGATATCACTGGCGTATCATCCGCAGTCGAATGGGCAAGCAGAAGTTTCTAACCGAGAGATAAAAGGGATTCTGGAGAAGACAGTCAACCCGGGACGCAAGGATTGGTCTCTGCATTTAGATGATAGCTTATGGGCGTATAGGACTGCTTACAAGACTCCCTTAGGCATGTCTCCCTACCAGTTAGTATTTGGGAAGTCATGTCATCTTCCGGTGGAACTTGAGCACAAGGCATTCTGGGCCTTGAAGAAGATCAATTTGGACGCTAAGCTCTCAGGTGAGCTACGAAAGCAAGCACTACTCGAACTTGAAGAATTTCGATTGATGGCGTATGAAAGTGCGAGAATCTATAAGGAGAGGACAAAACTGTGGCACGACAGGCACATCATCCCGAGAGACTTCAAGGTAGGACAGAAAGTATTGATCTTCAATGCCAGACTAAAGCTGTTTCCAGGGAAATTGAAATCTAGGTGGAGTGGTCCCTACACGATTACTGCCGTTTATCCATGGGGATCTCTTGAGGTAGAGGATGCAAATGGGAACAGGTTTAAGGTGAATGGCCAGAGAGCGAAACCGTACGTGGACGGGAATTTCATTGGAGTCATTGAATGGCTTCATGCAACTCCCGCAACTTGAGAAATCTCTGAGGTAACTGGGTCGGGCCGTCGACCTTAAATTACAAAGCGCTTGTTGGGAGGCAACCCAACCTATTTATTGCTTTAGGATAGGTTTTAATACTGTTTTGTAATTTTTATTCGGTTTGATTTTATTGAGAGGTGCGAGAGAGTGGATTTAATATTTCCAATGAGTATGTGCAGGAATACGAGGTGAAAGGCCTATTTCGGATCCCCCTTCTTGATGCGCGCGTGCGAAACAGAGTAAAAAGTCAAGATTTGAAGCCCAATACGCGTATCGGGACCCGAAGTGAAGGAATTGAAGATAGAAGCCATTTCTTGCACCTATTCAACACACGCACCTGGGGAAGATCATGTTCCCGGACTCCCCGTCTTGATTTGCGCAAGAATTTAATTAGTGAACGGAGAAAGCTAGCATGCCGGCACGGATTACGAGGTGAAATTTTGTAGGACAGACTGAAATAAGGATTGAATAGTGCCAACGTGTGGGGGTGGTCGAGAGCTTTCTGTAGACAGGTGGATCGCGCAAATCGGAGTCCGGATGAAGAAGTTACGCCAAAAAGGATGCTTTAGCGAGTAAAACGAGGCCAAAAGCATCCGAAAATGCAAAACGTGCCTTGGAACGCGTGAAATTGACAAATGAAATACTCCCCGGATTTTGGGAGTGTTTTAAGGTAAAAAGGGAGTCTCGAGGTCGAGGAGATCCTTCGGAAAGCAAAGGCACGATCGGATACGCGAAAATTTGACGAAAAGGATGTTTTTGGCAAGCTCAGCATTGTCTTCGTAGGAAGACAAATTGTCTTCGTACGAAGACTTTATACTTAGAAAAATTTTTGGAGCTCTGAATTGTCTTCCTATATCACCTTGCAGTATCTATATAGGAAGACCTTCGTGCGAAGACAAATTGTCTTCGTACGAAGACTCTTCGCACGAAGACATTTGTCTTCGCACGAAGACATCGGGCGAAAAGTCTTCTCAGCCCACGCACGGACAAAGGATGGAGGCAAGTACTTGGGGGCTTTTTAGACTTTTTGCAAGAAGTGGAGCTTCATCAACAGCTGGTCACGTTCCTCTTCCTCATTCTTCATCAACAGCAGCTCTTCTCCTCCATAGCCGCGCATCACCAAATCGCCCCCCTCACTTGTTTCTTCACCAAATTCAACAAACAACCAAGGGTTTTGCTCGCAATTCATAGGAGAACGAAGATTGAGAGGTGGTTTTGAGTGAGCTTGAGAGACGAAAGAGAAATCAGTGAAGGAAGAAACTAGGGTTTCGAAGCAAGAATTGAGAAATTGGACGAATTAGAGCTTGATTCAGCTTACGGTCAAGAAGGCAACACTAACGGGGACTACACAAGGAGTACGGAGCATCAACCAATTCAAAGTTTCGACAAATTCTTCCGGCAACCTCAAAATCAGCCCGGTTTGTCAAATTCTGAAATTTTTGTGTCCGTAAGTTTTATTCCGGACACGTAGGTACACTCTAAACCTTGTTATTTCAATATTCAAGTCCTAGGCACAAATTGAGTAAAAGCCCAATTATTTTTTGTTGCGCTTAGTAGCGTGCTTTGGGGGCGATTGCGTAAAGTCCTAGGAATTATTTGCTTACGTGCCTACGTGTTTCATTCGGTACACACTTCTTGTCACGTGCACAAAAGTTGAGTTTCTTGTTTTTACTTGCAATTGTATTCTTAATGGCGGGTGGAAAGAAACGGAAGACGGGAGAGGGTACTTCTCAAGAAGCATCGGGGTCGGGCGAGCCTCAATTAGAAATACCGCCCATTCCCCAATATGCTATCTTGAATGCCCCTTTCCCGGCTAAACCGGGCATTGTAGGCCGACGAAAGGCTAAGGCTAATTTGAAAGAAAGTAGTATTGGGCACGGGTACTATGATAGCTTCCGTTTCGTCACTTACGAGGCCCATCTCGACTCTCGCAAAGATACCTACTTGACTAAGAACGGGCAGCCCGAAAAGGCATTTCCATTGCACGAGGACATGCCTCAAGCAATCAAGGAAATTTTTGAGCGCGAGAAGCTTACCAATTGGTTTAAGCTAGTAGGGCCGTCTAGTTCGCATATTGCGCGAGAGTTTTGTTTCAATTTGCGTTATGCAAAAGATGGTGAGAGCCAAGACCCTCGTCTTGTGTACTGTCGGAACGAGTGGATAGTCTTCACGCCAGAGACTATCGCTTTAGCCATGGGTTTCCCCGCATTGAAAGATGGTTGTGGGTACGAGACGGTTCTTCGTAGTGAGAATCTTTGGTCTCGTTTAAATGCTTTTTGTTTTGCGAAAGGGGTTGATCCATGGGACAGGAAAGGGGAGGTGATTCATTGGAAGGCCGAAAAGAAACATTATAGGCCGGAGGCAAGGTGGTGCTGTGAATTGCTAGAAAACTGGGTTTTGGGAATCACACGAAACCCTAGTTATACTTTTCGCCTATCGGTCTGGGCTCTCTGTCTTTACACTGGGGTTAGAATCAATATCCCTAAACTGATTTGGGAGAATTGTCTTGAGAGAGTGTCGAGGACTAACAAGTTGGGTCCCGGTCATACTTGCTTGCTTACTCACCTAGCCAAAACTTTCGAAGTAGTCATTGGGAGAGACATGGATTTGAAACCGTTTACTGCTAGGAAGTGGCATAGGTTTGATGAGACAGCAAGGAAGAAGGGCAAGGGTAGGAGGATGAACACCTCTAGGTTTGATAACCAGGTTGCCTACGACCACCTGAGAGAGGAGATGGCCCGGGATAGACTCGAGAGAAGACGCCAGTTTGCCCACACTCGGGACAATCAGGCGAAGCTGGGTGGATTAATCCAGATGGTGGGCCAGTGGGTCATACAGTCGAGTGGTCAGGCGGCGAGGGAGTTTGTTCCACCGGTCCCGACGGCGGATCCGTGGTTCCAGGAGGATGAATTTGAGTATCCGGTTCCGCCGAGTGAGGATGAGGAAGAAGAAGATGATGAGGAAGAAGATGAAGAGGAGGAAGAAGACGACGAGTAGTGGAGTGTGCCCTCATGCTAGAATTGTTGAGTCCTCGTGTTATCGTTGAGGACAACGATGCGTTCTAGTGTGGGGGTGGTTGAGTCCTTTTTACTAGTCAGTGTTGAGTCTTTGCATCGCCCGTGTCAGCATGTAGTTAGAGATTTTTGGTTATGTCCTTATTTTTCTTTTTATTATTCATCTTTTTGCGTGCACGTTTTGGTATTATTGAGTCATCCCACCATTATTGAGTCATTAGTTGAGTTGGCCGTGCATATAGTGTAGATATATATATATATATATAAAAAAAAAAAAAACTAAAAATGTGAAAACACCAAAAAAATTAAAAAATTTGAGAAAGGGCAATCGAAAGAAGCTGAAAATTCGGTAAAATCGAGAAGTGTGAGACTTTTAGGCATAGGGCGTGAGCCTAATTTTCTTACAAGAGTTGAGTTAGGTGTGCTAAACAAGCCGAACGTTCTTGTGTACGTCTTAGGTAGTCGCCAACCCGCCTCGTAGTGGCACACAGAACAGCTGTGCGAGGTGTGTATTAGAGCACTCACTGCTTATAGAACTTACCTTGTAGGGCCACTAGTAAACCCTGATTTGAACCATGGATTCTTTGACAGCCTTTGGACTTAGGGTGACGATTCTTGGCCTTCATCACTGATTGGTTAGAATCACCGCTTTAGTGCGTCACGAGGGTGTTGTAGTTGAGGGGGTTCGATGAGGGAGTACTTCATGCTATATTTGTGTGAGTCTTACATATCGCATGCACTTCATGTGTGATTTTTGAGGGGAATGCGAGGGTGAGTGAGAGTAGGCTTGCGCACTTCGGTGTGGCGGTGTTCCATGGCATTACAACATGGACACAAGTGAGGAGAGCCGTGAGTGTGTACCATCTAATACACACAAAACTTGGGTTGGGGGAAATTTGATAGGTGGATCGTGCTAGGTACCGGATCTTACTCATCATGGTGTAGGAGGTTTGGTTGGATTAGGCACGAGACAGATATTTGATTGACTACTTGAGAGGGGACAGGATTACATTCGAGTGTGGGGGTGTCGACATTTGACTTCGGACATCGAGACTGAGCTTGCGACGATTCCATCCCCACACGTGTTCTATTATGTTAGCGGCTTTGTTTGTTACACCGAGGATTTCATCGAGATAGGGAGAGACATTTATTTGTGATTTATACGTGTTGATTTGGATATTGTCTCTCCTTACGATCATATGTTAGCTTGGCACTTGGAAGACCACTCGAGACAGATATTGAAGGAATTGTGTAGGATTTTGAGAGATTATAAAAAAAAAAAAAAATCAAAAAAAATCAAAAAAAAAAAAAAATCAGAAAAAAAAAGAGAGAAAAAAAGGAGAGATAAATAAAGGAAGAATGAGAAGCTTTGTGGAAGAACGAGTGGAGAAGCGACTAGTTCACGAGCGGGAAATTTTGGCTTATACATCATTCATGACAATAGCCGCGGGGATCGTAATTGTACCGGGGTGTGAGGGGATCGAGGGCCGGAGATGGTGAGTTTCGGGCTTGGTTTCTATCATTGTTGTGAGGGTGTGTGAGCTACGGTATTTGTGAGAATGTGACGCCTTAGGACTTGTGTTTGATTATTATTCTATTTGTCCCTAAAGCCTCATCATTCTAAACCCGTTAGCGGATTAGGAGCTCGGACCTTGAACGTGGCTTAGCCTAGCGTAGCCTCTTATTTTGTGGCACACATGAAAAGGTATGGCATTCTTGTACTTAGTAAAGTTAGGTTCTCTATACTAGCTAGGGGAGAGTCGTGTTGTCGAATTTGATTTCGAATCATTCCTTGTGTCTAGATTTCTCATCGCTTCGTGTGAATCGGTTTAAGCTAATGGAGATTGCCCAATCTCACAAAAGAAAAAGAAATTTGTTATTTCAATACTTGCATTGTGAATATTGCATTTGCATATAGGTGCATTGTGTATAATCGAGTCGTGTCGACTAGTAGGAAGGATGGTTGGTGAATTGTTCTACTCGGATTAGTATGCAAGTGTTAATGGTTTTGTATGCAATGTGAGGTGAAAGTATGCAATTGGCGTAGGGAAGTTATGCAATGAGTAATTAGGTTGATATGCAAAGTTGGATGAATTGCGGGAAAGCGAGAAAAGTTTTGGCTTGAGAGAAATGAAATTTACTTGGGAGATTTGCTCGGGACGAGCAAACGGTAGTGTGGGGGTAGTTGATAACTCCGTTTTCGGAGTTATTTTATGCCTTTTATTTCTACGTTTTGCGTGCTTATCATGGAGAATTCGTCGTCTTTTGAGTAAATTGAGCTTAAATGTGATAATGTGAGTTCATATGCATTACTTGTTAAATCCGGGCGTTTCTTTAGATTTTTGAGCTTTTATTGTGATATGATCGCGGGTTGTGTTTTCGTGTTGTGATTCGCAGGAAAACAGGGCTTGGAGGATCATGCGGGATATAGAAGCGAACTTCGGAAACAAGGAACTCAAAGGCAAGTCAAAAGGAAGGAGAAAGTCAAAGGAAATCAAAGGAAGGTCAATGGAAGAAGGAAGGAAGAGGAAAGTCAAAGGAAGGAAGAGAAAAGTCAAAGAAAGAGGGCTGGACCAGAGGGTCTTCGTGCGAAGACAAATGTCTTCGTACGAAGACAAAAGACTTAGCCAAATTTTGGCTCTGCAGTATCTATGTGAGAAGATCTTCGCACGAAGAAGCAGATGTCTTCGTACGAAGACTCTTCGTGCGAAGACAAATGTCTTCGTGCGAAGAGAACGCTGGAAGTGCAGAATTTTTTGGGGCTTTTTCGTAGTTTATCCAAACTTTGTAATAAGATTATGGAAACGTATTTAAGCCTTTTAGGTCGACTTTTTCAGTAGTTTTTGACATTAGAGACATCTTTTGGAGATCAAGAAGCCTTTGGGAGAGCTTAGGAGCTTTGGATCATTCGTTTGGATTCTAAACTCTCGTTTTTTCTTGATTTTTATGTTTAAACTCATTAGACTTGTCGTTTTGACTATGAATATGAGTAGCTAAACACTTTTTGCTGGGAATTCTCGTTTGGTGTAGCTAGGGTTTGATCTAAAGTTGATGTTTTGATGATTGTAATGCATGTTCTAGCTTAATCTCATGTGTTTATTCACTATTATGGATTATTTACGTTCATCATTATATTATCTTTGCGAGTAGCTAACGTAGAGATAAATTCAATTAGTTTTCACGTGGTAACTCCGTGAGAATTAGTCGGTAAATTGAATAATCCACCTAGTCGTATCAATGTTTGGTAACTCGACATCGTTAACCGGGATCGTTAAAGTAGAAACATGGTTTTAATGCATACTTGAAGCTAAATTAGACTTGGTAACTCGGTTTGGTTTAGTTAAAGTATAGTGAACTTGCTTGGTAACTCGGTAAGTTTAATATTGCTTGATTAATAGTGAATAACATGTGGTTGTTTTACGAATAAAAATATAAAATTAGATCAACCTAGTGAACCTAGAGAATTCCCGGTACTTTTCCCTTATTTGATAAAACCCAAAAATTCATTCTTTATTAATCGTGAACTATTTCACTTGGTTAATTGAGAACTTTGCGTTTATTTTATTAGGATTAGATAAAAACACAACTTGCGACGTGCCCACATAAGGTTTAGAATAGTAATTAATTTAAACAAAGTCCCTTGGGTTCGACAACCCGGATTTCCGGTTTATTACTACACACGACAGTTGTGCACTTGCAGTTGGAGCGTGTCACCTACTGACCAACTCTAACCTTTTTCATAAGATCTTTGCCCCAACAAATGCTTTTCCAACCCCAAGAGCTATTTGAAGAAGCTTTGACATCAGTGAAGTTTTTATTGGCAAATTATTTCCCTTTTAAGACTTTGAAAAGTAGGGAAGAGGTGTCCGTAGAGAGGCGAAACGCTGTCTTAGCTAGCAGGGCTTGGTTGTGAGCCTGTGGATCACGAAGTCCCAAACCTCCTTTGTTCATATCTTGACAGATGAAGTCCCAGCTTTTCCAGTGCATCCCTTTTTTACTACCATTGGACCAGAGAAATTTGGAAATGGTCGCTCTAAGTTTTTTGATAAAATTGGCCGGAGCTCTGAAAATCGATAAGAGATATGTTGGAATAGACAACAGGGTAGCTTTTACCAAGGTCACTCTTCCTGCAAAAGATAGTGAGGACTGCTTCCAAGAAGATAATTTGAGCTGGATTCGTTGAAGGATTCCTTTGAAAATTTCCCATTTAGGCTTCGTAAAGTCCATGGGAGAGCCCAAATAAATACCCGGCACATTGACCAGCTGTGCACAAGAGATTCCGACAGGGAGACCTCCGTGTACACCGTACGTAGTGGATCAGGGATCGCACAGGAAGAATAGGGGTGTGTGTAGGGAGAGAGTAAGTCAGTAGCAATGTCTGAGAGAGAGACAGAGGTTTGGCAGAGCTTCCGCGTATGGCAGTGTTGTTCTCCTTTGTATGGAAAGGTTAACGATATATATATACTGGAGAACGTGACCGTTGTAGTGTGGTTAATGCGCCCATTAATGGCGGCTTAATTAGCTTAACCATAACGGCACGTTCGTCCGGGTATATAGGAACCGTTAGAGCACGTGGTGCGCAAGTACCGGAACCGTTACGAGGTTGACCGGGTTTGACCGGATTGACCGGGTCTAGGGAGCTCGTGCCATAGATCTCTCAAAACAGTTACTAAAGGTCGCGCGCGGGCTTGGCTCGCACGCCACAGGGCTTACTCTAGCCTCCAAACCACAAATCCCTACAAGTCCCGTGCAGTGGTATGCGAGGGCTCTGTCTCGCAGCCCCCACATGGATCAGCTCGGCTGGTGATCCTGTGTGTGTGGAGCACAATATGGTGTGCTGGATGCTTGCCACGCGGCCTAGATCTGCCATGTCATAAAGCAGTATCTACATTAGCCCCCTTTCTGCGCGTGAAGGCTTGTAGCTGTATAGGCTTCCATGCGCGGAAACTAACATGCGCGTCGTCGTCACGTACCAATTCAAATACGGGTAGATTCAGCCCCCGTGCGTGTAATTATGACCTAAAACCCCTAGAGTCGTGCCGTCTGACCTTTAGGGTTTTAGGCGTGACGTCAGCCCGTCCTGTGATTGCGCGACACGACGGTGACGGTTGCGATTCGACTACTGAAGGGACGCAACCCTTCATTCTTTTGGATAAATACCTTGTATCCCATCATTGCAAAGCATTGCTTCTTTCTCTTAAAGTGAATGGTACCCGGAGATCTTCGAGAGCAGATCCAGATCATCAACCATCAGTTCAGAACTGCAAATCGTATTCTTCAACTGTGCATATCCAAGCAGGCTTCAAGGAAACAAGGTTGACCTCGTTTACTTTTTGATTTTAAAATACCGGCGTTTGCCTTGAACTGCGTTGAATCTGTAAACCCATGAAATCTGTGAAGAGGCTTTGATCTTTAAACCCGCTTCGCTTTACTCTTTCGACGATATTGGATCTTGCAATTACCCAATTTCTGAAATCGGCACCGGAACTGTTTGCATTCCTTTGCATAAGTCTCGAATTCAAAATTCAAACTGACTGGTGTGGTATTTCTCCCCCCCCTTTTTTTTTTTTGCCCTTTTGCAGGAATGGCCAAAACAAGAGTAACCAGACCCGTCAAGGAAGATGAAGAGATGCCGGAGCTTCCGCAGGCTCTGTGGCGAAAAGCCCCCTTTCTGGGTGGGAAAGATTTTTACCACGCGAGGGTGAAGGCGAAGAGGATGCCTGATCCTGTTCCCGTTGAGCAGTTGTTAACGCTGACTCGCCCAGTTAACTCAGCCTTGCTCGAGTTAGTTGGCTCCGAGAATGTGGTTCGATTGGGAATCGAGAATGGGCACTTCCCATACACTGCAATTTCTACTCAGGCGTTTGTCCAGAAGTTGGACTATATGGATGAGTGGACTGACCACGTGTTGGGTAATTACGCCGAAACTCTTGATGAAGCCGGCATTTTCTTTGCTGTTCGTGCTATGAAGGGTGCTGCCGTGAAGTTGGATCAGTCCATGCTTCTAGACCTTCTATCCCGCTATTCGCCTGCGACTCACACGTTTCACTTTGCTGAGTTCGAGGCTGCCCCCACGCTCGAGGACGTTCAAATGCTGTATGAGCTTTCCCCCATGGGCGAGGTGGACCCCTTGAGTCACTTAAGAACACCTGCGGAATTGGCCTTGTACGCGCAGATGGAGGAGTGCCTAGCAGAGGTAAAGAAAATCTCCACTCGTTGGACCAGTACGGAACCTCTTCCGAACTGGCAGCTAGTGGATACGTCTGCGAAGAATACCTGGAACAAGTGGTTGCAGTACTTCTTCCGAGACTATGCAAACAGCAGCATCACTAAGAAGCTTTTGAACAAGGACCCGGAGGCCGAGAATTACGTAGAGGGCAAGGGTTATCATTTGACCCTTTGCGCCTTTCTCTGCGCTTGGCTGTCGAGGTATCTGATTGATGGTCACCCCCATGACGGGGTCTTCTACCATGTGCTGCCACTTGCGGTGAGGCTCGCTCTTGGCCAGAGGGTCGCACTTGGACCCTTGGTCTTGGGTACGTTGTATTATAGGCTGGACCAGCTGGTTCTGGCGATGAGGGAATCGCGCGGCCGTCTCGATGTTCTGACCTTTGTCAATATCAGCTTTTTGACAATGTGGGTTTTTGAGCGCTGGCCATCTTATGCTCCAACTCCCCTCCCACTTGAGAAGTGGTGTCCCCCAGGCGAGACGAAAGCGCTCAACAGCGGAAGGGCTGCGAGATGGTTCGGGGCAAGCAACACCAAGTGTGCTTGGAGCTTGATATGCGACAAGCGAAGGGAGTTCACTGCCAGGCCTTACGCCACACGTGTTGAGAATGTGCGGTGGTTTCCAAAGCTATACCCCTCCGAAGGTATGGTCTTGTCAGAAGACCTTCTCTTTGAAAAGGGACCACATTTCCACGAGCGCTATCGTGAGTTCTTTTGCTGGTGTCTGCGGGGTTCTCTTCCTGCACTTGCAGAGCACATTCGTGAGCTCGCGCCACGATATGAAAGGCTTACAGTGGATGTTGACCCCACTCGGGTCTCGCCTCAGTTTGGTTTCGATGCGGTGGCCCCATCTATCTGGCCCCAGTATATCGTCAGAGGGTGCTACAAGCGCTTGCTGACAAAGGAGTGCAAGACGGTCCTCATGAGCAATCTTCCCTTCGAGCAGCCTGCGGGAACTCGCAAGGGTGGTTGTTCCCAGAACTGGATCGCATACTGGATTGCCCAGCAGACGAGGATGGAGACGGAGGCGGCGGCGCAGCCAGGAAGGGCCCCCTTGATCAAGAGAAACTCTTTTCCGTTTCGCCCCAATTGCAGTTTGAGCGAGTCCGAGTATGGTTGCTACTCGTTGTTGGACCGCGAGAATCATTTGTGCCCCGATTTTATTCTGATGGAGCAGGTCAATGCAATCAAGAAGGGTGACACGCAGGTCATCAAATATAGCAAGGCGTTTGCTGAGGTAAGCAGTTTCCTTGTGTGCTTTGAGCTCTTTGATTTGCTTGCACTGATGCTTTTTGTTCTGTATTGTCTAGTGTCATGTGCGGAGGTTCGCAGCTGGTGACCGTTCCAAATCTCTGGTGGATACCATTGTTGCGACCAGAAGAAGGGGGGAGTCGTATCGGCTAGCATGGAGGATGGATGCCGAGGTCGAAACAAAAGTTCGCGGGGTCATGAACACTTTTGCTGACTCGCTGATAGACAACCCTCCGGCTCCGTCTCCTCCTAGAGATGACCCGTCCCCTCCGGCGACTGCGGCGCCGAGAACGAAGAGGCCTAGGCAAAAGGGGATTACGATTTCTTCCCCTAGGAGCGCTCCAGCTTCGCCCCCAGTGAGGTCCCTTTCTGTCAAGGACAAAGGTAAGGGTCGTATGCCCGGCAAGGTGCGAAAAGATCTCGCAGTTGAAACCTTCGTTCCATTCAATCAAGAGGAAGAGGAAGAGAGGCAGGAGCCCCAAGCAAGTAATGAAGAAGGAGAAGAAGGAACAGTTGTGATGCGCGAGGAAGAGTCAGGAGGTACTTCCGTCGCCTTTCCTTGTCCTTTATCATGACTTTTGTGTACTTTTCTTTGAACCAATTTTGTATTCGCAGATGATGATGATGAAGCTGTTGGTGGCCTCGTGGCCAAGAGGCAAAAGAGAAAATGCCCATGCCGGCGTTTCAGATGATCCCATAAGCGAGGATGTTCTTGCTGAATCCCGGAAGACAGCCGCGGAGGCTGCTGCGAGAAGAAGGCAGCGAGAGGAAGAGGAGCTCGAGCTTGTGAAACAGCGGAGCCTCGAGGAGCTGCATGTTGACGACTTAGTGCGTTCAACTGGCGAGGAAGACGAGCTTCCCGAAGAAGTGGCTCCTCATGTGGAGGAGGAAGATGAGGTTCCCGGAGAGGACGCAGCAGAGCTAGAGCAAGTCCAAGCGGACTTCGCAGAGATCGCAGGTGGCGATAAAGGTGAGATCTTCAATCTCGCAGTTACTTATAGAGATGTAATTGTGGGTGCGTTAAAGCACGGTGTGTCAAAGCCTGACATTCGCCGTTGGTTAGTAAGCAAATGCGGAGAACCCTCAGGTAATTATTTTGAGTAATACGCGCATGCTAGGCTGTAGCCACTTGAGGCAAAATCATGACTGGTTTACTCGCGTCCCAGGTCACGCTTCTCTTAAAGATCTGCTTAGTGAGGATACACTGATAGGGCACGGTTCCACGTCCCTAGTGTACGATGAGGACACCCCAATCCCACCTTCGCGTGGAGGTGCTCATTCTTAGCTTTAGTAAAGATAGTGAAATAACTTATAACACAAGTTACCTCATATTGTCGCATTTGGTATCGCAGGTCAGGCTGAGGAACCTGGGCTGGAGCCGAGAAGTCGGACTTTTGCATCCCATGTTCCAATCTCGAGCTCCCATACCGAGAAGCCCGTCGCAGCTGCTGGACACGCAAGTGAGCATCTCGAGGGTGTCATTGAACTTTCCGATGATGTCGAAGCTGATGCTGTGCCGATGGACGAAGGTGTCCGTACTGGCGGTGAGGAAGAAAGGACAAGTGATGCTCATATTTTCGCATCTGGGAGTGTCCGTCCAGCGGCTTCGGCTGTCCCCTCGCCTCCGGTGATGACTGAACCGGAAGCACCTATTCCTGCGTGGAGTGTTTGGGGCTCGCAGGTTGGGAATGTAGTCGCAGCTGGTGCGGCCTACACTCTTCCTCCTAAATATGAGAGTTTGGAGCTCGCAGCTGATAGGAGAGCCATGGAGCGAGGGCAGTCTTCGAATAACCCGGTGGCTCGCATTTCCTCTATTCATGAAATTCTGGAAGGGACTGGTAAGCAGAGATTTTACCATTCGTACGTCGCATTATTTGCTTGCGAGTTTTGACGTCATGACTTGTTTTTGACGTCTCAGGTTTGAAGCAAACCGATGTAGACTGGGTGGTTCGAATGCGCCTCAGATACCCCCGATCGTTTGTGAGGTGTCTGGAGACCAGTCCTTTTGACAGGAGGCTATTCCTTACTGAAGCCATCTGGATACTAGAGCAGCTGTGTGCGGCTACGCCTGCGACCATTTCGGCCCAGAGTGCTGAATTGCTGTGTGGCATGTGCCAAAATCTCGTGCTCAAAGTCCAAGGCAGACTTGGTTTCAAATTCCTCAAGGATAGAGTTACACTGATTCGCGCAGCTGTAACTTTGAATCTCGGTCACCAGAATCTCGCAGCTGAGATGCAGAAGGTGGAGCAGCAAAAGCAAAAGGTTGATGAAGCTGTAAAGCTGTATCAGGAAATGAATGCCAAGTGCGAGCAACTAAAGCAAGAAGTGCAACAGGTGGAGAGGCTGATCGAACAGTTCGAGCCCCAGGACTCCTTAGTCAAAAATTTGTTTTGACTTTTCGAATTTTTGAAAAGAAAACAGGAAAATGGCTGAGACATTAATGTAATGTTTTGAACATTAATGTGATATTGCTAGGGTTTCTCCCCCTTCTTTTTTAACAACAAACAATGAGTTTGCCCGTTTTGCCCCTTTCGGGATTTGATTGGACATTTCTGTGCATATCCAATTATGACATCAGCAATTGATTCTTTGCTTGATTCTCGCGCTAATTTCTCGGCAGATAAGCACGCTTCCGTTGGGAAGTCTATCCGAATCATGACTATCCGTCATTTATTAGGATACGCAACTGAATCGTCGTAGCCTTTAGTAGGGTAATTGATTGTTACCGCTTTTCAAGGCGTAAGTGATTGAACTTACCCTCTTTTTGAATTTGCTGACTCATCTTAAGCAACCGAAGAGTCTCCACAGGGCCTATATAAACCCTGCCTTTGTCATTTGGGTTCTTCATCCCAAACATGTGCTTTGCCGTGAGTCCTTACGACTGCTGGCTTCAACGCTTGTTTTTCGTTGATTCATGGCAACTTCAGGCTTTGAATCCTGAGTTTGCGCTTTGCGCCATAGAAATAGTTTCCAAGATCCACTTTATGAGGCTCATTGCCGTTTATAACCATCATAAAGAGGATGCAGATAATACCTCATGTGTGTTCGAAGAAATTTCTTCGTGTATTATGTGTGCAGGTCATGTTTCCGGCCGCCTCGTGGTGAGGTGCAGCGCCGAAGTGACCGTGCTACCGTCTCGTAATGAACGGCGTGATTCTTCTTCAGCATCTCCGAAGAAGAATCCGTTGTCCTTACATTTGTGAGGTCGGGGTGCTCGTCAATGCCCTTGTCCAACATGACAAGGAATCCATCACCAGAGGAATGACTGCTTCGCCTGTTGCGCGGAGTATCCTTTGTCGGCACAGGAAGCTCCTCCGGCGCCTATCTTGGTCAGACAGAGGCTTTTGTCATTCCTTGGGGTCTTGGGCGTATCGTATCCCTGACCTTGCTGCTAGGGATGTGGCGAATGACAAGTTGATCTCTTCGCGGCAGCATCCCTTTTGCTATAGATCTTTGGCCTCAGATCTGCGTACTGTGCTGCCGGTGTCAAGACCGGTGGATTCTCTCTTTTCTTAGTCGAGAGTTCCCTTGGCGCATCTCTGGCTTATTAGCCATTTTTCGAATGTATTGTAAGCCATGTTGGCTGTGTAGTTAGATGTGAGCTTTTCGCTTGTAAGCTGCTATCTAGATAGATAAATTGTAAGTCATTTGACTCATAATGATAAATAGTATTTGTATCATCTGTTCTTTGCAACAAAACACGATTTCGCATGCGTTTCGGCTTGTTTTGCCTTGCATAATGACATGTAATGCTTTCACATATGCGATGTCAATTTACAGATATTTCGCTAGATCATTCGAGATCGTTATTTCGCAGCTGTGCCATCTTGACGGATGGGCTTGTAGTTGGTCGTTGTAAATCGTATGAGATCACGTTCACAACGTTGTTATCGTTCCAGATAATTTTTTCAGAGATCAATCAAGATCGTTGAGCTGTGCAAATTGCTATCATAGAAGATAGGCTTTGTTTGAGATCGTTTCTCGCATAAACTGCTATCATAGCAGACAGATCTTTAGAAGATCTAATAGGATAACTCTGCACTCGTGTTGCCATCGTATCAGATGGGTTTGGATAATTAACCAAAATTGCTATCGTAACAGATAGGCTTGAGAAGATCATTATAAGATCGCATCTGTATGGCCCGCTATCTCAAGAGATAGGCGTTAGATGATCGATTGAGATCATTTTTTGTATTTCGCTGCTATCGCAAAAGATAGGCTTTGGATGGTCATGTAAGATCGTATTTTCGTTTGGGTGCTATCGCAAGAGATAGGCTTTAATGATCATTTAAGATCGCATTTGCATTTGATTGCTACCATGAGAGATAGGCTTTAGATGATCACTTAAGATCGCATTTGCATTTGGCTGCTATCGCAAGAGATAGGCTTTAATGATCACTTAAGATCGCATTTGCATTTGGCTGCTATCGCAAGAGATAGGCTTTAATGATCACTTAAGATCGCATTTGCATTTGGCTGCTATCGCAAGAGATAGGCTTTAATGATCACTTAAGATCGCATTTGCATTTGATTGCTACCATGAGAGATAGGCTTTAGGTGATCACTTAAGATCGCATTTGTAGTGGCTGCCATCGTAGGAGATGGGCTTTAGATGATCACTTAAGATCGCGTTCGCGTGTAACTGCTATCGTAAGAGATAGGCTTTAATGATCGATTAAGATCACATTTATAGTGGCTGCCATCGTCGGAGATGGGCTTTAGATGATCACTTAAGATCGCATTTGTATTTAGTTGCTATCATAAGAGATAGGCTTTAAATGATCGATTAAGATCACATTTGTAGTGGCTGCCATCGTAGGAGATGGGCTTTAGATGATCACTTAAGATCGCATTTGTGTTTGGCTGCTATCGTAAAAGATAGGCTTTAGATGATCGATTGAGATCGCGTTTGCTATCATATGAGATAGGCTTTGATGATCAATTAAGATCGCGTTCGCTATCGTAAGAGATAGGCTTTGATGATCAGTTAAGATCGCGTTCGCTATCGTAAGGGATAGGCTTTGATGATCAGTTAAGATCGCGTTCGCTATCGTAAGGGATAGGCTTTGATGATCATTTAAGATCGTGTTTACATTTGTTACTATTGAAGCGCATAAATCATTGTTAACAGTTGTAACAAATTAGATAATCGATATAAACAGCTGATAAATGTGAACTTCTCATTTGGGAGAATTCTTTTATTATGATATTCTCATATGGGAGAGATAGGATTACAATCCTCTCATATGGGAGAGGAGATTGCGAATATCGTAGCCACATGAGACATTAAGCAACGTTATCATAAAACGTATGAAACAAGAGAAGTCAGGGATAGTACTTCTTGATCCAGCGCATGTTGACTGAGCTTGGAGTTGAGGTTGTGCCGTGCAACCTTCGTATGCTGCAGTAGCCGCTATCGAAGACTTCTGTGACTTCGAAGGGTCCCTCCCAATTAGCTGCGAACTTTGGGTGGGTTGCCTCTCGCATGCAGTGATCAGATGCGCGCAAGACCAGGTCGCCAACTGCGAAATCCCGTCGCTGGACTGTCTTGTTGTAGGCGCGAGCGATTCTTTCTTGGTACCGCTTGTTAGTCCTTTTGGCTTGTTCTCGCTTTTCTTCCAGCAAGACTAAATCATGATCGCGTTGGTTTTCGTAGAGCGCGTGGAAGGCCAGCCTTGCCGAATTGACCCTGACCTCCGCAGGTACCACAGCTTCAGCCCCATAACATAGTAGAAATGGCGAGGCCCCTGTGGGTGTCCTTGGAGAAGTTCTGTAGGCCCACAGAGCTATGTTAAGAGAGTCGGCCCACTTCTTGTGGTCATCTGCGACCATCTTGCTCAGAATTCTCAGCAGCGTTTTGTTAGTCGCCTCGGCTTGCCCGTTTCCCTTTGGATAATAGGGGGTAGAGCATATCTGCCTGATATTGTACTCCGCAAGTTTTGTAGCTACCTGACGATTAACAAAAGGAGTACCGTTATCTGAAAGAATAGTATTCGGGATTCCGAACCTGCATACGATGTTTTCCTGGATGAAGTTGACCACGGCCAGCGCGTTTGCCGTCTTCAGTGGTATTGCTTCCACCCATTTGGTGAACAGCTCAGTTGCGGTGAGAATGAAATGGATCCCATGTGACGTTGGTCGGATGGGGCCAATGAAGTCCAAAGCCCATGTGTGAAATGGCCATGGCGTTCCTAGTGCATGTAGATCCACGGCGGGAGCGTGCACTAGGTTCCCTTTGAATTGACATTCTTGGCAGCGTCGCACTTTGGTGCGGCAATCGACTTCCATCGTGGGCCAGAAGTATCCGATTGAGAGGAGCTGTCTGCATAATTTCGCACCTCCCTGGTGTTCCACCTGATGGGAGAGGTCCATGACTTCTTGTGCTTCCCTATCGTCTAGGCATCGCAGCAAGTTGCCTTCATGACCTTTTCGCCAAAGCAGATTTTCTTGAACCACATATCGAGAAGCTTTCCTCTTTAATTTGTCTGTCTCTTTTCTCGATTCGGGCACGGTGCCCTTGGTGAGGAATTCAAACAATGGCTTTCTCCAGTCTGTGTCGTCGTCGATTAGAGCGACAAGAAGAGAATCTTTGATTAGTGCGCAACTCTCGCACTTCCCTTGTATCAGGGCTGCAGCTGTTGACATGCCTGGCCAATGGATGCCATATCTCTGAGCTTTCCTGTAGATTGACACCTCGCTTTCTCCGCAGGCGTGTTGGTGAATCTTTTCTAACAGCTGTTGTCCCTCTTGTTCGGAGACACATCGCATGAGTATTCCTCCGGGACCCTTGTAGTAAAGGGTGTTGTCGTGGATGCAGTATCCTTTCGTGAGTGCCCAGCCCTCGCTGCTGGTGCCTTTCGCAATAGCTTGCAGGATTGCTTTTCGCCAGTCTGCGTCATCCATGTGTTCGTCATCGCACGCATCTTCTGTTAGTGCCGACGATGTTCGCACTTCGATGGAAATCCTTGCGGGGCATTTGTCTATGCTGACCTTAGATCCCAGAGTTGCTAAGGCGTCTGCATGCCTGTTGTCCGCTCGGGGTTTGTGCTCGTATTTCACGTCGCAGAATTGCTGCATCAGCTTTTGCACTAGGGTGCGGTATGGCAGGAGGTTGATCTCCTTTAAACCATATTCGCCCGAGGCCTGTTTAACAATCAGTTTGGAATCTCCCATGACTGTTAAGTTGCTCACTTCCAAAGCTTTCGCCGCACGGAGTCCCGCGATCAGAGCCTCGTATTCCGCCTCGTTGTTCGTGACTGCGAAATTGAGTTTTGCGGACATCTGTATGACTTCCCCGTCCGGCTTTGTCAAGACTATCCCAATGCCTCCGCCTTTTCTGGTTGACGAACCATCGAAGTGGAGGGTCCAATAGGGCACGTCGATCGCGTAGATTTCAGGGCCTTCGAGTTCTTCCTCGATCACAGGTTCGTGACTGTTGTCAGGAAACTGTGCCAGCAGATCTGCTACCGCCTGCGACCTGATCGCTCTTGGTTTTACGCATGTGATATCGTATTGAGAGATGGTCATGTACCATTTCGCCAATCTCCCGCCCGGAGTAGTGTGAGTTAGCAAGTATCTTATGGGGTCGCTTTTGGTGACCACCACTACTTTGTGCGATGCAAAATAGTGTCTCAACTTCTCTATTACGAAGAATAAGGCAAGGCAATGATGTTCGATGTCTGTGTACCTTGATTCAGCAGGCTGCACGATGCGAGAGATGTAATAAATAGGCCTCTCTTGGCCCTCATACTCCTGAGCCAAGAGTGCTCCTATAGATCTCCTTGTTGATGTAAGATATAGCAGCAGCGGTGATCCCAGTTGAGGCGCGATCATTATCTTTGGGGATGTGAGTAGCTCCTTTAGCTTTTCGAATGCAGCTTCGTGATCCGGAGCCCAGTTGTACGCGGCGTCCTTCTTGAGGAGGGTGCTGAAGCAGCACGTAATCTCGGCGATTGCTGGGATGAATCTCCGCAGATATGACAATTTTCCCAAGAATGTTTTCAAGGCACTTTGGTTGTGAGGTGGCGTCATGCTGGTGATGGCTGACACTTTCGCAGGGTCAGGCTCGATCCCTTGGCGATGGACCACGCATCCCAAAAACTTTCCCGAGGTCACGCCGAATGCGCATTTCATGGGGTTCATTTTCAGCTGAAAACTCCTGCATCTGTTGAATACCTTTCGCAAGTCTGCAAGGTGACCTGCTTCATACTTGGATTTGACTACCAGGTCATCCACATAGAATTCCACTTCTTTGTGCATCATGTCGTGGAATAGGGCCATCATGGCCCGCTGATAGGTTGCGCCTGCATTCTTAAGACCGAATGGCATTACCGTATAGTTGAATACCCCCACGGGAGTGATGAATGCAGTTTTCTGTGCATCTTCGGGATCCATCTTGATTTGATTGTACCCACTGAAGCCGTCCATGAAACTGAACATGCGGTGGCCTGCCGTCGAATCGATGAGCAAATCGATGTTAGGCAGTGGGAAATCGTCCTTAGGACAGAAGCGATTAAGATCTCGGAAGTCCACGCAGATGCGGAGCTGTCCGTTCTTCTTCACCACTGGCACGATGTTGGCCAACCATGTGGGATGGTGATTGGGCTCTATGAACTTGGCATCTAGGAGTTTGACAATCTCCTGTTTGATCTTCACGTTGAGCTCTGGCCTAAAGCTTCTGGTGCTTTGCTTGACCGGTTTAGACCCTGGGATGATGTCTAAACGGTGCATGGTGATGCTCGTGTCCAGACCCGGCATCTCGTCGTATTCCCATGCGAACACGTCCTTGTACTCAGTTAGGAGCTGCAGCAGTCCTTGTTCCTCTTCGCTTGTGAGGTCCGCACTCAGGAAGACTGGTCTTTTCTTTTCCTCGTTCGGGCTGAGGAACACTTCCTTAAGCTCTTGCTTTTGTGGTCTTGGCCTGTCTTCCATGCATTCGGGGGCTTCTTTAAGTTTCTCCTCTGGAGTGCCCTGTGTTGGCTCTTCTGTGAGCGCAACTTGCTCGATTTGATTGATTTGCCCAGGGACATCCCCATGCCCGTGTGAGGACGTCCCCGCGCACCTTCATATGCGATAGCATTTCTTCCCGTTGGCGTAGAAGCTCTCTATCTCCTTGCCCTTAGGGTCGTGCTTTGCGATCCTCTTCAGAGTGTAGACACTCTTGCGATGATATGCGATGCGCGGCGCCTCTTCGTGAATAGGCGGCGTTTCCTTGGTATCTCCCCTTGTTACCATCACACCTGCAGGTGACTGGTCCTTGATGTCCTCCCAGAGAGGTAAAGGAGTGGGGTTGAATGGTCCGGGTGTTTGCTCGTCCGCCATCTCGGTGAACCACACCGCCTCGCTGAGATGCGCTTCGTCCAAGTTGAACGGGTTAGTTGAGGCCGGTATCTCGACAATCCTGTCGTTCCAGATAGCTTTCATCACTTGGTGAGCCGTTGAAGGGATTGCGTCAAAGCGATGAATCCAGGCCCGACCTATGATCATGTGGTATGTGGTGTTCGCGTCTATGACATAGAACTTCGCCGAGCACTTGATTTTGCCGATCTGAACGCCCAGGCGGATCCACCCGATCGTCATTCTGGAATCGCTTCCGAATCCCACCAGCGGGGATGGACGCTTGACTACCTTGTGCTCGGGGATCCCTGCTAGCTTCAGTGTGTGGAGTGGAACAACATTGACCGCTGCTCCTCCATCGACGAATGCTCGCTTGAATTCGACGCCGTTGATGATGGCGGTCACGTACAGGGGCCTCTGGTGGCTCGCATCTGTCTTCTTATCGCTGGCAGAAAAGGTCATAATCTTTTCTGTGGAACGGGACGCCCTGACGACTTTCCCGTTGGAGACCACGAGGTCCTCCTCGTAGTCCTCTGCTACCCTTAAGATTGCTTTTGTCATGTCCGCTCGACATTTTTCGGAGAAGTTCATCTCGTTGAAGAATCTGTCGAAGCCGTGCGACCCTTTCATGCGGTCGGCACGCTCATCTTCCGTGTCCATGCTGTAGTCTTCATCTTCATGGACTTCAGCAACGATGGGCAGACCATCCTCTGCGACTTCTTCCAAGTCAACTATCGAGATCATGGCGACCTCTTTGCCTTTTGAGCCCGAATCTGTATGGGCAGGCAGCGGGTTGTTGCGCACATCCTTCCGATGGTCGCTGACGATGAGTTCACCGCTCTTCATCTTCTGATCGAGCGTGAATCTGAGCTTCTTGCACTCGGCTGTGGGGTGCATGACCTTACCGTGGTATTCGCACCACTTAGGGTCCCTCGTCGTCTCCTTGGAGGGTGCTTTCTCGAGCGGTGGGAGGACGCCGTCCCTGCGCCACTGTCTGCAGAGATCGCTCGCTTCCTCCACCGAGCATGACAGAGGTGGTGCATCGAAGTTTGTAACCTTCGCTTGCTTCTGGGGCGAAACTGTATTGACCTCAGCTTCGCGTCCTCGCTTGTAGCCAAATCTGCCGATCTTGTAGGTGGTGCCGCTCGCAGGTCGTTCTGGAGCGCTCTTCTTTCTCTGTCTCTCGACGATGGGCTCGATGTTCATCGTGCATTCGATGAGCTTTGAAAACGTGGGTGTTTGCAAATTGATTAGCATGCTCTTGTACTCATCTCGCATGCACTGCAGGCATATCTCTACGAGCCGACTTTCGAGCATCGGATCCTTGCATTCTAAGGATTTCGCTCTGAATTTCTTGATGAAAGTGATTCCATCTTCCTCGCGTTTCTGATACATCCGCGAGAGGTGGATCATCGTCACCTTCTCTTCCATCTGGAAGAACTTGGTGTAGAACTTCTGGACCATGTCGTCCCAAGTCTTCACAGATCCGGGCTCCAACGTCCGGTACCATTTGTATGCTACATTCCCAAGAGTCTTTGGGAACTCTCGCATCAGCAGTTTGGGATCGGCTCCGTATGGACCCATGACATCGATGAAACGCATGACATGCTCATGAGCGTTTCCATTGACGTCCTCGAACTTGTCCCATTTAGGAACCTTGTACCCCGCCGGGTTAGGCATGAGATAGATCTCTCGCGGGATGGGTGGATCGTTGTCTAGCTTCGGGATGATGGTATCCGCGAATGACTGATGAGCCAAGATGGAGTCCACGCGCTTCTGCAACGACGTCATGCATTCCGGGAGGCTTCCCTCGGTAGCTGCCGGAGGGGCTGCCGTAGGCGGTGGCGACACATATGTCGCCGGAGGATTGAGAGTGTATTGGCTACCCGCGTTTCCCCATATGGTCGCCGGTGGAGGCAGAGTGTACTGCAAAGTTGGGTTAGACGCCAAAGCCGTGGGCTGAGAGGCGTGAGCGGCAGGGGGTAGCATTTGCGCTGTTGATCCTTGGATCGAAGGCAGCTGCGCGGCTGACGGTGGAGTTTGCAGACGAGGGTTGGGAGGCGTGGCCGATACTCCCAATCCTGGAGCAGTAGGGGTTCCTCCTCCCTGAGGGGTGGCGGCACCTGGTGGAGGATTTGGCGCAAGGGTGCCCAGAACGGCCAAGATCCGCTCCAACTGCGCAGATTGAGACTTGAGAGCTTTTGCTTGACTTTGGACAGTGGCGTCCAAAGACTCCAAAGTTGGTGCCTCGCCGGGAGTCGTCGGAGTACGGCGGGCTTCGTCTCCCGAGGGAGTTTCGGTGGAAGGCGACCGGTTGCTGACATCATCCTCCTGAGACATGGTTGCTTTTGCTGGTAAGATTCACGTCGGGTTCACCAAAAATGTGCACAAGAGATTCCGACAGGGAGACCTCCGTGTACACCGTACGTAGTGGATCAGGGATCGCACAGGAAGAATAGGGGTGTGTGTAGGGAGAGAGTAAGTCAGTAGCAATGTCTGAGAGAGAGACAGAGGTTTGGCAGAGCTTCCGCGTATGGCAGTGTTGTTCTCCTTTGTATGGAAAGGTTAACGATATATATATACTGGAGAACGTGACCGTTGTAGTGTGGTTAATGCGCCCATTAATGGCGGCTTAATTAGCTTAACCATAACGGCACGTTCGTCCGGGTATATAGGAACCGTTAGAGCACGTGGTGCGCAAGTACCGGAACCGTTACGAGGTTGACCGGGTTTGACCGGATTGACCGGGTCTAGGGAGCTCGTGCCATAGATCTCTCAAAACAGTTACTAAAGGTCGCGCGCGGGCTTGGCTCGCACGCGACAGGGCTTACTCTAGCCTCCAAACCACAAATCCCTACAAGTCCCGTGCAGTGGTATGCGAGGGCTCTGTCTCGCAGCCCCCACATGGATCAGCTCGGCTGGTGATCCTGTGTGTGTGGAGCACAATATGGTGTGCTGGATGCTTGCCACGCGGCCTAGATCTGCCATGTCATAAAGCAGTATCTACACCAGCTTAATTGAAAGATAATCAGAAATACCTTGCTTCATGTCGTCAGACATATTGGGGCTAGCAAATAATTCAGATTTATCCCAATTAATAATTTGCCCAGATAAATCACAATAAAGATTAAGGGCCTCATTTAAGGCTTCAACACTTCCTTGCGAAACTTCCTGAAAAATAAAGGTATCGTCTCGAATAGTAGGTGTGTAGTTCTTGGAGACTTCTTTGCAATAGAGATTCCTTTAATCACTTTTTCTTCTGCAAGATTAGATAACATGGAGGACATTGCTTCTGATACTATTAAGAAGAGAAAGGGAGAAAGGGGGTCACCCTGTCGAAGGCCTTGATTGGGGCTAAAGAAAGAGGAGGGTTGACCATTGACCAATAAAGCTGAAGAGACCGAGGTAATACACATCATAATATTCCTAATAAAGATATCTCCAAAGCCCAAAGACGAGAGACAATCTTTTAGGAAATCCCAAGAAACTCTATCAAAGGCTTTATTCATATCGAGTTTGAGAGCAAACAACATCGCCTTTCCATCATTCTTTTTCCTTATATGGTGCAGTAACTCATGCGCAAGAAGGATGTTATCCGAAATGAGCTTACCTTTCTGAAAAGCAACTTGATGTTCCGAGATAATGGAAGGAATAACTTTTTTGAGACGGTTTGCAATTACCTTGGCCATAATTTTGTAGGAAGTGTTGCAGAGGCTGATAGGCCGAAAATCACCTGCTTTCAGAGGGTCTTTAATTTTTGGAATCAGAGCAATCAACGTCTTGTTCATTTCTTTTAATAAATGGCCTGATGAAAGCGAATGTAGAATAGCGTTACACAGTGAACTCCCCACAATATCCCAGTGATTCTTAAAGAATTCTGCAGTGAAGCCATCAGGTCCTGGAGACTTATTGTTACCCATCTGAAAAAATGCTGTTTTAATTTAATCTTCAGAATAAGGAAGGTCAAGCTGGATAGATTCAGAAGAAGAAAGTTTCATGCTGAATGGAACATAATAAGTTGAAGTAGGGGATTGATGATCAAGATGGTTAGCAGTCGGCTGAAGTAATTGCCGAAAATGATCATTCAGACACTTTGCGATATCAGCTTGGTCTTGTAAAAAGGAACCATCCATGGAGTAAATACCCATAATCATCGACTTATTATTTTTAATTGTAGCCGCTCTGTGGAAATATTTCGTGTTTTCATCAACATTAAGAAGCCAATTTTGTTTAGAACATTGCTTCCAATAATTTTCCTGCTCCGTAAATAAGGTGTCAAGTTTAATCCTTGCCAATTGATCAGCCGCAACAAAGTCCAATAAGCTGGGGTCATCAATATCACAATATGCTATTTTACTTTACAGAGAAGAAATATCTTTTTGGGCCTCCTCAATTCGTAACGGAATAGCTTTAAGAGTAGTCTTACTCCAAATTTTGAGATGTTTAAGTAAGACTTTCAATTTAAAGCTTAGTATAAACGAAGGAGAACCAACAAAGGAAGAATTCCAGACCTTCTTCGTAATCGATCCAACCGTGTCATGAAGCAGCCAAGAATTTTCAAACTTCGGCAAACGCCTCGGTTTGAAAGGCATCCCCATAGTATCAATAATAACTGGGCTATGATCCGACCGTTGGATGGGGAGATTTGTTACCAGAGCCTTTGGAAAGATATTCAGCCAGTCAAGATGCGCAAAGGCTTTGTCTAGTTTTTCAAAAGTAACATTGTGCCCTTTCCTTCCGTTAGTCCAAGTATAGAAGACTCCATGGGAAAGAAGTTCCGCCAAATGATTAGAACGAATAAAGTCAGCAAGTAAGTCAGTCCCTCTAACACAATTTTTAGAAGAACTGAGTTTTTCGTGAGCTCCCGCAATTTGATTGAAGTCGCCAACAATAAGCACCGGTTGCGCTAAGAAAGATAAAGAGTTATGAAGGAGATCAAAAACATCTTTCCTTTTGCTTAAATCTGGCTGACCATAAAATAGCACAAGATTCGAAGGTCCTTGATGAGGATCAATAACATGGAGAATAATAAAGGAGGCACAGCAGAAGAGAAACTTAATGCTTAGACGAGAATGCCAAGCAACCCAAAGTCCTCCTTTTGTACTGTCCGAGTTAAAACCACCAAAATTATCATAACCCAGTAAATTTCCCAAAAAAGAAACATCCGAGCATTTTTTTTGGATTCCATAATGAACACTACATCCGATTTATGAGTGAAGCAAAGATTTTTGAGCGTGTGGACTGTAAGGTCTTGCCCTAACCCCCTACAGTTCCAGCTGAAAATTCTCATAATGCTGGCGGAGACAGATTACCAGTCCCCACCATTGTGACGGATTGCTCAAAAACATCACTAAGATAATACATGATCAAGTTATACTCATAATCAAAGTAGGCTACTGCCACTTCAAACCTTTCCGAGAGATAGACAGGTCCAAGAATAGCATCAATTTCAGTTCAGCCGTCTGGTTTAGTGAGAAGAGCAGAATAGTCCGTGATGAAATCAGCGAGTCTAGGGCTCTTAAAACCTTCACTGTTCCGATCAATAACAGGGGAACCCCTTTTCCGGTCCGTAATAGCAGACAAACAACCACCTTTAGCTGAAATATTCCGGCTGGGAGAAGAAATAGGAGAGGCAGCTTTCTTCATTTGACCTAACTCATGGGGGTACCTCCAAGCCCTTCCCCGCAGATCATAAGGAGGTGAGGGAGTACGATCGTCATCGCTAGAGTCACTTTCTGGAGAGGCTACAGCTTTTCCTTTGCCTTTTTCCATTTTCCCTCGTGAATCCTTCTTAGAGATGGAGGAAGAAGGTTCACGTATGATGAGAGGAGGCTCTGTTCTACGCCTTCTAAAGGTTCTGCTATTAGCAGGAATAGCTTCACTGGAGATGATCGGCGAATTAGTCGGCTGTGAAGCACTGACCGGATCCAAATCCTTGAGGGCAAGAAAACTGCTTTCAGCAATCTCAGAAGAGGGCAAGTTCGCGTCAGACAAACCTTCTTCAGTGGGATTGGAAAGACTCCTAACAGATTTGTACTTATATTTAAGAAGAAACTCTGCCCAGTCCTTACAAAGCGTTATCCATTCTTCTTCGTTCGGGGTGAAGGAGTCATCCAACAATCTTTCAGCAAGAGAGGAGGAGAAGGGAAACAAGTGATGCCCTTCATACACCAGGAGATGATTCTGTAAAGGATGGTGGGGGGGGGTGAATCAACAGGGGAGTTAGGGGGTGGAGGTGGAGGAGAAGGAGGGTTAGGGGGAGCAAAATAATCATCATCATCGTTAGCAATCTGTTCATCACTTGGAGGGATTTCAGGGACATTAAAGAGATTGTGCGGCTGGGGTTCTTCATAGACTTCGAGAAGGGGATCAAAATAATCCCATCTATGTTCATGGAGGGCAATAAAGTTGTCAAAGTTGCTTGGATTAAGGTTAGGGACATCAGGGATGAAAGTATCTTCAGGTGGGACAAGGACATCAGGATGAAGGCTTGTGTTATGTTGATAGGGGTTTTGAGAAGGATCCATGATAATCCGCGGTGGAGAATGGAAGACACGGTGAGAATGGGGGGGCCTCCATCTGTACCCAAACATGCTGGTCTGTGGTTCCAGAAATAAGGCGGCATTTAACGCCGCCGCCAACTGCTTTAGACGCTGATCAATTCTCAGTCGAGCTTCAAAGGCCGGAGTTGGACATTGGGAGATAACATGTCCTATGCAGCCACAAGCTCTGCAAATACGGTGCACCCTCTCAGGTTGGCAGTCAATCCAAGTGAGATTGCCATCATCACCGGCTAAATAAAAGCCAGCGATGAGAGGTTCACGAGGATCAATCCATAGTTGAATCCGAAGATAACCATGGGGCCTGGAGGAGGCAAAATCAGTGTCCACCCTAATAACCGTTCCAATAAGAGAACCCAAGAAGTTTGCAGCAACATCCGTGAAGCAGCGAAGAGGGACATGATGGAATCTATACCACATTGCAATTGTGGGAACATGGACTTCTTCGATGGCAACGTGAGGATTCCAGTGATCCACTACAAGAAGGGCTCCGTTTATGGCATAAGGGCCTCCTGAGACTACCGCAATGAGTTCATTGAAATCAGAGAAGTGAACAACAAAGTAGTTTAGGTGGTAAGAGACAATTTGGATAATGGAGAGAGGATTCCAGAGGGAAGTAAGAAGTGGTAGGAGATCATCAGGGTTGAAAAGCTCAATATCAATGATGGACAGAAAAATGCACTGGTGGAAGGAAGGTTCATAGTGATTGCTGATATGAGCAGGGATGGTGATTCCAAAAGATCGTCTTGCTTGATCTTCCGCTGATCCAGGTTCGGTCCATCGCCGGAAGACCGGGTGAATTTGATTAGGTGGCCTGTGGGCAATCAAGGGTCTCTGTGATTGGCGAGTGTGAGGATTAGCAGAGGAGGAGGGGTTCCACTGGTTATTAGAGCGGCTAGGGTTGTAAGGGGTGGGGTTGGGTGGTGGTCCTTGTCGTCGATGAGGAGGTTGGTAAATGTTTCGATTCATAGTTTTTCTTTTTTTTTTTGCAGCAGGAGGGTGGGAGTGAGGGATGGAGAAACATTGAAGCGGTTCCGCCATTTAAGCAAGAGGGAGGGCTAAATGCAATCGATGAAGCTAGAGAGAGAGAGATGGATGGAGAATACGAAGCGAACATGTGAGAGAGCAGGAGAGAAGAAGAGATATGGGAATCAGATAATGATGGCGGCTAGAGAGATGAAAACCAGATAGGAGGGCCACGGCTGAAGGAAGAAGATTGGATTTTGGAAACAGACAAAGAGAAGAAGAGCAAGAAAAAGAAGGCAACCTAGGGAATCGCCGAAATTAAGAGAAACCCAATATGAAGGAAGAAGGTGGAGGCACAGTGATTAGCCAAGCAGAAGAAGAGAGAGAGATTGAAAAGTAAAAACAGAGAGAACCAGAGGTTCCCGAGAAGGATGATGATGACAAAGAGAAATGAAACAAACGGAAAATTTCAAAGATGGAGAAATGGTGAAGTTGTTTCACCGAAAACGAAAGCCCAATCAAGACAGCACCACAAGCACGCGCCGGATCTTGAGAAGTCCAAACCCAGAAAGGTTGGCGGCTGAAGAACAGGGAAGAACAGAAGAACACTGATGAAGCTCTAGAGAGGATTTTCTCGCTCTAGAAGTAGAGAGAGACTTTTACATTTAGTCTGAATATTTATATCATCATATCTTTATATCTTTGTTGGAAAAAATATGTTTTGACGGATTAAATGACTCGAAATTGGGTCTAGTTTAAGACCCGACTCGCTTAAGAGTTGATGACACCGGTCACATGTAAACTAGGTACATCGTCGATCGCTTCGGTTACTCACTCGTCAAAAACTATGAAGTAATGAATGACCAAATTAAGTGCTCAAAATGAGTCGTTGATCATTGGGAGAGAGAGTATACCACATCGTTGATGAGGAAGAAACTTAGTAGCGTATCTACTCCAAGTTTTGACTTATTGGGCAAGCTCTTTGGGCATACCAATTTTATTGCAGGGAGAGGACATACGAGGCACATGATGTGACGTGGTTGTTGGGTTGGGCTAGTTAGTGGGCTTTAGCTTTTGGCCCAAATACTAAATACATAAAAGTTAAAAGTTATTTATAATTTGATAAAAATTTAACATTTCTATTTTAGATATTGTAAAAATTTAGTTAGTGCTCCAATAGTGTTAGATAAATGATTAGCTAAATAACACGTGGCACATTCTCAATATTTCTTGTATGAGAATTTTAAGGAATTAAGGACATAACCGCTAAGAACACGGGTAAACAAAATATGAATTTATTTATCCGGCTCGTTAAAAGTAGTGAGCGGGATAACTATCCGCTAAAATAAAGAGCGTAGTAGAGAGCCTATTGGAGACAATATTTTTCCCATCTTATTTATATTTTGAAGATAACCGCCATATAAATAACCTATTGGAGATGCTCTTAATATGTTATTTCTATAAATGGGTTGTTAATGGTTGCAACTATTCCAATAGTTGTAACTAATCAGTTCAAATTGAACATACACAACCCTTCCCAACAACCACTTCTTCTCCTATAAAAGGACTGTCATCTTCCTCATTTCGAGATCTCAAAAGATACACAAATAATATTTCTCTTACTACCTCCATCGGAATTATTTTTCTCGTAGTCTTAGTTCGTTGTGTGCGGGTGTTGTACCGTGCTTTCCAACACCGCACATGGAAGCTTTTATCCTGGGAAGTAGACGTCCAAATTCTCCACGACAAGCACGAAGTATGGGGGAGGAATCTGCTTTAAGGAGCCTTGTATTCTATACGACACTGTCTTCCAAAACTGTACAAGCGTTCGAATTTTAACTCATCTGTAAGTCGTTACAATTTTATCTTCTTCACTATTTTATGTTCAAATTGTGAGCACCTATTTGGGTCAATATTTTCCTACAATCTTAAAGCAGAGATTCGATGTGTTCAAATCTGAACAGTTGGTTAAACTATTATTTTGTCAGAATATTTTTTTGTCAGATTTTCATCTGATAATTTTTTTACGATATGCCAGTATTATTCTATATATATTTTATGTTAGAAAATGTTTTTTGTCAGTATATAGAATATGAGTTCTCGGTGCTATTAAATGGAGTGGTAAAATCAGGTTTCATGACACCCATCATTTACTCTCATACCTGTGTATGTTAGGCAAGACTCTAATTGATACAACGACTCTCTGATGCTTTGTATCTTCCTTGCGGGAACATTTCATTCACCATTTCAGTGGTGTTTTCGAAATACGCCATATGTATGTTGGTTTTGGTTTGCAATTCAGAAGTAACTCAGATTTTAGAACAATCATGAGTTTTTTATGTACTAAGATAACATCTCTGTTTTGTATTTGGAATCTAATGATAGACGAAACCTTTTTAACTTTTGATAACTCCATACTTGGAGTTATATTTTTATGTGATTACTTGTCATTTTGCGTAGTTTACGATGCATTTACATATGTTTTAGGCCAATTTTTTTTATAATTGGAGCATAATTGAGCATTTGATCGTAAATGTTCAGTCCGGGCACTTTTTCACGTATTTTATGCCATATTTGTATCATTTGATCTCCCGGTATGTTTTAGTGTTGTGGATTTCAGCAAACGGGAGCTCGAAGCGATGATCTTGGATTGGAAGTGAACTTCGGAAATTGGAATTGCTCAAGAGATGCTCGGAATTGAAGACGAAGAAGGAAGAAGGAAGAAAAAAGAGCCAAAGAAGAAGATTTCCAGACTTGTTCATACAAACATAAAAGTGTTCATACGAAAACTTATACTTAGAAGAATTTTCGAGCTCAAAATCAGAAGTGTTCGTACGAACAACCCGACTGTTCTACGAACAGAAGTATAAATTCGGCTATTAAGGGGATGCTTTTTAATTTTTTAAAATTTACAATCTTTGGAGCTATTTTAGACCTAGGAATCCGTCCCTAGGAGTATTGGAACGATAGTTAAGCTTTGGAACGACTCTTGGTAGCTTTTAGAGTGTGCTTGGTGTAAGATCAGGTTGTGCAAGGTTTGGAATAGTCTGACTATTTCAAGGCCTTGAACCAGCTTTCAAAGCCTTGAATTAGTTCTCAAAGGCTTGAAAATAGTTTAGCTATTTTCAAGGCCTTGAACCAGCTTTCAAACCCTTGAATTAGTTCTCAAAGTAGCTATTTTCAAGGCCTTGAAACTGGATTCAAAGCCTTGAAACTGCTTTACCTGTGTGAACATTCTCAGGGGGAGTTTAAACTCTCCTGAGTTGATTTCTTTTCTATCCTCCATATGCTTGATTTATTGTTATTTGATGATGAAAGACAAAGCATCCTAACTCGTTTGAACATAGTATATCATCTATTTGACTTTGTTCTTGCAGGAGATTTTATTTCCTAAGTTTGCAGAGATTGTTTCCTAATCTGACTTATGCAGGGAAGGAAATAATCAAGAAGATGATTCTGTGTTTGATCTGAATGACTTGACAACTTCTCAACCATTTCAAATACAATGTCACGAAATTATCTCTGAAGATTGTGATCACTTAACCATTGGAGAAGATTGTCAAAGAGTCAAAGTCTGTTGCCTACAAAATAGGTGATTTGTTGCTGAAAATCTGGGAAGATATTCAGAGTTGTTTAAAGTTTAAATATAGCTCAATTATGAAGCAACAAGACACAACACTGAATGGGAAAAAAGAGAGAGAAAGAGTTCTGGATTGACAAGCATCAAATAAGTTCATCAATCTTCCAATCCATTCACAGAAGATCACTGCATATTTCACTGCAATTTCTACACATTAAGTGTTCTTCTGTATTTTGCTTTATTGGTAGATCATTTCTGTAATTTTTCTATCTCCATTCTCAATGCTTGTTCAAAGTGAACAATAGAGAGTTCTTAGTTAATCAGTTAGCTAGACGAATTCATCTCCTTGCTTCTCACCCGACCACACATCACCACCACCACCGCTCCATACGCCGTCCGACCCGAACACGGCCGCCTGAACGCCATCCGACAACATCATCGCCCACCTGAACACCGTCCGAAAGTCAGCCCCTATCTCTCACCAACGAAAGCGCCCCTGTACCCTTCCTCAACCTCCATTACCGCAACTTTTCCACCCGACCACCCCAACTGAAATCCGGTGAAATCCAAGGGGGTTTGCTGGGTTTGGGCGCGGATTAGATGCTGAACAACATCACTACCTGGTTTTTGGGGAGAATTCAAGAGAAGAGAGACGAATTGGAGGATTAAAGAACCTAGGGTTCTTGACTAAAATATGAAATTGGGACTTTTTGGTTGAGATTCAGGCTTTGAGGAAGAAGAAAATATTGACAGGGACACCGCGAGGTTCAAAGTGCACAACTCAATCGCAAATTTTAGCGGAAAATTTTCGGCGACCCGAAATGGTCAATCTTGCCGAATTTTCTGAAAATCTTGCCCGTAAGACTAGCTCCGGGCACGTAGGTACGTCCTTACCTCTCTCTTTACGCGTACTAGGCACATTGAGTAAAAGCCCGTTACATTTTTTTGTCGCTTAGTTGCGGCGTTGGGGGCGATTGACTAGAGTCCTAGGGATTATTTGCTAATTTGTGTTACGTGTTTATTTCCGTTCACACAATCCTGTCACTATGCACTTAGTTTCGTTTCTTCGTTGTTTGATTACTCATAATGGCGAGTATTGCATCTCTTAGTGACCCGGTGTTTCAGGGGGTTTGGGAGGATGATCATAATGAGGGAGAAAGGGTAGTTGAGGGTACCGAGATGGAGCCGGCATCTCCGGAGCACACGATACTCGAAAACGTTCCCACCTAGACCCCACTTGAGACAGGGTAGGTCGGAAACTAGGCTTGACATAGCGTACGACAATGTAGAAAAGGTAATTTTTGTAGTTACCGTTTGTTAGCTTTAAGGCTCACCGTGCCTATTTCGCCGACCGTTACTTATGGCTCTAGGGTCAAGCAGAGAGAGAATTTCCCTTTGATAAGAAGAAACCCTTACCCAAGGAAATCTTAGACCTCTACCACCGTGAGGAATTGAGCAAATGGTTTAAGTTATGTGAGCCTTCTAGTTCACAGGTTGCTCGAGAGATTTATGTTAATTTGCGGTACAGTGATGAGGGTGAGAGTAAGGATGACCGTCTTGTGTTCTGTAGGGGCAAGTGGGTGCGTATCACCCCCGAGTCGATTAGCGAGGCTATGAACTTCTTAGACTTAACTGACTCCGAGATGGACCCGTAGAATGTGCTTACCATGACATGATTAGAAGAGATGATGTGATACCTATGGTAACCGCATTCTGTTTTGAGGAGGGGGTCGACTGTTTGGTGCGAAAGAAAGGTTTACCTCGTTGGTTGGTGGATAGGACCAAGCTGCTCCCACGTGCTAGGTGGATTTGTGAGTTACTTGAGAATTGGGTTTTGGGCATTACACCTAACCCTAATTATACATTCCGCCTTTGTTGTATGGCCATGTGCTTGTGTCTTGGGAAGAGGATTGATATCCCTCGAATGATTTGGGCCAACATCATGGCACGCAAGGATGAGCGTAACAGAATGGCTCCCGGTCACACATGCTTGTTGACCAAATTAGCCAGAGATGTAGGGGTAGTGGTGGATGACTTGGATATTGTGAAGCAGACGGAGCGGTTTTACACGAAATTGAGAAACCCTCAAAGGTGGCTTGGTCTAGTCAGGGCAAAGGGGAAGCGAGTGGTTCAGCCAGTGAGTCCGGTCAGGGTGAGTCGTCTGCTAACGACGCCCTCTTGCAGAGCATGCATCAGCTTATGATAGAATCTAAGGCTGAGAATGCGCGGCAGTTTGCTCATGACAGGAGCAGTCGTAGGAGGATGGGAGCTTCCCTTAAGACTATCGGAGGATGGAAGACGTAGTTCGCCAAGGCGGCCAACGTGACCCTAGAGCTCAACCCAGAGACTGAACAATGGTGGTATGAGTCTAGCGACTATGAGGCACTTGTGCCAGCAGAGGGAGGTACGGATCAGGCGGCTGACTCATAGTAGATTAACCGTCCCCCACATTAGAAGTGTTGATTCCTTTACATGATCACTATTTTCGTTGAGGACAACGAAGCGTTCTGGTGTGGGGGGAATTTTTAGCCTCGACTAGCCAAGTCGGTGTGTGCATTACCCTGTACATGTAGGACGTTTGTGTCGTACAGTGAGTCGTTAGTCGTGTTTGTGTCGTGTTTATATATATTGTTCGTGTAATACCCCGTATTTTTGCTAAGGGTTATTTTGTAATTTCGATAAAATAAATACTTGAGTTTAAAAAAAATGATAATAGTACTATTTCAAATTTACTCTTGACGTGTTTTATTTAATTTTATAAAAGTGCATTTTGACATTTAAGGACATAATAGTCTATTTGGAGTTATTTTGTAATTGTATTTTAGTGTAAAATTTATCTTTTGGGTGCTAGATAGTAATTGGAAATTTTATATTTTTTTTCCTCTTGCATTAGAAATCTTGTAGTTACCCTTAATTTTTAGTATTTATGTATCAACCCTCAAGTTTTGATTACTTGAATTTCCACCACAACTAGTTTGTTGGGAGAGTTGTAATTGCTCAAAAGCCCCTCTCCACCACTACCAAAGTCAATTCCATTAAATTATTACTCATACAAGTCATGATATGACTATATGATGCATAGCATCACACCCTACCTCACTTGATTCTCTCCATCACTCTCCAATACATCTATCTCTCTATTTGGAGCTAAAATAACCCAATCAATTCAGCTCCATCATCATCTTCTTCACCTCCTTCATTCATCTTCCTCTTTTTCTTCATACCCTCCATGGAAGCCTCTTAAGCTCTTCAAGGACCAAGCTCTCCAAGGCCTCCAAACCCTTATAATCCTTCTTGGGGCTGGTATATTAATTAGTATTTACTCTATATCTATTCTATACCTTGTGAATGTTTGGTTTACATCTTGTTGGTGATTTCTTGGATTGTGATGCATGTGTGTCTAGAACATGAATTGGAGACTTTAAACTTGTTTTCTCTCAACGTCTTCACATGATTCCCCAAATTTATTGTTTGATATCTTTTTGTATGACTAATTGGTTGTATTTGAGTATAAAAACATGTTTCTCAAGTTGCATGTATCAAATGATTGATTTGATCATGTTTTGAGTGTTCTTGGCAAAATTGCATGTTGTTACAATCTGACCAGTTTGTCAAAAACGTAGCATAACTTCAACTTTTGTCTCTGTAATTTTTTTTAAAACCTTACATTTTATAAAACTATACTCATAGGGGGTCATTTTGAGAAAAAAATCAACTCCATAGCTATTTTGGTTAGCGAGATATGCTCATTTTAAGTTGCATGTTTTCTGAAAAATCTGTTTCTGGACAAATCTTCCAATTTTTATTAAAACCCTCATTTCCAGTAACTTATAGCACCCAATCTTTCTTGAGATGAAATTACACACACAGGGGATTCATTCTGGAAAAGATGGGAAGTTTTGCTATTCTCCAAGTAGTAGTAATTGTTCTTCAAAGTTGAAACTTTCTGCCAAACTTGTCTCTGCACAATATTGTTTATTTATTTTGTAACTTGAGTTGTGTAATAGCTATACATGATTTTCTTGATGTTTCTGAAAATAGACACATTTAGGTTCATCATATATTAATTTCACGATTTTAGGAGATGTTTTGGTATAATAAATGTGGCTCTAAAGTCAGAGCTACAATTCTGTCCAGAATTGTAGCTTCACGTGTTTTAGAAAACTTGAAATTTTGAATTTCTAAATGCTTTGATGGAATTATTTTAATATTTGAGAATCATTATATGTGCATTAGTGACACTTAGAATGATATTAATTTAGAGCTTGTATCCGGCACATGAATATGCCACTTGAAACCGGTTTATTAGGATACTTTGGGATGGACTTGGTACCCGATCTAGGGAATCATCCATGCATTAGTTTACTTGGAAGTAGCATCATTGTGACTAGATACTTTTAAATTGTAGGCGACGGATTCATAGACATAGGCTACTTCAACGATCCGTGAAGATTGTGAATTGCTATCTCGACTTAAGGTGAGATTACATGCTTAGCCTTGTGTGCCTAGCTTCCTTCGTGTCGAAATTTGATTTTATAACTTGTCTCAAAATGTGTTTGTGATTCACATGTTTTACTTGAATTTGTTTACGTTTTGAAATGGTTGCTTTGAAACTCTCACATGATAAATAATAAATCGTTAATAACGTGAAGTGGAAGAATTCGCCTGTACCGGAACCAGTTATGTTACTTACCACGGGTTTCAATCCCTTGGGTTTTAAACCCTAAAATGCGGGACTCCGTGTGCCCCCGACTCCTTTCGCCATAGGCTGAAGTACTGCTTCTAGATACCACTCCTTTGATTGACGCTCTTAGGAGGGTGTTGCAACACTTAAGGTCTAGAATGTCTGATGTGGTCATGATGGCTAGCGGGACGCGGGATGCGATCCACAACGCGTGGTTGAGAGATTTGGGTTCTTACACCCCCTATACACCATTACCATCTGTTACTTTGTGTCTGGTCTACCCGAGTTACAGCGCGATATAATGAACTTCTTTCCCCAAGGTTGGAAACGTGCGACGGATCGTAATTTAAAGAAGTTGATTTACTCTTGCGACTTTCATAATTGGTTATCACCACTGGAAACTCTTATATTGTTTCACTCATACTCTGTCAGTTTTACTTTATTTAATTTGTGTCCTAGAAGTTTATATTCTCTTTCCTGTTTTACATGCTATGGTGTATCTCAACTCAGTATTTTTTGCTGATTTTTGAAAATGCGGTTCTTATTTTCCTTCCCATCACAAGTCTAGGAGCTGGAGAATTTAGGAATAGAAGGGGCGCGACTCACCTAGACTGATAACGTCACAAGTAGCATTTAATATTGTTAAGTTTTTATGTAATAGTAAGCACCTCTTGTATAAGACTCTAAGTTTAATGTTTAATAATATAAGCCTATGTTGGTGAATTGTAATGCTTTTGAGTTCTGCCACTTCTATTAAGCATCGCCCTCCTGGTCTCGTCCCGAGCTGGATAAAGGGGGTTGTTGCAGTTCGTATTGTGTTCGTGGTTAGTGATGTTTGAATTTTATTTTGCACGTTTAATTTATTAAGTCCACCTACCTAAACTGAGTCAGTTTCGAGTCTTCTTTCGAGCCGGCCTATAGAGTAGAAGTTATAATCAAATAAAATTGAAAAAATAAATAAAAATAAATAAATAAATAAATAAATGAAAATTTGAGATAGGGCAATCAAAAGAAACCAAAAATTAGGTAAAATCGAGGAGTGTGAGAAATTTAGGCATAGGGCATGACTTGCGACCGAGAGAGACAATGTGAGTTCCCCCTAGTACGTATAAAGAGACTTTCTTTACGGGAATACCTGCCTATTTTCTTTCAATGAATTGATTTTCAAATTTAAAGTGTGTGCCTTATTTTCTTACAAGAGTTGAGCTAGGTGTGAGCTAAACAAGCTAAACGTTCATGTGTACGTCTTAGGTAGTCGCCAGCCCGCCTCATAGTGGCACACAGAACAACTGTGCGAGGATGCGTATTAGAGCACTCACTGCTTGTTAGATCTCACCTTGTAGGACCATTAGAAAGCCCAATTTGGACCTTGGTTTTATTTGCTAGCATCTTGACCTAGGGAGACGTTTCTTGGCCTTCATCACAAATCGTTTAGAATTACCTCTTTAGTGCTTCACGAGGGATTCGTAGTTGAGGGGGTTCGATGAGGGAGTGCTTCACTATACATTCTTGTGAGTTCTACGTATCGCATGTACTTCTTTTGATATTTATGAGGGGATGCGAGGGTGAGTGAGTAGGCTTGCGCACTTCGATGTGGCGGTGTTCCATGTCATTACACCATGGACACAGTTGTGAAGATTCGTGAGAGCGTGACGTATAATCCGCACAAAATGGGGTTGGTTGAGTTTAATTGGTGGATCGTGCTAGGTATTGGACTTCTTTTATCTTGGTGTAGGAGGTTCAGTTGGATTAGGCACGTGCATACCTTGTTTGATTACTTGAGATGGGGACATGACTACATTCTAGTGTGGGGATGTCGACTTTGACTACGGACATAGCGATCGAGCGTTTGACGACTCCATCCCCATACATGTACTTGGACCTGTTTGCGGCTTTGTTTAGTGACACAGTGCACTTCATTGTGATTAGGGGGAGATGGATCTTACTTTTAATACATATTCATCATTTTGTTTATTTCCTTCCCCTTTATATATTTTCTTAGCTACTCTTGGAAGACCGCTCGTACTGACGTGTTGTGGAGATTTTGAGAGATATGTATAAAAAAAAACAGAAAAAAATAGAGAGAAAAAAAGGAGAGTATGAATAAAGTAGTAATTTGAGCTTAACGAAGAAACGAGTGGTGGAAGCTTTTGGTTGATTGAAGACAGTTTACATTTCGTGCACGATTCGCGACGGTGGCCACAGAGATCATTACTGTACCGGGGTTTGAGGGGATCAAGGGCCGGAGACGGTGAGTTTCGGGTTGCGGTTTCTATCATCGTGGTGAGGGTGTGTTAGATGTGGGTTTGATTGTGAGAATGTGACACTTTAGGACTTGTTAATTCATGATTATCCTTTTTTATCCTTAAGCCTCACCATTCTAAATCATTAGTGGACTAGGAGCTCCGACCTTGAACGTGGCTTAGCCTAGCGTAGCCTCTTATTTGTCGGCACACGCGAAGTAGTAGGTTATTCTTGCACTTAGTAAATATAGGCTTTCTATACTAACTAGGGGAGATTCTCGTTGTCAAGTTTAGTTGCGATTCATGCCTTCTCCCTAGATTCTTTATCACTCCATGAGAACCGTTTTGAGCTAATTGAGATTGCCCGATCTCGTCCAAAAAGATAAAAAAAAAAAATGTGTTATGTATATATGTGTTTGTGTAGGATCGAGTCTAAATTGCATCGCATCATATTGTTGCATAGTGAGTCATGTATTGAGTTGGTGTTTATGTTGAGTCGGCTAGTCTTGGTTTGAATGCAAATGGTGTTTCGAAAAAGTATGTAATTAGCTAGACTCGTACCATGATTTGATGGGGAAGAAAGTTTGGAGATGTGGCTGGTTTTGATAGATTGCTCGGGACGCGCAAATGGTAAGTGTGGGGATATTTGATAACTCCATACTTGGATTTATATTTTTATGTGATTACTTGTCATTTTGCCTAGTTTCTGATGCATTTACATATGTTTTAGGCCAAGTTTTGATAATTGGAGCATAATTGAGCATTCGATAGTAAATGTTGAGTCCGGGCATTTTTTCATGTATTTTATGCCATATTTGTATCATTTGATCTCCCGGTACGTTTTAGTGTTGTGGATTTCAGGAACCGCGAGCTCAGAGCGATGACCATGGATTGGAAGTGAACTTCGGAAAGTGGAATTGCTCAAGAGATGCTCGGAATTAAAGACGAAGAAGGAAGAAGCAAGAAAAAAGAGCCAAAGAAGAAGATTTCCAGACTTGTTCATACGAACAAAAATACGAACACTTTATACTTAGAAGAATTTTGGAACTCAAAATCAGAAGTGTTCGTACGAACAACCCGACTGTTCGTACGAACAGAAGTATAAATTCGGCTATTTTGGGGCCGTTTTGTAATTTTTTAAAAGTTACATGCTTTGGGGCTGTTTTAGACCTAGGAATCCGTCCCTCGGAGTATTGGAACGATAGTGAAGCTTTGGAACGACTCTTGGTAGCTTTTGGAGTTTGCTTGGATTCGTTGGATTCTTCGTTTGATTTCTAAACTCTTTCTCCTCTTTAGTTTGGATTCATGATCAATAAACTTGTTATTTTGATCATGTATTGTAGTTGCTAAACTCTCTTTATCGGGAACTCGCTTGGATATCTAGGGTTTTGGTATGAGCATGTCGTTTTGAGATTATGATTTACGTTTAGACTTAATTATCATGTTATTCTATTATTATGAATAGTTTATGTGAAATCTCTATCTCTCTTGCGCATAGCTAACGCAGGATTGATCGTAATTAGAGTTCATGTGGTAACTCCGTGAGTTCTAGTCGGAAAATTAAACTATTCACTTGATTGTATCAGTACTTGGTAACTCGATAGTGTTGATTAGGATCGTAAAGTAGAATAACGAACATAATGCATGCCTAACATTAAATTAGACTTGGTAACTCGGTTTGATTTGACATTAGATATAGACAACTCACTTGGTAACTCGGTGAGTTAAATGTTGCTTGATTAATAATAGAAGACATGTTAGTGTTTCATGAATCAAATCATAAGTTCATATCATCCCTATTGGACCTAGAGAGAATTCCCGGTATTTGCCTCTTATTCGTAATTTTACAAATTGTTCTTTGTTAATCGTGAATCAATTCACTCGGTTAATTGATAATCCTTTTCTTTTATTTTAGTAGAATTTAGAAAACTCAAATCAACTTGCGAGCCCACATAAGGTTGTACAATCATAATTGATTTACAAGAAGTCCCTTATGATCTACAACCCGGATTTACGGATATTACTACACGCGACAACCGTGCACTTGGTGTAGGAACGTACTAACTGTGAACAATTTGTATTTATAAGAGACTTCTCTTACAACTTGTCTCATGAAATATGCCGATAATTTCCGTATGTTAAATCAGAAATTGATCTGTTTGCGTATTTCTATATTTCTAGCCATAGAAATCTTGGATGGAAAAATGTAACAGACACTTTTCGCCATTGCGTCACTTTGTTGCCGCCTCTTGGTAGTTACTAAATATATTAATATCCTAATTAATTTCCCTTTCTCCTACGTGTTTAATATTGTTCTGAGTCTTTTTCGACCGAGGAGCAAATTGTAGAAGAAAGTTCTTCATTTTAGAAGGGGAATTTCCATGAACAAGCACTCGGTTTAGACCAGTGCGCTGCCATTGTTGGCAGGTGCGTAAAAAAATTAGGTTACACTGTGACAGCATATTACGTTCAGGTTTATGGAGATTAATTCTGGTGGTGGTTCCCAGTGCTTGGCCACTGTCAGACCAAACTTTGGCTTGGTGATTACCCTTGATTTGCTGCCACGTTTGGAGCATGTTGTACACCGTTGGAGGCTGTTGTTTGCTGTCCAGTTTGATACCAGACTTGTGTGGCTTGTGCAGCGTTTAGGCCACTGTTCGCCGACCATTTTGAATCTGATATGTCGCTGCTCGTGAGTGTCGTTGTTTTGCCAAAGGTTGGTGGAACAAGGGCGAGTTTGCTTCCATGTTTCTGCCCGAAAACCTGGTACAATGCGCTGCAGGTTTTGCTGGACTATATGGCTTCATAGTTGGGACATGTTTAGAGGTAGTTATCGGCAGTTTCGTTCGGTTATTTCTGCAGCAAAATTGACATTAAACACCCCTGTAAATCAGCCTATTATGTTGTGATATCTCTAAACAAAATATTGTTGGAGCATTAGAGAGGCATTAAAGAAGAAAGGACAAGAGCAGTAACAAGATTAGCGTCCGTAAGGATGGTGTTTCTCTCTGAAAACCATAATGAGTGTCTCGTACACAAAACGATGGTTGATGTATGGAAGAAGCAAAACTCTGAGAAATCGAAGATCGCCGCCAATGCCCAACCAAGCAAATGGAATGATCGGTCACTGCGAAGTACAATGTTACAGGAAGTTTGGAGCATTGTTTCAACTTGACAGGAAAGGTCATCCCACAAGTTCTTGGCCTTAATGGTTACAATCCTGGAAAGAGCGTTGAATAGTTCTTAATATTTTCAATATCAAATTCGGGAAGATTGATGGACTTTCCAGCACATATACCTTCTGAATTTTTTCAGAGAGATACTCAGTACATGCACTCTTTACCAGGACTAGAAGAAAGTGAAATAATGATTTCTTATAGAAGTAACAAAGAAGAGACTCAATCTGGAAATCAATCTTCGAAAAGAAAAAAAAGGACAACAATCTCCAGTAGTAAGTGCTACAATCATTGGTCACGGTTCCTAACAAGATATGAAGAAGCTAAGAAAGGTTTTCCCACCTAAACCATTTACACGATCAAGGGGATCAATTAACATTGTTATTGAGCACCTGTTATTGAACGCGCCAGTGGCCACAATTACAGCTGCAATCGGTGAAAACGAAGATGACGATGGTAGCTATTAGTTCCTACAGAAAGCTGTAAAGGAAAATTGCGGGGACAATGACACAAAACTGATGTTTGTAAATTTGTTGAACGAGATTGTAGATAGTGCTTTCTGAGCTAGCAGATCTTGGCCACGTGGCAACCATCCAGCACACCATATTGTGCTCCACACACACTGGATCACCAGCCACGCTGATCCATGTGGGGGCTGCAAGACAGAGCCCTCGCATACCACTGCACGGGACTTGTAGGGACTTAGTGGTTTGGAGGCTAGAGTAAGTCCTGTCGCGTGCGAGCCAAGCCTGCACGCGACCTTTAGTAACTGCTTTGAGAGATTTATGGCACGAGCTCCATAAACCCGGTCAATCCGGTCAAACCCGGTCAACCTCGTAACGGTTCCGGTATTTGCGCATAACGTGCTTTAACGGTCCCTATATAGGCGGACGAACGTGCCGTTGTGCTTAAGCTAATTAAGCCGCCATTAATGGGCGCATTAACCACCCTGCAACGGTCACGTTTTCCATTATATATAGGACGTTAACCTTTCCATACAAAGGGGGAACACATTAGCCATACGCGGAAGCTCTGCCAAACCTCTGTCTCTCTCTCAGACATTACTACTGCCTTACTCTCTCCCTACACACAACCCAACTCTTCCTGTGCTATCTCTTATCCTCTACATACGGTGTACACGGAGGTCTCCACACCGGAATCTCTTGTGCACATTTTGGTGAACCCGACGTGAACTTACCAACAAAAGCAACCATGTCTCAGGAGGATGATGTTAGCAATAGATCGCCTTCCACCGAAGCTGCCTCAGGAGAGGAGACCCGCCGTACTCCAGCGACCCCCAGTGAGGCACCGACGCTAGAATCCTTGGACGCCACCGTCCAAGGCCAGGCAAAAGCTCTCAAAGCTCAATCTGCGCAGCTAGAATGGATCCTGGCCGTTCTGGGCACCCTTGCACCAAACCCTTCACCAGCCACTGCCGTCTCTCAAGGAGGAGGAGCCCCTACCGCTTTAGGATTGGGAGTGTCGACCACGCCTCCCAACCCTAATCTGCAAACACCACCGGCGACTACTCAGCTGCCTTCAATTCAGGGGTCAACAACTCAGATGTTGCCTCTCACTGCTCATACTCAGTCTCCGGCTTTGGCTGCTAATCCGACTTCGCAGTATCCCTTGCCTCCGCCAACGGCGATCTGGGGCAATGCGAATGGCCAATATGTCCCCAATCCTCCGGCGGCATACGTGTCGCCTCCGTCTGCGGCAACCCCTCCTCCTATTACTGAGGGAAGCATTCCAGAATGTATGACGTCTCTGCAGAAGCGCATGGACACTATTCTGGCTCATCAATCATTCGTGGATACCATCATCCCGAAGCTAGACAACGATCCACCCATCCCGCGGGAGATCTATCTCATGCCTAACCCGGTGGGGTATAAGGCTCCTAAATGGGACAAGTTCGAGGATGTCAACGGAAACGCTCATGAGCATGTCATGCGTTTCATTGATGTCATGGGGCCATACGGAGCTGATTCCAAACTACTGATGCGAGAGTTCCCAAAATCCTTGGGAAACGTAGCGTATAAGTGGTACCGAACGTTGGAGGCTGGATCCGTGAAGACCTGGGACGACATGGTCCAGAAATTCTATACCAAGTTCTTCCAGATGGAAGAAAAGGTGACGATGATCCACCTCTCGCGGATGTATCAAAAGCGCGAGGAGGATGGGATAACTTTCATCAAGAAGTTCAGGGCGAAGTCATTGGAATGCAAAGATCCAATGCTCGAAAGTCGGCTTGTAGAGATATGCCTGCAGTGCATGCGAGACGAATACAAAGGTATGCTCATCAATTTGCAAACACCTACGTTTTCAAAGCTAATCGAATGCACGAAGAACATTGAGCCTATAGTCGAGAGGCAGAAAAAGAAGAATGCTCCGGAGCGATCTTCGAGCGGCACCACCTACAAGATCGGGAGATTCAGTTACAAGAGGGGACGCGAAGCTGAGGTCAATACAGTTTCACCCCAGAAGCAAGCGAAGGTTGTGAACTTCGACGTACCACCTCTGCCATGTTCGGTGGAGGAGGCAAGCGACCTCTGCAGGCAGTGGCGCAAGGACGGTGTCCTACCGCCGCTCGAGAAGATACCCTCCAAGGAGATGGTGAGGGACCCGAAGTGGTGCGAGTACCACGGCAAGGTCATGCACCCCACAGCGGAATGTAAGAAGCTCAGGATTGTATTCAACTAGAAGATGAAGAACGGCGAGCTGATCGTCAGCGATCACAGGAAGGATGTGCGCAACAATCCACTTCCTGCCCATGCGGAGAAAGACTCAAAAGGCAAAGAGGTCGCCATGATCTCGATTGTGGACTTGGAAGAAGTCGCAGAGGATGGTCTACCCATCATTGCCGAAGTCCATGATGACGAGGACTACAGTGTAGACACAGAGGATGAACGTGCCGATCGAATGAAGGGGTCGCACGGCTTTAGCAGATTCTTCGACGAGATGAAATTCTCCGAGAAGTGCCGAACAGAAATGACTAAAGCAATCTTGAGGATAGCAGAGGACTACGAGGAGGATCTTGTAGTCTCCAACGGGAAAGTCATCAGGGCGTCTCGCTCTACAGAAAAGATTATGACCTTTTCTGCCAGCGACAAAAAGACAGATGCGAGCCACCAGAGGCCTCTGTACGTAAGGGCCATCATCAATGGCGTCGAGTTCAAACGAGCATTCGTCGACGGAGGAGCAGCGGTCAACGTCGTTTCGCTCCACACACTGAAGCTAGCAGGTATCCCCGAGCATAATATTGTCAGGCGTCCATCTCCGCTGATGGGATTTGGAAGTGACTCTAGAATGACGATCGGATGGATCCGCCTGGGCGTGCAGATCGGCAAAATCAAGTGCTCAGCGAAGTTCTATGTCATAGATGCGAACACTACGTATCACATGATCATAGGTCGAGCCTGGATTCATCGCTTCGACGCGGTCCCTTCAACAGCCCACCAAGTCATGAAAGCTATCTGGAACGACAGAATAGTTGAGATACCTGCCTCAACGAATCCACTCAACATGGATGAAGCACATCTTAGCGAGGAGGTGTGGTTCACTGAGATGGCGGACGAGCAAACACCGGGACCGTTCAACCCTACTCCTTTACCTCTTTGGGAAGATATCAAAGATCAGTCACCTGCGGGAGTGATGGTGACAAGAGAGAATGCCAAGGAAAAGCCGCCCACACGCGAAGAGGCGCCGCGAATCGCTTACCAGCGAAAGAACGTGTACACTCTGAAGAGAATAGCAAAGCATGACCCCAATGGCAAAGAGATAGAGAGCTTCTACGCCAATGGAAAGAAGTGCTATCGCATATGAAGGTGCGCGGGGATGTCCTCACACGGGCATGGGGATATCCCTGGGCAAATCAACCAAATCAAGCAGATTGCGCTCACGGAAAGGCCACTGCAGAGCACTCCAGATGAGAAGCTCAAAGAAGCACCCGAATGCATGGAAGACAGACCCAGACCACAGAAGCAAGAGCTAAAGGAAGTGTTCCTCAGCCCGAACGAGGAAAAGAAGAGGCCAGTCTTTCTAAGTGCGGACCTCACAAGCGAGGAGGAGAAAGGACTGCTACAGCTCCTAACTAAGTACAAAGACGTATTCGCATGGGAGTATGATGAGATGCCCGGATTGGACACAAGCATCACCATGCACCGTTTAGACATCATCCCGGGTTCTAAGCCGATAAAGCAGAGCACAAGAAGCTTCAGACCGGAGCTTAATGTGAAGATCAAACAGGAGATCGTCAAACTCCTGGATGCCAAGTTCATAGAGCCGAATCACCATCCAACATGGCTGGCCAACATTGTGCCAGTGGTGAAGAAGAACGGACAGCTTCGCATCTGCGTGGACTTCCGAGATCTCAATCGTTTCTGCCCCAAGGACGATTTTCCGCTCCCAAACATCGATTTGCTAATCGATTCGACAGCGGGTCATCGCATGTTCAGTTTCATGGACGGCTTCAGCGGGTACAACCAAATCAAGATGGACCCCGAAGATGCACGAAAGACTGCCTTCATCACCCCAGTGGGAGTGTTCAACTACACGGTGATGCCCTTTGGTCTCAAGAACGCAGGTGCCACCATCGAGCCATGATGGCCCTATTCCACGACATGATGCACAAGGAAGTGGAGTTTTATGTGGATGACCTCGTGGTTAAATCCAAGCAAGAGGCAGATCACCTGGCAGATTTGCGAAAGGTGTTCAACAGATGCAGACGCTTCCAGCTGAAGATGAACCCTATGAAATGCGCATTCGGGGTAACATCAGGAAAATTCTTGGGATGCGTGGTACATCGCCAAGGAATAGAGCCTGACCCTGCGAAGGTTTCAGCCATCGTCAGCATGACCCCGCCGCACGACCAGAGCGCCTTGAAAACATTCTTGGGGAAATTATCATATCTGCGAATATTCATCCCTGCGATTGCCGAGATTACTTTCTGCTTCAGTAATCTTCTCAAGAAAGATGCCGCATACAACTGGACCCTGGAGCACGAAGCTGCGTTCGGGAAGCTGAAAGAACTGCTGACATCTTCAAAAATAATGATCGTACCTCAGTTGAGATCACCGCTTTTATTGTATCTGACGTCAACCAGGAAATCCATAGGAGCACTTTTGGCTCAGGAGTACGAGGGTCAGGAAAGGCCCATCTACTACATCTCTCGCATTGTGCAGCCCGCAGAATCAAGGTACACAGACATCGAGCGTCACTGCCTTGCTTTATTCTTCATAATAGAGAAGTTGAAACACTACTTTGCGTCGCACAAAGTGGTGGTGGTTACGAAAAGTGATCCCATACGATATCTGTTAACTCACACTACTCCTGGAGGAAGATTGGTGAAATGGTACATGACCATTTCTCAATACGATATCACATGCGCGAGACCGCGAGCGATCAAGTTGCAGGCGGTAGCGGATTTGTTAGCACAATTCCCCGACAACAGTCATGAGCCCGTGATCGAAGAAGAACTCGAGGGACCTGAGATCTATGCGATCGATGTACCCTATTGGACGCTCCATTTCGACGGGTCGTCAACAAGGAAATGTGGAGGCATTGGGATAGTCTTGACCAAGCCAGATGGGGAGGTCATACAGATGTCCGCAAAGCTCGACTTCGCAGTCACCAACAACGAGGCAGAATATGAAGCCCTCATAGCGGGGCTGCGTGCAGCAAAAGCTTTGGAAGTAAGCAATTTGACGGTCATGGGAGACTCCAAGTTGATTGTCAAGCAAGCCTCGGGCGAGTACGGTTTGAAGGAGATTAACCTTCTGTCCTACCGCACTCTGGTACAAAAGCTAGTGCAGCAATTCTGTGATATGAGGTACGAGCACAAGCCCCGAGTAGACAACAGACATGCAGATGCTTTGGCCACCTTGGGATCCAAGGTTAGTACAGACAAATGTCCCGCAAGGATCTCCATTGAGGTGCGAACATCGTCGGCGTTGACAGAAGACGCGTGCGACGATGAACACATGGATGATACGGACTGGAGAAAAACAATTTTGCGAGCTATTGCAGAAGGCACAAGTAGCGAAAGCTGGGCACTCACAAGGGGGTATTGCATACATGACAACACCCTTTACTACAAAGGCCCTGGCGGAATACTCATGCGATGTGTCTCCGAGCAAGAGGGACAATTGCTGCTGGAAAAGATTCACCAACATGCTTGCGGAGAAAGCGAGGTGTCAATCTATCGAAAGGCTCAGAGATATGGCATTCATTGGCCGGATATGTCAACAGCTGCTGCCCTGATACAAGGGAAGTGCGAAAGTTGTGCACTGATTAAAGATTCCTTACTCATCGCTCTAACCGACGATGATGCGGATTGGAGGAAACCACTCTTCGATTTTCTCACCCAGGGCATCGTACGTGAATCGAGAAAAGAAGCGGAGAAGCTGAAAAGGAAAGCGTCTCGATATGTGGTGCAAGAAAAATTACTTTGGCGAAGAGGTCATGAAGGCAACTTGCTGCGATGTCTAGACGACAGGGAAGCACAAGAAGTCATGGACCTTTCCCATCAGGTAGAACACCAAGGAGGTGCGAAATTATGCAGGCAGCTCCTCTTAATCGGATATTTCTGGCCCACGATGGAGGCCGATTGCCGTACCAAAGTACGACGCTGCCAGGAGTGTCAATTCAAAGGAAACCTAGTGCACGCTCCTGCTGTGGATCTACATGCATTAGGAACGCCGTGGCCATTTCACACATGGGCGTTGGATTTCATTGGTCCCATCCGACCAACTTCGCACGGGAATCATTTCATTCTCACCGCAACTGAGCTGTTCACCAAATGGGTGGAGGCGATACCACTAAAGACGGCAAATGCGCTAGCTGTGGTCAATTTCATCCAAGAAAACATTATATGCAGGTTCGGAATTCCCAACACCATCCTTTCGGATAATGGTACTCCTTTTGTTAATCGCCAGGTGGCTGCAAAGCTAGCAGAGTACAATATCAGGCAAATATGTTCCACCCCCTACTACCCGAAGGGGAACGGGCAAGCCGAAGCGACCAACAAAACGCTGTTGAGGATTTTGAGCAAGATGGTCGCAGATGACCACAAGAGGTGGGCTGATTCTCTAAACATAGCCCTGTGGGCTTACCGGACTTCTCCAAGGACACCCACGGGGGTCTCACCGTTCCTCCTATGCTATGGAGTTGAGGCCGTGGTACCTGCGGAGGTGAGAGTCAATTCGGCGAGTTTGGCCTTCCATGCATTGTAAGACAATCAACGCGATCATGACTTAGTCTTGCTAGAGGAAAAGCGAGAGCAAGCTAAAAGGACCAACAAGCGGTATCAAGAAAGAATCGCTTGCGCTTACAATAAGACGGTCCAGCGAAGAGATTTCGCAGTTGGAGATTTGGTCTTGCGCGCATCTGACCATTGCATGCTAGAAGCGGCTCACCCAAAGTTCGCAGCTAATCGGGAAGGACCCTTCGAAGTCACCGAAGTCTTCGACAGCGGTTACTGCAGCATACGGAGGTTGCACGGAACGACCTCAACCCCAAGCTCAGTCAACATGCGCTGAATTAAGAAGTACTATCCTTGACTTCTCTCATTTTATGCGTTTTATTATAACGTTGCCTCATGTATTGTATGGCTATGATTCACACAATCTTCTCTCCCAAATGAGAGAATTGTAAGCTTATCTCTCCCATATGAGAGCATTATAATAAAAGGATTCTCCCAAATGAGAATTTCATACTTCTAGCTATTAATGTTGCTTTATTTAGTTTGTTATTACTGTTAACAATGGGCTATCTGTCACGATAGCAGCCTATGCAAATGCGATCTTAATTGATCTTCTAAGCCTATCTGTTACGATAGCAACCTATGAAAATGCGATCTTAATTGATCATCTAAGCCTATCTGCCGCGATAGCAGCTCATGCGAAATGCGATCTTAATTGATCATCTAAGCCTATCTGTTACGATAGCAACCTATGCAAATGCGATCTTAATTGATCTTCTAAGCCTATCTGTCACGATAGCAGCCTATGCAAATGCGATCTTAATTGATCTCCTAAGCCTATCTTTCACGATAGCAGCCTATGAAAATGCGATCTTAAACGATCTTCTAAGTCTATCTGTCACGATAGCAGCCTATGTCAATGCGATCTTAATTGATCATCTAAGCCTATCTGCTACGATAGCAGCTCATGCGAAAAATGATCTTAATTGATCTTCTAAACCTATCTACCGCGATAGCAGTTCATGTGAAAACAGTATTAAGTAATCTTTTAAGCCTATCTATTGTGATAGCAACATATGCGAACGTGATCTTAAATGGTCCTTCAAGCCTATCTAATGTGATAGCAGCGTTATACGAATGCGATTTAAAATTCGTCCTTAAGTCTGTCTATTGTGATAGCAACATTATGCAAAGTGATCCTAAGTGGTCTACAGAAGCCTATCCGATAAGATAGCATTTGCACTTGAATCCAAAACACAAGCCCATCTGCCAAGATGGCACAGCTGCGAAAACACGATCTCGAACGATCTAATAAAACATCTGCGAATTTATACGGCAGATAGCAAATGCGAAGTATGTATATAGCATTACAAAAGGCGAAATATGCCGATACACATGCGAAGATTGTATTTTGTTGTAACGAGACAGCAGATAATACAAAAGTCATTTATCATTATGAGTCGAAAAGACTTACAATTTATCTGTCTAGATAGCAGCTTACAAGTGAAAAAGCTCAAATCTAACTACGCAGCCAACATGGCTTACAATGCATTCGAAAAGTAACTTACAAGCTCGAAGTAACACATCGAGGGAATCCTAGCTGAAAAAGGATGAACCTAACGGTCCTAACACCGGCTATGCAATGCACAGATCTGCGGCCAAAAGATCTGTAGCAAGAAGGATGCTCCTGCGAAGAGATCAACTCGCCATTCGCTACATCCCGGGCAGCAAAGATCTGGGTGGTTCTACGTCCAAGATCTCAGGATCTGACAAGACCCCTGTCTGATCAAGATATGTACCAGAGGAACTACCTGTTCCGTTGTGTGCAGTCGTGCAAAACAGGGGAAGCAGTCATTCCTCAGGTACTGGGTTCCTTGTCCTGATAGACAAGGGCATTGACGAGCCTCCTGAGTTCAAGAACGAAGAGGCAAGAAACCCTCTTCCAGGGATGCTGGAGGAGAATTCCGCCGTTCATTACGAGTCGGCAGCAAGGTCACTACGGCGCTGCACCTCACCGGGAGGCGGCCGGAAACATGACCTGCAAACATAATAGACGAAGAAAATTCTTCGAATACACATGAGATATCATCTCCATTTTCTTTATGAAGGTTACAAAGATTAGTAAGCCTCATAAAGCCGATCTTGGAAACTATTTCTATGGCACAAAGCGCAAACTCAGGTCTCATGACTTGGAGTTGCCATGAATCAACGAAAAACAAGCGTTGAAGCCAGCAGTCGTAAGGACTCATGGCAAAGCACATTTTTTGGGATGAAGAACCCAAATGGCAAAGACAGGGTTTATATAGACCTTGTGGAGACTCTTCAGTTGCCAAGATGAGTCAGCAGAATTCGAAAAGAGGGTAAGGTCAATCACTTACGCCTTGAAAAGCGGTAACGATCAATTACCCTACTAAAGGCTACGACGATTCAGTTGCGTATCCTAATAAATGACGGATGGTCATGATTCGGATGGACTTCCCAAGGAAAGCGTGCTTATCTTATGAGAAATTAGCGCGAAAATCAAGCAGAATATCAATTACTGATGTCATAATTAGATATGCACAGAGATATTCCATCAAATCCTGGAAAGGGCAAAAAGGGAATGTCGATTCTTTTGTTAAAAAAAAAAGGGGGGGAGAAACCCTAGCAACATTACATTAATGTTTCTAGTAACATTACATTAATGTTCTGCTATTTGTTTGCTATTTTTTCAAATTCAAAAGTCAAAGTAAATTCTTGATCAAGGAGTCATTAAGGGTAAACTGACGGCTCAGATCCTCTACCTGCTCCACTTCTCGCTTCAATTGCTCGCACTTGGCATTCATCTCATGATAGAGCTTCAGAGCCTCTTCAACCTTTTGCTTTTGCTGCTCCACCTTCTGCTTCTCAGCTGCGAGGTTTTGGTGGCCGAGTTTCAAAGTTACGGCTGCGCGAATCAAAGTAACTCTTTTCATAAGAAAATTGAAACCCAGCCTGCCTTGAACTTTAGTCAGAAGATTTTGGCACATGCCAAAAAGCAATTCGGCACTCTGAACAGAAATGGTCGCAGGTGTGGCCGCAGACAGCTGCTCCAAAATCCAAATGGCTTCAGTCAGAAACAGTCTTCTGTCAAAGGGCCCTATCTCCAGAGATCTCACAAATGATTGAGGATAGGTGAGGCGCATCCGAACTAGCCAGTCCACATCGGCTTGCTTCAAACCTAAAGCAATGTCAAAGCTAAGTTACGATATCAAACTCGCAAATGAATAGTGCGAGATGCAAACAGCAAACCATGACTTACCAGTTCCTTCAAGGATCTCACGAAGAGAAGGAATGCGCATTGCTGGAGTGGTTGAAGACTGTCCACGCTCCATAGCTCTCCTGTCGGCTGCGAGCACTAACTCCTCATAGTTAGAGGGAAGAGTATAAGCCGCACCAGTTGCGATTGCAGCCCCAACCTGCGAGCCCCAAAAGCTCCACGCAGGAAGTGGCGTCACAGACTCAGTCATCGCTGAAGGCATAGTGGCAGCCGGAGTTGCTTGGCGAGGGACACTTTCAGATGCGGTAGCATCGACAGTACTTGTTCTTACTTCCTCAGCGCCAGCATGGACATCTTCCTCCATTAACACTGCGTCAGCTTCGGCATCATCAGAAAGTTCGATGATGTCCTCAAAAGGCTCTCCTGCGTATTCAGCAGCTGCGACGGGCTTCTCGGTATGAGAACTCGGCACTGGGACATAGGATGCAGAAGTTTGACTTCTTTGCTCCAACACGGGTTCATCAGCAGTACCTGCAATACAAAATGCGATGATGTGAGGTAAATTGTGTCATACGTTATTTTACTATCCTTTGCTAAAGCTAAGAGCAAGCACCTTCACGCGAAGGTGGGATTGCAGTGTCTTTGTCATACACTAAAGACGTGGAACCATGCCCTATTAGTGTGTCCTCATTAAGCATGTCTTTAAAAGGAGCATGACCTGGGGCGCGAAGAAGCTAGTCATGATTATGCTTCGAGTTGCTAATCTTAGTTCATGCATATCGATCAAGTGATTACCTGAGGGTTCACCGCACTTGCCTACTAGCCAACGGCGAATGTCGGCCTTTGACACACCATGCTTTAACGCACCCACAATAACATCTCGATAAGTTACTGCGAGATTAAAGATCTCACCTTTATTGCCACCTGCGATTTCTTCAAAATCTGCTTGGACCTGCTCCAAAGCTGCTGCATCCTCTTCTGGAACCGCATCCTCTTCTTCAACTTGAGGAGCCACCTCTTCGGGAAGCGCATCTTCCTCATTAGCTGGACGCACTAAGTCGTCAACATGTTGCTCTTCGAGGCTCCGCTGTCTTACACGCTCGAGCTCCTCCTCTTCTCGCTGCCTTCTCCTTTCAGCAGCTTCCGCGGCTGTCCTCCTGGACTCGGCAAGAACGTCCTCGCTTATGGGTTCGTCTGGAATGCTAGAATGAGCATCCCTCTTTTGTCTCTTGGCCAAAAGGCCACCGATGTTCTCATCATCATCATCATCTGCGAAGAAACGATTGGTTCAAGATCGAGTTGCAAAAGAATTACGATAATGAAGAGGAAAACGCAATGGAGGTACCTCCTGATTCTTCCTCATGTATCAAAATTGTTCTTTCTTCTTCTTCTTCATCACCTTCTCTGGGCTCCTGCCTCTCCTCTTCTTCCTCCTGTTTGAATGGAACGAAGGTCTCAACTGCGAGCTCCTTCCGCGCTTTACTGGGCATGCGATCTTTGCCTTTGTCCTTGGCAGAAAGGGAGTTAGCTAGAGGGGAAGTTGGAGCGCTCCTAGGGGAAGATATTGTGATTCCCTTTTGCCTGGGTCTCTTCGCTCTCGGTGCTGCAGTCGCTGGAGGAGACGGATTATCTCTGGGCGGAGACGAGGCCGCAGCATTATCTATCAGCGAGTCAGCAAAAGCATTCATGACTGCGCGAATCCTGGTTTTGACTTCGGGGTCCATCCTCGATGCTAGCAGGAACGAATGTCCTTGTCTTCTGGTGGCAACCATGGTGTTAACCAGCGACTTAGAACGATCACCAGATGCGAATCTCCGCACATGACACTACAGCAAACAGTGTAGAATAAAGGCATCAACATGTGGAAATCAGGAAGCTCAACGCATGCGGAAAAAGTTGCTTACCTTAGCAAATGTCTCGCTATATCTGATGACATGCGAGTCGCCTTTCTTAACTGCGGCGATCTTTTCATTCAGAATGACGTCAGGGCACAAATGGTTCTCATGATCCAACAATGAGTAGCAACCATATTCAGACTCGCTCAGACTGCAATTGGGGCGAAACGGAAAAGAGTTTCTCTTGATCAGAGGAGCTCTGCTTGGCTGAGGAGCCGACTGCGTCTCAAACCTGACATGCTGGGCGATCCAGTATGCGAGCCAGTTCTTGGAACAACCACCCTCGCGGTTACCTGCAGGCTGCTCAAAAGGATGATTGTTCATAAACACTGTCTTGCACTCCTTTGTCAGCAAGCGCTTATAACAGCCTCTGATAATGGACTGTGGCCAGATTGAGGGTGCCACTGCATCAAAGCCAAACTGGGGAGAAAATCGAGTGGGGTCAACATCCACAGTAATCCTCTCATACCTTGGCGCGAGCTCACGAATATGCTCTGCGAGAGCAGGAAGGGAACCTCGCAGGCACCAGCAAAAGAATTCGCGATAGCGCTCATGGAAATGCGATCCCTCTTCGAAGAGGAGCTCTTCTGAGAAGACAATACCTTTAGAAGGGTACAGCCTTGAAAACCACCGCACATTCTCAATACGCACGGCATAGGGCCTGGCAACGAACTCTTTCCGGTTGTCGCATATCAGGCTCCAAACGCACTTGGTATTGTTCGCTCCGAACCACCTCGCAGCCCTCCCGCTGTTGCGCTCCTCCACCTCGCCTGGGGGACACCACTTGTTGGGCTTGGAGGCAGTTGGGGCATAAGAAGGCCACCGCTCAAAGACCCACATCGTCAAGAAGGCAATGTTGACAAAGGTCAGTATGTCGAGGCGGCCACGCGACTCCTTCATGGCCACAACCAGCTGATCCAATCTATAGTACAATGTGCCCAAAACCAGGGGTCCAAGTGCGACTCTCTGGCCAAGGGCCAGCTTCACAGCGAGCGGCAAAACATGATAGAAGACCCCATCATGCGGGTGACCATCAATTAAGTATCTCGACATCCAGGCACAGAGGAAAGCACAAAGGGTCAAGTGATAGCCCTTACCCTCCACGTAATTCTTGGCCTCCGGGTCTTGACTCAGAAGCTTCTTGGTGATGCTGATGTTTGCGTAGTCACGAAAGAAGTACTGCACCCATTTGTTCCAAGTATTCTTCGCAGACGTATCAACCAACTGCCAGTTTGGAAGGGCTTTGGTAGTGGTCCACCGGGTAGAGATTTTCTTTACCTCTGACAGGCACTCCTCCATCTGCGTGTACAAAGCGATCTCCGCATCCGTCCTCAAGGGACTCAAAGGGTCCACCTCACCCATGGGAGATAGATCATAGAGCATATGCACATCCTCGAGCGTGGGAGCAGCCTCGAACTCAGCAAAGTGAAAAGTGTGAGTCGCAGACGAGTAGCGGGAAAGAAGGTTTAGAAGCATGGACTGGTCCAGCTTCACGGCAGCACCCTTCATAGCACGAACAGCGAAATATACGCCGGCCTCATTGAGAGTCGCAGCATGATCGGTCAACACATGGTCAATCCACTCATCCATGTAGTCCAATTTCTGGACAAAAGCTTGGGTGGAAATCGCAACATATGGGAAGTACCCATTTTCGATTCCCAATCGAACCACGTCCTCGCAGCCAATCAACTCGAGCAAGGCTGAGTTCACTAGAGGAGTCAACGTTAGCAATCCCTCGTTGGGGACAGAAGCAGGCAGTTTCTTTGCCTTAACCCTCGCGTGGTAGAAGTCTTTTCCACCCAGATAGGGGGCTTTTCGCCACAAAGCTTGCGGAAGATCAGGTATCTCTTCGTCCTCCTTGGTGGGTTTAGTTCCTTTTGTCTTAGCCATTCCTGCGGAAGAGCAAGAAAAAAGGGGGGAGAAATATACCACACTTCAGTTTGAATTTCGAGATTCAAGATCTATGGGAAGAAAGATGAACAGTTTCTGGTATCAATTTCAGAAATCAGGGATTGGAATTGTTTGCATTTTCAGAAATTCCAAAAGCCCTACATTCAAGATAATGGGTTTGCAGATCCAACGCAGTTCGAAGCATATACTAGTATGTTAAATCGAAATTAGACAAGGCCAACCTTGTTTCTGTGAAGCCTGCTTGGATACACACAATTGAAGAAGACGAATTGCAGTTCTGAATTGGTGATTGATTATCTGAATCTTCTCTCGAAGACTTCTGGGTACCATTCACTTTAAGAGGAAGAAGTGATGCTTTGCAACAATGGAGAGTACAAAGTATTTATCCAAAAACAATGAAGGGTTGCGTCCTTTCAGTAGTCGAATCGCAACCGTCACCGTCGAATCGCGCAATCACAGGACAAGCTGACGTCACGCCTAAAACCCTAAAGGCCAGACGGCACGACTCTAGGGGTTTTAGGTCATAATGGCACGCACGGGGGCTGAATTTACTCATGTTTGAATTGGTGCGTGGCGGCGACGCGTATGTTGGTTTCCGCGCATGGAAGTCTATACAGCTATGAGCCTTCACGCACAGAAAGGGGGCTAATGTAGATAGTGCTTTCTGAGCTAGCAGATCTCGGCCACGTGGCAACCATCCAGCACCCCATATTGTGCCCCACACACACTGGATCACCAGCCGCGCTGATCCATGTGGGGGCTGCGAGACAGAGCCCTCGCATACCACTGCACGGGACTTGTAGGGACTTAGTGGTTTGGAGGCTAGAGTAAGTCCTGTCGCGTGCGAGCCAAGCTTGCACGCGACCTTTAGTAACTGCTTTGAGAGATTTATGGCACGAGCTCCATAAACCCGGTCAATCTGGTCAAACCCGGTCAACCTCGTAACGGTTCCGGTATTCGCGCATAACGTGCTGTAACGGTCCCTATATAGGCGGACGAACGTGCCGTTGTGGTTAAGCTAATTAAGCCGCCATTAATGGGCGCATTAACCACACTGCAACGGTCATGTTCTCCATTATATATAGGACGTTAACCTTTCCATACAAAGGGGGAACACATTAGCCATACGCGGAAGCTCTGCCAAACCTCTGTCTCTCTCTCAGACATTACTACTGCCTTACTCTCTCCCTACACACAACCCAACTCTTCCTGTGCTATCTCTTATCCTCTACATACGGTGTACACGGAGGTCTCCCCGCCGGAATCTCTTGTGCACAGAGATCATACTCGGGACGAGGGACTGTTTCTCCAAAATAGGCCCGCGAGGCAGATGAAGAATCTGCACAGAAGTTTCTGGCAACCAAAGATAATGAAGTGTCTCTTGGTCTGCTTGAACGTGAGTCAAAAGTAGTTATACAATTTCTGAAAGTTTACTTCTTCCCATTCTAGTATCCCAGCATTTCTTTGTCTCAAACTCATAATAGAATTCTGCCTTTTCTATGCACTTAAAGTAGAAAGCATGCGATAATCATTCCAGGGATTCTTCCTTGTGAAATGTTACATTCCAAGAGTTTGGATGTTATATATCGTTGTAATTAGTTTTGAATTACACAATGCCAAGAGTTTTCAAGTACTCATGGAAAATCCAAGATTTTTTAAGCACTCAAGGATATGCGATTTAGTATAACGCAAATCACAAGTTTTATAGTACTTGTAATAACCGCTTTTTTGTGAAGCTTATACTACTTAAGTGAATTTCATGATTAAGCACTTAGTATTTTGATGTATCCATATCTGCCAAACTATAATATTTAAGCTCGTCCAGAAAGACACCAGAAGTTCTAATATCTTCTCTAATCGCTATATTAAGAATAAAAATATTTAGGGAATAATTAGTACTAATCATACCGTTTAAGTGTTATTTGCTTAGTTAATCATGATTAGTACATAATGACATGCAGTATGTTAGCTTGTATATGTGTTACTGCATGATTGACACGTAGGGTGCGACGTGTCACTACCTTAGCCCCTGTCCTAGATGTTTGACACACAGCCCCACTGCGTGTCGTCGTATGGTAGCTTCTGTTACATACGCGACATGTGTCCTACTGCAAGTCAGATGCTTCCGACACATAACCTCCCTATGTGTCACCGTCATAGCCTCCTGCATTTGCATGCTCGACACATCGGGGGACACGTGTCACACTATGGGGCCTTATCCTTACATAAATGACACACTGGTGGACACGTGTCACAGTCTGGTGTACTTCTATGCATGCATGACACGCATGAGGACATGTGTCGCGATTCGGTGACGTGTTTTGCATGCTTGACACACGCCCCTACTGTGTGTCATCGCGTGGCACCTTCCTTGTGCATGGTTGACATGTGTCTAACACGTGTCATGTCCTAGGAACTCCTTCCCTGCATGGATGCCACGTGTCCCGCGACTCATCGCGACGTGATTGGTCGCCCTCCCCTATAAATAGAACTTGTCGTTAGAGTTATTCTCATTCTAAAATTCAGTCAAGTACTAGAGAGAGATAGTAAGAGTTTCGGTGGATATTCTCGATATATTACTCGGAGGTTCTGGAGGTTCTTATTATTTTATTAGCAGCTTCGTCGGACAGAGGTAGGGAATCTCAATGTTATAGCCCTAAACGTATGGCGTTGCCTGTTTATATGCTACTCCTTGTACTGCTTTAATATATTCATTGTAATTGTCGAATTGCCATTACTGTGTGGATGTTATACCTGATTAATGTGAATTTGTAAATTTATATATGATTCATGTGGAGATGCTGTCAAATTATTAGTTGAGTATTTGAATCATACAGAGATGCTGCTATTCGAATATGCTGTTGATATTCGTGACTATGCTGGATACATGCTATCAACTGTGTTGATTGTTGATATGCTGTTAGCATGATGATATTGTCGATATTGTTGTTCATGTATGATTTGCATGTGAAATTAAATATGAAAGTGAAAAGATAAATGGACGAGGTTAGGGATTGTACATCCCTTGGGTCAAAGACCCTGATTGTACCCGAGGCCTGGTGCAGAAAGCACTGCCGGCTTGATGGCAGGTAGGTACTCCGCTCCTAGCTGAGAGCGCGTATGCGGAGGTAGGCTGACTCACTCCTAGCTGCGAGCTCGTATGTGAGCACCCCAGGTTCCATGAAGATAATAAAACGATTAAAGAATTGCATATGCATGACTTGACATATACATGTTTATATTGAACTGTGATAGCATGATTATGTGATACGTGTACCATGAAACAATATGTGCTTGGACTAGTTCTTTGATGTTCTCTACTGAGCTTGCAGTAAGCTCACCCCTAACATTTTGCAGGAACAAGTTATAGTGGTGATGTCGGTTCAGTCCCTGAGTTGTCTTAGCTGTTTGGAGTGCTAGCTTTTTTATCGCTTTTGAGATGAGTCTCAACTTGTTTTATATGTAATATAGTTGGGTTGGGAACCGTTAGTAGCTCTGACTACTCTGTAATATATTTCAGTTGTGTAATAAAAGTTGGAGTTGTTCAGTTCACCACTTGTTCGATCAGGTCCTTGTATTTATTTAAAAAAATCACCCCGGTTTACGGGCGCGAGGAAGATGGAGTTACATTCATCAAGAAATTCAGAGCCAAATCCTTGGAGTGCAGAGATGAAGTGCTTGAGGGCAGGCTTGTGGAGATATGTCTACAAGGCATGCGAGATGAGTACAAAGGTATGCTGATCAACCTACAAACTCCTACCTTTACAAAGCTAATTGAATGCACGAAAAACATAGAGCCTATAGTGGAAAGGCAGAAGAAGAAGCACGCCCCTGAACGACCCTGAGGGGGAACCACTTTCAAGATTGGAAGATTTAGCTATAAAAGGGGGCGTGAAGCTGAGGTTAATACAGTTTCGCCGCACAAACAGCCCAGGGTTACCAACTCAGATGCGCCGCCTTTGCCATGCTCGATAGAAGAAGTGATCGACTTGTGCAAACAGTGGCGTAAGGATGGAATCTCGCCTCCGCTTGAAAGGATACCCTCTAAGGAGATGATGAGGGACCCGAAGTGGTGCGAGTGCCACGGGAAAATCATGTACCCCACAGCCGACTGCAAGAAACTCAGGCACATGGTGAGCCGAAAAATGAAGGACGGCGAGTTGATTGTCAGCGATCAGAGACAAGACGTGCGAAACAATCCGCTGCCAGCTCACGCGGAGCAAGAGCCGAAAGGCAAAGAAGTAGCCATGATTGCGATTATGGATATTGAAGAGATTGCGGAAGATGGCTTGCCTATCATTGCTGAAATTCACAATGATGAAGACTACAGCATAGACACAGAGGACGAGCGTGCCGATCGAATGAAGGGGTCGCACGGGTTCAACAAGTTCTTCGACGAAATGAACTTTTCAGACAAGTGCCGGAAAGAAATGACAAAAGCAATTTTAAGGGTAGCAGAAGACTTCGAGGAAGACATCGTGGTCTCCAATGGAAAAGTTGTTAGGGCGTTTCGCTCTACGGAAAAGGTTATGACCTTCTCCGCAAGTGACAAGAAGACGGACTCGAGCCACCACAAGCCCTTATATGTAACAGCGGTGATCAATGATGTCGAATTTAAAAGGGAATTTGTTGATGGAGGAGCATCCGTCAACGTGGTCTCGCTCAACACTCTAAAATTGGCAGGAATCCCGGAGAAGAAGATTGTCAGACGCCCCTCCCCGCTGATAGGATTCGGGAGTGATTCTAGGATGACGATAGGATGGATTCGCACCTCACTGAAGCGGTGTGGTTTACAGAAATGGCGGACGAACCAACTCCGGGGCCGTTTAATCCGACTCCTTTGCCTCGATGGGAAGACATCAAGGATCAATCACCAGCGGGAGTGATGGTGACAAGGGAGGATGCTAAGGAAAAGTTGTCCACACGCGAAGAGGCACCGCCGGTTTCCTATCAAAGAAAGAACGTGTATACTCTGAAAAAGAGTGGTAAAACATGATCTCGCAGGCAAGGAGATAGAAAGTTTCTACTCCAATGGAAAGAAATGCTACCGCATATGAAGGTGCGCGGGGGTACCCCCATTCGAGCATGGGGATATCCCTGGGCAAATCAATCAAATTGAGCATGTCAAACCAATATCAGATATTTCAGAGGAATAGCTGAAAGAAGCACCTGAATGCATGGAGGATAAGCCGAGGCCCCATAAGCAAGAGCTGAAGGAAGTGTTTTTGAGCCCAGGCGAAGAAAAGAAGAGGCCCGTTGTGTACAAGAGAATCCGGCAGAGAGAACTCTGTGTACACCAAGGGCAGAGAATAGAAATGGCACATGAAGTGTTGGGTTGTGTGTAGGGAGAGAGTAAGGCGATAGTACTGTGAGAGAGAGAGACAGGATTTTGGCAGAGCTTTCGCGTATCTTGGGTCGTTCGTCCCTTGTATGGAAGGGTTAACGATCCTATATATATAACGGAGAATGTAACCATTGCAGTGTGGTTAATGCACCCATCAATGGCGGCTTAATTAGCTTAACCACAACGGCACGTTCGTCCGCGTATATAGGGACCGTTACAGCACGTTATCCGCGTATACCGGAACCGTTATGGGGTTGACCGAGTTTGACCGATTTGACCGGGTCTATGAAGCTCGTGCCAAAATCTCTCAAAAGCAGTTACTAGGGGTCGCGTGCGGGCTTGGTTATCGCTCGCACGCGACAGGACTTACTCTAGCCTCCAAACCACTAAGTCCCTACAAGTCCCGTGCGGTGGTATGCGAGGGCCCTGTATCGCAGCCCCCACGTGGATCAGCGCGGCTGGTGATCCAGTGTGTGGAGCACATTATGGTGTGCTGGATGATCGCCACGTGGCTAAGATCTTCTTGTTCAGAAAGCATTATCTACATTAGCCCCCTTTCTGCGCGTGAAGACTCACAACCGGATAGGCTTCCATGCGCAGGAACCAACGTACGCGTCGCCGCCACGCACCAATTCAAATACACGCAGATTCAGCCCCCGTGCGTGCCATTATGACCTAAACCCCTAGAGTCGTGTCGTCTGGTCTTTTAGGGTTTTAGGCATGACGTCAGCTTGTCATGTGATTGCGCGATTCGACGGTGACGGTTGCGATTCGACTACTCAAAGGACACAACCTTTCATTGTTTTTGGATAAATACTCTGTGCCCTCCATTGTTGCAAAGTATCACTTCTTTCTCTTAAAGTGAATGATACCCGGAAGCCTTCAAGAGCAGATCCAGATAATCAATCATCAATTCTCTCTTGTCAATCGTCTTCTTCAATTGTGTGCATAGATGCAAACTTTACCAAAACAAGGTTGGCCTTGTTTAATTTTGTTTAATGTACCGATATATGCTTTGAACTGTGTTGGATCTGCAAAACCATGACTCTCCGAAACATATTATCCACTGAAAACTATGAAGAAGACCTTGCTCTTTGAATCCAACCTTGATTTAATCCCCAGATTGTAAAGATTTTGAATGTATGGTTTCTGAAATCCCCAATAATGCAAACAATTCTGAGCTTCAAACCCCAAAATTGACACTGGACTGTTCATCTTTCTTCCAATAAATCCTCGTATGCCTTGACCTGAATCTTGAAATTCAAACTAAAGTGTTTGTATTTCTTCCCCCTTTTTTCTTGCTTTTCCGCAGGAATGGCAAAGACAAAAGGAACCAAACCTGTTAAGGAGGTCGAAGAAATACCTGATCTCCCCCAGACCTTATGGCGAAAAGCCCCGTATCTGGGTGGCAAAGACTTTTACCATGCTAGGGTTAAGGTGAAGAACCTGCCAATCCCAGTCTCTGCTGACGAATTGCAAACGTTGACCCCTCCATTTAACGCGGCCATGCTCGAATTGATCGATTCCAAGGACGTGGTTCGATTGGGGGTCGAAAATGGGTTTTTCTCGTACACTGCGATTTCCACTCAAGCGTTTGTTCAGAAATTGGACTTCATGGATGAGTGGATTGACCATGTACTGACCAATCATGCCATTGCTTTAAATGATGCTGGCATATATTTCGCAGTCCGTGCTATGAAGGGTGCTACCGTGAAGCTGGACCAGTCCATGCTTCTAAACCTTCTCTCTCGTTACTCGCCTGCGACTCACACATTTCACTTTGCTGAGTTCGAGGCTGCCCCCACTCTCGAAGATGTACACATGCTGTATGATCTGTCTCCTGTGGGTGAAGTGGATCCTTTGACTCCCTTGAGGACTGATGCAGAGGTTGCTTTGTACAAGCAGATGGAGGAGTGCTTGTCAGAGGTGAAGAAAATTTCCACCCGGTGGAAACCTACAGAACTTCTTCCCGACTGGCAGTTGGTTGACACATCTGCGAAGAACACTTGGAACAAGTGGGTGCAATACTTCTTTCGCGATTATGCGAACAGTAGTATCACCAAGAAGATTTTGAGCCGAAACCCGAAAGCTAAAAACTACGTGAATGGCAAGGGTTATCACTTGACCCTATGTGCTTTCCTCTACGCTTGGTTGTCTAGGTATTTGATCGATGGTCATCTGCATGATGGGGTATTTTATCATGTTCTTCCTCTTGCTGTGAAACTGACCCTCGGTCAGAAGGTCGCACTTGGGCCCTTAGTCTTGGGCACGCTCAGGGGCGGACCTATGTAGGGGCAAGGGGGGGCAACTGCCCCCCCTGAAATTTGAAAATTTCTACTACTACCCCCAGTTTTATAGATTTTTTATGAGTAACCCGAAAGGAATATAGAATTTTGCCCCCCCTGAAATTTCAAACTGCCCAGTTGTCCAAGTGGTTAGTTGATGTAATTGGCAAATTCCACTACACAGGTTCGATTCTCCTCCCGGTCAACTATTTTTTTTTCATACTTTTTTTTACCAATTTACCATTTACCATTAGAAACTCATTGTCTCCTAAAAAAAAGTACAAATTGTGACTTGTGAGTATTGTGTTCATTATTAATTTGATGTTTGTGTGTATAACTGCTTATGAAATATAACGACGTTTGACCGTTGACTTTGACTTTTAACTTTGACTTTTGACTTCTCGAATCTTGCCCCGACTGAGTTGATTTCCTGGCTCCGCCACTGGGCACGCTGTACCACAGATTAGATTAACTGGTCGTAGCAATTAAAGACTCGCGCGGTCGCCTCGACGTGCTGACCTATGTCAACATTGCCTTCTTGACTATGTGGGTCTTCGAGCGGTGGCCTTCTTATGCCCCCATTCCTTCTAGGCCCAGTAAATGGTGTCCCCCAAGTGCGGAGGAAGAGCGCAATAGCGGCAGGGCTGTGAGGTGGTTTGGAACTCACTTTCCTAAGTGCGTTTGGAGCCTGATATGCGACAATCGGTAAGAGTTTATATCCAGGCCTTATGCCACGCGCATTGAGAATGCGCGATGGTTCCCATAACTGTATCCTTCCAAGGCTGTTGCTTTCTCGGAAGAGCTCCTTTTCGAGGGCGGGGAGCATTTCCACGAGCGCTATCGCGAATTCTTCTGCTGGTGTCTGGGAGGCTCCCTTCCTGCTCTTGCGGATCATGTTCGCGAGCTCACCCCTAGGTACGAGAGAATCACCGTGGATGTTGATCCTACTCGCGTTTTTCCCCAGTTTGGCTTTGACGCGGTAGCACCATCAATCTGGCCGCAGTCTATCATAAGAGGCTGCTACAAGTGATTACTGTCTGGGAGTGTAAAACAATCTTAAGGAGCAATCTTCCCTTCAAGCAACCCCCAGGCAACCGCGAAGGTGGCTATTCCAGGAACTGGGTCGCTTATTGGAATACCCAGCAGACAAGGTTTGAAACGCATTCGACCCCTCGGCCAAGCAAAGCTCCTGTGATCAAGAGGAATTCTTTCCCTTTCCGTCCCAACTGTAGCCTGGACGAGTCTGAATATGGCTGCTATTCGTTGATGGATCATGAAAATCACTTGTGTTCCTTCACCATTATTGACGAGAAGATGGCCGCGGTTAAGAAAGGTGATTCGCATGTCATCAGATACAGCGAGACTTTCGCCAAGGTAAACAATCTCTCTTACATGTGCTAAGTTTTCTTACTCCGATACGTTGAAACTTATGCTTCACTTTCTGCTGTATTGCTATGTGAGGAGGTTCGCATCTGGTGAGCGTTCCAAATCGCTGGTCACCACCATTGTTGCTGCGAGAAGGCAGGGGGAACCAGTTCGACTGGCATTGAGAATGGCTCCTGCAGTCGAGGCCAAAATTCGCGAGGTCATGGATGCTTTTGCTGATTCGCTGATAGACAATGCTCCAGCTTTGCCTCCACCCAGGGATGATCCTTCTCCCCCAGCGACCGTTGCACCACGGGCAAAGAGACCAAGGCAAAGGGGAATCACCATCTCTTCCCCCAGGAGTGCTCCAACCTCTCCTCCTGCAAGGTCCCATGCTTCCAGGGACAAAGGTAAAGGTCGCATGCCAAGCAAGGCACGGAAAGAGCTCGCAGTGGAGACTTTTGTTCCATTTGATCAGGAAGAAGAGGAGGAGGAGGGAAGAGAGGCGAGAGAACATGATGGTGATGAAGAAGAAGAAAGACTTGAGGATGTCAGAGAAGGAGAGAGAGACGAGATACAAAATGAAGAATCGGGAGGTATCCCATCGTACTTCTCTTCTCATTGCCTTAACTTTCGCAGTCTTAATTGACCAATTCGTTCTTTTGTAGATGATGATGATGAGACCATCAGCGGCCTTTTGGCCAAGAGGCAGAAGAGGGGTTCTCACTCTGGCGTTTCCAACGAACCCATAGACGAGGACATCCTTGCCGAGTCCAGGAGAATAGCTGCGGAGGCTGCCGAGAGAAGAAGGAAGCGAGAAGAAGAGGAACTTGAACGCGTAAAGCAAAGGAGCTTAGAAGAGCAACACGTTGACGACTTAGTGCGTCCAACCAATGAGGAAAATGCGGTTCCAGAAGAGGCAGCTCTTGAAATTGACGAGGAGGATGTGGCTCCCGAAGAAGATGCGGCCGCTCTAGAGCAAGTCCAAGCGGACTTCGAAGAAATCGCAGGCGGTAACGAAGGTGGGATTTTTAATCTCGCAGTAACTTACCGAGATGTGATTGTTGGTGCATTAAAGCATGGTTTATCAAAAGCTGACATTCGCCGCTGGCTAGTAAGCAAGTGCGGCGAGCCTTTAGGTAATCATTTGAACGACATTTGTGAATTAGGTTTAATAACCCAAACATTACCATGACTGGTTCCTTCGCGCCCCAGATCATGCTCAGCTTAAAGATATACTTAATGAAGATACATTAATAGGCCATGGTTCCGCGTCCTTAGCCTACGACGCAGTTGCTGCAATCCCACCCTCGCGTGGAGGTGCTAACTCTTGGCTCATTAAAATGATAATAAAGTATTATTTAACACAATTTACCTCACATCGTCTTGTCTTGTGTCGCAGGTAATGCTGATGAAGCCATGCTGGGACAAAGGAATCATCCTTCTGCATCCTATGTCCCTGTGCCAAGTTCTCATACTGAGAAACCCGTCGCAGCTGCTGAGTATGCGGGAGAGCCCTTCGAGGACATCATCGAAGTTTCTGATGATGTCGAAGCTGATACCGTGTTGATGGAGGAAGATGTCAATGCTGCTGCTGAGGAAACAGAAGCAGATGCTGCTAATGCTCTCGCATCTGAAGGCATCCCTAATCAGGCTGCAACTTCTACCACAGTCGTGCCTCTGGCGAAGACTGAGCCTGCAGTGATTCTTCCTGCGTGGAACTTTTGGAGTTCGCAGGTCGGAGCTGCAATCGTGCCTGGTGCTACTTATACCCTTCCTGCCAACTATGAGGAGTTAGAGCTCGCAGCTGACAGGAGGGCAATGGAGCGAGGACAGTCTTCAGCTGCCCCGGCAATGCGCATTCCTTCTTTGCGCGAGATCCTTGAAGGAACTGGTATGTTGTGATTGTTGTTCGCATCTCGCATTCTTCATGTACAAATTTGATAACTAACTTGGTTTAACATTTCTTAGGGTTGAAGAAAGCTGACGTGGCATGGCTGGTTCGGATGCGTCTCTCCTATCCTCAATCATTTGTGAGGTCTCGGGAGATAGGGCCTTTCGACAGAAGGCTGTTTTGACCGAAGTCATCTGGATTTTGGAGCAGCTGTCTGCGGCCACACCTGCAGCCATTTCTCCTCAGAGCGCGGAGTTGCTTTTCGGCATGTGTCAAAACCTTCACGCCAAAGTTCAAGGCAAGCTGGGTTTTGGGTATCTCATCAAAAGAGTCACCCAGATTCGCGCAGCCGTGAATTTGAAGCGCGGCTTCCATAACCTCGCAGCTGAGGAGCAGAAGGTGGAGCAGCAAAAGCAGAAGGCTGAAGAGGCTGTGAAGCTCTTCCATGAAATGAGCGCCAACTACGAGCGATTGAAGCAAGAAGTGGAGCAAGTGGCAAACTTGTCACGTCAGTTCACTCCTGATGAATCCCTGGTCAAAGGCTTATTTTGAACAATAACAAATTTGTGTCGAACAAAATGCTAAAACATTACTGTAATGTTGCTAGGGTTTCTCCCCCCTCTTTTTTTCAAAAAGGAATTTGAATGCCTGTTTTGCCCTTCCCGGGATTTGCTTGAATATCTCTGTGCATATCAATTATGACGTCAGCTATTGATATTCTGCCTTGATTTTCACGCTAATTGCTTATCAGATAAACACACTTTCCTTGGGAAGTCCATCCGTATCATGACCTTCCGTCATTAATTAAGATACGCAACTGAATCGTCGTAGCTTTTAGTAGGGTAATTGAATGTTACCTCTTTTCAAGGCGTAAGTGATTGATGCTTACCCCTTTTCCAAGCTTTGCTGACTCAGCTAGAGATTTTAAGGGTCTCCGTTGGGTCTATATAAACCCTGCCTTTCACTGCTTGGGTCTTTCATCCCAAAATGTGGCTTGCCATGAGTCCCTACGACTGCTGGCTTCAATGCTTATCTCTCTTTGATTCATGGCAACTTGAAGTTGTGAAACTTGAGTTTGTGCTTTGTGCCATAGAAATAGCTTCCAAGATCTTCTTTACTTGGCTTATTGATCTTCATAAACATCATAAAGAAGAAGCACATAATCTGGCATGCTTGCTCGAAGAATTTTCTTCGTCTACTATGCTTGCAGGTCATGTTTCCGGCCTCCTCCCGGCGAGGTGCAGCGCCGTACTGACCTCGCTACCGATTCGTGATGAACGGCGGATTTCTCCTCTAGCTTTCCCGGAGGATGATCATTCGCCACCATGTTCTTGAACTCGGGGTGGCGAGCCATTATGCTCGTCTCCGTGGACAAGGAGCCTCTTGCCCTAGGAGTTGCTGTTTGCCTGTCCTTCGCTGGAACAGGTGGTTCCTCAGGCACATCTCTTAGGGTGTTGATCAGACAGAGGCCTTGTCAGATCCTGGGATCTTGAACATAGCGTCGCATAGATCTTGTAGCGTTAGTAGGTCGTTCGTTTTATAGGAACACCCTACTTGCTACAGATCTTTGGTCGCAGATCATTGTATCGCATAGCTTCTGTTAGGACCAGTAGGTCGACCCTCTTTTAGTAAGGATTCCCCCGATGTGTAACTTCCGCTTGTAGGCTGTTATTTAGATGCGTTGTAAGCCATGTTGGCTGTGTAACTAGCTCGGTCTTGAGCTTTTACGCTTGTAAGCTGCTTATCTAGACATATAATTTGTAAGTCATTTTGACTCATAATAATAAATCGCTTTGTTTGATTTGCTATCCTTGTTGCAATTTTCTCATGCATATTGGCAAGCTTTTCTGTAGTTTCGGATTCGCATTTTGTTATCGCTAAGATTTTCTATCCAGCGGATAGATTCGCAGGTTGAGACTCATTTATGAGAACTGTTGCCTTAGCAGATGAGTTTTTAGATCGTTCGAGATCGCATTTGCATAGCTTTGCTATCTTGGCAGATAGGCTTGAGAATCGTTTAGGATTCTAGTACGGTTGCTATCTTGACGGATAGGCTTTAGAGATCACTTAAAATCATACTTGCATAGTGCTGCTATCATGGCAGATAGGCTTAAAAGATCACTTAAGATCATACTCGCATAGGCTGCTATCATGGCAGATAGGCTTAAAAGATCACTTAGGATCGTATTCGCATAGGCTGCTATCACGGAGGATAGGCTTGAAGATCAATTAAGATCATATTCGCATAGGCTGCTATCGTGGCAGATAGGCTTAAAAGATCACTTAAGATCGCAGTGCTGCTATCACGGCAGATAGGCTTAAAAGATCACTTAAGATCATAGTGCTGCTATCATGGCAGATAGGCTTAAAGATCACTTAAGATCATACTTTCATAATGCTGCCATTGCGGCGGATGGGCTTTCGCTATTGAGAAACGATGAAATAAACAAAGCAATAAAGACAGCTTCAATCCTAAAGTTCTTCCCATTTGGGAGAAGTCTTTTTATTATAAAATACTCTCATATGGGAGAGATGAGATTATAATTCCCTCGTATGGGAGAGAAGATGCACGAGTTTTAGCAATACAGAGCATAAAGCAGAGGTTGTAATCTAACGCATATAATGAGAGAAGTTAAGTATAATACTTCTTAATCCAGCGCATGTTGACTGAGCTTGGGGTTGAGGTCGTCCCATGTAGCCTTTGTATGTTGCAGTAGCCACTATCAAAGACTTCTGTGACTTCGAAAGGTCCTTCCAAATTGGCTGCGAATTTTGGATGAGCCGCCTCTCGCATGCAGTGGTCCGACGCGCGCAAGACCAAATCTCCAAATGCGAAATCTCGACGTTGGACTGTTTTGTTGTACGAGCGAGCGATCCTTTCTTGGTATCGCTTGTTAGTCCTTTTAGCTTTCTCCCGCTTCTCTTCTAACAGGACCAAGTCATGATCGCGTTGATTGTCGTATAATGCATGGAAAGCCAGTCTCGCGGAGTTGACCTTCACCTCCGCAGGTACTACAGCTTCAGCCCCATAGCATAAAAGAAATGGCGAGACTCCTGTGGGCGTCCTTGGAGAAGTCCGATAGGCCCACAAGGCTATGTTCAAAGAATCAGCCCATTTCTTGTGGTCATCCGCCACCATCTTGCTCAAGATTCTTAGCAACGTCTTGTTGGTTGCTTCCTGTTGAATCGATAATTCCCAAGTATAGGAATATCGTTCTAAGTAGTACCCGTGTAAGAACGGGGTCGATTTCCACAAGGATTGGGTAGGAGATTTAAACACTCTAAGCTAACTAGTAAACTTACTAAGCAACTAACTAAATCAACAAAACAAGTTTCCCAAAGGCTTTAGAGCTAGCCAAGCTTTGAATCCACCACTCAAGTGATGGAGCAAGAGTTGTTGATATTGCTAGAGCAAATAACTAAGAAAGAAAACAACTACTAACACTATTACTAATATGATTCAAACAAGTTTGTCAAGAAGAGAGTAAGTTGGGTCAATCAATTCCAATAGATGCCTTGTGTGTGAGCATCAACACCCAAAGTTTATGTCAAAGAAAAGCATGGATTATATAGCAAGAGGATTTTGTCTAGCTCTTGTATTCAAGAGTGAAATGCAAAATCGAGTTATGTCAAGCATCTTTCATATGGAAACGCTCTCGTTTACATATGAAAGATCAAGCCACAATTCGGATTTGATATTCAACACTTGAACACTACGAATTCGACATCCAACTTATAAGACTAGAAGAACAATTGAACTTCTCACACACAAGTCATCTATCTTCATCAATCAAACCCAACAAGTAGCTTAGTTGTTCATATTCAAGAGCAAGACACAAGAATCAAGAGTATTCATGAAAATAGTCATTATATTCAAGCTCAAATACTCTTCAATTCCACCAAATAACACCAACTTGCTACCAAATGATGAACAAACTACTAGCAACTTGATACCAACACACTCTAATCAATCTAAACCAGCTAACAATCCAAATTCATCAACTAACAGCAGCTAAATGCGAATCAATTCACAAAACAGTGCTCCAAAACAGTGCTCAAAACAGAGCAAAATCGAACCCAGATTGAATTCGAGCTCTCTCTCTTTCCCTTGGTTGTCCTTGGCTCCGCAGCAGCTCAGAACGAGCTCGGATTCACCAAGAACAACCCAGCAAGTGAAGACCCGAGAGAGAGAAGAGAGAGAGGCAGAGTTTCCCGTCCAAAAACAGGGGTACCAGAGAGCCCCTTCGATTTCTTCAGGTTGGGTTTATATAGATGGTTCTTCTAGTTTGCTTGGCCTCCAAGAAGTCGTCTCCACCCTTCGATTCGTCCAATTCATCATGAATCGTTGATTTTCAGAACCTTCAAGAACCCTAGCTAATTTGGGGCTTTTTGTTTGAGTTGTTCTTGGGCCGAATTGAGTGAAGAGGGAGGTAGAGATTGGGCTGGGGAGCGTTTTGGTCTTGGTTTTGTGCGATTTGGTGAAGAGATGAAGCCGGGGTGGAGCTAGGAGGAAGCTTCGTCGAGCCAACAATGGAGGAAGGCTGGTTCGTGCGTGCGTCTGTTCTTCAGGTCGGGGAGAGAGAAAGATGCGTGAGAGGGATAAGCTGTTTCGCAGAAACTTCACCCGGCTCCCCCCTAACTTGGTAAAATGTTTTAAAAGGCCCGGTTCCTTACTTAAAAGCTTCTGAAAATAACAATCTGACCCCCAATCCGTTAAGTATCCTTCAAATAAGCCATTAAAACGTTTCAAAACTTGCATTTAAGCCCCACTTCCGTTAGTTTCTTCTCAAATAACCCCATAGATGCAACTTTGGCCTTGTAATGTGGCCTCTTGGCTTCTAAATCTTCATTTTTGGCCTCTATCTTCCCTTGTTCTCTTCATTTAAACCCTTGAAACCTCTCTTTAACTTGCTAATTCTTGCTTTGTCTTCAACTTTAGCCACGTTATCACTTGACTTCTTCAAATTAAGCTTTCAAATTCCTCATTCAAGCTAGCCCCTTGCGTTCTTAATCACTTCTTTGCCTACAAAATGAGAGAAAACAACCAAAACTACGAAAACAAGCATAAGTCTAGAAAGAGAGATAAAATAGATAAATTACACATATTAGCAAGTTAAGAAGAGTTCGTTAACATACTAAAATATGCAATTTTAATTCATCAACACTTCCGCTTGACCATTCCCCTTCGGATAGTAAGGAGTAGAACATATCTGCCTTATGCTGTACTCTGCTAGTTTCGCAGCTACCTGGCGATTAACAAAGGGAGTGCCATTATCTGAGAGAATGTTGTTTGGAATTCCGAACCTGCATATGATGTTCTCTTGGATGAAATGAACCACGACTAGCGCATTTACTGTCTTTAGTGGTATTGCCTCTACCCATTTGTTGAACAACTAGGTCGCGGTGAGAATGAACTGATTCCCGTGCGAGGTTGGTCGGATGGGCCAAAAAAATCCAAAGCCCAAGTATGGAACGGCCACGGTGTTCCCAACGCATGTAGATCTACAGCAGGAGCATGCACTAGGTTACCTTTGAATTGACACTCCTGGCACCGTCTTACTTTAGTGCGGCAATTTGCTTCCATGGTGGGCGAGAAGTAACCGACCGAGAGGAGCTGTCTGCATAACTTCGCACCTCCCTGGTGTTCCACTTGATGAGAGAGGTCCATCACTTCTTGCGCCTCTTTGCTGTCTAGACATCGCAGCAGGTTACCCTCATGGCCCCTGCGCCAGAGCATGTTTTCTTGCACCACATACCGTGCTGCTTTTCTCTTTAGCTTCTCGGCTTCTTTTCTCGACTCAGGCACAATACCTTGTGTGAGAAAGTCAAATAGTGGCTTCCTCCAATCCACATCATCATCGGTCAGAGCAATTGATAAAGAGTCCTTGATCAGTGCGCAACTCTCGCAATTTCCCTGGATCAATGCTGCGGCCATTGACATGTCCAGCCAGTGAATCCCATACCTCTGAGCTTTCCGATAGATTGACACCTCACTTTCCCCACAAGCATGTTGGTGAATCTTCTCTAACAGCGCTTGTCCCTCCTGCTCCGAGACACATCGCACGCGTCCTCCGTCAACGCCGAGGATGTTCGTACTTCAATCGAGATTCTCGCACGACATTTATCCGCACTAACCTTGGATCCCAAGGTAGCTAAAGCATCAGCATGCCTATTGTCCGCTCTAGGTTTGTGCTCGTACCTGACGTCGCAGAACTGCTGCACCAGTTTCTGTACCAAGGTCCGGTAGGGCAACAAGTTGATCTCCTTCAAACCATACTCGCCCGAGGCTTGTTTGACGATTAGCTTGGAGTCTCCCATAACCGTCAAGTTGCTTACTTCTAGTGCCCTCGCTGCGCGAAGACCTGCGATGAGAGCTTCATACTCTGCTTCATTGTTAGTGAGTGCGAAGTCAAGCTTTGCTGACATCTGTATGACCTCTCCATCTGGTTTGGTCAAGACTATCCCAATGCCTCCACCTTTCCTTGTTGACGAGCCATCGAAATGGAGCGTCCAATAGGGCAACTCAACTGCGTAGATTTCAGGTCCCTCCAGTTCTTCTTCAATCACAGGCTCATGACTGTTATCAGGGAACTGTGCTAGCAAATCTGCCACCGCTTGCAACTTGATCGCCTGGGGTCGAACACACGTGATATCATATTGAGAAATGGTCATATACCATTTTGCCAATCTTCCCCCAGGAGTAGTGTGAGTCAGAAGATACCGTATAGGATCACTCCTTGTGACCACCACCACTTTGTGCGAAGCAAAATAGTGCTTTAACTTCTCTATTACAAAGAATAAGGCAAGGCAATGACGTTCGATGTCCGTGTACCTTGATTCTGCTGGCTGTACTATGCGAGAAATTTAGTAGATCGGCCTTTCTTGCCCCTCATACTCCTGAGCCAGGAGTGCCCCTATGGACCTCTTCGTTGACGTCAAGTACAACAAGAGTGGTGATCCGAGCTGAGGTGAAATCATTACCTTTGACGATGTCAACAGGTCCTTTAGCCTTCCAAACGCAGCTTCATTCTCCATAGTCCAGTTATATAGAGCATCCTTCTTGAGAAGATCGCTGAAACAGAAAGTGATTTCGGCGATCGCTGGGATGAACCTTCGCAGGTAGGATAGTTTTCCCAAGAAGGTCTTCAAGGTACTTTGGTTGTGCGGCGTCGTCATGCTAGTGATCGCCGATACTTTCGCAGGATCAGGTTTTATTCCTTGACGATGTACCACACATCCCAGGAATTTCCCCGATGTTACTCCGAATGCGCACTTCATGGGGTTCATCTTTAGTTGAAAGCTTCTGCATCTGTTGAACACTTTCCGCAAATCCCCCAGGTGGTCTGCCTCTTCCTTGGATTTGACAACTAATTCATCCACGTAGAATTCTACTTCCTTGTGCATCATGTCGTGAAACAGGGCCATCATGGCTCACTGGTAAGTTACGCCTGCGTTCTTGAGACCAAAAGGCATAACCGTGTAATTGAAGACTCCCACCGGAGTGATGAATGCGGTTTTCCGTGCATCTTCGGGGTCCATTTTGATCTGATTGTACCTACTAAAGCCGTCCATGAAGCTGAACATGCGATGACCCGCGGTCGAATCAATAAGCAGGTCGATGTTGGGAAGTGGAAAATCATCTTTTGGGCAAAAACGATTAAGATCCCGGAAATCCACGCAAATGCGAAGCTGCCCATTCTTCTTCACCACAGGCACAATGTTAGCCAACCATGTGGGATGGTGATTCGGCTCGATGAACTTGGCATTAAGAAGTTTGACAACTTCTTGCTTGATCTTAATGTTAAGCTCCGGTCTAAAGCTTCTCGTGCTCTGCTTTACCGGTTTGGATCCCGGGATCACATCTAACCGGTGCATGGTGATGCTCGTGTCCAGACCAGGCATTTCATCGTATTCCCATGCGAACACGTCTTTGTACTCAGTCAGAAGTTGTAGCAATCTTTCCTCCTCCTCGCCTGTGAGGTCCGCACTTAGAAAGACTGGCCTCTTCTTTTCTTTGCGGCCTGGGTTTGTCCTCCATGCATTCGGGTGCTTCTTTTAGCTTCGCCTCTAAAACACTTGGCGTAGGTTTGTCTGGTTCCGTAACCTGCTCAATTTGATTGATTTGCTCAGGGATATCCCCATGCCCGCGTGAGGACACCCCCGCGCACCTTCATATGCGATAGCATTTCTTCCTGTTGGCGTAGAAACTCTCTATCTCCTTGCCTTCAGGATCATGTTTTGCTATCCTTTTCAGAGTATACACGTTCTTTCGCTGGTAGGCAATCCGCGACACCTCTTCTCGCGTAGGCGGCTTTTCCTTGGCTTCCTCTCTTGTTACCATTACTCCTGCGGGTGACTGATCTTTAATGTCCTCCCATCGAGGCAAAGGAGTGGGGTTGAACGGCCCCGGCTTTTGCTCATCTGCCATCTCAGTGAACCATACCGCCTCACTGAGATGCGCCTCATCCATGTTGAAAGGATTTATCGAAGCTGGTATCTCGACTATCCTATCATTCCAGATGGCCTTCATCACTTGGTGGGTCGTGGACGGGACCGCATCGAAGCGATGAATCCATGCTCGACCTATGATCATATGATACATAGTGTTCGCATCAATGACATAGAATTTTGCTGAACACTTGATTTTGCGGATCTGGACGCCCAGACGGATCCATCCTATCGTCATTCTGGAGTCGCTTCCGAATCCCATCAGCGGGGACGGACGCTTTACGATCTTATGCTCTGGAATTCCTGCTAATTTCAGAGTGTTGAGCGAGACAAGGTTAACTGCCGCTCCTCCATCAACGAACGCTCTTTTGAACTCCACACCATTGATAATTGTCGTTACATACAGAGGCTTTTGGTGGCTTGCGTCTGTCTTCTTGTCGCTTGCGGAGTAGGTTATGACCTTTTCTGTAGAGCGAGATGCCCTGACAACCTTTCCATTGGAGAATACGATATCCTCCTCGTAATATTCTGCTATTCTCAGAATTGCCTTTGTCATCTCCTTCCGGCATTTCTCTGAGAAGTTCATCTCATTAAAGAACATGCTGAACCCGTGCGACCCCTTCATCCGATCAGCACGTTCGTCCTCTGTGTCTATACTGTAATCCTCGTCGTTTTGGATCTCGGCAATGATGGGTAGACCATCCTCCGCAACCTCTTCAAGGTCCACAATCGAGATCATGGAGACCTCTTTGCCTTTCGGCTCTTGCTCCGCATGGGCAGGCAGTGGATTGTTTCGCACGTCCTGCTTTTGATCGCTGACAATCAATTCGCCATTTTTCATCTTTTGGCTTACCATGATTATGAGCTTCTTGCAGTCAGCCGTGGGGTGCATGACCTTCCCGTGACAGTCGCACCACTTCGGATCCCTTACCATCTCCTTGGAGGGTGCCCTTTCGAGCGGCGGCAGGACACCATCCTTACGCCATTGTCTTCACAGGTCACTCGCTTCCTCTACCGAACATGGCAGAGGTGGCGCATCGAAGTTCACTACCTTTGGCTGCTTTTGGGGCAAGACCTTATTCACTTCAGCCTCATGTCCTCTCTTGTAGCTGAACCTCCCAATTTTGAAAGTGGTCCCGCTCGGGGATCTCTCAGGGGCGTTCCTCTTTTTCTGCCTCTCGACTATAGGCTCAATATTTTTCGTGCATTCGATCAGCTTCGAAAATGTAGGTGTTTGCAGGTTGATAAGCATACCTTTATACTCGTCTCGCATGCATTGCAGGCATATCTCCACGAGTCTGCTTTCGAGTATCACATCTTTGCATTCCAAGGACTTGGCCCTGAACTTCTTGATGAACGTCACTCCATCCTCCTCGCGCTTCTGGTACATCCGCGAAAGATGAATCATTGTCACCTTTTCTTCCATCTGGAAGAACTTAGTGTAAAACATCTGAACCATATCGTCCCAGGTCTTTACAGATCCGGCCTCCAACGTCCTGTACCACTTGTAGGCCACGTTCCCCAAGGATTTCGGGAACTCGCGCATCAGCAGCTTAGGATCAGCCCCGTACGGCCCCATTACATCAATGAAGCGCATAACATGCTCATGGGCGTTCCCATTGACATCTTCGAACTTGTCCCATTTAGGAGCTTTGTACCCGGCAGGGTTAGGCATGAGGTAGATCTCCCTTGGAATAGGTGGATCGTTGTCAAGCTTCGGGATAATGGTGTCCGCGAACGATTGGTGAGCCAGAATGGTTTCTATGCGTCGTTGCAGCGACGTCATACACTCCGGAGCACTTCCCTCAGCAGCAAGAGGAGGTGTTGCCGCAGGCGGAGGCGACACATATGTCACGGGAGGGCTAGGAACATATTGTGAGTTCACGTTGCCCCACGTTACCGATGGAGGGGGCAAGGGGTATTGTGAGGCCGGATTAGGTACCAAAGTTGGAGGTTGAGGAGCGTGAGTAGCAAGAGGCAACATTTGACCTGTTGACCCCTGAATTGAGGGTAACTGCATAGTTGCTGGTGGAGTTTGCAGGTTAGGATTGGGTGGTGTGGTTGACACTCCCAATCCTTGAGTGGTGGAGGCTCCTCCTCCTTGAGAGACGGTGGTGGCTGGTGCGGGATTTAGGGCGAGAGTTCCTAGAATAGCCATTATCCGTTCCAGTTGTGCAGATTGAGCTTTGAGGGCCTTTGCCTGGTTCTGGATGGTGGCATCCAAAGCCTCTATCGTCGGAGCTTCACCGGTGGTTGTAGGAGTACGGCGGGCCTCCTCTCCCGAGGTGGTCTCCGTGGAAGGCGATCTGTTACTGACATCATCTTCATGAGACATGGTTGCTTGCAATGGTAAGTTCACGTCGGGTTCACCAAAATGTGTACAAGAGAATCCGGAAGAGAGAACTCTGTGTACACCAAGGGCAGAGAATAGAAATGGCACAGGAAGTGTTGGGTTGTGTGTAGGGAGAGAGTAAGGTGATAGTACTGTGAGAGAGAGAGACAGGATTTTGGCAGAGCTTTCGCGTATCTTGGGTCGTTCGTCCCTTGTATGGAAGGGTTAATGATGCTATATATATAACGGAGAATGTAACCGTTGCAGTGTGGTTAATGCAGCCATCAATGGCGGCTTAATTAGCTTAACCACAACGGCACGTTCGTCCGCGTATATAGGGACCGTTACAGCACGTTATCCGCGTATACCGGAACCGTTATGGGGTTGACCGGGTTTGACCAGGTCTATGAAGCTCATGCCATAAATCTCTCAAAAGCAGTTACTAGGGGTCGCGTGCGGGCTTGGTTGTCGCTCGCACGCGATAGGACTTACTCTAGCCTCCAAACCACTAAGTCCCTACAAGTCCCGTGCGGTGGTATGCGAGGGCCCTGTCTCGCAGCCCCCACGTGGATCAGCGCGGCTGGTGATCCAGTGTGTGTGGAGCACATTATGGTGTGCTGGATGATCGCCACGTGGCTAAGATCTTCTTGTTTAGAAAGCACTATCTACACCCGTCTTTTTTAGTGCAGACCTCGCAAGTTACGAAGAGGCAAGATTGCTGCAACTGCTGACTTACTACAAAGACGTGTTTGCCTGGGAATACGATGAAATGCCTGGTTTGGACGCAAGCATCACTATGCACAGGATAGATGTTATCCGAGGATCTAAACCAGTAAAGCAAAGTACAAGAAGCTTCAGGCCGGAGATAAATGTAAAAATCAAGCAAGAAATTGTCAAGCTGTTGACTGCCAAGTTTATCGAGCCGAATCATCATCCTACCTGGTTGGCCAACATTGTTCATGTGGTAAAAAAGAATGGGCAGCTTCGCATTTGTGTAGACTTCAAAGATATCAACCGCTTCTTTCCCAAGGATGATTTTCGTTACCTAACATCGATATGCTCATCGATTCTACTGCTGGTCATCGAATGTTTAGCTTCATGGATGGTTTCAGTGGATACAACCAGATCAAAATGGACCCTGAAGATGCACGGAAAACCGCGTTCATCACGCCGGTGGGATTCTTTAATTACACGGTTATGCCGTCCGGGCTCAAGAACGCAGGCGCGACCTATCAGCGAGCAATGATGGCTCTATTCCATGACATGATGCACCAGGAAGTGGAGTTTTATGTTGACGATTTGGTTGTCAAGTCCAAAGAGGAAGCGGACCATTTGGGGGACCTGCGTAAAGTATTTGAAAGATGCAGAGTTTCCAGCTAAACATGAATCCCTTGAAGTGTGCATTCGGAGTGACTTCAGGGAAGTTCTTGGGATGCGTAATACATCGCCAGGGCATCGAGACTGACCCCGCGAAGGTATCAGCTATCACAAGCATGACGACGCCACACAATCAGAGTACTCTGAAGACGTTTCTGGGGAAATTATCTTACCTACGGAGATTCATCCCAGCAATTGCAGAAATAACCTTTTGCTTCAGGGACCTTCTCAAGAAGAATGATGTGTACAATTGGACAGAGGAACATGAGGTCGCGTTTGGGAAGCTAAAGGACCTTCTGACATCGCCAAGGGTAATGATCGCACCGCAGCTTGGATCGCCGCTTCTGTTGTACATGACGTCGACAAAGAAGTCTATAGGGGCGCTTTTGGCTCAAGAATATGAAGGGCAAGAAAGGCCGATTTACTATATTTCTCGCATAGTGCAGCCAGCTGAATCAAGGTACACAGATATCGAACGCCATTGTCTTGCCTTATTCTTCGTAATAGAAAAGTTAAAGCACTATTTCGCCTCGCACAAAGTTGTGGTGGTTACAAAGAGCGACCCCATACGGTATCTCTTGACTCACACCTCTCCCGGAGGAAGATTGGCAAAATGGTATATGACCATTTCCTAATACGACATCACGTGTGTTCGACCACGCGCAATCAAATCGCAAGCAGTGGCGGATCTTCTGGCGCAGTTCCCGGATAACAGCTATGAGCCCATGATCGTAGAGGAACTAGAAGGACCCGAGATCTATGCAGTCGAGTTACCTTATTGGACGCTTCATTTTGATGGATCGTCAACAAGGAAAGGTGGAGGAATTGGAATTGTTTTGACTAAACCAGATGGGGAGGTCATCCAAATGTCCACAAAACTTGATTTCCCGGTAACCAATAATGAAGCAGAATATGAGGCCCTCATCACTGGTCTCCGTGCGGCCAGGGCAGTGGAAGTAAGCAATCTGACGCTTATGGGGGATTCCAAGTTAATCGTCAAACAAGCTTCAGGGGAGTACGTATTGAAAGAGGTAAATCTGTAACCCTGTCGGACTTTGGTGCAGAAGCTGGTACAACAATTCTGCGATGTTAGGTACGAACACACGCCTAGAGCTGATTATCGGCATGCTGATGCTTTAGCCACTCTGGGATCCAAAGTGAGTACAGACAAATGCCCTGCGAGAATCTCGATCCAAGTCCGAATATCACCGGCATTGACAGAGGACGCATGCGAGGATGATTTCATGGATGCCGAAGATTGAAGGAAACCGATATTGCATGCAATTGCTGAGGGGACGAGAAAAGAGAACTGGGCATCCACTAAGGGATACTGTATACATGATAACGCCCTCTACTACAAAGGCCTAGGAGGAATACTCATGCGATGCGTCTCGCAGCAAGAGGGGCAAGCGTTATTGGAAAAGATTCACCAGCACACGTGTGGAGAAGGTGAGGTGTTGATTTATCGAAAAGCCCAAAGATATGGAATTCATTGGCCGGATATGTCAACAGCTGCTGCGATAATTCAAGGGAATTGTGAAAGCTGCACATTGATCAAACATTCTCTAACAATCACTTTGGTCGATGATAACACGGACTGCAGAAAGCCACTCTTCGATTTTCTCACAGAAGGAATCGAGCCTGAGCAAAGGAAAGAAGCCGAGAAACTGAAAAGAAAGGCGGATCGATACGTGGTACAGGAAAACATACTCTGGAGAAGGGGTCATGAGGGTAATCTACTTCGATGCCTAGATAACAAAGAAGCACAAGAGGTGATGGATCTATCTCACCAAGTAGAGCATCAAGGGGGCGCGAAGCTATGCAGACAGCTCCTCACACTTGGTTATTTTTGGCCCACAATGGAGGCGGATTGTCGCACCAAAGTAAGGAGATGCCAGGAATGTCAATTTAAGGGCAACCTCATACATGCCCCTGCCGTAGACCTACACGCATTGGGGACGCCATGGCCATTCCACACTTGGGCTCTAGATTTTGTTGGCCCCATTCGACCGGCCTCACATGGGAACCAGTTCATCTTGACTGCGACTGAGTTGTTTACTAAGTGGGTGGAGGCAATACCGCTCAAGACAGCTAACGTGCTCGCAATGGTGAATTTCGTTCAAGAAAACATCATATACAGGTTCGGAATCCCCAACACAATCCTTTCGGATAATGGCATGCCATTTGTAAATAGACAAGTAGACGCAAAACTAGCAGAGTACAACATAAGGCAGGTCTGTTCCACTCCTTATTTTCCGAAAGGGAATGGTCAAGCAGAAGCAACAAACAAGACACTACTAAGAATTCTGAGCAAGATGGTTGCAAACGATCACAAGAAATGGTCGATTCTTTGAACATAGCGTTATGGGCACATCGAACTTTGCCGAGGACTCCCACAGGAGTCTCCCCGTTCCTTTTATGCTATGGAGCTGAAGCTGTTGTACCGGCGGAGGTGAAAATCAACTCTGCGAGATTGGCCTTTTGATACATTATATGACAATCAACGCGACCAAGACTTGATCTTGTTGGAGGAGAAGCGAGAGCAAGCTAAGCGGGCTAACAAGCGGTACAAGGAGAGGATCGCTCGCGCATACAACAAAACAGTCCAACATCGAGATTTCGCGGTTGGGGACCTGGTTTTCCGCGCTTCAGATCATTGCATGCGGGAGGCAGCCCATCCAAATTTCGCAGCTAACTGGGAAGGACCATTCGAAGTTAAAGAAGTCTTTGACAGTGGTTACTGCAAAATACAGAGGCTTCATGGGACTGCCACAACCCCAAGCTCAGTCAATATGCGCTGGATTAAAAAGTATTATCCTTAAAACTCTCTCTTTACATACATCGGATTCAAATGTCTATTGAAATGTATGTCTAAGTACTCTGATAGATTCATGCATTGTTTCCTCCCATATGACGAACTTGTAATCTTGCCTCCCCCATATGAGGGACTTGTAATCTTGCCTCTCCCATATGAGGGTGCTTTTAATAAAAAGAATTCTCCCATACGAGAAGAATTTTTATTACCTTAGTCGTCTCGTATCATCTATTTACTTCTCTGCTTATTTACAACAAAAGCATATCTGCCAAGATAGCAGCCGTAATACGCGATCTTATGCGATCCAAAGCCTATCTGCCGAGATAGCAGCAATGTTCAAAAGCGATCTTAAGTGATCTAAAATCCTATCTGCCTAGATAGCAGCCATAACGCATGATCCTATGCGATCCAAAGCCTATCTGCCGAGATAGCAGCAACGTTCAAATGCGATCTTAAGTGATCTAAAAGTCTATCTGCCTAGATAGCAGCCATGATATATGATCTTAACTGATCCAAAAGCCTATTTGCCTAGATAGCGGCCATAATACACGATCCCATGCGATCCAAAGCCCATCTGCCGAGATGACAGAAGTGATCTTAACTGATCTGTAGGCCTATCTGCTTAGATAGCAAGCTATAGCAACAACGCCTTGTGCGAATGCAAAATTTATCAAGCTTGAAATAAAGAATTATTCAGGCGAACATCCGAATGCAAAAGGCGAAAGAAACATAACTTTTTTATATCCAACACGCATGCGATATTATAATTTGTTGTATCAAACAAGAACAGCAAATACTAAAGTGCATTTCATTAATAGTCAAAATGACTTACAAAATATGTCTAGATAGCAGCTTACAAGCGAAAATTTTATACTAAGAAAATTCTTACTATAAAATGAACGGCCTACAAACGCTAACAAAGGCTACGCGACGCTATTGTCGAGGTCCTATATCTGAACAAGGCTCTTGACTGGTCTTCTGCCCAAAAAATGTGCTAGATGAACCCCATGTCCAGGCGGATGCGGCAGTGAAGAGCAAGTGGAGAACAGCTCCTGGGGCAGAAAGCTTATTGTCCAAAGAGACGAGCGCCATGGCTCGTCACACCTTGTTCAAGAACGTGGAGGCAAATAGTTCTCCTCCAAGAAAGCTAGAGGAAAAACATTCCATCCATTACGAGTCGGTAAAAAGGTCAGTATGGAACTGCACCTCGCCGGAAGGCAGCCGGAGATACGACCTGCAAACATAATAGACGAATAAGAATCTTCGTAGAAGCATGAGGTATTGTCTATATCTTCTTCAAAGCAATCATGAAGAACAGTAAGATTTATAAAGAAGATTTTGCAACCTATTTCTATGGGACAAGGCACAAACTCAGATTTCACAACTGGAAATTGCCATGACTCAACAAAAGACAAGCAATGAGGCCAGCAGTCGTAAGGACTCATGGCAAGCCACATTTTGGATGAAGAACCCAAGCAGCAAGAGGCAGGGTTTATATAGACCTCAGGGGGACTCTTCAGTTCCCTAGCTGAGTCAGCAAAGCTTGGAAAATGGGTAAGAATCAATTACTTACGTCTCAAAAGAGGTAAAATTCAATTACCCTACTAAAGGCTATGACGATTCGGTGGCACGCCCTAATTAATGACGGAAGGTCATGGTAAGGATGGGCTTCCCAAGGAAATCAAGCTTATCTAATAAATAATTAGCGCGAAAATCAAGGCAGATACGTCGCTATGTGACGTCATAATTGATACGCATTAGGATATTCGTGCAAATCCCCAAAAGGAAAAAATGGGACATGGAGTTCCAGATAAAAAAAGGGAGAAACACTACCCCTATAATAATATTTTGTTCTAAACAGATATTTTTGTTTCTAAAACAAATCCTTGATCAAAGGGTCCTCTGGAGAAAATGAGAGCGACATCTCTCTTTCTTGGTCCACTTCTCGCCTTAGCTGTTCGTACTTGCCGTTCATCGCATGAAAGAGGTTGACACCTTCTTCAGCCTTCTACCTTTGTTCCTCTACCTTCCGCCTTTTCGGATGTGAGGTTGTGGTAGCCGCGCTTCAAACTCACAGCTGCGAGAATTTTGGTGATCCTGTTGAGGAGATACCCGAAGCCCAGCTTGCCTTGAACTTTAGCTTGAAGCCCTTGGCATGTGCTAAAAAGCAGCTGTGCACTGTGAGGAGAAATCGCCGCAGGAGTGGCTACAGACAGTTACTCTAGAATCCAGATGGCTTCGGTCAAGAAAAGCCTCCTGTCATACGACTCTATCTCTAGAGATCTCGCGAATGACCAGGGGTATGACAGGCGCATCTGAATTAGTCAGTCCACATCAGCTTGCTTCAATCCTGATAAATTTGATTCAAGCTTAGAGCATGAAAGCTTTTAAATAAGGGTGTAGAATGCGATAAATGGTAACATACCAGTCCCTTCAAGGATTTCACGCAAAGAGGGCATGCGCATTGCTGGGAAAGCTGAAGTCTGTCCTCGCTCCATTGCTCGCCTGTCAGCTGCGAGCTCGAGCTCATCATAGTTGGTGGGAAGAATATATGTCTTAGCAGGCGCAACAGCAGCTCCAACTTGCGAGCTCCAAAAACTCCATGCTTGGGGAACCTCCAGAAGCTCTACCTCTGTTGAAGGAACAACAATAGTGGCAGCTGTTGCTTGGCCAGGAACTTCTTCGGCTGCGAGGGGCTCTTGTGGCTCAGGAGCATTCATTTAAACATCAATATTTGCATGCGATGTTGTGTCTTCCATGACTTGTTCATTTTCATGAACTTCATCTCCAGCACCGTCTGTTTCCATTTCCTCAACTGCAGCATCAGCGTCTTCCTCTCTTAGCACGGTGTCAGCTTCGATATCATCAGATACCTCAATGATATCCTCCAAAGGCTCTCCTGCATACTCAGTAGCTGCGACAGGCTTCTCAACGTAAGGGCTTCGCCCTGGAGCATAAGATGTAGGAGGCTGACCCCTTTGCTCCGGCACGTCCTCTGCAGCATCGCCTGCGATACAAGACAGAAAATAGTGACGTAACTTGTATTACACAGTGTTTTGTTATTTTAATAGATCAAAAGCGGGCACCTCCACACTTAGGTGGGATCGCAGCACCTTCATCATATGTTAAAGACGCGACACCATATCCTACTAAAGTATCTTCATTAAGCACATCTTTAAGGTGAGCATGACCTGGGGTGCGAAGAAACTCGTTACAATGATGACGGGGTTACTAAGCCTGGTTTACAAACATTTCTTGAATGATTACCTGAGGGTTCACCACACTTGCCTACTAGCCATCGGCGAATATCAGCTTTTGATAAGCCATGCTTTAACGCACCAGTAATCACTTCTTGGTAAGTCACAGCAAGGTTGAAAATCTCACCTTGTTTTCCACCTGCGATTTCCTCAAAGTCTGCTTGAGCTTGTTCCAAAGCAGCCGCATCTAAATCATCAACTTGATCCACCAAGTCATCAAGATGCTATTCTTCTAAACTTCTCCTCTTTATGAGCTCGATCTCATCTTCTTCTCGCTTCCTCCTTCTCTATGCGGCTTCCGCAACCGTTCTTTCAGACTCAGCAAGGATATCTTCGTCTATGGCTTCGCTGGAAACGCCAGAGTGAGAACCCTTGGTTTTCTTCTTTTTCTTGGACAGAAGGTCGCCGATGGTTTCTGTGTCATCACCTGCAAAATAATAATCTATTCAACAACTATTGCAAGAGATAGAGTACGAAGAAGATAAGTTTGTTTGAGATACCTTCCGAATCTTCTTCTTGTATCTCACCTCTTTCTTCTTCTCCTTCGCTTTCGACTCTTTCTTCTTCATCATCATCTCTTCCTCTCACTTCTCTCCTCTCATCCTCCTCTTCCTCGTGATCAAAAGGAACAAAAGTCTCGACTGCGAGAGCTTTCCGCGCTTTGCTTGGCATGCGACCTTTGCCTTTGTCCTTAGAAGCAAGAGACTTCGCAGGAGATGAAGTTGGAGCACTCTTAGGAGGTGAGGAGATTGCAATACCCTTCTGCTTTTGTCTCTTGGCCCTCGGGGCAACATCTGCTGGAGGAGACGGAGCATCCCTGGGAGGAGGCAGAGTCGGGGTATTGTCTATTAGCGAGTCAGCGAATGCATCCATTACCTCACGAATCCGAGCCTCTACTGGGGGAGCCATTCCCATTGTTAACAGAATTTTCTTGCCCTGTTTTCTCGCGGCAACGATAGTGTTGATTAGTGATTTGGAGCGCTCTCAAGATGCGAACCTCCGCAGATAGCACTAAAATAGAAAATGGGGAATAAACTTCAATACAATAAGAAAAGGGAGCTTAGCATGCAAAGAGGACATTGTTTACCTTGGAAAAATCTTCGCTGTACTAAATAATATGCGAAGCACCATCCCTAACAGCGGTCATCTTCTCCTCGAGAATGGTGGATGGGCACAAGTGATTGTCAAGATCCAACAAAGAGTAGAAGCCATACTGAGAATCATCCAAACTGCAATTAGGACGGAATGGGAAGGTATTCCTCTTGATTGTAGGAGCTCTGCTGGGCTGAGGAGCCGACTGCGTCTCGAACCTGGCCTGCTGAGTAGTCCAGTAAGCAACCCAATTTTTGGAGAGGCGACCTACACGGCCACCTGAAGGTTGAACGAAGGGCAAGTTGCTCCGGAAGATCGTTTCGCACTCGCTAGACAGCAGTCGCTTTTAGCAGCCTCTTACGATTGATCTAGGCCAAACGGAAGGCGCCACTGCATCAAAGCCAAACTGGGGAGAAACGCGAGTTGGATCAACGTCGACTGTGATCCTTTCATACCTGGGAGTAAGTTCAGGAACACACTCAGCAAGATCAGGGAGAGAACCCCTTAAAGACCAGCAGAAGAATTCGCGATAGCGCTCATGAAAGCGCTCATGACCTTCGAAAAGGAGCTCTTCTGAGAAAGCAAGAGATTTGGTGGGATACAGCTTCGGGAACCATCGCACATTCTGTATACGCGTGACATAGGGCCTAGCTCTAAACTTGCTCCGGTCATCGCATATCAGGCTCCAGGTGCACTTGGGAGGATTGGTTCTAAACCATCGAGCAGCTCTCCCACTGGAAAGTTAATCCTCCGCACCTGGGACACACCACTTGCTGGGCCTAGAAGGAACATGAGCATAGGAGGGCCATCACTCCAAAACCCACATGGTCAGGAATGCGATGTTAACATAAGTCAGCACATCAAGACGACCGCGAGAGTCCTTGATCGCCACTGCCAATTGGTCCGATCTGTGATATAAAGTGCCCAAGACCAGAGGCCCAAGTGCGACTCTCTCGCCGAGGGCCAACTTGACAGCAAGAGGGGGGACATGATAAAAAACCCCATCATGAGGGTGACCATCGATCAGGTACCTTGACAGCCAGGCACAGAGGAAGCCACACAAGGTTAGATGGTACCCTTTGCCATTTACATAATTTTTCGCATTTGGATTCTTGTCCAGAAGTTTCTTGGTGATACTAATATTCGCATAGTCGCGAAAGAAGTATTGCACCCATTTGCCCCAGGTGTTCTTCGCAGATGTATCAACAAGAAACTTCTGGATCATTCCTCCATGTGCTTGTATAGAGAAAGTTCTGGATCAGTCCTCAAAGGGCTCAGAGGATCCACCTCACCAATGGGAGAAAGGTCATACAACATGTGCACATCCTCCAAAGTGGGAGCAGCCTCGAACTCAGCAAAGTGGAAAGTATGAGTCGCAGGTGAATAGGGAGAAAGAAGGTTTAGAAGCTTGGACGGATCAAACTTCACGGCAGCACCCTTCATAGCACGAACTGCATGCGAAATAAATACAAGCATTGTTCAATGTGATGGCGTGGTGGGTCAATACATGGTTGATCAACTCATCCATGAAGTCCAATATTTGGACAAAGGCCAGGGTAGAAATTGCAGTATGGGGGAAAAACATTTTCAACTCCTAACCTAATCACATCCTTGGAGTCGATTAACTCTAGCATGGCTGCATTGACAGGTGGGGTCAATGTCCACAATTCTCCGGAGGAAACAGGAGCCGGTAGATTCTTCACCTTAACCCTAGAATGATAGAAATCTTTTCCACCCAAATAGGGGGCTTTTCTCCACAAGGTCTGGGGAAGATCAGGTATTTCTTCGGCCTCTTTATTGGGTTTGGATCCTTTAGTCTTGGCCATTCCTGCAAAAGAGCAAGAAAAAAGGGAGGAGAAATATACACACTTTCAGTTTGAATTTCAGGAAACGATTATGTTTTGTCAAAGAAGATGAACAGTTCGGGGTCAATTCTGGGTTTAGAAGTTCAGAATTTGTGTATCTTGCTCAGAATTTCAGATGTTCTACATTCAAAATCGTCACAATCTGGTAATTCGATCGGTTCTGGGTTTAAGAAAAGGGCCCCTTTTGCAGTTCTCAATGAACAACATATTTCAAAAAACCATGGGTTTATAGATCCAAGACAGTTCAAAGAATATTTGAGTACATTAATGGAATTGAGCAAAGCCAACCTTGTTTTGGTAAAGCTTGTTTTGATGAAGCAAGTTGAAGGAGACGATTGAAAAGGAAAAACTAATGATTGATCACTTGAATCTGTTCTTGAAGGCTTCCGGGTATCATTCACTTTAGAGAGAGAAGTGATGCTTTGCAACAATGGAGAGCACAGTGTATTTATCCAAAACGATGAGGAGTCGCGTCCTTTCAGTAGTCGAATCGCAACCGTCACCGTCGAATCGCGCAATCACAGGACAAGCTGACGTCACGCCTAAAACCCTAAAGGAACAGACGGCACGACTCTAGGGATTCTAGGTCATAATGGCACGCACGGGGGCTGATTTTGCGTGTATTTGAATTGGTGTGTGGCAACGACGCGTGCATTGGTTCCTGCGCATTGAAGCCTATCTGGCTATGCGTCTCCACGCGCAGGAAGGGGGCTAATGTAGATAGTGCTTTTTAGACAAGCAGATCTTAGCCACGTGGCCATCATCCAGCACACCTACCTGTGCTCCACACACACTGGATCACCACCCGCGCTGATCCACGTGGGGGCTGCGAGACAGGGCCCTCGCATACCACCACACGGGACTCGTAGGGACTTAGTGGTTTGGAGGCTAGAGTAAGTCCTGTCGCGTGCGAGTGACAACCAAGCTCGCGCGCGACCCTTAGTAACTGCTTTGAGAGATTTATGGCACGAGCTCCATAAACCCGGTCAATCTCATAACGGTTCTGATATACGCGGTTAACGTGTGTAACGGTCCCTATATACGCGGACGAACGTGCCGTTTTTGTTAAGCTAATTAATCCGCCAATAATGGGCGCATTAACCCACTACAACAGTCACATTCTCCGTTATATATAGGATCGTTAACCCTTCCATACAAGGGCGAATCACCTGAGATACGCGGAAGCTCTGCCAAAATTTTGTCTCTCTCTCATACAGTACTATTGCCTTAGTCTCTCCCTACACACGACCCTACTCTTCCTGTGTTCTTATCTTCTACTCTTGGTGTATATTGAATCCTCCCTAAAGGATTCTCTCGTACACAACGGGCGGGTTGACCGGTTTGGGTTGAGTTGGCCAGTTCTAAGTGTCACCATTCCTCTTGAGCAGAAACTTCCCGAAACATCCAATAATCTCAGGATGGATAGAAAGTCCAGAAGCAACTGAGTCTTCCACATAAATCATAAACACGAAACACCGTGTGAAAACAGTTCCATAACCAGCCAAATCCTCAATTATCACCGAACTAAGTCGAATTAAACAATAGCTGCACAAATAGGGATCACCACACCCTCCACAAAGCATTTCAATATCGAAGTAGAACACAAAAGTGTAACGAACATTAATCAGCAACAAACTCGTCAAAGAGCTCAAACCAGTACAAGAACCGGCCAAGTCCTGAATCTCCATTAAAACAGCTTGAATCAAGCAATCTCTAAAGATGTCATGACCACCATGACCAACATAGAACGCTTCAATAAAAAAGCACAACAAGATCGCATAGTAAAGGACAATCAGCAACCATTTTGGCTGCAAACCAGAGGTGGCATGAGAGATAGAAGAGCTCTTCAACCTCATCAAATTGAGAAGCACCAAAGCTTCCAAAAATCCACAAATAGTGGAAGCACATAACCAGAAACACCAAATCACAGCAGGTGTAGACTACACAGGGAATAAATCACTCATAATCTTCTCAACTACTTTCTCAATTTCACGATTACCAACTGATGGATCATTCAACTGGACATAACAAGACTTATTCGCAAGAGAAAACAAGTTACCCTCAAGGGTTACAAACTCCAAGTACTGATCATGTACCTTTGAAATATTGTGAATCGATTCTGAATTAAGAGTTCCCAATAACAGATCTGGCGATGATAAACTCAAGTGGAAGAAATCGTAGTGAAATTGAGCACTATTCACAGCAAGGTGGTGAGGTCTGGTAAAGCCGACGACCTTCGTACGGCTGTCGTCACCTGCAACAATGAAGAACTCAAACCGCTTGCCTTCTCTGAGGCTAACGAAGCTCTCATATCGATCAAACGGCTGATGGACGAACAAATCTTCGCCTACACTGAAGCCCTGCTTGTCGAACCACTTGACGGTTTCGGCGACCCTAGCATCGTCGCCATCACTCACAGAGAGAGAAATCCGAAAGGAAGAGAGAGCCCCAACCAGGCTCTGATACCATATTAAGAAATCAAATACATCGAAGACGAAACTGAAGAAATCGAAGAAGATGAAGCAGAAATCGAAGAAGAAGAGAAGCTGAAGAAAAATTGATTAATTCGGTGATTGAAGAATTGTCAGTTACATGGCTGCTATATACCAGCCTTAGGGAAAGGAAGAAACGCAAAAGAAAATAATGCCCTAAACTATATCTATATATTTCAATATCCACCATACAATTTCCTAATTTTATAAATACTGTGTTGGTGTATCTGCAACTTGGCATCCTGCCAGGTCTGTATTTGTGCTCAACAGTAACTTTTGAAGTTAAAAGAGTAAATGTTTTAAGCTACTCTATGAACAATAGAAAACTGAACCCAAGAGCCCTCTTAGGTCTTTTCCAGCATTAAGGATACTTCCAATCCCAGCCTTAGACCAGGATTGCTACGGCCAATGGCAACTCATACTTGTTGGTTACCACTGAACTGTGTTATTTTAGCTCATATAACTTCCGACTCACTTAGTTACGGGATCCGCAAAACCACAATGGCCAAGCCTGTACAATAAGCTTCATAGAACATTATTGTTGGGGTTTAACTTGGAATCAAAGACAGCAAACAATGAATTAATTTGGTAAAACTTAGAATCAATTCTGGTAACTAACAAACAAACAAATAAGGAAGGTATTAAATATAGTCAAAGTCAAGTCCTTATTTGTTGGGGGCGGTGGTAATTGGCACTATATAAAGCCAATTACCTTTGGTGTTGTAATGGGACAGTAGCACAACACAAAGCACATCGGGCTGATTTGTTTATTTGGTGATTTGAGTGCTTTTTGTGTGTGTGTGTCTCGGGTGGGTGTTTCAGGTGGCCGCCGTGGACGTTGTGGCCACAGAGTGCATTGTAATCGGGTTCTCTTCTCCATAAAATATCTAGTTCTGGACGTGGATTAGCTAGCGGGTTCGTTACGAATTCGTTAGTGAACCTCGTTAAATATTTGTCTCGTTTTTATTTTACTTTCGTCGTTTTTGCTCGAATACCCCGCGGTTATAACAAACTGGTAACAGAGCTCTTAACAGGAGTTTCGTTACAAAAAACTGGTATCAGAGCCAGGTTCCAAGATCGGGGTGTATCTCAAAGCTAGGGTTTCGCGATTCAGGTGGAGCAGGCTATCGGTAGTTGGAGATTCCGCCAAGAACGATGTCTGGTTTGGCGATCAAGATTGATATGTTCGTGAGAGAGAAGCAGGTACACCCACCATCTGAAGCCCCTTGGAGGGGGCTATATGGGATCCTGTCAGAGCAATATGGCGCGCATCTGATTAGGCGTGCAAGGGATCTGGCAAATCCTGCACGCATTCGGTACTTGCGCGAATCTGGCGGTTCACGCGCATCTAGCGTTCTGGCGATTGACGTTCAGGAGAAATTCGGCTCCCGGCGTGGAGCATCTGGCGTGTGAATTAAATCTGGTTCTGGCTCATGCGTTGCAGGAACTCATTAGAGTTGGAGCAACGACATGGAGCATCTGGCGCGTGAGATTTCTGGCATGCGCATATGATTCTGGTTCTGGCGCGCATTATGCACAAGATTGTTCTGGCGTGCGTCTGTTTTTTGGGCGTGTACCATGACACGCATTGAGCTCGCATCTGGCGCGATCTTTTTCTGGCGAGCATCTGGCGCATCTGAGGCATACGGGGCGCATCGGGCATGACAACTGTCGAGGCACTCATCGCTAAGTGCATCAGGTCTGGTAGCGATAGCTGGGCATTCTGTCATGGTTAATCTGTCTGGCGCGGAATACATTCGGTCCTGCTTTCTCAGTGAATGTATTCGAGTCTGGTTCTGGGTAGAGCAATTGTTTCTGTTTTTGGGAGTGCATCCACATTTGGCGCATTCGTTGCAGGAACGCATGGTAGTTGGAGCAATGATTTGGCGATTCTGGCTTCGCATAAAGCTGCGGAACATCTGTCTAGGGAGGCGTGCTTGTTTCAGGTTCTGGGAGACGCATCCAGTTCAGGTTTGAGAAGAGAAGCATCAGGTTCTGGTTTCGGGTTACTGCGATGATTCACGTCAAGGTGGAGATTTGTTGGAGTTTAACTTGGAATCAAAGACAGCAAACAATGAATAACTTTGGTAAAATTTAGAATCAATTTTAGTAACTAACAAACAAACAAATAAGGTATTAAATATAGTCAAAGTCAAGTCCTTATTTGTTGGGGGCGGTGGTAATTGGCACTATATAAAGCCAATTGCCTTTGGTGTTGTAATGGGTCAGTAGCACAACACAAAGCACATCGGGCTGATTTGTTTATTTGGTGATTTGAGTGCTTTTTGTGTGTGTCTCGGGTGGGTGTTTCAGGTGGCTGCCGTAGCCGTTGTGGCCACGGCATGCTTTGTAATCGGGTTCTCTTCTCAATAAAATATCTGGTTCTGGTCGTGGATTAGCTAGCGGGTTCGTTACGAATTCGTTAGTGAACCACGTTAAATATCTGTCTCATTCTTGTTTTGTTTTCGTCGTTCTTGCTCGAATACTCCAAGATTATAACAAACTGGTAACAGAGCTATGAAACAGGAGTTCTGTTACAACAATTATTTTCCTATTCCATAACTATTAGTTTCATGTATGATACTGGGTTATCTTCATCAGAAATGTGCTTTTTTTATGAACCAAGCGTTGCATCAAGTTTAACATCTGTGGAGACGGTAGTTTTATTCTTAGACCGTAATTCAGAAATTTCGACTTGCCCTTGACGTGGAAGTGGAGTATCTCTATCTCTATCTACTACTTAAAAGTTTGTAGTGTTTTTAACCCATGATTGTTCCTAACCTTTTTAAAATTCCTAAAATACCCCTATCTTACTCAGGCAATGTCAACATTGTCACTTGATTATGAAAGACACCCCACGCGGTTCCACGACTAGACCACAAAGGAGTCCTTCAAAAAGAGAGAACCGTCCTAACCATAGTGTTCCTAATACTTTGGAATGGACAAAAATACCCTTACTAAAGAAGGCAGTCCGATTCGTGTCCCCTCCTCTCTTGGATCGTTCTCGCTATCGCAACGTTTCGGATTTCACAATACGTCTCCTCATAACCACTTAAGAGACTCCATGGCTTCGGCCTTTAGTTCGGCATGGCTGTGACGCTCAAAGGAAGACAGAAACTACATCGTCGATACTTCTCTATTCTCTCAAGCCTCCATAAGAAGCATGGCAGACCTTTTGCCAACAAATATGTCGGACTTTCGTCTGCCGTCGATAGATTTCTGGATGTTCCAATTTTTGGTTCACAAGATTAGAAACAGCTTTCTGGTATTTGCACATCAACATACCCCTGTTCAGAGATTTGCAAGTGCTACCTAGAGGCTACAGAAGCAATGGTCCAATCCACCAGATCGCTTGAGCGCCCGCTTCTATTTCAAATCATCCACGGTGGCCAGACAATTTGAACACGGGTCGGACGACGTCCCTGTAAGAAGCTTATCAAATGTTTTCTGGAACTTTTTCAATGGAACTACCATTGTTAATTGATCACAGAAAAGGGAGATTGACCCTTTTGGGTGACTCAATCTCTGTATAGTGTGCTTCAGGTTCAGAAATGCTTTTGCTGATTCAAATTATCCTAACCTTGTTGCTTCAAAATTCAATTAGTGGAGTGCACAGGTAACTTTCAGATCTCTGGTTTAATCTTTATGCTTCGATAGGTAACTAACTTTTTCCCTAGCCTACTAATAACAAACTGGTTGAAAAAATTCTGTCTCAATATCAATTGGTTCAGATTGTTGTCAGGTTGAGGAGGGGATTAAAATTTCGGAGATCTTAGAATTTTCTATCTGGACACCCACAATTTTCCATGCTTTTCTGACAATTGTTGTGTTTCTTGGCTTTCTTCTTTGTTCTTGCCTGTGATATGTTTGTCACATTACTTGTATTTACCACTACTATTGTGAAGAAGTTTAGGTTTCAAGGTGAAGTGGGTTTACAGCTTTTCTTTTGTTGTTTCAATAGGCTTATGTGCATCTTTTTATAATTAATTTGCATAAAATTAAAGAAAACGGTACTGAGGAAAGAATGAAAATGAATAGAAAATTTCATAGAGAGCTTTTGTTTGGTAGTCTCCTGATATGACTTGGGAAGTTTTGTGTTGGGTTAAGAGAAACTGGGAAAGAATTTGAAAGTTTTATGGAGTACTTTGGGGTTTGTGTTTGACTTGGTCTTCTACAAAAAAACTTCGAAGAATAAGGCCTTCCACAACCAAGAATTTCTGAATTTGGAACGTATTAGATCATGAATATTATTTTACCGATTTTTGACTACTTACTGTGTGTGGTCTTGAGGGATCAACAAGATTAATACTTCTGTCACTTCACTTATTAAACAAAATTATCAAAAAATATTTTTGTGTCCACTTTGGTATTAATTTTGTCTTTGAATTACAGTACGATCATTTTTGTACATGTAAAACATCACCAACATAAGTCATTTATAATGAAGACGCATCATGCTTACAGTTAGCACCATAAGAACATTAACATTTAGGCGATTATTTCATAGGTTAATTTTTTAACCTAGATGTTAGTTGTGACTCTTACATTTTTTAATTGAGATTTGTATGAGAAGTTTATAAATTGAATTTGTTTGGGTGGCCATTTGCTCATATCAATGTTTTTAATAAATAGGAAGCAGGTTTCTTTCTTCACTTGGTTTGTTCGAACGAAATGGGCGAAGCCAAGCATGCAGCATTTACAATCTAGCAGGCTGTGCTTGTGATTACTATTGAATCCACTGCTTATGCTTGGATGCAACAATGAATATGATTTCTGTGTTTATCATACATATCTCTCTTTACTCTTGAAGTTTGCTTTTGTTTACATGTATTGGGAACTTTAGGGTACCTGACCGATTATGTAAATGTTAATTCAACATTCTTTCTCCAGTGCAATTCATCATTACAAAGATTATGTTGATTCTTCAATCATCCCATCTACGAATTCTCTCATGAAGGAATTTATGTTTTGTGTACCTTAGATCTCGGAGGGGATCATGGATGTCACTTTAAAGGTACACCAAATGGTTGCTCTTCTTACGAAACTTACTTGATTTGTTATTTGCTCTACAGACAGACTTTCTCTACATACACTACTATATTTAAGAAACAAAAAAAAACATAAACTTTAAGCCCAGGTTTGTCCTATTTTTGGCCAAACATGGCGATTGACAAGATCGCATAAAATAGGCATCTTCTCTTAATTAAGTTGTAGTAGTGCATTAGAGCATCTTCTCTTTGAATTCGGCGCCGTAGATGGTGTGTTAGAATATGTCACAATAAACTGTGTGTTGAAACAATAAGTCCATCCACACAAAAAACAATTAGTCTACCCTTATAGGACAGAACGACGGTGAATTGTTTCCAAGCTTCTTGACGCAGTCTACAACTTTAAATAACCAAAAAATGCTACACGCTCTCTTATTAAGAATATCATCCAGGATTTTTCTTTGATATGTCTTTTTTTAAAAGATTCCATGATATTTCTATTTCTATCGCCTTTTTTTGTTGCAAACAAATATTAATTTTGGTGTTGTCTCCTCCCATGTTTGTTGGAGATATAACTCTGGATGATTGTATAAGAGTTTCTACACCTAAATTGACATTAATATATCATTGAAGATACTTATAGTATCTCTCTTTGTTGGAGATATAATTGTGGATGATTGTATAAGAGTTTCTACACCTAAATTGACATTAATATTTCATTGAAGATACTTATAGTATCTCTCTTATCTCGTAAGTATACAATAGATGTTCTTCACGTGCAACGCACGTGCACCCTACTAGTAGTTTCTAAAAAAGAGAAGTACTTGGTAGACAGGGTATGGAAAGAATTTAGAAATCCATTGTTTTATCGTTGTCCACATTGCATATTGACAGTCTCAAGTCCTCAAAAAGGATCAGTGATAAGTAAAGATTTCCTTTGCCCCAAAAGGGATAATATAACCAATCAAATGCGTGACCAAGATTTTGAACTGTATTAGCTTGAACTAATTTATCAATCTGAAATTGTACTTGTAATGATTGATTGCAGAATGGAGGTAGTGCATACAGGGACAGAGCTGCTGAGAGAAGAGCTCTCCACGGCGATTTTGGTGTAGGACCAGGGCAAAAGAGATCAGCAGATAGTGATGATTATGAGCCATCCTCTCTTTCTACGAAAGAAGCTGCCGATGAAGCCTTAAACATGTCCTTTGGAGCTGGTAGTTATGCAAGAAAGATATTAGAAGGCATGGGCTGGAATGAGGTACGTGCTTCCGAATACATGTCTTGCGTTCACAGTTACTACTCACAAGAACTCGAGGAATCACAGTTTCATTTCTAGAGTTAGTACATTTAGATGCTTTCTGCACCGGAATTTTTAAATGAGAATATCTGATAGGTAAAAGACACTTTGACCCCTTCCCTTTGGGAAAGGACACTTTCACCCCTTCAATGTGCCGAATTTCATGATACTTGCACTTCCCAATTGTGATGCCATTAGTCTAGGGGTGAGGGTCTGTTACTGATAGTTATAAATTTGCCCTCTTAGAGTATGGAATGACACAATCAGGGGGTGTAAGTGTCCCGAAGTTTGACTCACTGAAGGGGCAAGAGTGCCCTTTCCCAAACTATAAGGGGTGAAAGTGTCTTTGAATTAAACCCGAGCGGTTGAAAGTGTCTTTTACACTATAGGATAGGTGTTGGGGAGACGGGCAAAATTTGAACTAGGACTTGAGTGAATGTGGTTTCAATAGACCTATGTAGGAACTGATAAAGCTTATAGCTGGGTGCTTCTTATATTATCCGGGGTTTTATTGGCATTTGTTCGCTACGGATGGCTTTGTATTCTGGTCAGTGGTCATGACAATTACATTAACTATTCATGAATTGTCTCTTCTAATATTTCTCGGTTATTTACCCTACAGGGAGATGCACTTGGAAGCAGTTCAAAGGGTTTATTGGAACCAATACAGGCAGTTGGAAACAAAGGACAGGCAGGTTTAGGATGGGATCATAAACGAAGATAGAAGAATGTTACCACCTTCCCATACTTTTGGCCTACGCCCTCATGGAGGCTTATCATCTACTACCCCTTTTGTATCATACGGTAAACGACAGGATTCTCGCAGCTCCGTGATGAGCAAATTTCTGCGGAATCTTGCTAGTTTCTCCTTTTATTGGGTTTGGATTGAGCCGAAGCCAGAGAACGGTAGATACTCTCCACAGTCATCTAAGGTTTTAGTTAGATGAGCACTCTGTATTATGATAATGTGTTCTATGAGCCATCAAGCTGTTGGGGTGGAGCCCTGGTTCATGGGCGACCCGTTTTATGAATCGACCCGGTTCATGTTTTGCTACGACCCGAAAAGGGAGACATGATTCGTGGAGCGAAGGCTTGGGCCGGTAGGCCCAAGCCGTAGCGATCACGAACATGTCTCCGGGGGTTCGGGGGCAGCGCCCCCGAAAAAAATATTTTTGACCCGTTTTGACCCGTTTGGGCTTGGATCCGGCCCGGTTTGATAGGTTGTCTATTTATAGAGTTCTTAGGGTTCGTAGCATGTTATGTTGAGCGTTCTGATTTCGCTTGTAATTCTCTCTGAGACGATTCGTCTGTTTTAGTGAAATCTCTGCAACTCCGTGGAGTAGGCTGTTTTGCCGAACCACGTAAATCTGTGTGTTTCGATTCTTTCTTTCTGCATATTTTTCGTTTTTCACAACAACTGGTATCAGAGCCAGGTTCGCTAGGGTTTGGGAAAAAACGATGGCAGATGAGATGAAAGGTTCTGGAATTGAAAAGTTCGACGGCACAGATTATGCGTACTGGAAGATGCAGATAGAGGACTATCTGTATGGGAAGAAACTGCACGCTCCACTGGAGGGGGTAAAGCCTGAAGCCATGAAGGAGGAAGACTGGAAGGTTATGGATCGACAGGTTCTGGGCATTATTCGGTTGACGCTGTCAAGGTCGGTTGCGCACAACGTTATTAAGGAGACTACTACAGCTTCGCTGATAAAGGCTTTGTCAGGAATGTACGAGACTCCGTCTGCTAATAACAAGGTGTACTTGATGAAGCGTCTGTTCAATCTGAAGATGACAGAAGGTATGTTGGTTGCTCAACATCTTACTGATTTCAATACAATTACGAATCAATTGTCTGCTGTTGAAATTAACTTTGATGATGAGGTTAGGGCTTTGATACTATTAGCGTCATTACCTAATAGTTGGGAATCTATGCGAACTGCTGTTAGTAATTCTGCTGGAAAAGAAAAGTTGAAGTATGATAACATACGTGATTTAATTCTGGCTGAGGAAGTGCGTCGTAAAGATTCTGGTGAACCTTCCGGTTCAGCCTATAATGTTGATAATCGTGGCAGAAGCAACGAAAGGAATGATAATAATAATCGGGGAAGATCAAAATCTAAGCATGGAGGTACCAGTCGTGGAAAATCGCAGACAAGGGATGGAAGCACGGTTAATTGCTGGAACTGTGGTAAGTCAGGTCACTTTAAGAGTGATTGTAAGGCACCGAAGAAAAACAGAGGAAAGTCTGGGAATTCGGTGAATGCAGTCAGTGATGAAATTCAAGATGCTTTACTTCTTGCTGTGTATAGTCCCGTTGATGATTGGATATTAGATTCGGGTGCTTCTTTCCATACTACCTCGCACCGTGAAATTATGCAGAACTATACTGCTGGGGATTTCGGAAAGGTGTACTTGGCAGATGGGGAGCCGCTGAATATTGTTGGTCAGGGTGATATTGATGTCAAGCTTGCAAGTGGTTCTATATGGACTTTGCGGAAGGTGAGACATGTTCCTGAACTGAAGAAGAATTTGATATCGGTGGGACAGCTTGATGATGATGGTAACTCTGTGGTCTTCTCAAGTGGTGCATGGAAGGTTTTGAAAGGTTCCATGATACTTGCTCGTGGTAAGAAAACAGGAACTTTGTACATGACTTCGGGACCGAGTGATACAGTAGCAGTTGCTGAAGCTGAGCAAGACGCTGATTTGTGGCATCGCAGACTTGGTCATATGAGTCATAGAGGTATGAAGATATTGCAGTCCCAAGGTAAGCTCTCAAAGCTGAAGTCTGTTGATCTGGGTATTTGTGAGAGCTGTATTATGGGAAAGCAGAAGAGAGTCAGTTTCTTGAAAGGCGGTCGTGCCTTGAGATCAAGCAAGCTGGATCTCGTGCACACAGATGTGTGGGGTCCTTCACCAGTAGCGTCGCTAGGAGGATCTCAATACTATGTCACTTTCATTGATGATTTCAGTAGGAAAGTATGGGTTTATTTTATGAAAAATAAATCTGATGTATTTGAAACTTTTAAAAAGTGGAAAGCCATGGTTGAGACTGAAACGGGTTTGAAATTGAAGTGTTTGAGATCTGATAATGGTGGAGAATACATTGATGGTGGACTAAAGGATTATTGTGCTACACATGGAGTTAGACTCGAAAATACTCTTCCCGGGACACCACAACAGAATGGTGTGGCTGAGCGCATGAATAGGACCATCAATGAGAGAGCTAGAAGCATGAGGCTTTGTTCTGGGTTACCGAAGACTTTCTGGGCAGATGCAGTTAGCACAGCGGTTTATTGCATAAACCGTGGACCTTCAGTTCCGTTGGAATTCAGATTGCCTGAAGAAGTATGGAGCGGAAAAGAGGTTAGTTTTGATCATTTGAAAGTTTTCGGTTGTGTTTCTTATGTTCATATTGATGCTGCCAGACGTAGTAAGCTAGATGCAAAGTCCAAGATTTGTTTCTTTATTGGCTATGGAGATGCACAATTTGGTTACAGATTCTGGGATGCTGAGAACAGGAAAATTATAAGAAGCAGAGATGTGATCTTCAATGAGAAGATGATGTATAAGGATAGGGCGAGTGTTGCTATTGATACAAAGGATAAAGTCCCAGCTACTCCTTCGTATGTTTGTCCTGATATTCTTGAGGATGTCACTCCCAGTGATGATGTTCCGCAGGATCAGTCTAGTGTGCCTGACACTACTGAGTCACAGCCAGTTGCAAAGGACAAGAACACTCCTCTGAAGACCTATGTTAGAACTCGGGTGGGGACTAGGAACAGAAAGGTCCCAGAGCGTTACTCCCCTAGTCTTAATTATATATTGTTGACTGATGCTGGTGAGCCTGAGACTTATGCAGAGACTTTGCAGGATGTTCACTCTAGCAAGTGGGAGTCAGCAATGAATGATGAGATGGATTCTTTACTTCGGAATAAGACATGGGAGTTAACTGAACTACCAACAGGGAAGAGGGCACTTCATAACAGGTGGGTATATCGTGTGAAGAATGAATCTGATGGAAGTAAACGATATAAGGCAAGGCTTGTTGTGAAGGGGTACCAGCAGAAGCAGGGAATTGATTATTCTGAGATATTTTCACCTGTTGTGAAGCTTACAACTATCAGGTTGGTGCTGAGTATGGTTGCTCAAGAAGACTTGCATCTTGAGCAGTTAGATGTAAAGACTGCATTCCTTCATGGTGACTTGGAGGAAGAATTGTATATGCATCAGCCAGAGGGTTTCGAGGTACAGGGAAGTGAGAATCTTGTGTGCAGGTTGAAGAAGAGCTTGTATGGTCTGAAACAAGCTCCTCGGCAGTGGAACAAGAAATTTGATAGTTTTATGTGCAACTTAAAGTACACGAGATGTCATGCAGACCATTGTTGCTATGTTAGACAGTTTGATGGCTCCTACATTATCTTGTTGTTATACGTTGATGATATGCTGATCGCAGGATCTAGTTTGGATGAGATTAACAACTTGAAGAAGAAATTGTCTACACAGTTTGCCATGAAGGACTTGGGCCCTGCAAGTCAGATTCTTGGTATGAGGATAGTCAGAGATAGAGCCAGAGGTACTCTGTATTTGTCCCAGACAGAGTATGTGAAGAAGGTACTAAGCAGATTCAGCATGGATCAGGCTAAGCCTGTGAACACTCCGTTGGGGGGTCATTTTAGATTGAGTAAAGATGATTCACCAAAGACAGTTGAAGAACGGGAACACATGGGTAAGACTCCATATGCCTCGGCTATTGGTTCGTTGATGTATGCTATGGTTTGTACTAGGCCAGATATTTCCCATGCAGTGGGAGTTGTGAGCAGGTACATGAGTAATCCAGGAAAGCAACATTGGGAGGCAGTTAAATGGATCTTAAGGTACTTGAGAGGTTCTTCAGACACGTGCTTATGTTTCGGTGGAGGTGCTTTGAAACTTAAGGGTTTTGTTGATGCTGATCTTGCTGGTGATCTGGATAAGAGGAAGAGTACTACAGGGTATGTGTTCACCTTGGGTGGTACGGCAGTGTCGTGGGGTTCTAACTTACAGAAGGTTGTTGCTCTTTCAACAACGGAAGCTGAGTATATTGCTATCACGGAAGCTGCAAAGGAGATGGTATGGTTGCAGAGGTTCTTAGGAGAGTTGGGGAAGATACAGGAGAATGGCACGCTTCACAGTGACAGTCAGAGTGCTATTTTTCTTGCTAAAAATCCAGCGTTCCATTCTAAGACCAAGCATATTGAGACAAAGTATCATTTCATCCGTGAGTTACTTGATGATGGTCAGGTTCAGCTTGAGAAGATTTGTGGAAGTGAGAATCCAGCAGACATGTTCACAAAGGTTGTTACTGTTGAGAAACTGAAGCTGTGCGCAGCTTCAGTGGGTCTTCTTTCTTGAAGAAGATGAGTTGAGTTGCAGGGATGGAGCTTGATTATGTTAGGGGATGTGGTTCTGGTACATGATGTTGAACCAGTCTCCAAGTGGGAGAATTGTTGGGGTGGAGCCCTGGTTCATGGGCGACCCGTTTTATGAATCGACCCGGTTCATGTTTTGCTACGACCCGAAAAGGGAGACATGATTCGTGGAGCGAAGGCTTGGGCCGGTAGGCCCAAGCCGTAGCGATCACGAACATGTCTCCGGGGGTTCGGGGGCAGCGCCCCCGAAAAAAATATTTTTGACCCGTTTTGACCCGTTTGGGCTTGGATCCGGCCCGGTTTGATAGGTTGTCTATTTATAGAGTTCTTAGGGTTCGTAGCATGTTATGTTGAGCGTTCTGATTTCGCTTGTAATTCTCTCTGAGACGATTCGTCTGTTTTAGTGAAATCTCTGCAACTCCGTGGAGTAGGCTGTTTTGCCGAACCACGTAAATCTGTGTGTTTCGATTCTTTCTTTCTGCATATTTTTCGTTTTTCACAACACAAGCTTCAAGAGGTAAATCTATGTTCTCTGCTTTAGATTATTCATCAGATTTGATCCGTGCAATGTAACAATCATTTTCTGGGGGCGGCAAACTTTTAGTAATGGGCAAGGCCTAACCTCCGTAGTGCTTTGCATTTTGCATTTAGGTTTTCTAAAAGAAAAAGAAAAAATGAAAATCTAAAGGAGGACTAAGTACGCTTGAATGTGATATGAATACATCAGGAGTACAAGTTTCCTCTTAAAGCACCTAAAACTAAAAGTCTCATCATTATCTTCTTCCAAAAGTCTTCCATTTGGATCTTTAGTTTCCCTATAAATAGAGTAGCACTGGAACAGGGCAAAAGCACAACAAAACTTGAGCAAAAGAGAGAAGAAAAAGGAAAGAGCTAATTTAGCTGAGAGAGAGAGATGGAGAATCTGCCAAGGTACTTTGCGCTGGAATTGCTCTCCAACAATAAATATTTGCGCTACATCGACGACGAAGATGTTGCACTGCACGGGCATTTGGAGTTCAGTGGGGAGGACGTTATAAGCTTATACACCAAGTATGAAATGGAGCCGGCCAAGAATAAAGACAATACGGGTTCGTTCAACATACGTTGTTGCTACAATAACAGATATTGGACAAGGAGAGATGATAACACAAGTTGGATCAACGCCACTGCTCCCGAGCCAGTGGAAGATCTATCCAAGTGGTCCTGCACCCTCTTCCAGCCATCGATCCAGGTTTCGGAGGATGGCAAATCAACGATGCTAACACTGCGCCACTTCCAATATGGCGCATCTGTTGTTGTTTCTGTTGGGAGCGATGATCCCACCTACCAGTGGTGCTTGAAGGCGGAACCAAATCCGCCCGAACTATGTCATGAAGAAGATTCCAACAATACAACCGCCTTTTCTATCATCGACTGGGAGTCCTTTGTGATATTGCCCAAGCTGGTCGAGTTCAAGGGCGATAATGATCTCTACCTTCGCTTGGTAGACGACTACCTCTCATTCGCTTCTAGTAATATTGTGTTGCCAAACCTTTCAAATCAAGTCCTCTACACCCCTGTTGGGAGTGTTTATCTAAGAACCGCGATCAATGGCGATAATAATCCCTACAATTACCGCTGGTATCATGACTCCCATGGTCAAATTGTCGCATATGATCTTTCAAACAAGCCTGGGGGGGACTTATTTTGGATAGTCAAAGGCCATGGAGACAACGAGGTGGCAATAAGGTGCATAGCGGCTAAATCTTTTTGCCATAGGTCAACACAAGCAGTAGATTTGGACATAATTAGGGTTGGAGCCTATAAGATGTTAAACGAGGCAATCATGAGGGTTGAAGAACCTGTTGTCTCCAGGAGCGTCTACAACGTCGATTTCTGCCTCGAGCGTGCAAGAATCTACGACCAATGTGATGTCATAATGGTCAGCAAGCAGATTAATAACCCGCTCAACAGCAATCAAAGTTTTCAGCTGATAGAAAAATTCACAAAGGAAACCACAAGGACGTGGAACTCCAGCATTACGATCAAGTTGGCCACTCCGACCAAGATCAAGACGAGTATCCCGTTGATTGTCGACGGTGAGGTCGGCTTCAGTGATGAGTTTGAGGGGCGGTACGAGTGGGGAACTGACATGACAGGATCCCAGACCATAGAGTTTTTCGAAAACATCGTAATCCCTACTAGTTCCACCCTAATGGTTCATGTCATTGCGACAAAAGCCAAGTGCGATGTTCCTTGCTTCTATATGCAACGGGACACACTCACTGATGGAACAGTCGTCATCAACAAGAAGGATGACGGGGTTTTCACTGGCATCAACTACTACAACTTCAAGACAAAAGTCGCTGTAATATCCTAATGGAAATAAGAAATTAAGGTTTGTGACTTTGTGTGGGAATGGTTTTTTTTTTTTTTTTTTTCTCGCATTTCTCGGTGTAATTTCCGGTCTAATTATGTTTGGAACGGGTTTTCTTTTTTTTCTCGCATTTCTCTGTTTAATTTCTCGCATTTCTTTTTCTTCAAAGAGGTCCCTATCAGCCTATCAATTGTCAAACCAGCCAAGTTAAACCAGAGCATTCTTGCTATAGAGCATTGGAAGAACAAATGGAGAGTATCCTCCACTTCACTATATCACATATGACATAACACACAGCCAGTATTGCCAAAGCCAAATCTTTTTCATCTGTTGGTAACAATTCAGTGGCCACTCTCCACAGAGTCATCTTCAGTCTATTATGAATTGGCATATACCGCGGATTTTTCAAGAATCTTTTCTCCTCCATGCAATTCTCACTTTGAATGTTTTGAGATATGCAAGCTGCTTTTGCTTTCAAACATCCACAACCAAGAATCCTGAACTTTTTGGATAGGGATACGCAATTTTGTAATGGCTGCAATTTCATCCTCTTCAAACCATCTATCAAGAAGTTGCATATTCCAAGACGAGGACCGTCAGTTTATCAGCTCAGTAAAACACCAAACTGGTTTGAAAACACACACACACAACTGGGTGCTGTGGGTTCTCGTGATTGGGTTTGCAGTAACGTTACCCACAAACACAATTCTTTTCCCATTCAACATTAGCATATTTTTTTGCCAAAAAAAACATCGGCATATTTTTAAAAACATTAGCATATTTTCACGACTTGGGTCTTGATGTTGTAGTAGTTGACGCCGGTGTAGACCCCGTCGTCCATTTTGTTGATGGTAACTTTCCCACCGAAAAGTCTGTCCCGCTGCGTATATGAGAAAGGAACGTCACACAGCGCTCGTGTTGCAATTACATGAACCATTACGGCAGATTTGGCCGGGATGGTGACGTCCTCGGATACCTCCATGCTCTGGGATCCTTTCACATCAGTTCCCCACTCGTATGATCCCTTAAACGCATCCCAAATGCCAACTTCCCCATCCACAATCAGCGGAATTTCTGTCTCTATCGTGGTTGGAGTGGCCAGTTTGAGTGAAACATTGGATTTCCATGTCCGAGTTGTTTCGTTTGTGAATTTTTCGGTTACATTAGTAACTTTATCTACATCAAGTTGGTTGCTCAGTCGTTTACTTACCAATAAGACATCAGATTGGTTGTAGGTTCTTGCATCTCTGAGGCGGAAATCGACATTGTAAATGCTCCTCAACGCAACAGGCTCTTCAACCTTCAGAATTGCCTCTTTTACAATTTCATCGGAAGTAGCGCCTATTGAATGGAACTTTGTATCCTCTGACCGCCTCTGGCAATATTTGCCTGTCCCCTTGTTCAGTAGCGCAACCTCGTCTTCACCACGGGGTTTGAACGGCGAAAACGTGGTGTACGGATCATCGTCATTCACAATTTGGCTAGCGCTAACTAGCTCCCTTGTTGCCTTCCAGAACTTGCTGCTAGCAGAGTTCTTGATACGGACACTCCCATCACGCGTGTAAAAGACTTCATGTTGAAAAGAGGCGGATGCAACTTCATCGGAATTTATCAGCAGTATGGTAGTGTTATTGGAGATGTAGAGACCGTTATCGCCCTTGAACAGGACTATCTTGGGCAATATCACAAAGGACTCAAAATCGATGATTGAGAACATGATATTTGGATCACCTGGAAGTACCGGTGCATTAGCGTGCTATTTTCGCAAGTATATGATAAAAGTAATAAAGTAGAGTAACTGTGACTCAGATTATCGAACACCAAATAACAGTTTAGATCTACATGTTATAAGAATTAAGAATTATTACCTGGAAGTACTGGTGCATTTGCGTCCGCATTCAAGCATGACAGGTACTTGGGATCGCCGCCACTCCCCCCAATAGAAACAACAGCATTGCGTCTGTGTTGGACATGGCGCATTCTTAGCGTTGGTTTGGAATTATTAGAACCCTGGAGCGATGCCTCGAACAGGGTGCACGTCCACTTGAACGGGTTTTCCTCTGGCTCATCGGCTGTGGCAGTGATCCACGCAGTGCTTTCTTCTTTCCTTGCCCAGTATTTATTGTTATAACAACAACGGATGCTGAACAACCCGCTATTGGCTTGGTTCTTCGCTGGTTCGAGTTCATACTTGGTGTATGGGCTGATGGCTTCTTCTCCACTGAACTCGAGGTGGCCGTGCAATGCAACTTCTTCATGAACATAGCGCAGATATTTGTTATTGGAAAGTGATTCCAACACAAAGTACCTAGGCAAATTATCCATCTCTCTCTCTCTCTCTCTCTCACTCTTTTAGCTACAACTCTTTTTGGTAGAAGCTACGACTCTTTCTTTCTTTTCTTGTTGCTTTTGTGTGCTTTTCACTGGTTCCATTGCCCTCTATTTGTAAGGGAGATTAGTGGGACACTACTTAAAACAATTTAAATTTAATTACAATTGTAAGAGAAGACTTTAGAAAAATAATGAGACAATCATACTGTGTTATTTTATCGGAAAGATGGTGGAAAGAACATGTTTATGTTTTTTTGTTCGGTAACAAAAATTATTGACCCAGTTCGTCAATTATTAATTTAATTTTTGAGTGTTTATACGTAACAAACAATCATTAATAGAAAAATAATAATCCAAATACATATTAGGTAGCCATCACAAAAATACATGTTAGGTGTAAATGAGAGATTAGGCTAAGTACAGTTGGAGCTTGATCAGTGGTGTTCAAATTATAAGTAATCAAGAGTTAACAATCTTAACAAGTGGATCAAAAAGCCAATGAGAGATAGAAGAAAGGGGTAGAAATAAGTATTACTGTCCTATAGAGGAGGGAAACAACTTGTTGGCAGCAATTCGGTACAAGATAACTAGTCTATACGAAATAATACTAGTGACACTAGGGCAACCATTGGAAGACATGTGGTTGTACACACGGCCCATTATGAGGCGGCGTATCATAAATTTGTAGAGAGTGTCATGGACGACGTCAGACAAATACAAATAATAATAAAAAAAAAAACGGTAGTGCAAGTCGGTTCCACATCAGATACTGGTCGCATCTGGGTCAGATCCCATATGCGGCTATTTCAGCCACCAAAAAACTAGACCCTCTGACTCTCGTGCGAGGTGATGAGATGCGAGGGACCTTGTCTCATGGTCCCTCTAAGTGCGAGATGGCATGATCTGGTGCTTCTGGAGCATGGTGGGGAGGACACATGTTGGCCACTGATGAGTCCATGTTGCAGTGACCTGATGTCTCATTCTTGACTATCTACATTCAGCCCCCTTCCGCAAGGGCTGAGCTTTTGCGAGGACCCGTGCACACCTTGCAGCCCCCGGGTTATGTCTTTTGGAGTCATCTCTAATGAGTGGATCTTACCTAGTAGCTTTTGTTGGGTTTTGACGTGGGTAACGCAGCGGAATAACAAAAAATTTAACTCATACTCAAAGCCCACCAAGGATCACAGGAAGAGACATTCATAACATGATGAAGGACATAGCAGATGTGTACCTTTTGGTTTGGGAGATCACACGAAGAATAATGTCCTCGACTCTACGGTTGATCCACGTCTAGATGTGAGGTCTAGATCTTCCTTCTCCTAGTGCTAGCTTGGACCGGAGGAAGAGGGAAGAACGAATCAAGCAACGAGGGACAAAGAGAGGATCGACCCTCTCTTTGTGGCCGATGGGTAGGGGCAGACGGCTAGGGACTTCGGCTTCTATCTTGTCTTGCTTTCTCTCCCACTCACTTGTGTTTTGAGCATTAGTTGTGGGAAGGAAGCTAGAGCATCCTTTATATAGTCCAACAACTCCTTGTTAACTACATAAAGTCCCTTCCTAGTTCTACATGAACTCGGATTAGTCCCTTCCTTGCATATTAGTCCTACTAAGTTTGCAAGGTGTTGCAAAGTGATCCTTCCAATTAATTAATCATATTATTTAATCCCAAATCTAGTTCAACTCTTTTAGACGTGTGACCCCATAGGTTTCTACTTAGTTGATAGTAACTAAATACTTATATGGAGCGGTGTCTAGCAACACATCCATCGAACCCAACTACTAGAAATAAGTCAGTGATCCCGACAAACCTTTGTGCCCAATATCACATATTGCACGATCCCTTTGTCTCCATATCCAGATTGGACACGAGACATAAATAGTCACACTCGTATAACCAATCCATAGTTCCTCGATCCTGAGAATATGCTTATGCAAGCAGATAACATCAATATCTCCATATTGATTTATCTGAGTCTCGCCAGACATTCAATAAGCACCATCCCTCGAGTGGCCATGGTTGCTCCCATTATGTGGGAGGGACAAATCCTCTCTACATCACTACGATCTCTAAGCTTGCTTCCTATCATGCCCGGTAGCTATCTTTATAGTTGCCCGATTAAGGCGCAACGTGTGTACGAGAGAATCCTTTAGGGATGATTCAATATACACCAAGAGTAGGGGATAGGAACACAGGAAGAGTAGGGTTGTGTGTAGGGAGAGAGTAAGGCAATAGTACTGTGTGAGAGAGAGACAAAATTTTGGCAGAGCATCCGCGTAGTTCTGGTGATTCGTCCTTGTATGGAAGGGTTAACGATCCTATATATAACGGAGAATGTGACCGTTATAGTGGGTTAATGCGCCCATTAATGGCGGCTTAATTAGCTTAACCACAACGGCACGTTCGTCCGCGTATATAGGGACCCTTACGCACGTCGTCCGCGTATACCGGAACCGTTATGAGGTTGACCGGGTTTATGGAGCTCGTGCCATAAATCTCTCAAAGCAGTTACTAGAGGTCGCGCGCGGGCTTGGTTTTCGCTCGCGCGCGACAGGACTTACTCTAGCCTCCAAACCACTAAGTCCCTACAAGTCCCGTGTGGTGGTATGCTAGGGCCTGTCTCGCAGCCCCCACATGGATCAGCGCGGGTGGTGATCATGTGTGTGTGGAGCACAGTTGGGTGTGCTGGATGATCGCCACGTGGCTAAGATCTGTCTGTCTAGAAAGCCCTATCAGCTCGATGATGATTCGGCTCGATGAACCTGGCAGCAAACAGCTTGACAATTTCTTGCTTGATTTTCACATTTATCTCCGGCCTGAAGCTTCTCGTACTTTGCTTTACTGGTTTAGATCCTGGGATAACATCTAACCTGTGCATAGTGGTGCTCGTGTCGAAACCAGGAATTCATCGTATTCCCAGACAAACACATCCTTGTATTCAGTCAGTAGCTGCAACAATCTTGCTTCTTCATCGCTTGTGAGGTCTGCACTCAGAAAGACGGCCCTCTTATTTTCTTCGCCTGGGCTCAGGAACACTTCCTTCAGCTCCTTCTTCTGGGGTTTCGGCTTATCCTCCATGCATTCGGGTGCTTCTTTCAGCTTATCCTCTAAATCCTCTGATGTTGGTTCGTCTACCTCCGTGACACGCTCGATTTGATTGATTTACCCAGGGATATCCCCATGCTCGAATGGGGGTACCCCCGCGCACCTTCATATGCGGTAGCATTTCTTTCCATTGGAGTAGAAACTTTCTATCTCTTTGCCCGTGAGATCATGTTTCACCACTCTTTTCAGAGTGTACACGTTTTTCCTTTCGTAGGCGACCTGCGGTGCCACTTCGCGCGCGGACAACTTTTCCTTAGCTTCTTCCCTTGTCACCATTACCCCCGCTGGCGACTGATCCTTAATGTCTTCCCATCGAGGCAGAGGAGTTGGGTTAAACAGCCCCGGTGTTTGTTCGTCCGCCATTTCGGAAAACCACAACGCTTCAGTGAGGTGCGCCTCGTTTAGATTGAAGGGATTTACCGAAGCCGGTATCTCCACTATTCTGTTGTTCCAGATGGCCTTCATCACTTGGTGAGCTGTCGAGGGGACTGCGTCGAAACGGTGAATCCAAGCTCGCCCTATGATCATGTGATACGTAGTATTCGCATCAATGACGTAGAATTTGGCTGAACATTTGATTTTTCCTATCTGGACGCCCAGACGAATCCATCCTATCGCATTCTAGAATCACTCCCGAATCCCATCGGTGGGGACGGGCGTCTGACAATTTTCTTCTCCGAGTTCCTGCCAACTTCAAAGTGTTGAGCGAGACCACATTGAAGGCTGCTCCTCTATCAAAAAATGCCCTCTTGAATTCGACATCATTATTCACCGCCGTTACGTATAAGGGCTTCTGGTGACTCGAATCCGTCTTCTTGTCAGTTGCGAAAAAGGTCATAACCCTTTCCGTAGAGCGCGACGCCCTAACAACTTTTCCATTGGAGACCACGATGTCTCCTCTAAGTCTTCTGCTACCCTTAGAATCGCCTTTGTCATTTCTTTCTGGCACTTCCCCGAAAATTTCATTTCGTCGAAGAACTTGCTGAACCCGTGCGACCCCTTCATTCGATCGGCACGCTCGTCATCCGTGTCTATGTTGTAGTCCTCATCATTGTGAATTTCAGCAATGATAGGTAGGTCGTCTTCCGCAATTTCTTCAAGATCCATAATCGCAATCATGGCTACCTCTTTGCCTTTCGGCTCTTGCTCCACATGATCTGGCAGCGGATTGCTTCGCACGTCTTGCCTCTGATCGCTGACAATTAACTCGCCCTCCTTCATTTTTCGGCTCACCATGTTCCTGAGTTTCTTGCAGTCAGCTGTGGGGTGCATAATTTTTCCGTGGCACTCGCACCACTTCGGGTCCCTCATCATCTCCTTAGAAGGTATCCTTTCGAGCGGAGGCAAGATTCCATATTTACGCCATTGTTTGCACAAGTCAGTCACTTCCTCTATCGAGCATGGTAGAGGTGGCGCGTCTGAATTTGTAACCCTGGGCTGCTTGTGCGGCGAAACTGTATTAACCTCAGCCTGGCGCCCCCTCTTGTAACTAAACCTTCCAATCTTGAAAGTGGTTACCATGAGGGTCGTTCAGGGGCGTGCTTCTTCTTCTGCCTCTCCACTATAGGCTCTATGTTTTTCGTGCACTCAATCAACTTTGAAAAGGTAGGAGTTTGTAGGTTGATCAGCATACCTTTATACTCATCTCGCATGCCTTGTAGACATATCTCCACGAGCCTGCCCTCAAGCACTTCATCTCTGCACTCCAAGGATTTGGCCCTGAATTTCTTGATGAAGGTGACTCCATCTTCCTCGCGCTTCTGATACATACGGGAGAGATGAATCATCGTAACCTTCTCTTCCACCTGGAAGAATTTCGTGTAGAACTTCTGAACCATGTCGTCCCAAGTTTGACAGATCCGGCCTCCAACGTTCTATACCATTTGTAGGCCACATTTCCTAAAGATTTAGGGAACTCGCGCATCAGCAACTTGGGATCAGCTCCATATGGTCCCATTACATCAATGAAACGCATTACATGCTCGTGGGCATTCCCGTTGACATCTTCAAACTTGTCCCACTTAGGAGCCTTATACCCTGCGGGGTTAGGCATGAGGTAGATCTCACGTGGGATAGGCGGATCGTTGTCAACCTTCGGAATAATGGTGTCTGCAAACGGCTGATTGGCCAGGAAGGTTTCTATGCGCCGCTGCAGCGATGTCATACATTCCGGTGCGCTCCCCCCAGCAGCAGGAGGAAGGGTTGTAGCCGGCGGGGACACATATGCTGCGTTCGGGCTAGTGGTGTAAGTCACGTTGCCCAGCAGTGCCGGCGGAGGAGGCAAGGGGTATTGTGAAGAGAGGTTGGGTGCCACGGTTGGTGGTTGAGGAATATGTGTGGTAAGGGGCGGTATTTGGGCCGTTTGCCCCTGAACGGAGGGTGATTGCACCATTGTTGGTGGGGTTTGCGAATTAGGGTAGGTGTTGTGGGTACGAATCCAGTCCCCTGGGTGGTAGAGGTTCCTGTTGGGTTTTGACGTAGGTAACGCAGCGGAATAACAAAAATTAACCCTACTCAAAGCCCACCAAGGATCACAGGAAGAGACATCATAACATGATTAAGGAGATAGAAAATGTGTACCTTTTGATTTGTGAGATCACACGAAGAATGATGTCCTCGTCTCTACGGTTGATCCACGTCTAGAGGTGAGATCTAGATTCTTCCTTCAATCAAGTGCTAGCTTGAACCTTGGAGGAAGAGGGATGAAGATCAAAGCAACAAATCACCAAAGCACAAGGGAGGGGCGGCCCTCTCTTGCCGTCGGGTAGGGGGGCGGACGGGTGGCTAGGGTTTCGGCCCTAGCACCTTGTCTTGCTCTCTCTTTTTGCTCTCTCCCACTCTTTGTGTGTTATGACTAATAACTCATATTGTGGGAAGGAAGCTAGAGCCTCCTTTATATACTCCAACAACTCCTTGTTGTTTCCATAAAAGAGTTTTCTTGTTCTAGTAGGACTAGAACTATTCCCTTCCTTGCAAATTAGTCCTACTAAGTTTGCAAGGTGTTGCACAATGATCCTTCTATTAATTAATCCATATTAATTAATCCCAAATCTAGCTCTACTCTATTTGACGTGTGACCCCATAGGTTTCTATATAGTTGGTAGTAACTATTACTAACATGGAGCGGTGTCTAGCAACACATCCATGCAACCCAACCAATAGAAATAGTCAGTGATCCCGACAAACCTTTGTGCCCAATATGTCATATTGCATTATCCCTTTGTCTCCATATCTGGATTGGACACGAGACATAAATAGTCACACTCGTATATCCAATCCATAGTTCCTCGATCCTGGGAATATGCTTATGCTTGCAGATAACATTAATATCTCTATATTAATTTATCTGAGTCTGGCCAGACATTCAATAAGCCTCATTCCTCGAGTGGCCGTGGATATTTACCCCCATTATGTGGGAGGGACAAATCCTATCTACATCACTACGATCTCTAAGCTTGCTTCCTATCACGCCCGATAGCCACCTTTATGATTACCCAGTTACGGTGTAACGTTTGATAACATCAAAGCGCAATATTTCACAACTAGAGTATCTAGTGACTTCAAGTCCAAGGATTGCAATAATATTAGCACTGCGAAAAGCGATTGTGACTTCACATAATATAATGTATCCTTTTCGTCGTGGGTCAATCCAGTATGCCATTACTCCTAATGCATACCCATGTGTTAGACTTGATATCTCCATATCAATCTACCCACATACTAGTCTATATTTGATTGTCCTATTAATCAATATAATGGACTAGGGACATTTAAGATAAATAACACAATTTATCTAAGGACTTCATTATATTAAATATCGCCATAAATAATAAATGAATATTCTAGCCAAAACATTGTTCATACTAAATCTACGATTGCCTCTAGGGAATCTATTCCAACAGTCTCCCACTTGCACTAGAGCCAATCCGGCGCATCTCGTATGCCTATAGATCTGGTGTGCCCTTCATGCTTTCGCTGCGCAAGAGGTTTCGTGAGCGGATCTGACACGTTGTCATCCGTCGGAATCTTGCATATCTTCACATCTCCTCGATCGATCATATCACGAATAAGATGGAATCTCCTAAGTACATGCTTTGACTTTTGGTGCGATCTTGGTTCCTTTGCCTGTGCGATTGCCCCAGAGTTGTCACAGTACAACTCTACGGGATCCACTATGCTAGGGACCACACCGAGCTCAGTGATAAATTTCTTTATCCATACTGCCTCTTTCGCCGCTTCCGCAGCAGCAATGTACTCAGCTTCTGTTGTAGAATCAGCAACTGTGCCTTGCTTGGAACTCTTCCAGCTCACAGCTCCTCCATTCAGGCAAAACACGTATCCAGACTGTGATCTGTAATCATCCTTGTCGGTTTGGAAGCTTGCGTCAGTGTAACCCTTTACACTTAGCTCTTCCATTCCTCCAAATATCAAGAACACATCCTTAGTTCTTCTTAAGTACTTTAGGATGTTCTTGACAGCAATCCAGTGACTCTCACCCGGATTGGACTGATATCTGCTCACCATACTCAACGCGTATGATACGTCTGGTCTAGTACATAGCATGGCGTACATGATGGATCCTATGGCCGAAGCATAGGGTATCCTGCTCATGCGGTCCTTCTCCATCTCGTTGGAGGGACAGTCATTCTTTGAAAGAGTGACTCCATGTGACATGGGCAAGAATCCCTTCTTGGAATCTTGCATGTTGAACCTCTTCAACACCTTGTCAATATATGTACTCTGACTTAGGCCAAGCAACCTTTTAGATCTATCTCTATAGATCTTTATACCCAGTATATAGGCTGCGTCTCCTAAGTCTTTCATTGCAAAGCACTTTCCTAGCCAATCTTTAACAGATTGCAGAGTAGGAATATCATTTCCAATGATTAGTATGTCATCCACATACAAGACCAGAAATACTATAGCGCTCCCACTAACCTTCTTGTAAACACAAGGCTCATCTTCGTTCTTGATGAAGCCAAGCTCTTTGACCGCGTCATCAAAACGTCGATTCCAGCTCCTAGAAGCTTTCTTTAATCCATAAATGGATCTTTGCAGCTTACAGACTTTATTGGCATTCTCTGGATCCTCAAAACCCTCTGGTTGTGTCATGTACACATCCTCAAGGAGGTTCCCATAAAGGAACGCTGTTTTGACATCCATTTGCCAAATCTCATAGTCGTAGTGTGCTGCAATAGCAAGCAAGATTCGAATAGATTTAGTCATGGCGACTGGTGAAAAGGTCTCATCATAGTCAATACCATGAATCTGTCTATAACCTTTGGCCACCAATCGTCCTTTATAGGCAACTACCTTGCCATCCATGTCGGTCTTCTTCTTGAAGACCCACTTGCACCCTATGGGTCGAGCCCCTTCGGGTGGTTCCACCAAAGTCCATACTTTGTTGGTGTACATGGAATCCATTTCGGATCTCATGGCTTCTAGCCACTTCTTAGAGTCTGGGCCACTCATGGCTTCTCTATAGTTTGCAGGCTCATCATCCATGAGTGGTACGTCATCGGGCTCAGTCACGAGAAGTCCATACCTCTCTGGCTCATGACGCACTCTTCCTGATCTACGGAGTTCCTGTGTTACTTGAACAGGTTCTTCCACAACTTCTTGTGGTTCCCGTTCATGTTCCATTATCGGTTCAGTGGTTTGTGGTTCATGAATTTCTTCAAGTTCTACAACCCTCCCACCTGCTTCTTTAGAGACTAGTTCTCTTTCTAGAAACACACCGGTCCGAGCAACAAACACTTTGTTTTCGGTAGGGTTATAGAAGTAATATCCTTTAGTCTCCTTAGGATATCCCACAAACTTACACTTATCCGCTTTAGGCCCGAGCTTTTCTGTTTGTAAACGCTTTACATAAACGTCGCAGCCCCAAATCTTCATAAACGACACTATGGGACGCCTCCCAGTCCATATCTCATATGGCGTCTTCATGACTGATTTGGATGGAACACGGTTAATGGTAAAAGCTGCCGTCATTAGAGCATGTCCCCAAAAGGATATCGGAAGATCTGTTTGAGACATCATAGATCGCACCATATCTAATAGAGTGCGATTCCTCCTCTCAGATACACCATTCCATTGTGGTGTTCCGGGTGGAGTGAGCTGGGACACTATCCCACACTCTCTAAGATACTCATCAAACTCTTGGCTTAAGTATTCTCCTCCACGATCCGATCGTAGAGCTTTAATACTTTGGCCAAGTTGCTTCTCTACTTCACTCTTGAATTCTTTGAACAATTCAAAGGATTCGGATTTGGCCTTCATAAGGTATACAAATCCATATCTACTGAAATCATCAGTAAATGTGATGAAGTAGGTATAACCACCTCTGGCAGGCGTGGGGAATGGCCCGCATACATCAGTATGTATGAGTGCCAACAACTCACTAGTCCGCTCGCCTTTCTTATTGAAAGGGGACTTTGTCATTTTTCCCAATAAACAAGATTCACATGTCTCATATGATTCCAAATCAAATGAGTCTAGAAGTCCATCCTTATGGAGTCTAGATATGCGTTTCTCATTTATATGGCCTAAACGACAGTGCCATAGATATGTGGGATTTAAATCATTAGTTTTAATCCTTTTAGTATTTATGTTATAGATTGGATTATTTAGATCAAGGATATACAATCCATTAGACAAATGCGCACTACAATAGTGCATACTATCAAAATAAATGGAGCAACACTTGTCCTTTATTGAAATAGAAAAACCTTTCTCGTCCAAACAAGAAGCGGAAATAATGTTTCTGCTCATAGCAGGCACATAAAAGCAATTGTCTAATTCTAAAATAAGTCCAGAAGGCAAAGATAGCTCATAAACGCCTACAGCCAATGCAGCAACCTTTGCTCCATTCCCGACGCGCAAGTCTATCTCCCCTTTTCGCAATCTTCTACTTCTTTTCAAATCCTGCACATTACGACAAATGTGAGATCCACATCCGGTATCTAATACCCAGGATGATGAAATAGAAAGATTAACGTCTATAACATAAATACCTGGTGGTGGTGGAATCACTATTCCAAGCTTCTTATCCTCCAGATATTTAGGGCAATTCCTCCTCCAGTGACCCGGCTGGCTGCAGTAGTGACACTCACCTTTAGCCACGCCTCCACTAGGTTTTAGGGCTTCCTTGGATTTCGCAACTTTCTTGCGTTTTCCTTTTGAAGTAGATGCAACTGACTTGCCCTTCTTCTTGTGTACCATCATTATGGTCTTGCCCTTGCCTTTATTGATGCTTTGCTCAGCTGTCTTTAGCATGTTCAATAGGTCTGGCAAAGACTTGTTGATCTCATTCATATTATAGTTCATAATGAACTGATTATAACTGTCAGGCAACGATTGCAAGACGAGATCAGTCGCCAAGTCCTGGCCGAGTGGGAACCCCAGTCTCTCAAGGTTCTCTATGTACCCGATCATTCGGAGTACATGAGGGCCTACTGGATTCCCCTCTGCAAGACTACTTTTGAACAATGCTTTAGACACTTCATAGCGCTCATGCCTTGCCTGTTCCTGAAACAATTGTTTCAAGTGTCTGATCATATCATAGGCTTCCATGTTCTCGTGTTGCTTCTGAAGCTCACCAGTCATGGTACAAAGCATGAGGCAAGTCACGTCATTAGAATCATCAATATGTTTCTGACGTGCCCTTACTTTCGCTAATAGAGACTCATCTTGTGGTGGGTCTGGAATTGGAGTGTCCAAGACGTACAGCTTCTTTTCTTGCTTGAGGACAATCCTCAAGTTTCTGTACCAGTCAAGGAAATTTGTTCCAGACAATTTATCCTTCTCAAGGACAGATCGTAGGGATGAACTCGATGCGTTGTTGTTTGCCATTTGGAATTCTACAAAACGAGAAATATGCAATTTAGTATTTTGAACAATTTAACTATATTTAACAATGGCCAGATCATTAAATATAGCTCCCACTATTTTTCTCGGATTAATAGCCCTCACTATTAAAGCGGAAAATATCTTTATATTTTCTAGTGGGTCCAAGATCCTTATTTCACTTCTTCTTGAGCTTGCTTTGGCAAGTCACCCAAGAATTGGTTATTTAGGTAGGAACCATTCCAATTGCATCTCATGCAACTCTTGGTCCAATTAGGTGAATAAATTCCTTTTATTCTTTATCCAATTGGATAACTCCTAATTGTCATGCCTCTAAGCTCATCAATCCAATTGACTCTTGCCTAGTTGCGTCCAACCTCTTGCTTTCAACATACACGCATTACTAGCTTGTGTCGTCCGCGACACATCATGAAAATTAAAATCGCCTTGCTTTGGCAAGCCCGAATTTTAATAGGTGTGCACAAGAGATTCCGGCAGGGAGACCTCCGTGTACACCGTGCGTAGTGGATCAGGGATCGCACAGGAAGAATAGGGGTGTGTGTAGGGAGAGAGTAAGTCAGTAGCAATGTCTGAGAGAGAGACAGAGGTTTGGCAGAGCTTCCGCGTATGGCAGTGTGTCCCTCTTTGTATGGAAAGGTTAACGATCTATATATACTGGAGAACATGACCGTTGTAGTGTGGTTAATGCGCCCATTAATGGCGGCTTAATTAGCTTAACCATAACGGCACGTTCGTCCGAGTATATAGGAACCGTTAGAGCACGTGGTGCGCGAGTACCGGAACCGTTACGAGGTTGACCGGGTTTGACCGGATTGACCGGGTCTAGGGAGCTCGTGCCATAGATCTCTCAAAACAGTTACTAAAGGTCGCGCGCGGGCTTGGCTCGCACGCGACAGGGCTTACTCTAGCCTCCAAACCACTAAGTCCCTACAAGTCCCGTGCAGTGGTATGCGAGGGCTCTGTCTCGCAGCCCCCACATGGATCAGCTCGGCTGGTGATCCTGTGTGTGTGGAGCACAATATGGTGTGCTGGATGGTTGCCACGTGGCCAAGATCTGTCATGTCAGAAAGCAGTATCTACATTAGCCCCCTTTCTGCGTGTGAAGGCTCATAGCTGTATAGGCTTCCATGCGCGGAAACCAACATGCGCGTCGTCGCCACGCACCAATTCAAATACGGGTAAGTTCAGCCCCCGTGCGTGTCATTATGTCCTAAAACCCCTAGAGTCGTGCCGTCTGACCTTTAGGGTTTTAGGCGTGACGTCAGCCCGTCCTGTGATTGCGCGATACGACGGTGACGGTTGCGATTCGACTACTGAAGGGACGCAACCCTTCATTCTTTTGGATAAATACCTTGTATCCCCATTATTGCAAGGCATCACTTCTTTCTCTTAAAGTGAATGGTACCCGGAGATCTTCGAGAGCAGATCCAGATAATCAATCACCAGTTCAGAACTGCAAATCGTATTCTTCAATTGTGCATATCCCAGCAAGCTTCAAGGAAACAAGGTTGGCCTCGTTTACTTTTGATTTAAAATACCAGTGTTTGCCTTGAACTGCGTTGAATCTGTAAATCCATGAAATTTGTGAAGAGGCTTTGACCTTTGAACCTGCCTTGTTTTAATCTTTCAACAATGTTGGATCTTGCGACTCCCCGATTTCTGAAATCGGTACTGGAACTGTTTTGCTTTCCTTTGCATAGATCTCAAATTTCAAAATTCAAGCTGAAGTGTGGTACTTCTCCCCCCTTTTTCTTGCCCTTTCGCAGGAATGGCCAAGACAAGAGTAACCAGACCCGTCAAGGAAGATGAAGAGATGCCCGAGCTTCCGCAGGCTCTGTGGCGAAAAGCCCCCTTTCTGGGTGGGAAAGACTTTTATCATGCGAGGGTGAAGGCGAAGAGGATGCCTGATCCTGTTCCAGTTGAGCGATTGTTGACACTGACTCGCCCAGTTAACTCAGCCTTGCTCGAGTTGGTTGGCTCCGAGGATGTGGTTCGATTGGGGATCGAGAATGGGCACTTCCCATACACTGCGATTTCTACTCAGGCGTTTGTCCAGAAATTGGACTATATGGATGAGTGGATTGACCACGTGTTGGATCATCACGCCGAGACTCTCAATGAAGCCGGCGTTTTCTTTGCTATCCGTGCTATGAAGGGTGCTGCCGTGAAGTTGGATCAGTCCATGCTTCTAGACCTTCTGTCCCGTTACTCGCCTGCGACTCACACGTTTCATTTTGCTGAGTTCGAGGCTGCCCCCACGCTCGAGGACGTTCAAATGCTGTATGAGCTTTCCCCCATGGGCGAGGTGGACCCCTTGAGTCACTTGAGGACATCTGCGGAAATGGCCTTGTACGCGCAGATGGAGGAGTGCCTAGCAGAGGTAAAGAAAATCTCCACTCGGTGGACCACTACAAAGCCTCTTCCGAACTGGCAGCTGGTTGATACGTCTGCGAAGAATACCTGGAACAAGTGGTTGCAGTACTTCTTCCGAGACTATGCGAACAGCAGCATTACTAAGAAGCTTTTGAGCGAGAACCCGGAGGCCGAGAATTACGTAGAGGGCAAGGGTTATCATTTGACTCTTTGTGCCTTTCTCTGTGCTTGGCTGTCGAGGTATCTGATTGATGGTCACCCCCATGACGGGGTCTTCTACCATGTGCTGCCACTTGCCGTGAGGCTCGCTCTTGGCCAGAGAGTCGCACTCGGACCCTTGGTCTTGGGCACGCTATATTATAGGCTGGATCAGCTGGTTCTGGCGATGAGGGAATCACGTGGCCGCCTCGATGTTCTGACCTTTGTCAATATCAGCTTTTTGACAATGTGGGTTTTCGAGCGCTGGCCGTCTTATGCTCCAACTCCCCTCCCACTTGATAAGTGGTGTCCCCCAGGCGAGACGGAAGCGCGCAACAGCGGAAGGGCTGCGAGATGGTTTGGAGCAAGCAACACCAAGTGTACTTGGAGTTTGATATGCGACAAACGAAAGGAGTTTACTGCCAGGCCCTATGCCACACGTGTTGAGAATGTGCGGTGGTTTCCAAAGCTATACCCTTCCAAAGGTATGGTCTTGTCAGAAGACCTTCTCTTTGAAAAGGGGCCGCATTTCCACGAACGCTATCGTGAGTTCTTTTGTTGGTGTCTGCGAGGTTCCCTTCCTGCCCTCGCAGAGCATATTCGTGAGCTCGCGCCACGGTATGAAAGGCTTACAGTGGATGTTGACCCCACTCGGGTCTCTCCTCAGTTTGGTTTTGATGCGGTGGCCCCATCGATCTGGCCCCAGTCTATTATCAGAGGGTGCTACAAGCGTTTGCTGACAAAGGAGTGCAAGACGGTCCTCATGAGCAATCTTCCATTTGAGCAGCCTGCGGGAACTCGCAAGGGTGGTTGTTCCCAGAACTGGCTCGCATACTGGGTTGCCCAGCAAACGAGGATTGAGACGGAGGCGGCGGCGCAGCCAGGAAGGGCCCCCTTGATCAAGAGAAACTCTTTTCCGTTTCGCCCCAATTGCAGCTTGAGCGAGTCTAAGTATGGTTGCTACTCGCTGTGGGACCGCGAGAACCATTTGTGCCCCGATTTCATTCTGAAGGAGCAAGTCGACGCAATCAAGAAGGGCGACACGCATGTCGTCAGATATAGTAAGGCGTTTGCTGAGGTAAGCAATTCCTTCGTGTGCTTTAAGCCTTTTGATTTCCTTTCACTGATGCTTTTCGTTCTGTACTGTTTCAGTGTCATGTGCGGAGGTTCGCAGCTGGTGATCGCTCCAAGTCGCTGGTGAACACCATTGTTGCCACCAGAAGGAAAGGGGAGTCGTTCCGGCTAGCATGGAGGATGGATACCGAGGTCGAAACAAGGGTTCGCGCAGTCATGAATACTTTTGCTGACTCGCTGATAGACAACCCTCCGGCTCCGTCTCCTCCTAGAGATGACCCGTCCCCTCCAGCGACTGCAGCGCCGAGAGTGAAGAGACCTAGGCAAAAGGGAATTACGATTTCTTCCCCTAGGAGTGCTCCAGCTTCTCCCCCAGTGAGGTCCCTTTCCATCAAGGACAAAGGCAAGGGTCGTATGCCCAGCAAAGTGCGAAAAGATCTCGCAGTTGAGACTTTCGTTCCATTCAACCAAGAGGAGGAGGAAGAGAGGCAGGAGCCCCAGGCAAGTGATGAAGAAGAAGAAGCAACAGTTGTGATGTGCGAGGAAGAATCAGGAGGTACTTCCGTCGCATCTCCTTGCCCTTTATCATGACTTCTTTGCAGTTCTTTTCTTTGAACCAATTATGTATTCGCAGATGATGATGATGAAGCCGTTGGTGGCCTTGTGGCCAAGAGGCAAAAGAGAGATGCCCATTCTGGCATTTCAGATGATCCTATAAGCGAGGATGTTCTTGCTGAATCCCGGAAGAAAGCCGCGGAGGCTGCTGAAAGAAGAAGGCAGCGAGAGGAAGAGGAGCTCGAGCGTGTGAAACAGCGGAGCCTCAAAGATCAGCATGTTGACGACTTAGTGCGTCCAGTTGGCGAGGAAGACGAACTTCCCGAAGAAATGGCTCCTCATGTGGAGGAGGAAGATGAGGTTCCCGGAGAGGATGCAGCAGAGCTAGAGCAAGTCCAAGCGGACTTCGAAGAGATCGCCGGTGGCAATAAAGGTGAGATCTTCAATCTCGCAGTTACTTATAGAGATGTAATTGTGGGCGCGTTAAAGCACGGTGTGTCAAAGCCTGACATTCGCCGTTGGTTGGTAAGCAAATGCGGAGAACCCTCAGGTAATTATTTTGAGTGATATGCACATACTAGGCTATAGCCACTTGAGGCAAAATCATGACTGGTTTACTCGCATCCCAGGTCACGCTTCTCTTAAAGATTTGCTTATTGAGGACACACTGATAGGGCACGGTTCCACGTCCCTAGTGTACGATGAGGATACCTCAATCCCACCTTCGCGTGGAGGTGCTTATTCTTAGCTTTAGTAAAGATAGCGAAATAACTTATAACACAAGTTACCTCACATTATCGCATTTGGTATCGCAGGTCATGCTGAGGAACCTGAGCTGGAGCAGAGAAGTCAGTCTTCTGCATCCCATGTTCCAATTCCGAGCTCGCATACCGAGAAGCTCGTCGCAGCTGCTGGGCACATAAGCGAGCCTCCCGAAGATGTCATCGAACTTTCCGATGATGTCGAAGCTGATGCTGTGCCGATGGACGAAGGTGTCCGTACCGGTGGTGAGGAAGAAAGGACAAGTGATGCTAATGTTTTCGCATCTGGGAGTGTCCTCCGCCCAGCGACTTCGGCTGTCCCTTCGCCTCCGGCGATGACTGAGCCAGAAGCACCTATTCCTGCGTGGAGCATTTGGGGCTCGCAGGTTGGGAATGCAGTCGCAGCTGGTGCGGCCTACACTCTTCCTCCTGACTATGAGAGGTTGGAGCTCGCAGCTGATAGGAGAGCCACGGAGCGAGGGCAGTCTTCGAACAACCCAGTGGCCCGCATCCCTTCTCTTCATGAAATTCTGGAAGGCACTGGTAAGTAAAGTTTTACCGTTCGCACGTCGCATTATTTGCTTGCGAGTTTTTTTTTTTTTTTTTACATTATAACTCTTTTTTTTTTGATGTCTCAGGTTTGAAGCAAACCGATGTAGACTGGGTGGTTCGAATGCGCCTCAGATACCCCCGATCGTTTGTGAGATCTCTGGAGATCGGACCTTTTGACAGGAGGCTATTCCTTACTGAAGCCATCTGGATATTGGAGCAGCTGTCTGCGGCTACACCTGCGACCATTTCGGCCCAGAGTGCTGAATTGCTGTGTGGCATGTGCCAAAATCTCCTGTTCAAAGTCCAAGGCAGACTTGGTTTCAAATTCCTCAAGGACAGAGTTACACTGATTCGCGCAGCTGTAACTTTGAATCTCGGTCACCAGAATCTCGCAGCTGAGATGCAGAAGGTGGAGCAGCAAAAGCAAAAGGTTGATGAAGCTTTGAAGCTGTATCACGAAATGAATGCCAAGTGCGAGCTACTGAAGCAAGAAGTGAAACAAGTGGAGAAGCTGAGCGAGCAGTTCGAGCCCCAAGACTCCTTAATCAAGAATTTGTTTTGACTTTTCGAATTTTGAAAAGAAAACAGGAAAATGGCTGAGACATTAATGTAATGTTTTGAAACATTAATGTAATTTTGCTAGGGTTTCTCCCCCTCTTTTTTTTTTAACAACAAACAATGAGTTTGCCCGTTTTGCCCTTTTCGGGATTTGATTGGACATTTCTGTGCATATCCAATTATGACGTCAGCAATTGATTCTCTGCTTGATTTTCGCGCTAATTTCTCGGCAGATAAGCACACTTCCGTTGGGAAGTCCATCCGAATCATGACTATCCGTCATTTATTAGGATACGCAACTGAATCGTCGTAGCCTTTAGTAGGGTAATTGATTGTTACCGCTTTTCAAGGCGTAAGTGATTGAACTTACCATCTTTTTTGAATTTTGCTGACTCATCTTAGGCAACCGAAGAGTCTCCACAGGGTCTATATAAACCCTGTCTTTGCCATTTGGGTTCTTCATCCCAAACATGTGCTTTGCCGTGAGTCCTTACGACTGCTGGCTTCAACGCTTGTTTTTCGTTGATTCATGGCAACTTCAAGTTTTGAATCCTGAGTTTGCGCTTTGTGCTATAGAAATAGTTTCCAAGATCCACTTTATGAGGCTTATTGCTGTTTATAACCATCATAAAGAGGATGCAGATAATACCTCATGTGTGTTCGAAGAAATTTCTTCGTGTATTATGTGTGCAGGTCATGTTTCCGGCCGCCTCGTGGCAAGGTGCAGCGCCGAAGTGACCGTGCTACCGTCTCGTAATGAACGGCGGGATTCTCCTCCAGCATCCCTGGAGGAGGGTTTCTTGCCTCTTCGTTCTTGAACTCAGGGTTGCGAACCGCTGTGTTCATCCCCGTCTACAAGGAGCCCTTGCCCTTTGGAGCTTCTGCTTGCAGTTTGATTGCTGGAACCGGTGGTTCCTTGGGCAAATGTTATGGGGAGCATATCTGACAACGGTCTTGTCGGATAGCAGGATGTCGAGCGTACGGCTTCATGTGGCTCTTTTTAGAGCAAGATCCCCCTTGCTACAGATGTTCACCCGCAGATCTGGGCATTGTGTAGCCGGCGTTTGAAGCCAGGGGGTTCATTCTTTGCAGTCCGGGTTTCCGTACCGTGTCTCTGCTGGCTTATCAGCCATTTTTCGAGTGTATTGTAAGCCATGTTGGCTGCGTAGTTAGATTCGAGCTTTTCGCTTGTAAGCTGTTATCTAGATAGATAAATTGTAAGTCATTTGACTCGTAATGATATATAGCTTATGTATTATCTGCTCTCTTTGCAACAAAATACAATTTCGCATGCGTTTCGGCTTGTTTTGCCTTGCATAATGCCATGTAATGATTTCACATACGCGATGTCAATTCGCAGATGTTTCGCTAGATCATTCGAGATCGTAATTTCGCAGCTGTGCCATCTTGACGGATGGGCTTGTAGTTGGTCGTTGTAAATCATATGAGATCATGTTCACAACTTTGCTATCGTAACAGATAGTTTTTAACAGATCAATTAAGATCGTTGAGTGGTGCGAATTGCTATCATAGAAGATAGGCTTTATTAGAGAATTGCTTGAGATCGTTTCTCGCATAAATTGCTATCGCAGCAGATAGACCTTTAGAAGGTCCAATAAGATGATTCTGCACTTTCGTTGCCACCGTAACAGACGGGCTTGGGTGATCAACTAAAATCACTTTGCGTATAAATTGCTATCGTAACAGATAGGCTTGAGAAGACCATATAAGATCGCATTTGTATAAACCGTTATCGTGAGAGATAGGCTTTAGATGATCGATTGAGATCGTTTTTGTATTTCGCTGCTATCGTAAGAGATAGGCTTTGGGTGATCACTTAAGATCGCATTTGCATTGGCTGCCATCGTAAGGGATAGGCTTTAGGTGATCAATTAAGACCGTATTCGTGTTGACTGCTATCGTGAGAGATAGGCTTCGATGATCACTTAAGATCGCATTTGCGTTTGGCTGCTATCGTAAGAGATAGGCTTTAGATGATCGATTAAGATCGCATTTGTATTTAGCTGCTATCGTAAGAGATAGGCTTTAGATGATCACTTAAGATCGCGTTTGTATTGGCTGCTATCGTAAGAGATAGGCTTTGATGATCACTTAGGATCGCAGTTGTATTTGGCTGCTATCGTAAGAGATAGGCTTTAGATGATCAATTAAGATCACGTTTGTATTTGCTGCTATCGTAAGAGATAGGCTTTGACGATCACTTAAGATCGCGTTTGTATTGGCTGCTATCGTAAGAGATAGGCTTTGATGATCACTTAGGATCGCAGTTGTATTTGGCTGCTATCGTACGAGATAGGCTTTAGATGATCAATTAAGATCACGTTTGTATTTGCTGCTATCGTAAGAGATAGGCTTTGATGATCACTTAAGATCGCGTTTGTATTGGCTGCTATCGTAAGAGATAGGCTTTGATGATCACTTAGGATCGCAGTTGTATTTGGCTGCTATCGTACGAGATAGGCTTTAGATGATCAATTAAGATCACGTTTGTATTGGCTGCTATCGTAAGAGATAGGCTTTGATGATCACTTAGGATCGCAGTTGTATAAATTGCTATTGCAGCGAATAACTCATTGTTAACAGTAATAACAAATTAAATAGAGCAATATGAACGGCTAGAAATATGAACTTCTCATTTGGGAGATTTATTTTATTATAACGCTCTCATATGGGAGAGATAGGATTACAATCCTCTCGTATGGGAGAGGAGATTGCGTCAATCATAGCCACATGAGACATTAAGCAACGTTATCGTAAAAACGTATGAAATAAGAGAAGTCAGGGATAGTACTTCTTGATCCAGCGCATGTTGACTGAGCTTGGAGTTGAGGTTGTGCCGTGCAACCTTCGTATGCTGCAGTAGCCACTATCGAAGACTTCTGTGACTTCGAAGGGTCCTTCCCAATTAGCTGCGAACTTTGGGTGAGTTGCTTCTCGCATGCAGTGGTCAGATGCGCGCAAGACCAGGTCGCCAACTGCGAAATCCCGTCGCTGGACTGTCTTGTTGTAGGCGCGAGCGATTCTTTCTTGGTACCGCTTGTTAGTCCTTTTGGCCTGTTCTCGCTTTTCTTCCAGCAAGACTAAGTCATGATCGCGTTGATTTTCATAGAGTGCATAGAAGGCCAGCCTTGCCGAATTGACTCTGACCTCCGCAGGTACTACAGCTTCGGCCCCATAACATAGTAGAAATGGCGAGGCCCCTGTGGGTGTCCTTGGAGAAGTTCTGTAGGCCCACAGAGCTATGTTAAGAGAGTCGGCCCACTTCTTGTGGTCATCTGCGACCATCTTGCTCAGAATTCTCAACAGCGTTTTGTTAGTCGCTTCGGCCTGTCCGTTTCCCTTTGGATAGTAGGGGGTAGAGCATATCTGCCTGATATTGTACTCCGCGAGTTTCGTAGCTACCTGACGATTAACAAAAGGAGTACCGTTATCTGAAAGAATGGTATTTGGGATTCCGAACCTGCATACGATGTTTTCCTGGATGAAGTTAACCACAGCCAGCGCGTTTTGCGTCTTCAGTGGTATTGCTTCCACCCATTTGGTGAACAGCTCGGTTGCGGTGAGAATGAAATGGTTCCCATGTGACGTTGGTCGGATGGGGCCGATGAAGTCCAAAGCCCATGTGTGAAATGGCCATGGCGTCCCTAATGCATGTAGATCCACGGCGGGAGCGTGCACTAGGTTCCCTTTGAATTGGCATTCTTGGCAGCGTCGCACCTTGGTGCGGCAATCGACTTCCATCGTGGGCCAGAAGTATCCGATTGAGAGGAGCTGTCTGCATAATTTCGCACCTCCCTGGTGTTCCACCTGATGAGAAAGGTCCATGACTTCTTGTGCTTCCCTGCCGTCTAGGCATCGCAGCAAGTTGCCCTCGTGACCTTTTCGCCAAAGCAGGTTTTCCTGAACCACATATCGAGACGCTTTTCTCTTCAATTTGTCGGCTTCTTTTCTCGATTCGGGCACAGTGCCCTGGGTGAGGAATTCGAACAATGGCTTCCTCCAGTCTGTGTCGTCATCAGTTAGAGCGACGAGTAGAGAATCTTTGATTAGTGCGCAACTTTCGCACTTCCCTTGTATCAGGGCTGCAGCTGTTGACATGCCTGGCCAATGAATGCCATATCTCTGAGCTTTCCTGTAGATTGACACCTCGCTTTCTCCGCAAGCGTGTTGGTGAATCTTTTCTAACAGCTGTTGTCCCTCTTGCTCGGAGACACATCGCATGAGTACTCCTCCAGGACCCTTGTAGTAAAGGGTGTTGTCGTGGATGCAATATCCTTTCGTGAGTGCCCAGCTTTCGCTGCTGGTGCCTTTCGCAATAGCTTGCAGGATTGCTTTTCGCCAGTCTGTGTCATCCATGTGTTCGTCGTTGCACACATCTTCTGTTAATGCCGACGATGTTCGCACTTCGATGGAAATCCTTGCGGGGCATTTGTCTATGCTAACCTTAGATCCCAGAGTTGCTAAGGCGTCTGCATGCCTGTTATCCGCTCGGGGCTTGTGCTCGTATTTCACGTCGCAGAATTGCTGCATCAGCTTTTGCACTAGGGTACGGTATGACAGGAGGTTGATCTCCTTTAAACCATATTCGCCCGAGGCTTGCTTAACAATCAGTTTGGAATCTCCCATGACCGTTAAGTTGCTTACTTCCAAAGCTTTCGCCGCACGGAGCCCCGCGATAAGAGCCTCATATTCCGCCTCGTTGTTCGTGACTGCGAAGTTGAGTTTTGCGGACATCTGTATGACTTCCCCGTCTGGCTTTGTCAAGACTATCCCAATGCCTCCGCCTTTTCTGGTTGACGAACCGTCGAAGTGGAGGGTCCAATAGGGCACGTCGATCGCGTAGATTTCAGGGCCTTCGAGCTCTTCCTCGATCACGGGTTCGTGGCTGTTGTCGGGAAACTGTGCCAACAGATCTGCTACCGCCTGCGACTTGATCGCTCTTGGTTTTACGCATGTGATATCGTATTGAGAGATGGTCATGTACCATTTCGCCAATCTCCCGCCCGGGGTAGTGTGAGTTAGCAAATATCTTATGGGGTCGCTTTTGGTGACCACCACTACTTTGTGCGATGCAAAATAGTGCCTCAACTTCTCTATCACAAAGAATAAAGCAAGGCAATGACGTTCGATGTCTGTGTACCTTGATTCAGCAGGCTGCACAATGCGAGAGATGTAATAGATGGGCCTCTCTTGGCCTTCATACACCTGAGCCAAGAGTGCTCCTATGGATCTCCTTGTTGATGTAAGATATAGCAGAAGCGGTGATCCCAGTTGAGGCGCGATCATTATCTTTGGGGATGTGAGTAGCTCCTTTAGCTTTTCGAATGCGGCTTCGTGATCAGGAGCCCAGTTGTACGCGGCATCCTTCTTGAGAAGAGTGCTGAAACAGCATGTGATTTCAGCGATCGCTGGGATGAATCTCCGCAGATATGACAATTTTCCCAAGAATGTTTTCAAGGTACTTTGGTTGTGAGGTGGCGTCATGCTGGTGATGGCTGACACTTTCGCAGGGTCAGGCTCGATCCCTTGGCGATGGACCACGCATCCCAGAAACTTCCCCGAGGTCACGCCGAATGCGCATTTCATGGGGTTCATTTTCAGTTGAAAGCTCCTGCATCTGTTGAACACCTTTCGCAGGTCTGCAAGGTGATCTGCTTCATGCTTGGATTTGACTACCAGGTCATCCACATAGAATTCCACTTCTTTGTGCATCATGTCGTGGAATAGAGCCATCATGGCCCGCTGATAGGTTGCGCCTGCGTTCTTAAGACCGAATGGCATTACCGTGTAGTTGAATACCCCCACGGGAGTGATGAATGCAGTTTTCCGTGCATCTTCGGGATCCATCTTTATTTGATTGTACCCGCTGAAACCGTCCATGAAACTGAACATGCGATGGCCTGCCGTTGAATCGATGAGCAAATCGATGTTAGGCAGTGGGAAATCGTCCTTAGGGCAGAAGCGATTGAGATCTCGAAAGTCCACGCAGATGCGGAGCTGTCCGTTCTTCTTCACCACCGGCACGATGTTGGCCAACCATGTGGGATGGTGATTTGGCTCTATGAACTTGGCGTCTAGGAGTTTGACAATCTCCTGCTTGATCTTCACGTTGAGCTCTGGCCTGAAGCTTCTGGTGCTTTGTTTGACCGGTTTAGACCCTGGGATGATGTCTAAACGGTGCATGGTGATGCTCGTGTCCAGACCCGGCATCTCAGCATATTCCCATGCGAACACGTCCTTGTATTCAGTTAGGAGCTGCAGCAGTCCTTGTTCCTCTTCGCTTGTGAGGTCCGCACTCAGGAAGACTGGCCTTTTCTTTTCCTCGTTCGGGCTGAGGAACACTTCCTTTAGCTCTTGCTTTTGTGGTCTTGGCCTGTCTTCCATGCATTCGGGCGCTTCTTTGAGTTTCTCATCTGGAGTGCCCTGTGTTGGCTCTTCTGTCAGCGCAACTTGCTCGATTTGATTGATTTGCCCAGGGACATCCCCATGCCCGTGTGAGGACGTCCCCGCGCACCTTCATATGCGATAGCATTTCTTCCCGTTGGCGTAGAAGCTCTCTATCTCCTTACCCTCGGGGTCATGCTTTGCAATCCTCTTCAGGGTGTACACATTCTTCCGATGATATGCGATACGCGGCGCCTCTTCGCGTGTAGGCGGCTTTTCCTTGGCATCTTCCCTTGTCACCATCACGCCCGCAGGTGACTGGTCCTTGATGTCCTCCCAGAGAGGTAAAGGAGTAGGGTTGAATGGTCCGGGTGTTTGCTCGTCCGCCATCTCGGTGAACCACACCGCCTCGCTGAGATGTGCTTCGTCCAAGTTGAACGGGTTAGTTGAGGCCGGTATCTCGACAATCCTGTCGTTCCAGATAGCTTTCATCACCTGGTGAGCCGTCGAAGGGATTGCGTCAAAGCGATGAATCCAGGCCCGAACGATGATCATGTGATATGTGGTGTTCGCGTCTATGACATAGAACTTCGCCGAGCACTTGATTTTACCAATCTGAACGCCTAGGCGGATCCATCCGATCGTCATTCTAGAATCACTTCCGAATCCCACCAGTGGAGATGGACGCTTGACTACCTTGTGCTCGGGGATCCCTGCTAGCTTCAGTGTGTGGAGTGGAACAACATTGACCGCTGCTCCTCCATCGACGAATGCTCGCTTGACGCCGTTGATGATGGCGGTTACGTACAGGGGCCTCTGGTGGCTCGCATCTGTCGTCTTGTCGCTGGCAGAAAAGGTCATAATCTTTTCTGTGGAACGGGACGCCCTGATGACTTTCCCATTGGAGACCACGAGGTCCTCCTCGTAGTCCTCCGCTATCCTTAAGATTGCTTTTGTCATATCCGTTCGGCACTTTTCAGAGAAGTTCATCTCGTTGAAGAATTTGTTGAAGCCGTGCGACCCTTTTATGTGGTCGGCACGCTCATCCTCCGTGTCCATGCTGTAATCTTCATCTTCATGGACTTCAGCAATGATGGGTAGACCATCTTCTGCGACTTCTTCCAAGTCCACTATCGAGATCATGGCGACCTCTTTGCCCTTTGAGCCCGAGTCTGTATGGGCAGGCAGCGGGTTGTTGCGCACATCCTTCCGGTGGTCACTGACAATGAGTTCGCCGTTCTTCATCTTCTGATCGAACGCGAATCTGAGCTTCTTGCACTCTGCCGTGGGGTGCATGACCTTGCCGTGGTATTCGCACCACTTAGGGTCCCTCGTCATCTCCTTGGAGGGTGCTTTCTCGAGCGGTGGCAGGACGCCGTCCTTGCGCCACTGTCTGCAGAGATCGCTAGCTTCCTCCACCGAGCATGGTAGAGGCGGTGCGTCAAAGTTTGCAACTTTTGCTTGCTTCTGGGGCGAAACTGTATTGACCTCAGCTTCGCGTCCCCGCTTGTAGCCAAATCTGCCGATCTTGTAGGTGGTGCCGCTCGTAGGTCGTTCTGGAGCGCTCTTCTTTCTCTGTCTCTCGACAATGGGCTCGATGTTCATCGTGCATTCGATGAGCTTTGAAAACGTAGGTGTTTGCAAATTGATCAGCATGCTTTTGTATTCATCTCGCATGCACTGCAGGCATATCTCTACGAGCCGGCTTTCGAGCATTGGATCCTTGCACTCCAAGGATTTCGCTCTGAATTTCTTGATGAAAGTGATTCCATCTTCCTCGCGTTTCTGATACATCCGCGAAAGATGGATCATCGTCACCTTTTCTTCCATCTGGAAGAACTTGGTATAGAACTTCTGGACCATGTCGTCCCAAGTCTTCACAGATCCGGCCTCCAATGTTCGGTACCATTTGTATGCTACATTCCCAAGAGTTTTTGGGAATTCTCGCATCAGCAGCTTGGGATCGGCTCCGTATGGACCCATGACATCGATGAAACGCATGACATGCTCATGAGCGTTCCCATTGACGTCTTCGAACTTATCCCATTTGGGAGCCTTGTACCCCGCCGGGTTAGGCATGAGATAGATCTCTCGTGGAATGGGTGGATCGTTGTCTAGCTTCGGGATGATGGTATCCGCGAACGACTGATGAGCCAGGATGGAGTCCACGCGCTTCTGCAAAGACGTCATGCATTCTGGAATGCTCCCCTCGGTAGCTGGCGGAGGGGTTGCCGTAGGCGGTGGCGACACATATGCCGCCGGAGGATTGGGAGCGTATTGACTACCCGCGTTTCCCCAGATTGTCGCTGGTGGAGGCAGAGTGTACTGCAGGGCTGGGTTGGACGCCAAAGCCGGGGGCTGAGAGGCGTGAGCAGCAGGGGGTAGCATTTGTGCCGTCGACCCTTGGACCGAAGGCAACTGCGTGGCTGACGGTGGAGTTTGCAGATGAGGGTTGGGAGGCGTGGCTGACACTCCCAATCCTGGAGCGGTAGGGGTTCCTCCTCCCTGAGGGATAGCGGTGGCTGGTGGAGGATTTGGCGCAAGGGTGCCCAGAACGGCCAAGATCCGTTCTAACTGCGCAGACTGAGACTTGAGAGCTTTTGCCTGACTTTGGACAGTGGCGTCCAAAGACTCTAAAGTTGGCGCCTCGCCGGGAGTCGTCAGGGTACGGCGGGCCTCGTCTCCCGAGGGAGTTTCGGTGGAAGGCGATCGGTTGCTGACATCGTCCTCCTGAGACATGGTTGCTTTTGCTGGTAAGTTTCACGTCGGGCTCACCAAAATGTGCACAAGAGATTCCGGCAGGGAGACCTCCGTGTACACCGTGCGTAGTGGATCAGGGATCGCACAGGAAGAATAGGGGTGTGTGTAGGGAGAGAGTAAGTCAGTAGCAATGTCTGAGAGAGAGACAGAGGTTTGGCAGAGCTTCCGCGTATGGCAGTGTGTCCCTCTTTGTATGGAAAGGTTAACGATCTATATATACTGGAGAACATGACCGTTGTAGTGTGGTTAATGCGCCCATTAATGGCGGCTTAATTAGCTTAACCATAACGGCACGTTCGTCCGAGTATATAGGAACCGTTAGAGCACGTGGTGCGCGAGTACCGGAACCGTTACGAGGTTGACCGGGTTTGACCGGATTGACCGGGTCTAGGGAGCTCGTGCCATAGATCTCTCAAAACAGTTACTAAAGGTCGCGCGCGGGCTTGGCTTGCACGCGACAGGGCTTACTCTAGCCTCCAAACCACTAAGTCCCTACAAGTCCCGTGCAGTGGTATGCGAGGGCTCTGTCTCGCAGCCCCCACATGGATCAGCTTGGCTGGTGATCCTGTGTGTGTGGAGCACAATATGGTGTGCTGGATGGTTGCCACGTGGCCAAGATCTGTCATGTCAGAAAGCAGTATCTACAATAGGCCATGATCATGAAGGGTGTTTTGGCAAGAGAAGGCAAAACGCAATATTTAATTGAGGGATTTCTTTTAATATGTTTGGTTGATCTTATCAACATGGTCTACTTATTTAGATTGGGCTATCCACAATAAAAGACCAACTTTGTTTATTATTATCTTGTTATTGTTTTGCTTGTAGCGCCATACACACAAAATAAATAACAAGGCATGAATAATAAACATCCACAAAATAAAAAAAACGTGGCATGGATATGGCCTCTAGACTAATGATATTATCAAGCCAATGATAATATCTAATTTCCCTAAAGTGCCGAGCTCATCTTCATGTGCTCCACCATAGCTGCGCGCCTAGGGATGTCTTTTGGCTCCTTTTGGTTCTCCAGTCTTCTTCTCCATGCTCTTGGCTATCATCTAAATATTTCTAATTTCTAGCCTAACATCTAGAATAAATAAATAACAAAAGCCTCACATGTCGAGGAGAAAAAGAACGACTCGCAGGTCGTAAAACTTAATTAATTATTACATTAATTTGATCAGCTCGCAGGCCGTAAACCAAACCACAAAAACAATAAACATCCAAATCCTAGGCCATATCCATCCACCATGCAATAAAGCACATAATACAGTTAAAACCAATTTTTTAACGCGCTTGTTTAATTTTAATGAAATTGGGTAACTAGGGTTTCACAACGGTCCAAAGGGTCCAAGCCAACAAGTGGCCCGAACCCTAGGACCGCCGCACGCCTAAGGGGCCGCGGCCTTGCTTGGCGCGCAAGGGAGGGGCGGGCGGCTAGGGTTTCGGCCCTAGTCCCCTTCCTCCTTCCTTGTTGCCAAGCAAGGTTGTTTCCATATGGATTTATTTCCATAATTTTATTTCCATAATTGAAAACCCCTTTTCAATCATGTGCCCATGAACCCTAATTTTTAAGAACCCAATTATTCACATCCTATGTGATTAAACTCACCAATTCTAACATCCAATGTTAAATTGGGTCTTGTTTGATTGAATCAAATTCAATATTGCATCCACTATGCCAATTTTTCAGTTTTCGCGTAATAAACAATAATACGGTGTATGAACTGAAATCGTAAACACATAATATCATGTTATGCTCTACGACCTGTGGCTCTGATACCACTGTTGGGTTTTGACGTAGGTAACGCAGCGGAATAACAAATATTAACCCTACTCAAAGCCCACCAAGGATCACAGGAAGAGACATCATAACATGATTAAGGAGATAGAAAATGTGTACCTTTTGATTTGTGAGATCACACAAAGAATGATGTCCTCGTCTCTACGGTTGATCCACGTCTAGAGGTGAGATCTAGATTCTTCCTTCAATCAAGTGCTAGCTTGAACCTTGGAGGAAGAGGGATGAAGATCAAAGCAACAAATCACCAAAGCACAAGGGAGGGGCGGCCCTCTCTTGCCGTCGGGTAGGGGGGCGGACGGGTGGCTAGGGTTTCGGCCCTAGCACCTTGTCTTGCTCTCTCTTTTTGCTCTCTCCCACTCTTTGTGTGTTATGACTAATAACTCATATTGTGGGAAGGAAGCTAGAGCCTCCTTTATATACTCCAACAACTCCTTGTTGTTTCCATAAAAGAGTTTTCTTGTTCTAGTAGGACTAGAACTATTCCCTTCCTTGAAAATTAGTCCTACTAAGTTTGCAAGGTGTTGCACAATGATCCTTCTATTAATTAATCCCAAATCTAGCTCTACTCTAATTGACGTGTGACCCCATAGGTTTCTATATAGTTGGTAGTAACTATTACTAACATGGAGCGGTGTCTAGCAACACATCCATGCAACCCAACCAATAGAAATAGTCAGTGATCCCGACAAACCTTTGTGCCCAATATGTCATATTGCATTATCCCTTTGTCTCCATATCCGGATTGGACACGAGACATAAATAGTCACACTCGTATATCCAATCCATAGTTCCTCGATCCTGGGAATATGCTTATGCTTGCAGATAACATTAATATCTCTATATTAATTTATTTGAGTCTGGCCAGACATTCAATAAGCCTCATCCCTCGAGTGGCCGTGGATATTTACCCCCATTATGTGGGAGGGAAAAATCCTATCTACATCACCACGATCTCTAAGCTTGCTTCCTATCACGCCCGATAGCCACCTTTATGATTACCCAGTTACGGTGTAACGTTTGATAACATCAAAGCGCAATATTTCACAACTAGAGTATCTAGTGACTTCAAGTCCAAGGATTGCAATAATATTAGCACTGCGAAAAGCGATTGTGACTTCACATAATATAATGTATCCTTTTCGTCGTGGGTCAATCCAGTATGCCATTACTCCTAATGCATACCCATGTGTTAGACTTGATATCTCCATATCAATCTACCCACATACTAGTCTATATTTGATTGTCCTATTAATCAATATAATGGACTAGGGACATTTAAGATAAATAACACAATTTATCTAAGGACTTCATTATATTAAATATCGCCATAAATAATAAATGAATATTCTAGCCAAAACATTGTTCATACTAAATCTACGATTGCCTCTAGGGAACCTATTCCAACAGTTCCCCCACCCTGAGAGGCAGCGGTGCCCGATGTAGGATTCGGAGCAAGGGTTCCCAGGATGGCCATTATCCGATCCATCTGTGCGGATTGAGCCTGGAGGGCCTTTCCCTTATTCTGGATAGTGGCGTTCAGAGCCTCCAACGTCGGAGTCCCACTGGCGGCCGCAGAGGTGTGACGGGTCTCCTCTCCCGAGGTTGTTTCCGTTGAGGGCGATCTGTTACTGACGTCGTCTTCGTGATACATGGTTGCTTGCAGTGGTAAGATTCATGTCGGGTTCACCAAATGTGTACGAGAGAATCCTTTAGGTAGGATTCAATATACACCAAGAGCAGGGGATAGGAACACAGGAAGAGTAGGGTTGTGTGTAGGGAGAGAGTAAGGCAATAGTACTGTGTGAGAGAGAGACAGAATTTTGGCAGAGCTTCCGCGTAGTTCAGGTGATTCGTCCTTGTATGGAACGGTTAACGATCCTATATATAACGTAGAATGTGACCGTTGTAGTGGGTTAATGCACCCATTAATGGCGGCTTAATTAGCTTAACCACAACGGCACGTTCGTCCGCGTATATAGGGACCCTTACGCACGTCGTCCGCGTATACCGAACCGTTATGAGGTTGACCGGGTTTATGGAGCTCGTGCCATAAATCTCTCAAAGCAGTTACTAAAGGTCGCGCGCGGGCTTGGTTTTCGCTCGAGCGCGACAGGACTTACTCTAGCCTCCAAACCACTAAGTCCCTACAAGTCCCGTGTGGTGGTATGCGAGGGCCTGTCTCGCAGCCCCCACATGGATCAGCGCGGGTGGTGATCCTGTGTGTGTGGAGCACAGCTGGGTGTGCTGGATGATCGCCACGTGGCTAAGATTTGTCTGTCTAGAAAGCCCTATCTATAGTTGGATAACATCAAAGCACGATATTCCACAACCAGAGTATCAGTGACTTCAAGTCTAAGGATTGAAATTATATTAGCACTATGAGAAGCGATTGTGACTTTAACATAATCTAATGTATCCTTCTCGTCATGGGTCAATCCAGTATGCCATTACTCCTAATGCATACCCATGTGTTAGACTTGATATCTCCATATCAATCTACACACATACTAGTCTATATTTGATCGTCCTATTAATCAATCAGACTGCGATCTGTAGTCATCTTTGTCGGTTTGGAAGCTTGCATCAGTGTAACCAATTACACTTAGCTCTTCCTTACCTCAAAATATCAAGAACACATCCTTAGTTCTTCTTAAGTACTTTAGGATGTTCTTGATAGAAATCCAGTGACTCTCACCCGGATTGGACTGATATCTGCTCACCATAATCAAAGCGTACGATACGTCTGGTCTAGTACACAACATGGCGTACATGATGGATCCTATGGCCCAAGCATATGGTATCCTACTCATGCGGTCCTTCTCAATCTCATTGGAAGGACAGTCAGTCTTAGAAAGAGTGACTCCATGCGACATGGGAAAGAATCCCTTCTTGGAATCTTGCATGTTGAACCTCTTCAACACCTTGTCTATATATGTACTTTGACTTAGGCCGAGCAGCATTCTAGATTTTTCCCTATAGATCTTTATACCAAGTATATAGGCTGCATCTCCTAATTCCTTCATTGTGAAACACTTTTCTAGCCAATCTTTAACATATTGCAAAGTAGGAATATCGTTTCCAATGATTAGTATGTCATCCACCTACAATACCAGAAACACTACAGAGCTCCCACTAACCTTCTTGAAAACACAAGGCTCATCTTCGTTCTTAATGAAGCCAAAATCTTTGACTGCGTCATCAAAACGTCGATTCCAACTTCTAGAAGCTTGCTTTAATCCATAAATGGATCTTTGCAGCTTACAGACTTTATTGGCATTCTCTCGATCCTCAAAACCCTCCGGTTGTGTCATGTACACGTCCTCGAGGAGGTTCCCATAAAGGAACGTGTAGATAGTGCTTTATGGACAGACAGATCACAGCCACGTGGCAGCAATCCAGCACACCCAGCTGTGCTCCATACACACTGGACAACTACCTATGCTTGTCCACGTGGGGGCTGCGAGACAGGGCCCTCGCGTACCAACACAGGACTTGTAGGGACTTAGTGGTTCGGAGGCTAGGGTAAGGCCCGTCGCGCGCATGCGACAACCAAGCTCGTGTGTGACCTTTTGTAACTGCTTTGAGAGACTTAATGGCCAAGTCCTATAAACCCGGCTTGACCACATAACGGTCTCCGGTATGTACGGTCTGGTGCCTAACGGTTCCTATATACACGGTCGAACGTGCCGTTACGGGGGCTACCACTAAGCCGCCATTTATGGTGCATTAACCCGCTCACAACGGTCACTTCCCTACTATATATAGGATTGTTAGCCCTCCGTTGCGACAAGACTGGCACAACGAATCCTTACCTGATTCTACACTAGCCATTAAGCTCTCTCTCTCTCTCTCTCTCTCTCTCTCTCGGTTGCAACTGCTTACTCTCTCCCTACACACACCCTACAACTCTCTGTGTCCTTATTCTCTACTTGAGGTGCACACTTGGATCTCTCCAAGGGATTCCAGTGAGTACAGAATGCTGTTTTGACATCCATTTGGCAAATCTCATAGTCGTAATATGCTGCAACAGCAAGTAGGATTTGAATGGATTTAGTCATGGCGACTGGTGAAAAGGTCTCATCATAGTCGATACCATGAATCTGTCTATACCCTTTGGTCACCAATCGCCCCTGATAGGTTATTACCTTGCCATCCATGTCGGTCTTCTTCTTGAAGACCCATTTGCACCCTATGGGCCGAGCCCCTTCGGGTGGTTCCACCAAACTCCATACTTTGTTGGTGTACATGGAATCCATTTCGGATCTCATGGCTTCCAGCCACTTCTTAGAGTTTGGGTCTTTCATGGCCTCCTTGTAGGTTGCAGGCTCATCATCCATGAGTGGTACGTCATCGGGCTCAGTCACGAGAAGTCCGTACCTCTCTGGCTCATGACGCACTCTTCCTGATCTACGGAGTTTCTGTGTCACCTGAAGAGGCTCTTCCACAAAAACTTGTGGTTCCTGTTCATCTTCCATCAATGGTTCAGTGATTTTTGGTTCTTGGATTTCTTCAAGTTCTACAGTCCTCCCACTTGCTTCTTTAGAGAAAAACTCTATTTCTAGAAACACGTCGGTCCGAGCAACAAACACTTTGTTCTCTGTGGGATTGTAGAAATAATATCATTTTGTTTCCTTAGGATATCCCACAAATTTACACTTATCCGCTTTGGGCCCGAGCTTGTCTGTTTGTAAACGCTTTACATAGACATCGCAGCTCCAAATCTTCATAAATGACACTATGGGACGCTTCCCAATCCATATCTCATATGGTGTCTTCATGACCGATTTGGATGGAACACGGTTAATGGTAAGAGCTGCCGTCATTAGAGCATGTCCCCAAAACGATATCGGAAGATCCGTTTGAGACATCATAGATAGCACCATATCCAATAGTGTGCAACTCCTCCTCTCGAACACACCACTTCATTGTGGCGTTCCGGGTGGAGTGAGATGGGATACTATCCCACACTCTCTAAGATACTCATTAAACTCTTGGCTTAAATATTCTCCTCCACGATCCGATCGTAGAGCCTTAATACTTTTACCAAGTTGTTTCTCTACTTCATTTTTGAATTATTTGAACAATTCAAAAGATTCGGATTTGGCCTTCATAAGGTATACAAATCCATATCTACTGAAATCATCAGTAAACGTATGAAGTAGGTGTAAACACCTCTGGCAGGCGTGGGGAACGGCCCACATACATCATTATGTATGAGTGACAGTAACTCACTAGTCCTCTCACCTTTCTTATTGAAATGGGACTTTGTCATTTTTCCTAATAAACAAGATTCACATGTCTCATATGATTCCAAATTAAATGTGTCTAGAAGTCCATCTTTATGGAGTCTAGATACGCGTTTCTCATTTATATGGCCTAAACGACAATGTCATAGATATGTAGGATTTAAATCATTAGTTTTAATTCTTTTAGTATTTATGTTATAGATTGGATTATTTAGATCAAGGATATACAATCCTTTAGACAAATGCGCACTAAAATAGTGCATACTATCAAAATAAATGGAGCAACACTTGTCCTTTATTGAAATAGAAAAACCCTTCTCGCCCAAACAAGAATGGAAATAATGTTTTTGCTCATAGCAGGCACATAAAAGCAATTGTCTAATTCTAAAATAAGTCCAGAAGGCAAAGATAGCTCATAAACGCCTACAACTAATGCAGCAACTCTTGCTCCATTCCCGATGCGCAGATCTATCTCCCCTGTAGCCAATCTTCTACTTCTTTTCAAATCCTGCACATTTCGACGAATGTGAGAACCACATCCAGTATCCAATATCCAAGATGAAGAAATAGAAAGATTGACGTCTATAACATAAATACCTGGTGGTGGTGGAATCACTATTCCAAGCTTCTTATCCTCCAGATATTTAGGGAAATTCCTCCTCCAGTGATCCGGCTGACTACAGTAGTGACATTCTCCTTTAGCCACGCCCCCACTAGGCTTTAGGGTTTCCTTGGAATTTGAAACTTTATTGCGCTTTCCTTTGGAAGTAGAGGCAACTCCTTTTCCCTTCATTTTATGCACCATAATTATGGCTTTGACCTTGCCTTTGTTGATGCTCTGTTCAAGTGTCTTCAGCTTGTTAAAAAAGTCTGGCAGAGTCTTACTGATCTCGTTCATGTTATAGTTCATGATGAACTGGTTATAACTGTCTGGCAACGATTGCAAGACAAGATCAATAGCCAAATATTGGCTAAGTGGGAACCCCAGTCACTTTAGGTTCTCAATGTTCCCGATTATTTGGAGTACATGAGGTCCAACTTGATTCCCTTCTGCAAGACTACTCTTGAACAATGCTTTGGACACCTAATGCCGCTCATTCCTTGCCTGTTCCTGAAACAACTGTTTCAAGTGTATGATCATATCATAGGCCTCCATGTTCTCGTGTTGCTTCTGAAGCTCAGAGGTCATGGTGAAGAGCATGAGGCAAGTCACGTCATTAGAATCATCTATATGTTTCTGACGTGCCCTTTCATCAGCTAGAACGGACTCATCCTGGGGTGGGGCTGAAATTGGAGTGTCCAAGACGTACAACTTCTTTTCTTGCTTAAGGACAATCCTTAAGTTCCTGTACCAGTCAAGGAAATTCAATCCAGACAGTTTGTCCTTCTCAAGGACAGATCCAAAGGGATGAAGTCGATGCGTGATTGTTTCTCATTTGGAATTCTACAAAACGAGAAATGTGCAATTTTAGTATTTTTAACAATCTATATATTCAATAATGGCTAGATCATTAATATAGCTCCCACTAATAGCCCTCACCATTAATTCGGAAAATATCATGTATATTTTCTAGTAGGTCCAAGATCCATATTTCACTTCTTCTTGAGCTTGCTTTGGCAAGTCACCCAAGAATTGGTTAGATAGGAACCATTCTGATTGCATCATATGCAACTCTTGGTCCAATTAGGTGAATAACTCATTATTCTTTATCCTTTAGATAACGCCTAATTGTCATGCCTCTAGGTTTATAAATCCAATTGATTCTTACCTAGTTGCATCCAACCTCTTGCTTCAACATAAACATTACTAGCTTGTGTCGCCCGCAACACACCATGGTGAATTAAAATCGCCTTGTTTTGGCAAGCCTGAATTTTAATAGACTCTGATCATGAAGGATGTTTAGGCAAGAGAAAACAAAACGCAATATTCTATTTGAGGGATTTAATCATTCTTTATTTGTTTGGTTGATGTGTTCAACATGATCTACTTATTTGGATTGGGCAATCCACAATAAAAGATCATATTTGTTTATTATTATCTTGTTAATGTTTTGCAAGTATCGCCATACACACAAAAATAAATAACAAGACATAAATAATAAACATCCACAAAAAGGAAAAATAACGTGGCATGGATATGGCCCCTAGACTAAGACATTATCTAGCCAATGATAATATCTATTTTCCATAAAGGGACAAGCTCATCTCCATGTGCTCCACCATAGCCGCGCGCCTAGGGTAGGAATTCTTCATCGTCTTTTGGCTTCTTGGTTCTCCGGTCTTCTTCTCCATGCTCTTGGCTATCATCTAAATATTTATAATTGTAGCCTAACATCTAGAATAATTTAATAAATAAAGCCTCACATGTTGAGGAGAACATGACTCGCAGACCGTAAAACCTAATTAATTATTACATTAATTTGATCAGCTCACATGCCGTAAACCAAACCACAACAAATACAAAACATCCACAATCTAGGCCATATCCATCCACCATGCAACAAAGCACATAATACAGTTAAAATGTTAAAGGCTTGTTTAATTTTATTTGAATTGGGTAATTAGGGTTACAACGGTCCAAGGGGTCCAACATAAGCCTAGGCCGAACCCCAAGGGACCGTCGCCCGCCACATAGGCCGGCTGCCCCTTGTGACCCGCAGCCTTGTTTGGCGCGCAAGGAAGAGGAGGGGTGGACGGCTAGAGTTTCGGCCCTAGTCTCCTTCCCCTTTCTTCCTTGTTGCCCAAGCTTGGTTGTTTCCATATAACTGTTTCCATAATTGAAAAAATCATTTTCCAACTATGTGCCCATGAACCCTAATTTTCAAGAACCCAATTATTCACATTCTATGTGATTAAAATCACTAATTTACACATCCAATGTTAAATTAGGACATGTGGCTCTGATACCAATTTTTAGTTTCGCGTAATATGAATAAAATTGTGTATAAACTGGAACGTAACACAGAAAATCATGTTATGCACTACGACATGTGGCTCTGATACCAATGTTGGGTTTTGACGTAGGTAATGCAGAGGAATAAAAAAAATTAATTCCTACTTTAAGCCCACCAAGGATCACAGGAAGAGACATTCATAACATGATGAAGGACATAGAAGATGTGTACCTTTTGGTTCGGGAGATCACACGAAGAATAATGTCCTCGTCTCTACGGTTGATCCACGTCTAGAGGTGAGATCTAGATCTTCCTTATCCTAGTGCTAGCTTGGACCGGAGGAAGAGGGAAGAACGAATCAATCAACGAGGGACAAAGAGAGGATCGGCCCTCTCTTTGTGGCCGACGGCTAGGGGGCTTCGGCCTCTAGCTTGTCTTGCTCTCTCTTTTGCTTTCTCTCCCACTCACTTGTGTTTTGAGCATTAGTTGTGGGAAGGAAGCTAGAGCATCCTTTATATAGTCCAACAAATCCTTGTTAACTACATAAAGCCCCTTCCTAGTTCTACAAAAACTTGGATTAGTCACTTCCTTGCATATTAGTCCTACTAAGTTTGCATGTTGTTGCAAATTGATCCCTCCAATTAATTAATCATATTAATTAATCCCAAATCTAGTTCAACTCTTTTAGACGTGTGACCCCATATGTTTCTACTTAGTTGGTAGTAACTAATTACTAATATGGAGCGGTGTCTAGCAACACATCCATGCAACCCAACTAATAGAAATAAGTCAGTGATCCCGATAAACCCTTGTGCCCAATATCACATATTGCACTATCCCTTTGTCTCCATATCCGTATTGGACACGAGACATAAATAGTCACACTCGTATATCCAATCCATAGTTCCTCGATCCTGGGAATATGCTTATGCAAGCAGATAACATTAATATCTCCATATTGATTTATCTGAGTCTGGCCAGACATTGAATAAGCACCATCCCTCGAGTGGTCATGGATATTTGCTCCCATTATGTGGGAGGGACAAATCCTCTCTACATCACTACGATCTCTAAGCTTGCTTCCTATCATGCCCGATAACTATCTTTATAGTTGTCCAGTTAAGGCGCAGCGTTGGATAACATCAAAGCACGATATTCTAAAACTAGAGTATCTAGTGACTTCAAGTGTAAGGATTGCAATTATATTAGCACTACGAGAAGCGATTGTGACTTTAACATAATCTAATGTGTCTTTCTCGTCATGGGTCAATCCAGTATGCCATTACTCCTAATGCATACCCCATGTGTTAGACTTGATATCTCCATATCAATATACACACATACTATGCTATATTTGATCGTCCTATTAATCAATATAATGGACTAGGGATATTTAAGATAAACAACACATTGTATCTAAGGACTTCATTAGATTAAATATCACAATAAATAAATATTTTAGGTAAAAGACATTGTTCATACTAAATATAGATTGCCTCTAGGGAACCTATTCCAACAGCTTTGTAGGAAATAAGCCTTCGTATTGGTTACGTGATCTGGCGCGGCGACTGCATATCCCCACATTGGATTTGATGGTTGCTTGTGGTTATTTGGTCGAGCGTTCTTTGGACGATGTGTCCGATTTGTAGAAGACAAGGAGATATTTGCGACCTTTCGGACTTCGACGCGTAGATGGTTGAAAGTTTTTTTTGACTGATGTGTTCAAACGGTAGAGATTAGCGCGCGAGGTGCAGCAACTGCTTCGTTTTGGCGGTTCTTTCGAAAAGAGCCCTTTGAACTTCGTTCTAGGGTATTGGGAAGATAAATTTTTCCTATACAAGAAAGGGTTTCATCATCCTCTAAACTTTAAGGAAACCTTCATAGAGTCTTCTTGCAAAAGCTTTGATTTTGAGTGAGAGAATTTCTTCGGAGCAAACAAGTTCTTCTTCAGTAGTGTTCCGGAGTCTTGTTGGGTTTTGACGTAGGTAACGCAGCGGAATAACAAAAATTCATCCTACTCAAAGCCCACCAAGGATCACAGGAAGAGATATCATAACATGATTAGGGTCATAGAAGATGTGTACCTTTTGATTTGTGAGATCACACGACGAATGATGTCCTCGTCTCTACGGTTGATCCACGTCTAGAGGTGAGATCTAGATTCTTCCTTCAAACAAGTGCTAGCTTGAACCCGGAGGAAGAGGGAAGAAGATCAAAGCAACAAAAGGAACCAAGGAGGTTCGGCCCTCCTTGTGCCGTCGGGTAGAGGGGGCGGACGGGGGCTAGGTCTCGGCCTAGCTCTTGTCTTGCTCTCTCTTTTGCTCTCTCCCACTCCTTGTGTTATGTCTAATAACAATCTTGTGGGAAGGAAGCTAGAGCCTCTTATATATATACTCCAACAACTCCTTGTTGTTTCCATATTAGAGTTTTCTTGTTCTAGTAGGACTAGAACTATTCCCTTCCTTGCAAATTAGTCCTACTAAGTTTGCAAGGTGTTGCTCAATGATCCTTCTATTAATTAATCTATATTAATTAATCCCAAATCTAGCTCTACTCTATTTGACGAGTGACCCCATAGGTTCCTATATAGTTGGTAGTAACTATTACTAACATGGAGCGGTGTCTAGCAACACATCCATGCCACCCAACCCATAGAAATAGTCAGTGATCCCGACAAACCTTTGTGCCCAATATGTCATATTGCATTATCTCTTTGTCTCCATATCCGGATTGGACACAAGACATAAATAATCACACTCGTATATCCAATCCATAGTTCCTCGATCCTGGGAATATGCTTAAACTTGCAGATAACATTAATATCTCTATATTAATTTATCTGAGTCTGGCCAGACATTCAATAAGCCTCATCCCTCGAGTGGCCGTGGATATTTAGCCCCATTATGTGGGATGGACAAATCCTATCTACATCACTACGATCTCTAAGCTTGCTTCCCATCACGCCCGATAGCCACCTTTATGATTACCCAGTTACGGTGTAACGTTTGATAACATCAAAGCGCAATATTTCACAACTAGAGTATCTAGTGACTTCAAGTCCAAGGATTGCAATAATATTAGCACTACGAAAAGCGATTGTGACTTCACATAATCTAATGTATCCTTTTCGTCGTGGGTCAATCCAGTATGCCATTACTCCTAATGCATACCCATGTGTTTAGACTTGATATCTCCATATCAATCTATCCACATACTAGTCTATATTTGATTGTCCTATTAATCAATATAATGGACTAGGGATATTTAAGATAAATAACACATTTTATCTAAGGACTTCATTATATTAAATATCGCAATAAATAATAAATGAATATTCCAGCCAAAACATTGTTCATACTAAATCTACGATTGCCTCTAGGGCATCTATTCCAACAGTCTCTCACTTGCACTAGAGCCAATCTGGCGCATCTCGTATGCCTATAGATCTGGCGTTCCCTTCATGCTTTCGCTGCGCAAGAGGTTTCGTGAGCGGATCTGACACGTTGTCATCCGTCGGAATCTTGCACATCTTCACATCTCCTCGATCGATCAAATCACGAATAAGATGGACTCTCCTAAGTTCAAGCTAGCACTTGTTTGATTGAATCAAATTCAATATTGCATCTACTATGCCAACTTTTCAGTTTTCGCGTAATAAACAATAATACGGTGTATGAACTGAAATCGTAAACACATAAGATCATGTTATGTTCTACGAACCAGGCTCTGATACCACTATTGGGTTTTGACGTAGGTAACGCAGCGGAATAACAAAAATTAATCATACTCAAAGCCCACCAAGGATCACAGGAAGAGATATCATAACATGATTAGGGTCATAGAAGATGTGTACCTTTTGATTTGTGAGATCACACGAAGAATGATGTCCTCGTCTCTACGGTTGATCCACGTCTAGAGGTGAGATCTAGATTCTTCTTTCAAACAAGTGCTAGCTTGAACCCGGAGGAAGAGGGAAGAAGATCAAAGCAACAAAAGGAACCAAGGAGGTTCGGCCCTCCTTGTGCCGTCGGGTAGAGGGGGCGGACGGGGGCTAGGTCTCGGCCTAGCTCTTGTCTTGCTCTCTCTTTTGCTCTCTCCCACTCCTTGTGTTATGTCTAATAACAATCTTGTGGGAAGGAAGCTAGAGCCTCTTATATATATACTCCAACAACTCCTTGTTGTTTCCATATTAGAGTTTTCTTGTTCTAGTAGGACTAGAACTATTCCCTTCCTTGCAAATTAGTCCTACTAAGTTTGCAAGGTGTTGCACGATGATCCTTCTATTAATTAATCTATATTAATTAATCCCAAATCTAGCTCTACTCTATTTGACGTGTGACCCCATAGGTTCCTGTATAGTTAGTAGTAACTACTACTAACATGGAGCCGTGTCTAGCAACACATCCATGCCACCCAACCCATAGAAATAGTCAGTGATCCCGACAAACCTTTGTGCCCAATATGTCATATTGCATTATCCCTTTGTCTCCATATCCGGATTGGACACGAGACATAAATAGTCCCACTCGTATATCCAATCTATAGTTCCTCGATCCTGGGAATATGCTTATACTTGCAGATAACATTAATATCTCTATATTAATTTATCTGAGTCTTGCCAGACATTCAATAAGCCTCATCCCTCGAGTGGCCGTGGATATTTACCCCCATTATGTGGGATGGACAAATCCTATCTACATCACTACGATCTCTAAGCTTGCTTCCTATCACGCCCGATAGCCACCTTTATGATTACCCAGTTACAGTGTAACGTTTGATAACATCAAAGCGCAATATTTCACAACTAGAGTATCTAGTGACTTCAAGTCCAAGGATTGCAATAATATTAGCACTACGAAAAGCGATTGTGACTTCACATAATCTAATGTATCCTTTTCGTCGTGGGTCAATCCAGTATGCCATTACTCCTAATGCATACCCATGTGTTTAGACTTGATATCTCCATATCAATCTATCCACATACTAGTCTATATTTGATTGTCCTATTAATCAATATAATGGACTAGGGATATTTAAGATAAATAACACATTTTATCTAAGGACTTCATTATATTAAATATCGCAATAAATAATAAATGAATATTCCAGCCAAAACATTGTTCATACTAAATCTACGATTGCCTCTAGGGCATTTATTCCAACAAGTCTTCCTTCGGGTTCTATTTATCGTCATTCCTCGTATGTCTTCTTTGAATCAGGTATTTTGTCACATATCTTCTTTTGCGTGTACGGATTCTTTTACTTTCAAGGGTTTTAAAGTTGAATTTAATTTATGGATTTCGGAAATGTTTATTTGAGTCTTTTTTGTGACTCTTCAAAGGGCACCGTTGAAATTTCTTCTTATGGTAGTTGAATCGTAAGTACGGGTCTGAACTTCTTTGTTTCCCCCCCTTTTCTTCTAAATAGGGAAATTTCAAGTTCGGTGTTTTGTTATCTCATCAATGGCCAAAGACAAGGGGGAGCACGTTGTTGGTGTCGAGGCTGGAGAGGCGATGGGTAATGTTAAAGCCGGAGAGGGTGTAGGGGAAGAGGGTGCATATCTTCCTTTGAATTTCTGGGGAAAAGGCTTTGCGGTTCAACTGTAGGGTTTTGATGCAGGTAACGCAGCAGAATAACAATAAATTAATCCTGCTCAAAGCCTTCCACAGATTGGAGGCAAGCTATTCATAACATGATAATATAAATAATTGTGTACCTTAGTTTGTGTGATCACTACGAAGAATCGTGTCTTCATCTCTACGAGTATCCACACCTTAGATTAGTCATTTTCCACGTGTAGTGCTAGCAACGGAAGAAGGAGGCAGAATCACGCAAAACGGAGCAGCAGAGACACGCCAACAATTGGCCGACGGCACCTAGGGGCGGACAGGTAGGGGGCTTCGACCTCCTTCTTGGTCTCTCTCTTTGCTTTGTTATGTTGTCACACTAATGAATTGTGTTGGATAAATAATAGGCTAGGATTCATTTACATAGTTAATAACTCTTTATTAACTACATATTGGCCCTAATACTAATCATGTTCATACACGGATTAGTCCACCTTGCAAATTAGTCCTACTAACTTTGTTTGTGATTGCGTTTAGATTTTCTTAATTAATTAGCCATACTAATTAATGTCCATATCCAGTTTAATCTATATGGTGTGTGACCCCATAGGTTTCTACTTAGTTGGTAGCAACTATTACGAAACATAGAGCGGTGTCTAGCAACACATCTATGTCACCCAACTAATAGAAATAGTCAGTGATCCGACAAACCTTGTGTCTAATGTTACCGTATCGTATTATCCCTTGTCTCCGTATCCAGATTGGACACAAGACATAATTGTCACACTCGTGTATCCAATCCATAATTTCTCGATTCTGAGAATATGCTTATCCATGCACATAACATCAATATCCCATATTGATTTATCTGAGTCTGGCCAGACATTTTATAAGAACCATCCCTCGAGTGGCCCGTGAATATTTTCTCCCATTATGTGGGAGGGACAAATCCTCTCTACATCACTACCATCTCTCAGCTTGCTTCCGATCATGCTCGATTACTATCTTTATGGTTACCCGATTAAGGCGCAACGTTTGATAACATCAAAGCATGATATTTCACAACTAGAGTATCTAGTGACTTCAAGTCTAAGAGTTACAACACCATTAGCAGTACGAGAAGCACTTGTGACTTTGACATAATCTAAGGTAGTCTTCTCGTTGTGGGTCATTCCAGTATGCCATTACCCTTAGTGCATACCCATGTGTTAGACTTGTTATCTCCATATTAATCTACCCACATACTCGTATATAGTAATCGTCCTATTAATCAATATAAGGGACTAGGAATATTTAAGATAAACAACACATTGTAATCTATGGACTTTATTTTATTAAATATCTCCATAAATAATAAATGAATATTCTAGTCAAACAATGTTCATACTAAATCCAGATAGCTTTTAGGGAACCTATTCCAACAGTCTCCCACTTGCACTAGAGCCAATCAGGTGCATCTCGTATGCATATAGATCTAGTGTGTCCTTCATGCCTTCGCTGAACGAGCGGCTTCGTGAGTGGATCTGAAAAATTCTCATCTGTTGGAATCTTGCATATCTTCACATCTCCTCGATTGATGATTTCTCGAATGATATGGAATCTCCTAAGTACATGCTTTGACTTCTGGTGTGACTTGATTTCCTTGGCTTGTGCGATTGCCCCAGTGTTGTCACAATACAACGCAATGGGATCCACTATGCTAGGAACCACACCAAGCTCAGTGATAAACTTCTTTCTCCAAACAGCCTCCTTTGTTGCGCCTACCGTAGCAGTGTACTCAACTTCAGTTTTGGAATCAGCACCTGTAGTCATCCTTGTCGGTTTGGAAGCTCTTGTCAGTGTAAAAAATTACACTGAGTTCTTCCTCACCTCCAAATATCAAGAATGCATCATTAGTTCTTCTCAAGTACTTAAGGATATTCTAGACAACAATCAAGTGACTCTCACCCAGATTGGACTGATATCTGCTTGTCATACTCATTGCGTATGACACATCTGGTCTAGTACACAACATGGCGTACATGATGGATCCTATGGCCGACGCATAGGGAACCCTACTCATGCGTTCCTTATCAATCTGATTGGAGGGACAGTCATCATTCGAAAGGGTGACTCCATGCGACATGGGCAAGAAACCTTTCTTCGATTCTTGCATGTTGAACCATTTCAACACCTTGTCTATATATCTACTTTGGATTAGGCCGAGCATCTTCCTAGATCTATCCCTATAGATATTGATACCCAGTATATAAGCTGCATCCCCTAAGTCCTTCATTGCGAAACACTTTCCTAGCCAATATTTAACATATTACAAGGTAAGAATGTCGTTTCCAATGAGTAGTATGTCATCCACATACAAGACCAGAAAAAAACATCACTCCCACTAACCTTCTTGTAAACACAATGTTCATCTTCGTTCTTGATGAAGCCAAACGCTTTGACCGCGCCATCAGAACGTCTGTTCCAACTCATAGAAGCTTGCTTCAATCCATAAATGGATCGTCGCAACTTATAAACTTTGTTGGCATGCTCTTGATCCTCAAAACCCTCTGGCTATGTCATGTACACATCCTCAAGGAGGTTTCCATACAGAAACGTTGTTTTGACATCAATATGACAAATCTCATAGTCGTGATAAGCTGCAATAGCAAGTAGGATTTGAATGAATTTGGTCATTGCGACTGGGGGAAAGGTTTCATCATAGTGAATACCATGAATCTGCATGTAACCTTTTAGCACCAATCGCCCCTTATAGGCAACTATATTGCCATCCATGTCGGTCTTCTTCTTGAAGACCCACTTGCAACCTATGGGCTGAGCTCCTTCGGGTGTTTCTACCAAAGTCCATACTTTGTTGGTATACATGGATTCCATTTCAGATCTCATGGCTTCAAGCCACTTCTTTGAATATGGCTCTTTCGCCTCTCCATAGGTAGTATGCTCATCATCCATGAGTACTGTCACAGGGCTCAGTCACGAGAAGTTCATACCTCTCTGGATCTTGACGTACCCTACTCGACCTACGTAGTTCTTGTGTTACATAAACAGATTGCTCCACAACAGTTTGTGGTTCTTGCACATGCTCCATCGTAGGATCAATATGTTTTGGCTATTGAATTTCTTCAAATTCTACAGCCCTCCCACTAGCTTATTTAGAGACGAACTCTCTTTCTAGAAACACATCGGTCCGAGCAACAAACACTTTGTTCTCGGTTGATTTGTAGAAATAATATCATTTCATTTTCTTAGGATATCGCACAAACTTACACTTATCCGCCTTGGTTCCGAGCATGTATATTTGTAAACGCTTTAGACAACGCAACCCCATATCTACATAAGCGACACTATGGGAAACCTCCCAGTCCATATCTCATATGGTGTCTTCATGACCAATTTGGATGGAACACGATTAACGGTAAAAGATTCAGTCAATAGAGCATGTCCCCAAAACAATATTAGAAGATATGCTTGACACATCATAGACCGCACCATGTCCAACAGGGTGCGATTCATCCTCTCGGATACGTCATTCCACTTTGGCGTTCCGAGTGGAGTGAGTTGGATACAATCCCACATTCTCTAAGATAGTCGTCAAAATCTTGAATCAATTATTCTCCTCCACAATCCGATCGTAGGGCATTCATGCTCTTGCTAAGTTGCTTCTCTACTTCATTCTTGATTCTTTGAACAATTCAAAGGATTCAGATTTGGCCTTCATAAGTGTAGGGTTTTGATTCATGGATGCGCAACGGAAACACAAACAATCATAAACCATGCAAAACCCTCCAAGGATCACAAGTCAAGATACATAACGATGGAAAGAGAAGAAATCAATAACACACCTTAGGGTTTCTCCTTTGATGACTTCAAACGCGAATTGTGTCACGTTCTCTATCCACGCCTAGAGTTGAATACTAGATCTTCCTATCCTTGGTGCTATCCCGAAAGAGGAAGAGGAAGAAGAATCACGCAAAACGAGACGAAACAAGGAGGTGCTCGACCTCCTTGTGGCCGACGGGGACGGGCGGCGGCAAAGGGGGCGGCATGCACCTCTTTGCTTGCTTGCTCTCTCCTTTTTTGTTCTCTCCCACTCAAGTTATGATCAATAATGTCATAAGTGTGGGAAGGAAGGAAGGAGTGTCCTTTATATAGTCCAACAAATCCTTGCCAACTACCTAAAGGACCTATTCTAGTCCTACTAGAATTCAATTTAGTCCCGTCGTTGCAAATTTGTCCCTACTAAGTTTGCAAGGTATTGCAAAGTGATCCTTCTAATTAATTAATTCCCAAATCTATTTCAACTCTATATAGCGTGTGACCCCATAGGTTCTATCTAGTTGGTAGCAACAATTTGCAAATATGGAGCGGTTTCTAGCAAAACATCCATTCTAGCCAACTAATAGAATAGTCATCTTGACAAACATTGTACAAGAAATTGTCTCAACCCTTTGTTTCTATATCCGGATTGGACACGAGACATACAATTTACACTGGTATATCCAATCCACAGTTTCTCGATCCATGGGAATAGCCTTATTCGTGCAAATAACACCAATATCCCATATTGATTTATTTGAGTCTGGCCAGACATTCTATAAGCACTATCCCTCGAGTGGCCTAGGATATTTGCTCCCGTTATGTGGGAGGGAAAAATTCTATCTACGTCCACTACGATCTCTAAGCTTGCTTCTTATTGTATCCGGTACACGCCTTTATAACTACCCAGTTACGGTGTAGTGTTTAACGCTACCAAAATCACAATAATCCACAACTAGAATATCTAGCGACTTCAAGTCTAAGGATGAAAATACCATTGCACCGCGAGAAGCGCTTGTGACTTAACATAACGTGTATGTAGCCTTCTCGGAGATGGGTCAATCCAGTGTGCCATTACCCTTAATGCACACCCATGTGTTGGATCATGATACGTCCATATCAATCCAACCCCATACTAGTCTATAGATGATTGTCCCATTAATCACTATACTGGACTAGGGATATTTAAGATAAACAACACAATTGTAAATCTAAGGACTTCATTATATTAAATATCCAATAAATAATAAAATGAATTTTCTAGCCACAAATAAATTCATACTAAACTAGATTGCCTCTAGGGAATCTATTCCAACAGTCTCCCACTTGCACTAGGGCCAATCTGGCGCATCTCGTATGCCCATACTACTAGTGTGCCCTTCATGCTTCCACTGCGCAAGCGGATTTGTAAGCGGGTCTGACAGATTCTCATCTGTAGGAATCTTGCATATCCGAACGTCTCCTCTATCAATAATATCTCGAATAAGATGGAACTTCCTGAGCACGTTCTTGGATTTCTGGTGCGACCTGGGTTACTTTGATTGCGCGATCGCCCCAGTGTTGTCACAGTACAACTTGATCCGCAATGCTAGGAACCACACCAAGTTCAGAAAAAAACTTTCTGATCCAAACTGCTTCCTTTGTTGCGCCATTTGCAGCAATGTACTCAGCCTCTGTTGTTGAATCAGCCACTTTCTCTTGCTTGGAACTCTTCCAGCTCACCGCTGCTCCATTCAGGCAAAACACATATCCCGACTGTGATCTAAAGTCATCTCTGTCAGTTTGGAAGCTTGCATTAGTGTAACCCCTTACACGCAACTCTTCCTCACCGCCAAATATCAAGAAAGCATCCTTAGTTCTTGTCGAGTACTTTAGGATGTTCTTGACTGCAATCCAGTGACTCTCACCCGGATTGGATTGGTATCTGCTTGTCATACTCAAGGCATATGACACATCTGGTCTAGTACATAACATGGCGTACATGATAGATCCTATGGCCAAGGCATAGGGAACTCTACTCATGCGTTCCTTCTCAATCTCATTGGAAGGACAACCACTCTTCGGAAGAGTGATTCCATGTGACATGGGCAAGAATCCCTTCTTGGAATCTTGCATGTTGAACCGTTTCAACACCTTGTCAATATATGTACTTTGACTTAGGCCTAGCAATCTCTTATATCTATCTCTATAGATCTTTATACCGAGTATATAGGCTGCTTCCCCTAAGTCCTTCATTGAGAAACACTTCCCTAGCCAATCTTTAACATATTGCAGCATGGGAACGTCGTTTCCAATGAGTAGTATGTCATCCACATACAAGACCAGAAAAGCTACAGAGCTCCCACTAACCTTCTTGTAGACACAAGACTCATCTTCGTTTCTGATGAAGCCAAACTCTTTGACTACTTCATCAAAACGTCGATTCCAACTCCTAGAAGCTTGCTTCAATCCATAAATGGATCGTTGCAGCTTACAGACTTTGTTGGCTTGTTTTGGATCTTCAAAACCCTACGGTTGTATCAACACACGTCCTCGAGGAGATTCCCAAAAAGGAATGTTGTTTTGACATCCATCTGCCAAATCTCATAGTCACGGTATGCTGCAATCACAAGTAGGATTCGGATGGATTTGGTCATAGCGACTGGTGAAAAGGTTTCATCATAGTCAATACCATGAATCTGTCTGAATCCTTTAGCCACAAATCGGCCCTTATAGGTAATCACATTAACATCCATGTCGATCTTCTTCTTGAAGACCCACTTGCACCCTATGTGTCGCGCCCCTTCGGGTGGTTCCACCAAAGTCCATACTTTGTTGGTATACATGGATTCCATCTCGGATCTCATGGCTTCTAGCCACTTCTGAGAGTCTGGGCCTTTCATGGCCTCTTCATAGGTAGTAGGCTCATCATCTATGAGCATCGTTTCACCGGAATCAGTCACGAGAATTCCATACCTCTCGGGTTCCTGGCGCACTCTACTTGATCTACGAAGCTCTTGTGTTACCTGAACAGGCTGCTCCACAACTGTTTGTGGTTCATGTTCATGTTCCATAATCGGTTCAGTGATTTTTGGTTCTTGAATCTCTTCAAGTTCTACAGTCCTCCCACTTTCTTCTTTAGAGACAAACTCTCTTTCTAGAAACACGCCGGTCCGAGCAACAAACACTTTGTTCTCGGTTGGATTGTAGAAGTAGTAACCCTTAGTTTCCTTAGGGTACCCCACAAACTTACACTTATCCGATTTTGGCCCTAGCCTGTCTGATTGTAAACGTTTTACATAGACATCGCAGCCCCAAATCCTCATGAACGACAGTGTGGGACGCCTCCCACTCCACATCTCATGTGGTGTCTTCATGGCTGATTTAGATGGAACACGGTTAATGTTGAAAGCTGCACTTAATAGAGCGTGGCCCCAAAACGATAATGGAAGATCGGTTTGACACATCATAGATCGAACAATATCCAATAGGGTTCGATTCCTCCTCTCAGACACGCCATTCCATTGTGGCGTTCCGGGTGGAGTGAGTTGGGACACGATCCCACACTCTCTAAGATAGTCGTCAAACTCTTGGCTCAAGTATTCTCCTCCACGATCCGATCGTAGAGCCTTGATACTTTTGCCAAGTTGCTTCTCTACTTCATTCTTGAATTCTTTGAACACTTCAAGGATTCAGATTTGGCCCTCATAAGGTACACAAATCCATATCCACTGTAATCATCAGTAAATGTAATGAAGTAAACGTAACCACCCCTGGAAGGCGTGGCGAATGGCCCACACACATCAATATGTATGAGCGCCAATTGATCACTAGTCCTCTCACCTTTCTTATTGAAAGGGGACTTTGTCATTTTTCCCAATAAACAAGCCTCACATGTCTCATATGATTCAAAATCAAATGAGTCTAGTAGTCCATCCTTATGGAGTCTAGACACAAGTTTCTCGTTTATGTGGCCTAAAAGACAGTGCCATAAGTAAGCAGGATTTAAATAATTTATTTTAATCCGCTTGGTATTAATGTTGTAGACAGGATTGCTTAGATCAATGACATACAATCCATTAAATAATTACGCACTAAAATAGTGAATATTATTCAAATAAAAGGAACAACAATTGTTCTTTATTGAAATAATAAAACCTTCCTTGTCCAAACAAGAAATAAAAATAATGTTTCTGCTCATAGCAGGCACAAAATAGCAATTATTTAATTCTAAAACTAATCCTGAAGGCAGAGATAGCTCGCACACGCCCACGTCCAACGCATCAACTTTTGCTCCATTCCCAACGCGCAGATCTATCTCCCCTTTAGTCAATCTTCTACTTCTCTTTAGATCCTGCACATTTCGACAAATGTGAGATCCACATCCAGTATCTAATACCCATGATGTAGAGACAGTTAAATTGACATCTACAACAAAAATACCTGGTGGTGGCGGAATCACTATTCCAAGCCACTTGTCCTCCAGATATTTTGGGCAGTTCCTCCTCCAGTGTCCAGGCTGACTGCAGTAGTGACACTCACCTTTAGTCACACCTTTGGCAATGCCACCAACAGGCTTAAGGGCAGGTTCCTTGGACTTGGCAACTGACTTTCCTTTGCCCTTGGAGGATGAGGCAAACCTTTTGCCCTTTCCTTTCTGTACCATCATAATGGCCTTGCCCTTACCCTTGTTGATGCTTTGTTCAGCTGTCCTCAACATATTGAGTAAATCTGGCAGTGGTTTCACGATCTCGTTCATGTTATAGTTCATGATGAACTGTCCATAACTCTCAGGCAACGATTACAACGCGAGATCGGTTGCCAACTCTTGGCCGACCGGTAACCCAAGTCGGGCGAGATTCTCCAAGTATTCGATCATACGGAGTACATGGGGTCCTACCGGGTTCCCTTCTGCCAGATGACACTTGAACAATGCCTTAGGGACCTCATACCTCTCAACCCTTGCCTGCTCTTGGAAGAGCTGCTTCAGATGCTCGATCATATCGACGACATTCATGTTTTCGTGTTGCTTCTGAAGCTCATAAGTCATGGTGCATAGCATAAGGCAGGCCTCATCATTAGCGTCATCAACATGCTTTTGATACGCCTTTAGGGCTGCAGGTGTTTGGTTCTCTGGACCTGCTGGAACATGCTCCTCTATTGCGTACAGTTTCTTCTCTTGCTTGAGAAAGATTCTCAAGTTTCTGTACCAATCAAGGAAGTTGGTTCCAGAGAGCTTGTCCTTCTCAAGGACATATCGTAGGGAATGTTGTGAACTCGATGAGTTGTTTGCCATTTGGAATTCTACAAAAGGAAAATACGCAAGTTTTAGTATTTGTGAATTTTTGACTATATTCAATAATGGCTAGTTTATCAAATAGACCTCCCACTATTTTTTCTACGGATTAATAAGCCTCAAGATATTAATGCGGAAAATATCCTTATATTTTCTAGTGGGCCAAGACCATGTTTCATCTCCTTATGAGCTTGCTTTGGCAAGTCACCCATAATTTGACTACTTTAGGTAGGAACAATTTCAATTGCATCCCTTATGCAACTCTTGGTTCAATTGGGCAAATAAATCCTTATTTATCCATCCTTATGGATAATCCCAATTGATTGCCTCTAGGTTTCTTAATCATATTAATAGCCTAGTTGCGTTCAACCTCTTATTTAAACAATTGCACATTACTAGCTTGTGACATCGCATTCCATCATTATGAACCAAGTCGCCATGCTTTGGCACGCACGAACTTGATAAATCATGATGATAATGAGTGTTTAAAAAACGAGAAGGCAAGAACACAATATTTGAATTTTGAGGGATTTTAAATTCAATTTTAATTGTTTTGTTGATCAGTATCAACTAATCTATCTATTTGAGTTTGGGCACAACTCCAAATAATAGATCCGGATTGTCTGATTATCTTATTATCCTAATTTCATGCATCATCCATACACCAACCACAAAATAATAAGACAATAAAATAAACAACCACAAAACAAAAATAAAACGTGATGTGGGTATGGCCTTTTCTAGATTAAGATAATTCCAAACCAATGGAATTATCTATGAACCCTAAAAGCAAGCACATCTCCATGCGTCTTGATCTTTTGGTCCATCCTTCATAGTCATGTGGAATGCTCCATGCTCCATCTTTTGTGGCTCCTTTTGGCTTTGGGCTTCTTTTCTTCAATCTTGGCTAACAATCTACTCTATCTAGCACTAGCTAAGAACTATACTAAATAAAATAAATCTTACAAGTTGAGAAAAAAATGGCTCGCAGGCCATAAAACCCTAATTAATTATTACAATTAATTGATCAGCTCGCAGGCCGTAAACCAAACCACAAAAATTAAACATCCACAACAAATCACATCCTAAGGCCATATCCAATCACCATGCGAATTGCACATAAACAGTTAAAATCCAATTTTAACGCGCTTGGTCAATTTTAATTGATTTTAGGATATTCTAGGGTTAAAACGGTCCATGGGGCCCAACAATCTAATTTCCCGGGCCCAAAAGAGAACCGAAAAGGCCTTGGGCCAGCCGGCCCCTAGCCCACGCGGCTAGGCCGCAGGCTAGGGCTGCCCCGGCCCCTAGGTCGAGCCTTGCTTGGGCGGCAAGCAAGGAGGGGCGGTGAAATACCTCGTACTTTGTTTGGGGTTATTTTGTTATTTAGAAGAGTTTTATTGTTATTGAGTAATTCAAGTCATAGTTTCTAAAGTTAGAAAAAAATACTACTAGTAAACTTGTTACTTAGTGGTAATTCCAAAAATACCCCTCTTGCATTTGCAATCTTGTAGTTAACTTAATTTGTAGTATTTGCCTACCAACCCTCAACTTCTTACTACTTCAATTTCTACCCCCAACTAATTTGTTGGGAGAGTTGTAATTTCTATCAAGTCCCTCCCCACCACTACCAAAGTCAACACTAATAAAAAAAATACTCCTACCTCTTCCTATGGAGCTATACCCACACTTGTAGTCACATGTCCATATATGATGAACCCCCCACACACATTAACACTACCACTTCATTTCATCAGTCCTTCCACCCTCAATTATCTCTCTCTCACTCCTAAATTTCGTTCAAAACAATGAGGGCATGATAAACATCACCCTCTTCTTCAAAAACCCACTTCTATCATCTCTTTCTTGCTTCCATTGAAGGAGCTTCAAGTCTAGGGAGAAATCAAGCACTCCAAGACCATCCAAAACTCCAAAATCTCTATAAGGTCTGGTAGTAAGTGTTCTTTCCTTTCTTTTCCCCTTCATATCTTGTGAAATTAGTTGTTGGAATCATGTCTTGTTTGAAATCTCTTGATTTGATGATGCATGTGTGCCTAGAGCATGAAATTGTGACTTTGGACTTGTGTTTTATCAAATTTTCCACTTGATTCCTCAAATTTCTTGTTTGATTTCTATTTATATGTTTAAATGGCTGTTTTTGAGCATAGGAACATGTTTCTCAAGTTGCATGTATCATAGAAATGATTTGATCAAGATTTGGAGGTTTTAGGGAAACATGCATGTTGATACAATCTGTATAGTGTGTGAAAATCGTTGTATATGTTATACTTTGGTCTCTGTAAAAAATTTAAAACTCACATTTTATGAAACTAGACTCAGAGGGGGTCATTTTGAGAAAAAAATCATCTTCATAGCATTCTTGGTTAATGAGTAATGGTCATTTGAACTTGCATGTTTTCTGGAACTCTGTTTCAGTACCAGTCTTGGAATTTTCACTAAAAATCTCATTTTCAGAAACTTTTTGAACCCCCTCTTTCTTGGGTACTAACTAGACACATATAACATTAATTCTGGAGAAGATGAGCATCATTGCTATTCTCCAAGGGGTAGTAATCACCTTTTGAAGTTGAGATTTACTTTCAGAATTGTCTCTGCACAACACTCTTTGTTTATTTTATATCTTTATTTCTATAATAGCTATTAACAAGATTCTTGATGTTTCAGAAACTAGACACATTTTTCTACCTTATGAGAGAGTTTAAAAATTTTTAAAAGTATTTTGGTATTGTAAATATGGCTCTAAAGTCAGAGCTACAAATCTGTCCAGATTTGTAGTTTCACATTTTTATAATAACTTGAATTTTTACATGTCTAAGTGTTGGATTTGATGTGTTTTGATAAGTGAACATAATTATATGTGCATTTGTGACATATGTGATTATTTAGCATGTATGTTACATTTGGATTATGTATGTGTAACTTGGTGGTAATGAGTACGTATATGTGTGATTGTAGACATCGGGTTCGTAGGAGACGAGTTTGTGCCTTCGGAATTCTAGGATTGCTCTTTGTTGCCTCGCGCTTGTATATCCTTTGGTAAGTATATGTGTGCAACCTTTACAAATCAAAATTAGATTTTAGTTGATTTTCAAACTTGCAATTTAGGTTATGAAAATGAAAATTGAAGCATGTGAGAACTTTTAATAATCTATATCGTACTCGTTGAAAATTACTTGAAAAAGAAAAACTTTGAGTTGTGAAAAGAAAATTTGTTTGAAACCGGGAATCAATAATACACTCATAATAGATATAGGGCTATGTACGGAGTTATATTGTGGCTATGGTCGGGGACGCCAAGCGATCCCCAACTATATAGCCGGAAGCAATGCTTCACTTCATTGGATAAAACTTAAATGTTTAAAATCCACCCCCGATGAGCCTATATGTATCAAGGTATTGCGGCCAAGGGGTTTATAGAGCTAGAGTGCTACTTATACTTGTACGAGTCACTACGGTATAGGGGTGTCGACACTTAAGGCCTTTTAGCTAATGTTATGAGCGGGGTTGACGAATGGGCTCCCTTAACGCTCGGGTGAAATAGGGTTTGATAGACCCTAGAAGGAACCCTTAGTGGTTATTTCGTGATCCCTCTGTCTACATCGATCCTGCTGGTGGCTCTTGACACGCCTCAGCTAAATTATATGTTGAATGAAGTCGAAATTCAAAATTAGCTACTTATTAATGATGTTTGTGGCTCTTGATATGCCCTAATTGATTTGAAATGATTTGTAAATCTTGGCTACTCGTGAACTACTATCTTTATCAGTTCAAATGAACTTGTTTGTTCTGGATATTTTACCAACTACTCGTGGTTTCTCAAAGTTATTAAATTGAGATGTTTTTGTTACTCGGTTACTTCAAGTTGATCCAAATTCTCCAATATGATAGTTTTACTATTTAAATCTTCTGATTTGTTTCAACTCATGCTTCTGTGCCACTCGTTGCTTTACATGTCGTAGTATGTATTTACTCAGTTTTTACTGATTATTTCTTCAAAACTGCGTCGGCATTTGCCATTTTAAAACCGCAGGTCGTCAATCAAGGTGGGGGATGGGAACGCGTATCGAGACGAAGACGTTTAGCTTAAATTAGACCACTTAGTAGATCACAAATGTTATGTTTTAAATTGTACTTATTATCGAAATTTTGTTATGTACATTAAGCGAAATGTAATCTTAATAGTACATTTCTACTTTTGGTTGTCGAGTGTCTCTTTAACCCTGAACCGAGATCCCGGGTTGTTTCAGGCGGTCCCCTAGGGGGCCGAACCTCCTTTGGGAGTTGTTTCCAAAACAACTCCCTTGCTTGGTGCCCAAGTTTGGTTGTTTCCTTGTATGGGTAGAACTCCTTCTTGCCAAAGTATGCCCAAATCATAGATCTAAGATCCTAAAATTTCTCAAACTCACTAATTCATGCATCCAATGCAAAAACTAGATCTTGTTATGATAGATTATTGACAAATTGCATCACATGCTTGATTTGTCTTGTTTTACGCGATAAACAACAATTTTAAGGTGTAAAACTATCAAAACGTAACACATAAACTACGTTTATGCTCTGCGACCTGTGACTCTGATACCACTGTAGGGTTTTGATTCATGGATGCGCAACGAAAACACAAACAATCATAAACCATGCAAAACCCTCAAGGATCACAAGTCAAGAGACATAACGATGGTAAGAGAAGAAATCAATAACACACCTTAGGGTTTCTCCTTTGATGACTTCAAACGCGAATTGTGTCACATTCTCTATAGTTGATCCACGCCTACAGTTGAATACTAGATCATCCAATCCTTGGTGCTAGCCCGGAAAGAGGAAGAGGAAGAAGAATCACCCAAAACGAGACGAAACAAGGAGGTGTTCGACCTCCTTGTGGCCGACGGGGACGGGCAGCGGCAAAGGGGGCGGCGTGCTCCTCTTTGCTTGCTTGCTGCCTTTTTTGTTCTCTCCCACTCAAGTTATGATCAATAGTGTCATAAGTGTGGGAAGGAAGGAAGGAGTGTCCTTTATATAGTCCAACAAATCATTGCCAACTACCTAAAGGACCTATTCTAGTCCTACTAGAATTCAATTTAGTCCCTTCCTTGCAAATTAGTCCCTACTAAGTTTGTAAGGTATTGCAAAGTGATCCTTCTAATTAATTAAATTAATTAATTCCCAAATCCAGTTCAACTCTATATAGCGTGTGACCCCATAGGTTCTATCTAGTTGGTAGCAACAATTTGCTAATATGGAGCGGTTTCTAGCAAAACATTCATTCTAGCCAACTAATAGAATAGTCATCTTGACAAACCTTGTACAAGTAATTGTCTCATCCCTTTGTCTCTATATCCGGATTGGACACGAGACATACAATTCACACTGGTATATCCAATCCACAGTTTCTCGATCCATGGGAATAGCCTTATTCGTGCAAATAACATCAATATCCCATATTGATTTATTTGAGTCTGACCAGACATTCTATAAGCACTATCCCTCGAGTGGCCTAGGATATTTGCTCCCGTTATGTGGGAAGGAAAAATTCTATCTACGTCCACTACGATCTCTAAGCTTGCTTCTTATTGTATCCGGTACACGCCTTTATAACTACCCAGTTACGGTGTAGTGTCTAACGCTACCAAAATAACAATAATCCACAACTAGAATATCTAGCGACTTCAAGTCTAAGGATGACAATACCATTGCACCGCGAGAAGCGCTTGTGACTTAACATAACGTTTATGTAGCCTTCTCGGAGATGGGTCAATCCAGTGTGCCATTACCCTTGATGCACACCCATGTGTTGGATCATGATACGTCCATATCAATCCAACCCCATACTAGTCTATAGATGATTGTCCCATTAATCATTATACTGGACTAGGGATATTTAAGATAAACAACACAATTGTAAATCTAAGGACTTCATTATATTAAATATCCAATAAATAATAAAATGAATTTTCTAGCCACAAATAAATTCATACTAAACTAGATTGCCTCTAGGGCATCTATTCCAACAATAAGGTATAGAAACTTATATCTACTGAAGTCATTAGTAAACGTAATGAAGTAAAGGTAACCGCCTCTGGCAGGCGTGGGAAATGGCCCACACACATCAGTATGTATGAATTTTAATAACTCACTAGTCCTCTCACATTTCTTATTGAAGTGGGACTTTTTCATTTTCCCTGATAAACAAGATTCACATGTCTCATTTGATTCATAATCAAATGAGTCTAGGAATTCATCCTTATGGAGTCTAGAGATGCGTTTCTCGTTTATATGGCTTAAACGACAGTGCCATAGATAAGTATGATTTAAATTAATAGTTTTAATCCTCTTCGGATTTTTGTTATAGATGGAATTATTTAGATCAAGGATATATAATCAGTTAGACAAATGTGCACTACAATAGTGCATATTATAAATGGAGCAACATTTGTTCTTTATTCAAATAGTAAAACCTTTCTTGTCCAAACAAGAAAGAAAAAATAATGTTTCTGTTCATAGCAGACACATGATAGCAATTGTTTAATTCTAAAATAAGTTCAGAAGGAAAAGACAACTCATAAACGCCTACGGCTAATGCAGCAACTCTTGCTCCATTCCCAATGCGCAAGTCTATCTCTCCTTTAGCCAAACTTCTACATCTCTTTAGATCCTGCACATTTCCATGATTATGTACGTGTGAATAGGATAGGAACAAAAGTTTTCCTACGGTAGAAAAGATATTTCCACCCCCTTCAAGTTTGGGAAATGCACCTTCCAGGCGAAAAGAAAAAAAAATGACACTTTCGCACCTTTGGTGTGGCATACTTCACGAGGATACATACACCTCTTGACTGCATCATTCCATACACTAAGAGGGAAAAACTTATCCAAATGTTACTATTAGTGAAAGACTTCCACCCCTGAATAATAGGTTAAAGAGTGTAGATGTCCTTAAATTTATCACACAAAAGGAGTAAAGTATCATTTCACAAACTAGAAGGGATGAAAGTGTCTATGGATTAAACTTGATGGGGTGAAAGTTTCTATTACCCATTCATACGCACCTAACTATTCTTTGGATTTCATGCATTTTTTCCTTCCGTAATAATAATGATTGTTTTGTATAAACACTCAGAAAGTCAACTTATTATTGAAGCAATTGCCCACTAATTGAAAGAAACAAACATGACATGTTCTTTCAACTATCTCCTTGAATAAAATACAATACAGAACCTTTTGTACGAATGGCCGACTCAGTCGCATGAAAGATCCCATCCTTTCGTTCAAAAGGCAAGTGACTTTTTATCCCTTGCTTGCTTCGTCTTATTCCTTTGTCAATTTCAATCTAAGATTTTGGATCACCTAAATTCATAACAAATACCTTGGATTAGGTTTTCCATGAAAGTTAAAATAAATATACATGTTGGGTGAATTTCAAAGGAAAGGTAGGTACATGTGAACACGAAAAAGATTTTTTTTTAAAGGGAAAGAAAATGAGTTTTAAATAAAGATGTACAGGGAAAAGACATATTCACCCCTTCAAGTTTGGGAAATGCAACTTCCTGCAAAAAGAAAAGAAATGGCACTCTTGCACCTTTGGTGTAGCGTACTTCGGGATATATTTACACTTCCTGAATACATCATTCCATACACTAAGAGGGACAAACTGATCCAAAAGTTACTACCGGCGAAAGACTTCCACCCCTGATTATTAGGTTAAGGAGTGTAGGTGTCCTAAAATTTATGACACGAAATGAGTGAAAGTATCCTTTCCCAAACTAGAATGTGTGAAAGTGTCTTTGGATCAAACTTGAAGGATGAAAGTTTCTAATACCCATTCATGCGCACCTAACTGTTCTTTGGATTTCATGCATTTTTTAGTCCCTATGAATAATGCTTGTTTTGTATAAACACACAGAAAATTAAGTAATTATTGCAGGCTTGCAGCAATTCGCAACTAAACATTACATGTTCTTTCCACTATCTCCGTGAATAAAATACAATACATGACTATGTCATTATCTTCCTCAAGTCTCCTCTTGAATTCTCTAGTTTCCCTTACAAATAGAGCCGCACTGGAGTAAGGTAAAAGCACAACAAAGCAAAGCAAAGAGAGAAGAAAAAAGAAAGAGCTCATTTTTAGCAGAGAGAGAGAGATAGAAATGGATAATTTGCCAAGGTACTTTGCCCTAGAATCACTTTCCAGCGGCAAATACTTGCGTTATGTACACAAAGATGTTGTACTCCGCGGGCATGTGGAGTTGAGCGGGGAGGAAGTTATAAGCCTCTACACCAAGTTTGAAGCGGAGCCAGTGAGGAATGGAGCCTATAGGGATTTGTTCAACATCCGTTGTTGCTACAATAATAAATATTGGAGGAGGAGAGATGAAACCACTGGGTGGATCACCGCCACAGCCACCGAGCCAGTGGAGGACCGATTCAACTGGTCCTCCACCCTGTTTGAGCCATCGGTCAAGTGGGTTTCTGGCAAATACGAGCTAACGCTGCGCCATGTCCAAGACAGCCGATATGTTCCTGTTTCGATTGGGAGTGGCGGCGATCCCTCGTACGGGTCGTGTTTGAAGGCAGACGCAAATCCACCAAGTGGTGAAGATCCCAACACCGCGACCCCCTTTTTAATCATCGATTGGGAGTCCTTTGTGATACTGCCAAGGGCATTGGTGTTCAAGGGGGATAATGGTCCCTACTTACTCAGCAGCTGGTATTTTTCATTCATTTCCAGTGATGAAACAATTCCCATCGATTTACATGAAGTCTTCTACACCCGCGATGGGCATGTCATTCTTACGGCACGCACTAAGTGGGCCGGCGCACGTTACTGGTACATGGGCGATAACTTGACTGTTGGTGCCACACTTGACTTTTACTCAAACACCAACTTGTTTTGGGTAGTCAAAGGCCATGGGGACGACGAGGTGGCGATACTGAGCAAAGCAAGTGGAGCTTTTTGCCAGAGATCGACATATGCTAACAAAGACTACTTAATCAAGGCTGATGCCGCTTACATGGTAAAAGAGGCAATCATAAGGGTTGAAGAGGGAATAGTTTCCAGGAGCGTCTACGATGTCAATTTCCGCCTCGAGGACTCGCGAATCTACAACCAATCGGATGTCATAATCGTTAGAAAACACTTCAGTAACCCCCTTGACGTCGATAAAGCCGTTGATCTGATACAAACATTCACAAAGGAGACCACTAGAACGTGGAATTCCATGGTTACACTCAAGTTGCGTACCCCCACCACAATCGAGACGAGCATTCCGTCGATTGTGGATGGAAAGGTCGACTTTACTGAAGAGTTTGCGGGACGTTACGAGTGGGGCACTGACATGAACGGATCCGAGACCACAGAGTTGTCCGACCACATCAATATCCCCCCTCGTTCCACTGTAACGGTTCATGTCATTGCAACAAGAGGTACGTGCGACGTTCCTTTCTATTATATGCAGCGGGACACGCGTATAGATGGGAAGGCTTACGTCAGAAGGATGGACGACGGAGTTTACACAGGCATCAACTACTACAACTTCAAAGCCCAAGTAGTTAAAACTACCCTAATGGCGGGTAAAAGTTGAGGTGGCGTAGTTAACATATAACTACAAACCCTCAAGAGTCTTCACTCAGTCCTTTGAGAAAGTGAAGTGCCTGTCTGCAGCTTGCTCGCGTGTGCGTGTTTTTTTTTTTTCCTGTTATTTCCTGTCATTTCTCTGTGATTTCCAAATTTATGTACCCTTGTGACGGGTTGCTTTTTTAGTAACATAACTGAGTGATGACCCTCCATTGGGTTTTTTTTTTTCTGCTTCTATGTTTATCGACTTATTACTCTGTTATGTTAAAAAAAAATTGTTCGCATTCTACATATGTAATAAACAATAAATTAAATTTTTGTACTAACTTTTGCAGCAGGACAACAGGCGCATCAAACACACACACACACTAAGACAGGAAATGTCAACAGCCAAAAGTGTAACAATTAGAATATGACTTTTGGAACAACAATTGCTCATCAATGACAGTACTTGATTGACAACGGAGGGTCATCATGTCAGGAAAAGAAACGAAGATAAATGACCCTCAACCCTTATACAAGAAGCCTTATATGACACCCCAAATACGGTGATTTGACTTACATTTGGATTGGATTCTTCATTTTGTTTAAGTTGGAACCCGAGCAATCTGCTCGCCTTCACCCATCAATGCCTTGTGGTGGTGGAGGTGATGGTCTCTTCAAAACTACACTTATCAGCGAAGAGTAGCTTACTTTGTTGGAGTTACATGAGGTGGCTATTGGGGTCTACGTAGAGCTGCACGTAAAACCGAACCTGTTTAATCGACCGGTTTCAAAGAACCGACTATGGCGGACCGAAACCGAGCCGGACCCGGAGATTTATCGGGTACGGTTCGGTTTAATGAAATATGGAACCGGTTGGGAGCCGGACCGGAACCGGAACCGGCGGTTCTAACTTTTTTTTCGAAAATTTTGAACGTTAGGAGTTGTCACATCATGGTCAGGCCGGGTCAGTGGCCGTTTTTCGGCCGTTTGCGGTGTTTTTTTTTCAATAATTTCACTCACCCCCCTCCCTTCCCTTACTCTTCTATAAATACCCTACACATTCAACCATTTTTTCTCACTCAAACACTTTCAAAATTCTCTCAAACTTCACCCTCAAACTTCCAAGTTCCAAAATTGTGAAGCATTTCTCTCGTTCATCATCAATTGTGAAGCAAAACATTTCACTCTCCACCATCCTAATTCCTACACACCGGCGGTTTGAAACTACTATTTGATCATGTTAATCCTATTCGTGAAGCTGTTCTCTATATTGCGTCTTCAACCAAAAGAACCAAACGTTTTATGGATTTTTTTGCTCAAAACGGCAAGAAAAAAAGAAAATTTGGGGGAGATTGTAGGACAAGATGGAATTCGACTTACTTGATGTTGAATAGTGTTGTTGGTTACAAGACCTTTATCACACATTTTTTGAATGAATGTGACAATCCCGTTTCCATTTCCCATTTTGATTGGAAAGCCGCTGATGCCTTAAGAGGTTTTCTTGAACCATTTTATACCGCAACCAATATTCTTTCGGGTGTTTATTATCCTACTACGAACAACGTTATTCCACAACTAATGTTTATAAGTTACGCTTTTAATGAATATAGGGATAATATAATTTTAGGAGATGCAATTGCGCCTATGGAAGAAAAATTTCTCAAATATTTTGAGAAAATCCCTATGTTTTTTGTTTGGCAAGTATTTTGGACCCAAGGTGTAAGGATGAAACCCTAAGTTTTATGCTGGAACAAATTTCGGAAAACATGAGTACCGATTATAATAAAGTAGTGGTATCACCAACTATTGAAGAAGTTAAACAGACTCTTAATGTTATGTATGAAAAATAAGTTGTTAAGTTTGGTATTGGTAATCACGGTTCTCAAGCATCATCGAGTGATCCGAAGGGTAAGGGTAAGAAAAGATTTGGTTCTTTATTTAAGAGTAGACAAACCACCCCCACCGGGTCGAATTGCGTTTCGGAATTATTTTTTTACATTAACCAAAATTATTTCTTACCAATTCGCGGAAGAAATAGAATCATTAGATGTACTCGATTGGTGGAAAAACCATGAAACCAACTATTCGATTGTTTCTGTTATGACACGTGATTTACTAACCCCTCCCGCTTCTACAATCCCTTCGCAATCAACTTTTAGTGCAGGTAAACGAGTGTTGTCGGAGAGAAGGTGGTGTCTAACTTTGGAGATGTTGGAGGTTCTCATATGCTCAAAGGATTGGAGTGACTCCAACAAACGCACACAAGACCTACACCCTTTGGACATGGCCGTGACCGAACTTTACCAAGAATTGGGAATAGGCGAGGACACTCCGCTGGATCAAGACGAATAGGCTAAGAGTTAAAAAATGAAGACTATTATTTTATTTATTTCAATAAGTTCGTAACTAACAATGTAATTTAGAAAAAATGCAAATGATTGATAGTTGAGTGTGTGTCAACCTAGTTGGGATGTACTACTTAAACTATAGTTGTACAATTTTTTTCTAACATTTTATATTTTATTTAATAATACAAGTTTGTTTCATTTTTTTTTTTTTGATTATTTGTCTAAGTTTATGTTTTTACATTTTTTATCGCACACACAACTCAATAAAAAAAAAAAAAAAAACTGTCCAGAACCGGTTCGGAACCGGAACCGAACCGGATAATCCAACCGGTTTCGGTCCACGGTTCCGATCCAGCTCCGAAGAATCCTACTTACCGGTTCCGGTTCAACCGAACCGAGAACCGACCGGTTTTGGCTCTACCGGTTCGGTTCAACCGAATAAGCTGCTCTAGGTTTACGGGGGAACCGAATAAGCTGCTATTGTTGTTGAATGTTTACATCAACAACAAGATGGACTAAAGGGTTTACACGGGCATCAACCACTACAACTTCAAGACTCAAGTGGTTAAAACTACTCCAATCCCGAAAAAGAATTAAGGTCTGTTGGTAACGAGACCACAAAACCGAGCTGTGCGTATTTTTTCCTCTCCTTTCCCTTTGAAATTTCCAATCCTTTTTAGTACCATGATTGATGAGTGAATTAAAAGAAAGGTGTTGTTAGACTATAGGGGTCATTATGTAAATAAAAGAAAGTTAGCTGGAGGGAAAATTAGTTAGCGTAAACTGTATTAAATGTGTAATTGGTTTCTGTTATGAATTAATGAAGATTCATTTCTCTCTCTCTCTTCTTCATCTTCTTCGTCCATCTTCAGAATTCATCATGGTATCAGAGCCTCAAAGGCTCATCGCCGCCTGATATTCACCGTCGCAGGTCTAATTTCTTCCTCCTCCTTGTTCGCCGTTCTTCGCCGCCGTTTCAATCGCCGGAATCGGCCATTTCTGGACCTAGGGCTTCGTCATCTCTTCATCTCCGGTTCAGACATTGATATTCTTCATAACTACTGCAACTTCTCTTCTTCGGACACAGGTTTATCTCTCCTATTTTGTTCTCTGCATCTCATTAATGGCGAATCTCTTCGTTTTCTCTACTGAGTCTGTTCTCGAGTTCATGTACCGAGTTTTGCCTAGTTATGTGCTGAGATTGCCGAGTTTTGCCGAGTTGTACTGAGTTCATCGGTTACTCACTAGTTTCTGCCGAGTTTTGCCGAGTTACAGTCTATTCTGCTTAGTTTTTGCTTTAATTGCTATGGATTCCTCACTTCCAGCTGGTTTATTGTTCTTGATATCTAATTTGAGATCTCTCATTCAACTGAAATTGGATAACTCCAATTATATGATGTGGAAAGCTCAATTAGAAGATGTATTACAGGCTAATGATTTGCAAGATTTTATCACCACTCCTCCTCCTTCAGAAACCTGTATCACTGCTGATGGCTCTGTCACTCCTAATTCCTCTTATGCTATCTGGAAACACATTGATCAACACCTCAAGACTTGCCTCATTGCATCCATTTCTCCCACTGTATTACCACTGATATTGCATCTTCCTACATCCTTTGCTATCTGGACAAGTTTGGCTCAAAGATTTACTTCTCTTTCAAGATCACATGTCCACCAGATTAAGGCTCAACTAATCAGTCTTTCTAAAGGTTCTAGGACAATGCTGGACTACTTGCATCATGTCAAGAACTTAGTAGATTAATTACTACAAGTTCAAGAACATGTTAATGATGAAGATCTAGTACTTTTCATCCTACAAGGACTACCTGCTACTCATGATCACATTAAGTCTAATCTTAGACTCAGAGCTGGGACTCTAACTGTCAATGAGCTCTCTGCTGTTTTACTATCTGAGGACCTTCATATCAACAACACTACTTCTGTTAAGGCTCACTCTCAGTCTGCATCAACTCCAGGATCTCAGCTTCAACCATCTGATTTACTATCAGCTTATGCAGCATACAGACCACCTCAAGGAAGAGGTAGAGGTCGTTTCTTTAGAGGAGGTTCATCTGGTTATTCAAGAGGCAATCATAACTACAACTCTCAGCATAATAGAGGTTACAAACCTTGGTTAAATACTAGCAAGCCATCTGGATCTCACTCTGAAGTTTACTGTCAAATCTGTGGCAAAAGCAGACATACAGCTCTTGATTGTTGGTATAGAACTGATACAACTACCTATAGCAGTACAAGACCTCAGTATCAACACTCAGTCAACAAACAGCCACCCTCTACATATCAAGCTCAGTTTGGACATACATCTCCAGCTCCAAATTCTGCTCCATTTAATTCACCAATGGGCATCTCTGGATCACATTATCAACCAAACATCACTGCTCTCTCCAGTCATTTTCCTCAGGACTCAGGTTTGAATTCTTGGATTCTTGATTCAGGTGCCAATATCCATGTTACTCATGACAAAACACTTATGCATTCTCTTATACCTTATCATGATTGCAAAATGTGACAGTTGGAAATGGATCTAAACTTCCTATCTTTCACCTTGGTGATGGTATTCTCCCAACCCCTTATGGTACTTTTCTTCTCTCCAACACACTTTTTGTCCCTAATATACATTCTAATCTCTTATAAATTTCTAAATTCACCCTTGACAATAACTGTATCCTTGTTTTCTCTGCTAAGAATTTTCAAATCAGGAATTTGAACAACAAATTACTCTATCAGGGCCTTTGTAAAGATGGTCTCTATACCATACCTACAACACTGGTTAGTCCCCCTGACACCCATTCTTATCTCCATAAGAATGATCCACATGTTATGTCCCATTCTACTGATCCACATGTTATGTCTGTTGCAACTTACTCACCTGCTTCAACAAACTTGTGGCATCATAGATTGGGCCACCCCTCATCTCTTGTGATGTCTCAGCTATCAAGCTCTTTACCTGTACAATGTACAAATTGTTCTCCTCTCTGTGTATCTTGTGAAATTGCAAAATCACATAAACTTGAGTTTCCTGTATCTCATTCTAAAACAACTGCTCCTTTTCAACTTGTAGACTCAGATGTATGGGGACCTTCTCCTGTAGCCTCTTGTTCTAAATTTCAGTACTACATTTTGTTTATTGATGATTACACAAGGTTCTGCTGGTTGTACCCTCTTCTTACAAAAGACAAAGCTTATTCAGCTTATCTTCACTTCACCAATCTAATACACACTCAGTTTCAAACCAAAATAAAAGTGTTCAGATCAGACAATGGTACTGAATACTCAAACACTGCTTTTGGGGTCTATCTTCAAAATCAAGGCACCATTCATCAAACTAGTTGTCCCTATACTCCCCAACAGAATGGTAGAGTAGAAAGGAGACATAGACATCTTATTGAAACTGCTTTAGCTCTTTTACACCATGCTTCTATGCCACCTAAATATTGCCTAGAAGTTGTTGCTACTGCAAACTTCCTCATTAATATTCTTCCTAAGAAAATTTTACAATACAAGTCTTCTTATCAGCTTCTATACAATCACCCAGCATCTTATCACTCTCTCAAAGTGTTTGGATGCCTATGTTTTCCCTGGTTACAACCATATATCAAACATAAACTCCAACAAAGATCTAAACCATGTGTTTTCTTAGGGTACTGCCCAAATACAAAGGGATATAAATGTCTTGATCCTACTACATCTACAGTCTATATATCTAGACATGTTAGATTCTTTGAAAATGAGTTTCCATTTCTTAAACTTACTCATTCCTCAAACAATACAAACTCTGATCTCCTCAAAACATCTTACATAAGTTCTTGGCTTCAATTTCCACCCATATTTACAACCTCCCCATCAATCTCTCCACTCTCAGCTGAAGCTGCCCCATCCACTTCTATTTCACCATCACCATCATTACCTCCATCACCACCCCCTACACCATCACCAGTGTCCCCAACTAGTTCTCCTTCTGTTTCCCAATCACCTGACTCATTGCCTGTAACTCACAATATGCAAACCAGATCCAAGTCAGGCATTCACAAACCTAATCCCAGGTATCGATTACACACTTGTTCTAAGAATCCACTATCTGAACCTGCTTCTTATCTAGAAGCTATGCAATGTCCTCATTGGCTCTCAGCTATGACTGAAGAATATAATGCTCTCATGAAGCAACACACCTGGTCATTGGTGCCTCTTCCTATTTATAGGAAACCAATTAGCTGCAAAGGTGTTCAAGGTGAAGAAAAACACAGATGACATAGTCTCTAGATATAAAGCAAGGTTGGTTGCTAAAGGATTCCACCAGAAATATGGTTTGGATTATGAAGAGACTTTTAGTCCAGTTGCTAGACTACAGACTGTCAGAATTGTTTTATCTGTAGCTTTAACCAAGTCCTGGGGAATCCTACAACTTGATGTGAGTAATGCTTTCCTTCATGGTCATCTTAGTGAAGAAGTGTATATGGAACAGCCACCTGGATTTATTCAGCACCCTGAGCTGGTTTGTAAGCTGCATAAATCTCTCTATGGCCTCAAGCAAGCTCCAAGAGAGTGGTATAATCTCATCTCCTCTTATCTTCTCAGCAATGGCTTCAAAATCAGCTTGGGTGATGCTTCTTTGTTTGTTCTCAGAAAGCACTCCCTTACTGTGGTAATTTTCATCTATGTAGATGACATTCTTATTACTGGAAGTGACAAGACCTACATTGAAGGATCTTGGCTCACTGTCATATTTTCTGGGAATTCAAATCAGCTCTCATATGCAGGGTTTTCATCTACAGCAAGCTAAATATGCTTCTGATCTTCTTGCTAGAGCTGGCATGACAGACTGCAAACTTTGCATTTCTCCTATCTCACCTAAATCAGTGCTCTCCTCTGCTGACTATGAACCTTTTAGAGATGTTCATCAATATAGAAGTCTTGTAGGTGCTCTACAATACTTGACTGTTACAAGACCAGATATACAGTTTGCTGTCAACAAAGCCTGTCAACATCTTCATAATCCCAGGCAGAGTGATTACATGGGAGTTAAGAGGATTCTGAGATATATCAAGGGCATTCTGCACATTGGACTTCAATTCTCTGCTGGTAATTTTGACATCAATGCCTATTCAGATGCTGACTGGGCAGGAGACAATGAAGATAGAAGAAGCACCACTGGATTCTGCATTTTTCTGGGCTCCAATCTTATCTCCTGGTGTTCAAAGAAACAGCACACAGTGGCAAGGAGCTCCACTGAAGCAGAGTATAGAGCTATGTCAACTACTGCTGCTGAAGTCAAATGGCTAACCTACATTCTAGCTGATCTGGGTATTTCCATGTCACAGAAACCACAGTTGTGGTGTGATAATGTGTCAGCTCTTATGCTCAGCACAAATCCAGTTTTTCATGAGAAAAGCGAGCACATTGAATGTGACTTCCATTTCATCAGAGAACAAGTCTCCAGAAAACAACTTCAGGTTGCTCACATTGCCTCCAAGCTTCAACTAGCTGATGTTCTCACTAAAGCACTGCACATAGCTGCCTTTCAAAATGTCTTGCCTGATCTCTGTTTGTGTTCTTTTACTCCAGCTCAATCTTTCAAAAATCATTAGATCAGAGACCTTGTTTTGAGGGGGGATGTTAGACTATAGGGGTCATTATGTAAACAAAAGAAAGTTAGCTGGAGGGAAAATTAGTTAGCCTAAACTCTATTAAATGTGTAATTGGTTTCTGTTATGAATTAATGAAGATTCATTTCTCTCTCCTCTCAGTTCATCTTCTTCGTCCATCTTCAGAATTCATCAGGTTTGCTTCGCTTTCCTATATTTAGTGAGCATTTGCATTGCACGTGGTAATTTGTATATATAATGGTGGTGAATTTGTGAGTCACTTGAACCTCCGGTGGCTGGTTTCTGTCCGGGAGTGACAAAATTGGTAGATTTAAATAGACTATCACTCTTCACTAATTGTCCTCCTGAAATATGCTGGTATACACAACAATGAAGCCGTGTTATTGCATCAACTTCTTTGCAATATATGGCCAAAGCATCGTCCAACGCAAACTAAGAACTTGTTTGACATCAATCATAAACTTCAAAGAATGCTGGAGAGATACGAGTTCCGCAACATTGTCAACTAATTAAAGAATAACTGAACTCAGTCAACTGATAAAGGCATATATAGGGAATTCGAATGGTACAATCAGAGCGATTCTAACACTACAGTAAGAAGGAGGATGATACAAGACCCTGAACCTTGGACAAGGAATCTTATGAAACCCCAAATACGATGATTTGACTTACATTTGCATCGGACTCTTCAATGAGGAGATTAGTTGGAATCGGAGCAGTCTCGGATTCACTTACTTTTTAACCTGCAAATGAATTTAGCGTCATCCATTCAGGAAATCTTTGGCAAGACAGACAAACAGACAGATACATAAGCTGAATCAGTAAATCTTATCATATTCTTCTTCTGACACTAATCACGACAAACGCAACACATTGCGTTAGAAATACTAAATGTTCATGGACTAGCTAGTAATGAATTAAGTTCAATGAGGCGCTATCTAATTTCTTCAGAAGGAATAAGAAAACAAAAGCACTATGATTCTGAATGACAGTAAACCTGTAGAACTAACTTAAACAATGTTTTTTTTTTCTCCAGAAAACTCTAACTCGGCCATTGTTTTCGAAATTAGTTGTCCACATTAGTTGTAGTGAGTACCTTCAAACGTGGAGACCGGCGAAGAGATGTGGCAGATCCAGCAGGAGACGAGAGCCCTGCCTTCCCTACTTTATCATGGAGGGTTTTTTTGGAAGGTCGGTTTGTTTCTTCTGGTAGGCGTTTGTTTTGTACTGTAGGCGGATGAGTTTCATTTCTACTCTCACTTGAAACAGAAGAAACCGGTGCAGATGCAGAGATAACAGAAGAGTATTGATCCTTAGACGTAAGCTGAGGAAAAATTCCTGCAAAACATCAAAGGACACAGAACTCCGGTGAATAAGAAATCACAGGAAGCATGAAAGAGAAATCAATCATATACTATACAGGTGAAAAAGGATGGAGCAATACCATGTGTTGCAGCTTCCTTGAACTTCTCACGCATAGTTCTAACAAATTTGAATAGACCATTGCTTCTGTTCAACTCATGGATCAACTCTTTGGTGTCATTTAAATGTGGCTCGCACTCCAGCACTAATGGTCAAATTAAGAAAACACAAAGAAAGCCAAACTGTTATCACTCGTCAATAAGAATGCCTTTATCTTATAAGTCAGTAAATCGCTCCTTACATGTGTATACATCATTGTCATGGCGCACACTGAAGTAGTACTCCTCTTCAGGAATTTTTGAGTTGATGTTCGTGAATATGAATTTCACTCCTGAACGAGCAAGAAAACTCAAAATCAACACTTTACAATGTGGCAAGTGAAATTAATGTGTGTTTTAATGATTGAGAGAGTCTGTATGTCAGACAAACAATAAGTACTCAACAAGGATAGTATATATAGACACGCTTGTGAAAAGTTTTTGAAAAGAAACCAGTTGATCAGGAACAACATATTACTATGGCTAAACAAGAAAGCAAGCACAACATGGATTGACAAAGGAATGACATGTGCCTAAGGGAGGAAAATAGCATATCCTGATGAAAAAACTATAATATTATTTCGCAAGTATAGAAGTACATACCGTGCCCACATTCTATTCGGAAACCAAGGATCCGATTGTACCAAGTAATAGGCTCTTCTATCTCTTGTATATCCTCACTATTCTGCTTGCACTTATCTTCACATGCTAACAGGGCTTTTACGGCAGTTGATAACACAGAAAGGAAAGAAAAGGTAAGCCATATCAAATACAATAAAGTAATAAACTATGTTCAAGGGATTAGCTATTGCAGGTCACTTGATAGGTATTATACAGCACGAGAGGAGAACATAGCTGACATGGAAAATTATACAAATGAAATAGAACATTAACAATGAGAAGGGATAACCGTTGACAGTTAATCTGGCAATATATGAAGGCCTGTGAAACAGACAGCATGGTTTGTGCTTCTCAGTAATACAACTGAACGTGAGCTCAAGAAAGCCTTTCAGGACGGAGGTTAAAGTAATTAACTACCCGGGCTCGCGGTTACATGTTTGTAGCAAACCTGGAACAAGAATCAGCGTAATGCTGCTGTTTGGGGATTTGACCCCCCTTCCTCCCTCTCTCCCTCCCTCCCTCCCTCCGTCGCCGCCACCACATGCAAGGAGGGGCATCTCAGTAATCTTGCGTTGCACAGTAGTCTCACTCGTACAGACCCATTGAGGACATTAGAAACAGTAAAACAGAGAGCTAAATCAACCTTTAAGGGGTGCTCCAAGCCAGCCTATCTACATGACAATCTAGTCATGACTTGCCTACCAACTGGAACAGTCGTAGCATCGCAAAAAGTTTGAAAGACAAAGTGAAGAGAAATATATTAAACAAGCATCAGGCTCCCGTTAATGGTACAACATGAGATGGAAATCGGTAGGGCCCAGTATCAGAGCAACAAGGTCTTTCATTACTTGAAAATGGACTTTTTCAATTTCACAACAGCATCTAAATTGCATCTTACAATTTGCATGTGGTTTTCTTTTTTTGTTTTTTTTTTCACTCACACCTTAGTCATATGCCTCTTGGACATTCAAAATAATCACAAGATATTCTGGTTTAGATTTCGATGAATCACTTTCAGAATTACGAGAATCGCAAAAATAGCTTTGATGTGTGATTCAAGTAAAATATCAACTAGTGCAAATGAGGCATGAATTACCTTTAGATTGTTGAGATATTATCTCTGCGTACTCATTCTTCCTTGCATTTTGATCTTCCACAATTCTTTTAAGCTCCTCTACTCTGGCTCTTGCAGCAGATTTGGAGTCTGTTATTGCAATAATCTTGGCTTCGTTACGAGTCTTCGCTACAAAATAGCCAACCGCAAGTTAGCTTGGACTCAATATTGGGTCTCCTTGCCTGTGAAACTAGGGTTTGATATAATTGTACAGGTGCTTACAATAGATTTGTTCCTACCATTGAGGTTCAAATAGACTAATAAACTAGTTTGTTATAAAAGAATCTTTACTGCCCTATGGGGAAAACAAGTGAAATAACTAGAAAAGAGACATCAAAAAGAGATTTGAAAAATGTGTTTCACTCCATGGACTTCAGAATCGTCCCATCAGCTGCAGTTAGACTTGCACAAGGAATGAACTCCCACATCACGAGATGCTTAAAGAAATACATTACCCAGGAAATAATACTTATCATATTAATCAAACGACTTTTTACACTAATCAAAGTAATGAACACTGAGAAGGACAAATACCTGATAAAGCTTTCACCAAATTATCTTCCACCTCTCTCAGCTCAGCTTTTAGCTTTCCGATCTTTGCTGGATGAATCAAGAGACAACTTTGAGAACATATTCAAAACTGAAATAAAAAATTCTTTACATATCTCCCCGGTACCAGAATGTCCGAAACCTGAAGTCGATGGGGTAATAGAATTAGATAACATATTCCAACAAACAAATGAGGAAAGACTAGAGACCTAAGCCACTAGCTAAAATCACATTCACGTGCCTCCTTAAAAATACAAGTTCAGGATGAGTGCACCAAGCTAAGGTTATGCTATTGCACACTCTAACTAGGGGCTGGAATCACGATCTGACCTGTTTTTAGACTTAACTAGCTCACTGCTAGGAAGCACATGTACTTCTGGGAGGCCGCGCCCCCTGCACCAGATTCAGCACATACATTCTGATTATGTAATATCTGAAAGTATATGTAACTCTTTTGTGAATTGTGAACGTGTGATTTCTATTATATATTTGTAGAATGGTTAATGTGTTTGCTTTACATATAATTAGGACTATTCTTGTTTTTGCTTTTACTTTGGCATGTAAATGAATATTTAAAAAAATAACATACATATAGGTGGGTGTACATTAAACTTGCTGCACCCATCTCACCTGCTCTCCGGTGCCACACCCGAACCCGCACCTGTGCTTCATAGACTCACTGTATCACTAAGACACTAACAACAGCAGAAAAGAAATGGCGCTCCTACATTGCCAGTTAATTTAAAATGCTAATATTCGTTTAAATGCGGAAAACATAGGTTATTATGAACAACAAACTGCTCCATGTATTGTATCTTCTCTCTGTGCGGTACTTACTCCTATCCTTCCATTGTTGCCCTCAAAAGTATCAAATCAATCAGTCGGTATGATATGTGTAGGATTAATTCCAAACAATCAATCTCTGCAACAAGTCTCAGGCCTGCCTACACCTGGCGCCGTCCATATTCACCTGAACTATAAAAACCTCGTCATGCTAACACCATTCAGCCTCTATAATATGGCCGGTTGTGTACTTTTAAGCATATCTCAAGCTTAACTCTAGAAATCCTGTTGTTATAACTCTTCCATATCATCCAGTGTAAAGCTGCTATAGTATGCAACTAAATCTGCTGCAGGTCAATAAATTGGTATACCATTCAGAAAAGGTGGATCTTGATGACCTTGCTTTTACCATAACCGTCAAAAGTAATAAAGAATTCAGATGAGTAGCAATGCACAGGCATCTCATTATTTTCCTTTGAACCAACTTTTTCTAAGTGGAAAACAAACTTCCCCTGTCTACTTTTTCAGATGAAGATTGTGATATGATAACCGCTCTCTACGGGGTACCAGTGGATTCTCGCTGACTATTTCATAGCAGTAGGCTCATTACGATGAATCCTTGTATCTAATCCCGACTCCTTGTTAACTATATGTGGAGTTGGAATAACTTATTCACACTGATTTATGATGCCAAATGATCATGTGCTGTGTTTCATCAATGCGACTCACTTCAGTAGCAACTTCTAGCAGATTGCCAGATTCTGCCTGAGAACTCAAGATAACTATTAACCAATATCGCTCAAGAGAAATCAAGTGCCCAGATACCTACACATACAACGTTTAGCATGGAAATGAGCCCCCTTTTTTCGCCATGTGTGATTTAAAAAGCATTCTCCTCATGACATTTGTCATAAGTGGCATACATGTAGCACGTGTATACCTATTAAATCTTCCCAAGTAAGACATCTATGAAATGTAGTTATCCTAATTGGATTCCACCTTGAGAAAAATACATTTTTTAGCTTTTCTATGCATTGAAAATAATTTTAACTTGAATTTCTAATCTTCCTATGCAAAAGGTATTTCATTCATTGTACAGTCAATGTCTTCAAATTCTTGTCTTTCTAATAAATTTGGGTACAGGAATGATCTCATTCAATACCCCCCGAGTAAGTCATTTCATTCCCTAAACTTAACAGGCTTCTAACTTCCCAATGTGGTTAGACCAATCACAAAATTTTAGAGCCCTGGTGGATTGAATTCTATCTTCATACTTTCCAATTTGTTGGTACCATGAAGAAACCTCATCAAGAAAATAAGAGGCCAGTGCTATATTATTATTTATAGGGCTGTAAATGAACCAAGCCATTCGCGAACAACTCGTGTTCGGCTCGCCAAAAACTAGTTCGTATGCGGCTTGAAAAAATAAACAAACAAACCCAAACATAAGATTTTGTTCGATTAATAAACAAACAAATACAAGCTTTAGCTCATTTGTTTGTTTTGTTCGTGAACATTGTTGTTTGCATATTTTATATGTATTTTTACAAGTACAAGACGATTATTCAAAATTCGTTGGTGAATTTACATTAAAACTTTTTTGTTTTGCTGTGTTTTATGATAGTTTTAGGGTATATTCGAAAGAGATCATTGAGTAAAAAATATCGTAAACCATAAAGATTAAAATGTGTAATATTGACACATTGTTACATTAATATTTGCTTAATTGTGGGCTCGATTGCAGGCTCGTGTTCGAATTGAGTTCGAATAAAATTTAATCAAACAAACTCAAACAGCCTAAGAAATGTTCGGCTTGAGTTCGTGTTCGTTCTAATTTTAAACAAACCAAACCCAAACAGCCGATATTCGGTTCAGCTCGGTTCGTTTACAGCCCTAATTATTTATGGAATTGAAATTGACCAAACGAACTGCATACTTCCAGCAAGTTCTCGATGCAATATCAGAAAGTGCATTTACATATTTTATTTTAATTTTTAACACTCTACTGCTGAGTTCATGTTTGTCACTCTTCACCCTATGTTACCAGAAACGTGGTACGCTGAGGTACGAGGGACGGGAAACGCGATAGGTGCCGGTACGGGGTACGCTAGGGGTAGGCTTCTCTGGAACGTTGTCTAGACGAAATACAATTACTAGGAACGAGGAACACTATTTGGGAACAATTTTCCCTACACTTGCCTAAAAAGTTCAACAATATCAATATAAGTAGTTCCATACTTCCATTCTCAAATCCAGTTATCATGATAACATAACTTTCTGCAAATAAATACCACTGAAAACTAGTAATATAAACACGTCATTTATGTACTGAGTCTATGAAACGTTCGGGTCGATGCTTTCTACGTTTCGGGTCGAAAACGTACCGCGTTTCGGTACGTACGACTCGGAACGAGAAACGCGGCTACTTTTACGTTTCTGGTAACTTAGTCTTCACCACAGCAATCCCTATTCTGATGACAACAATGGCTTGTTGTGGAAACAGTACCAGAGTGAAAGCTCTAAGCTTCTTTTCCCTTCACCAAGCCAAGTATCTGCTAGATTAAGTGGATGGCTTCCTCTTAGTGCTTGTGACCACAGATGCTGCATTTGATTGTGTCAATCACTTAAGCACCCTCTTTTTTCAGTATCACCATCACACACTCACATTATTTACTCTGTTGACAGATCAGGAATTCTAATTCGTGGATGTATGGTATTGTATTCTAAATTTCTATTAGGCGTCATCTGGAAGGGGGATAAACTCACCAATGGAGAACCTAAAATATTGGAGTTGCTCTTAAATGGTTTAATATCTCACATATCTTAGGCTCAAACCGGCACGAGGTTTAATTTCTCACATTTCTTAGACTTCAACATCCCGTGTGCTTTGGTTCATACATTAGTATTAAAATTTTATACGCATCTGGGCCGGAGGGAAAGAAGCTGGTCTCCATGACCAGTATTTTGAGAAAGTTGAGGAATAGCCAAAATATGCCATGTTAAAAGTCGATATTCAGTATATGCTCACGTAGGCATATGATTTTTGACTCGTAAAACTTAGAAAGGCTATACCATCCCAGCCCCGCACAAAAGCACGGGCTATGTTTGGAGCTGAATTGGAATGACATTGAACTTGATAGAGTCCAACATATGGTTCTGGATATGATTGGGTGTGCTAAACTTGGGCACATGGAAAGTTCCAGTACCAATGAAATGAACAAAAAACGTCTTCATGAATGGTGATTGAACTGAATACGCAATCACTGTGAAATGTTTCCTTTGTTCAGGCATTCACCTCTATAATCATAATCTACAAAGAGTCATGAAAGCTACATTGAGTAAGACATTGCACTATTGAAGAACATGATCATCGTGGACCTATTAATAGGAGAATTATTTCTGGAAGAAAGGACTAGGAATTTCTGCTCAAAGCCTTTAATGGAAAGGAGTAGTCAAAATATGCCATGTTAAAAGTCGATATTCATAATTCAGTATATGCTCACGTAGGCATATGATTTTTGTTTTATCTCCTCTTCTGTTTTCTTGTTGGTTTGCCATTTCTTTTCTTTTATTTTTTTCCACATTGATTTATAACTCATGTATGCACCCATTGTACAACTTCAAAATCAGTTACCATCCAGCGGGTCAAGCCCAACCTAAATGCTGAAATCAAACACTTATCTATTGAATTCAATCGAGTACTAACCATTTCCATCACACACACACACGCAAACGAGAAAACTCGAAACCCTAGTTGGAGCCATAAACATCAAATTTGGGGGGTACTGACCGGAAAAAAGGCTCGGAAAATCAAAACGTAGCTAGTATTATTGGTAATGCTAATTACCTTGATTTTGGACGGTGTGCGATGCCTTGGACTTGGTTGATTCCAGCAACTTTGTGAAAGAGGAGACAGCGGCGTCGATACGCTGCTGCTGAATCTGAACCTCTCTCCCGCAGACCAGACGGAGCTCCTTCATCTTAGCACTCACCGAGTCCTCTGCCCTGCTCACCATCATCGCCGCTCAGGTCTAAGAGAGAGAGAGGTGTTCGAATTTGAGTAATGAAGTGTCTTCGCCCGCCATTTCTTTTCGTGTTCGCAGTTTCAGAAAACTTATTTGCTTCCTTTGAATCGAATGGGCTCTGTTGAACTGGACAATTAGTTTGGGGCTGGCTTTGGATTTGGACTCAAACCCACTGTTTTGGATGTTAATGGTGGGAGTGGATTTGGGTTTGGGCCATGAATTTGGTCTTACGATCTGTTTGGATGACCATAGATTTAAGATATTGAATTTCATTTGATACGAATCTAAACCCCTATATTGTATTCGAAGTTTCAAACATTGGATTTCATCTAAAGTCATCCCAAATTCAGATCCACTCCCAAGTCCAATGTTATCCAAACAGGTCGATCAGTAATTTTAAATCCTACGTCTCCGCATGTCATTTGGAATTAAATGTGAGGGGAAAATTACCTTGATTTAGTGTATGTCGGCTTTAACAGAACAAACCGAGAGTTAATATTTTGTCTGTTGACAACACGCAAGTAGTTATTTATATATTTTACTAACATCGCGTGAAATTTTGATTTAAAGTGATTTAAAGTGCAAATGTTATTGGATGATAACAGTTTATAATTAGTTGCTTCATCTCGAACCTAAATGGTTGATACAAATTTATAACATTCATATTATATCGCATAATTTCACAAATACTTAAAAGATATTGAATATGGGAATAAATTATTTTTGTTTTATTATTTGAGAAATTACATCATATCTTACGTCTAGCCGAGTTCGAATCCGAGACAACATGCATGGACTATAAAAGACAAATGCCTTACCACTGAGTCAACACCCATTTGCGGAGTAACCTAAATTATGTAACCGTAAACCATGGGTGGTATGAGTGGAATACCCAATTCCATCTCTCACTCTGCATACGTAGTAACCTAAATTATGTAACCGTAAACCATGGGTGGTATGAGTGGAATACCCAATTCCATCTCTCACTCTGCATACGTAGTCTCTCGCAAAGTGCTAGTATCATCTAAATGATGCTACCTTCGTGTCTTCTCTATCATATCGGTTTGACATTTTGACTCGTATCTGGGTCACTTTGATCGGGTGATTTGGATAGCAAAATGATGCGGTTTTTTGATAAGTTGTTTATCGTGTTATACAACAACTTTTACTCTACAACTCCATGAAAAAATTATCAAAAAATTTGCATCGTTTTGCTACATAAATCATCGGGTCAAAGTGACCCAATGAACAGAGACATAAGTCAAACCGGTGTGATAGAGAGTAGAAAGGGAGGTAGCATCACTAATATAAAATCAATAAAGTTCTAACTGTCAATGCATATATTTACCTTTTTAAGTTCAAATAAATCATCCAACTTGATAAAAAGGTTAATTACGTTTTACCCTCCTGTGGTTAGGAGTTTGTGCGAACCCCCCCCCCCCCCTGCAGTTCCAAATCAGATAATTCTCAAGTTCCATTTTGCATGATCGAATCCATCTCATCATCTATCGCTTCTTTCCAGAATGCAACGTCACGAGATGCCTAGCCTCACTTTAAGTTTTAGGATCCTCCTCTATGCAAAAAGAATAAGCATGTTGAGATTTAATCTCATCCCTAGATCCCTCAACTCAATATAGTTGAAAGTCAGAACCAAAGTCCTTGGCTTACTCTAGCTCTTTTACTCCTTCTTACTTCAAGTAAAGTGATGGCGTCACTTGTTCCTTCATGTTGAGCATTGCTCAAAATCGTAACCAACTCCTTTGGTCTAGGTATAGAAGAAAACATTTCTTCATCAAAGATAGCATCTCTTGACTCTATTACAGTATTAATGGATAATGAGTCACTAGACTCAATCACATTGAACCTATAAGCCTTGGAATGCATGGCATAACCAATAAAGATGCAACCTATACCTCTTTCGCCAAGATTCTTTCTCTTGGGTTCATTGAGCCTAACAATAGCACTACAACCACAAACTCTCAAATAATGCAAGTTTGAAGGTTTACCATACCAAACTTCATATGGGGTAGTTTTGTTCCTTTTTTGTTAGAAATCCTATTAAGCAAATAGCAATTTGTTAACATAGTTTCTCCCAAAATCCTTCACTCAAACCCGAGTAGGAAAGCATGGAATTAATCATTTCCTTTATAGTTCGATTTTTCCTCTTAGATATACAATTTTGTTGAGGTGTATTAGGAGCAGTGGTTTGGTGAATAATACCAATCTCTTGGAAAGAGGCGTTGCCCCTTGGACCACACCGGGGGCACTGCCTTCAGACCCCCGTGTGCCCCCGAACCCCCGCAGTCGTCCTATAGTCGTGTACACGCGTGTACTCCACACCTCTTAATGTGTACAAATGTATATGTCAATGTCTATTTTGATCGCAAGTAAATCCAATTACATAAAATGATTGATGACACTAAAATCACCAACACCACTGAAAGTAACATATGTAGCAAATCCAATCCTGACTGCTACTCTGAAACTAACACACTGAAAACAGCAAATATGGAGTTGAAATTGTTGAAATCATCAATTTTCGAAGAAGAAGCAAGTCGAATTACAGAGATTGGGTTCGGGTTTTCGAATTACGAACTTTGAACCTGGAATTTTTGCAACAATCGGACTTTCAGTTGGTGGTTTTATGGTGGTCGTCGTCATCCTCCGTCGAAGATACAATCTGGTGACCGCCGTCCTCCGTAGCAGATTCAGCCTGTGGTCACCGATCTCCCTCCTCCGGTCGGGAGAGGCAACTTGTATTTTCTTTTTTCCGTTACAGAGAGGTATGTAGAATTGTTAATATGTCAGGGAGCATTCTGGTATTTCTTCAAAAGTGAAGGGAGAAAATTGTCTTTAACGCTTTTTTTCAACACATTTGTAAATATAATTTCTTGATAACACCTCTAAATTTATTAAAAAAAAACACCTCTAAATACAAAACTACCCAATTTAGGGATAGTGCCCTCGGGCACGGGCAATACTCTAGTTGTAGTAATATTTTTACTTATGAAATTGAAATGTTCGTTTTCGAGGAGTAAATATATTTTTAAAAATTTGTATTACACTTCATCTTATGTTAATATATAAATTTTAATTTTTTCAAATTATAATATAGAAAAAGAAAAAAGAAAAACATTATAAAAATATATAGAAACTAACAGTCTCATGATATTTGAAATTGATGGGCTAAATGAGAAACTGGTAATAGCAATTTTTTTTCAGAAAAAGAAATAAGAAAAGAAAATACTGGTACCAATAAAAAAATTGTAGGGGAATGATCTTATTTTGGACATCGGGCGAGGATCCGGATTCATCGGAGAGAGGAAACCCTAGAAGATGGAGACACCGGCGGCTGGCTTCGAACCCCCCCCCCCCCCCCCCCCCCGGTACACAGAGAAGGAGAAACTGGTGATTGACTTCGAAGAAGATTTCTGCAATGAGGCAGAAAAAGGCTTTGAGTTTTGTCTTATTGCGAGGTTTCTTACAGGAACCTAGATAAACCCTAGACCAATGAAGGCCTTCTTCCGCCGAGTATGGAACAAAGGTGATCAAATAAATTTCCTTCATGTTAGTAGGAATACTTTTCTCCTGAAATTCCCAAATAAAGCTCTTATGGACCGGATCTGCTCGGGAGGACCATGGGTGTTTGATGGTGCGATCATGATGATCAAGCCATGGGCGCTAGGAGACGAGACGGAACACCCGAAGTTTGAAACTATGGACGTCTGGGTCCAAGTCCATAACCTCCTGATCCACCTAATAACTGAGGCGGCGGGGAGGAAAGCGGTCGGGAATATTGGAACGGTGATAGATTCAGACCATCGCATCGAAAGTGAGGATCGGGAGAACTTTGTCAGAGTCAGGGTTCGGATGCCAATATTCGAAGCCTTACTGAGAGGTGTTCATGTTAATATCAAGAAGGAGAAGGTTTGGCTAGACTTTAAATATGAGAGGATCCCCTCCATCTGTAAGTGGTGCGGATTCTTGGACCATCACAGCAAAAACTGCAATATGATAGAGGAGATGGACGACCAGGAAATTGAAGCGGGTTACGGGGAATGGATGCTGTTCCACCCCCCGAAGAAAGGAAGGGGCCAACCAATAAGACGGACAGTGGGGGGAACTACACGAAAATCAAAGGAAATCAAGGAAGATACGGTGCACTTTGATCTGAATAATGGTATTGAGGACCCAGACATAGAACCTGACGTGGGGAAGAAGACTAATGATATGGTGATGGATGAGAAACAAATGCAGGAGGAAGTACCACCACTGGGAGGTAAACGCACCGATGTTAGGGAGGAAAGGGACGCAGTAGTGGCAGAGGAACAAGTTGAGAGCAGCCAGCAAGAAGGGCCGGCAAATCAGGCTGAGAAAGACGGAGGAAACGTTAAGAGGGGTAAAACAGGGGACGACCGCAGCAATGAAAAGGATGGGGGTAAAGATGGGGGAAGACCAGCGTCACCGAAGAGGAAGGCTGCCCCGGAGATGAGCCCTACCACGGTACAAGTACAAGAACAGGCAAAGAGGAACAAACAGTTAGAGATGGAGAGGAGATACCTGGGAGCAATCAGAGGTGGTAAGGAGGGTGAAGGGAATGGTAATAGCAACGGTAAGGATGTAAAGGCGTTGAGTGCCTCAAAAACTCTAGCTGCGAGATTGGCGGAGGCTGCAAAGCAGCCCCGCCAGACATAATGAATCTGCTAAGTTGGAACGTGCGGGGGCTTGGGAACCCCGGCACGGTCCTATCGCTTCACGATCTAGTGAAGCGACAAGGTCCCGACTTGGTTTTCTTAATGGAAACCAAGGTGAACAAAACAATTATGGAGAAGATTTGTAGACAGGTTGGGTATGCAAAGGGGTGCTTCGTTGATCCGGTGGGCACGAAGGGTGGCCTCGGTTTGTTGTGGAGGCCTTCCCTTACGGTGACGGTAAGACTGGCTACGCGGCACAATATACACGCACTCGTGGAAGAAGATGATGGCAGGACGTGGTACTTTACGGGCTTTTATGGCAGCCCGGCAAAAGAAGATAGGAAGTATTCATGGGAGCTGTTGAGGAGAATGAACCCGGGACCTGATTGCAAGTGGCTGGTCCTAGGTGATTTCAACGCAATTGCCTCCGAAGATGAGAAGGAATGAGGAAGGAAGGTGTCCTTCAGTCAGATTGTAGACTTCAAGGAGGTACTAAATGATCTTGAACTTCATGATTTGGGGTACAATGGAGGTATGTTCACTTGGACTAATAATAGAGTGGAGGAGAACATTCGAGAAAGGCTTGACAGGGCGGTTGCCACGCCAAGATGGAGGGATGAGCACAGTGGGGTCCGGGTTAGCAATCTAGTATGGCCTAATTTGGATCACCACCCGATCTTAGTACTGTGGGGTCTGAGGAAGAGAACAAAGTCGGGGCGAAGGTTTCAGTACGAGACCATGTGGCAAGGCCACGAAGGCTTTGCAAACTTTCTCCGAGAAAGTTGGGATAGAACAAGGGGGATAGCGCTGCACAATCGCCTTAAAGCATTAGGCGATGAATGCAGAATATGGGACAAGACGATTTTCGGGTCAATTAAAAGAAAAACAGAAAGATGTAGAAGGGAATTAGAAGAGTTGGAACTGAAAAGGACTACAGAATGGTCGGTACAACGGAAAAGACAAATAGAGAAGGAATACAACCAACTACTACAAGCGGAGGAGATTATGTGGAAGCAGAGATCTAGGGTCGATTGGCTCAAATATGGGGATACAAACACCCGGTTTTTTCACCAAAAAGCCACACTTCGCAGAGCAAAGAACACAGTAGATGGGATTGAGAATAAAATCGGGGAATGGATTACAGAGGAGGAAGGTATCGCTAATGTTCTAGAGGAGCATTTTACGGAGATCTTTTCATCGGATCGGCCATCACATGGTGATATGATGACAGCTTTGACGGAGGTGGAGAAGAGTGTTAGTCAAGAATAGAGGGATCGACTGGAATCCCATTATACGGCAGAGGAGGTCAAAAGTGCTTTATTTATGATGTCACCGGATAAAGCACCCGGCTATGACGGATTCAATGCGGGGTTTTTTCAACGCTATTGGGAGTTTGTGGGTGAAGAGGTAACGAATACTTGCCTCGGTGTCCTAAACCAGGGATGGAGTCTGGAAGATCACAACAAGACTCTACTAGCGTTGATTCCAAAAATCAAGCAACCAAGGAGGCCAGGTGACTATCGTCCTATAAGTCTTTGTACGATTATTTATAAAATTGTTGCAAAAGCTATGGCTAATCGACTTAAGCGAATCCTTCCTAACATTATTAGTGAGAATCAAAGCGCCTTTGTCCCAGGGCGCTTGATCTCGGATAATATCTTAACAGCCTTTGAAGTGATACATTCGCTAAAGACGAGGAAGAAGGGGAAGAAGGGTTTTTTAGCGCTCAAGGTGGATATGAGCAAGGCCTATGACAGGGTAGAGTGGCAGTTCATGAGGGAAACTCTAATAGATCTTGGGTTTGGACCTAAGTTTATTGCTCAAGTGATGAATTGTATTACTACGGTCCAATTCTCTTTTGTGAGGAATGGTGCTATTGTGGGGAGTGTAGTCCCGGAGCGTGGTTTGAGGCAAGGGTGCCCACTTTCCCCTTACCTCTTCCTTATTTGTAGTGAAGTTCTTTCGAGGACTGTAACAGCCGCAGTCGATAGGGGCGACCTTACGGCAGTCACAGCCTCAAGGGGTGGACCTTCGGTCTCCCATCTCTTTTTCGCTGACGATAGTTTGTTCTTCCTACTGGCTAATACAGAAGATATAGCTACGCTATTACAAATTTTACAAATTTACAGTACCGCCTCGGGGCAAAAGCTAAACATGGAAAAATCAGCGATTGTCTTCTCGTCCAATGTTTCGGCAACGGCAAAGAAGGAGGTGCTAGATCAATGCAGTATGATGGAGGGGGCGAGATATGATAAGTATTTGGGACTCCCTACAACAATGGGGAGAAATAAATCAATCTCTTTCAACAGCTTGCTAGAAAAACTCAATAATTTGTTGAAGGGATGGAAGGAGAGAACACTCACCCAAGGGGGGAAAGAAGTCCTGATCCGCGCTATAGCTGAGGCGATCCCCACTTATGCGATGTCATGCTTCCTACTACCGGATGGGATCTGCGAGAAGATGGAAAAGATTATTAGACAGTTCTGGTGGAGCAAGGCAGGCCAAGAGAGAGGCATAGCCTGGATTGCATGGGATAAAATTCAAAGACATAAGAGGGATGGAGGCTTAGCTTTTAGAGATCTCAAGACCTTCAATGGAGCGTTGCTAGCGAAACAGGGGTGGCGGATTATCAATCAGCCTAACTCAATCCTTTCACGGGTTCTTAAAGCGAAGTATTTCGCTCATGAGTCCTTTATGGAAGCAAAACTGGGAACGGGTCCTTCATTCGCATAGCGCAGTATCATCGAAGGTAGGAAGCTGCTGGAGAAGGGGCTTAGATGGAAGATAGGAGATGGGAAGTCGATCAAACTGCATGAAAAGTGGATTCCAAGAAGACCAAATTTCTCTCTGATTACCAAAGCCCCTGAAACAGAACAAGTAAAGGTCAGCGAGCTCCTCAAACAAGGAAAGCAGGAGTGGGACGAAGAAAAAGTGAAACAGGTACTACAACCCTGGGATTCAACCGAGGTTCTGGACATTCAACTATCACAGAGGAGACAACGGGATAAGCTGATTTGGCATTTCGAAGAGGATGGGGTTTACAAAGTGAAATCAGGTTACAGAATAGCACGAGAGACTGATCTTACCACAGCAATGGGCTCTTCAGAAAGGAAGGATCTACCAATAGCCAAGATCTGGAAGTTGAGGATTCCTTCGAAGATTAAGCATTTTGAATGGAGACTGTATTATGACAGTCTTGCTACAACAAAAAACCTGAAGAAAAGAGGAGTAAATGTGTTAAGAAGATGCCCTTTCTGCAACAAGTCGGAGGAATCAAGCAAACATCTATTCCAAGACTGTAAGCTAATAACAGGTACCTGGGAGAGCCTTTTCGGTTCCGAATTTGTAAAACAAGGTGCAGACTGGAAGCTTCAGGAATGGATCCAAGCCCAATTCGTCACTAGTGAGAAAGAGCATCAGCGGCTCTTCTGCCTCTCACTATGGAACATCTGGATTCAACGAAATAGTGCAATTTTTCAGGGCAAAATTCCAGATTTCAAGAACTTATCAACGGACATATTACAGATATTTGAGGAATTGGAGGAAGTGCATAACAAAGATCGGAAAAAGATACCTGGGAAAGAGATAGCCGAACCAGAGAAGTGGAGGCCGCCACCGGAAGGTTCGGTCAAAATCAATTTTGATTGATCGTGGATGCCCAGTTCCAAGGAAGCCTTTGCAGGTTTCATCATCAGAGATTGTAGGGGGGGAGTTCATTTGTGATGGATCGAAGAATCTAGAGCACTGCGAAAATGCAAAAGAAGCAGAAATGAGGGCGGCGAGATTGGCGATAGAGACAGCTATTCATCAAGGACATAGACGCATAGTTCTGGAGGGGGATGCTTCGTCAGTCATCAGAGACATTGGAAGGGCTTACAATGGAGAAAATTGGACCGACTTCTCAAATGCAGGTGAGGAATTGGGGGAGATGAAGCGGAGGCTTCGAGAACTGGAAGAGATAAGGATGAATACGGTTCCGAGGAGGTTAAATGGTGTAGATGACCACGTGGCAAGAAGGGCGCGGGACACGAGGGGGACGCAGCATTGGGACACGAAGCCAGACTGGCTCATGAGTTTTCTAGATTTTGACCAAAATGTAGCAATAACTTAATGTGGTGGTTTCTTTCTGTTAATGATCCTCAAAAAAAAAAAAAAAAAAAAAAAAAAAAAAAAAAAATTGTAGCGAAAAAATAAGATAAAAAAACCTTACAAAAAAAAAAGAAAAAAGAAAAAGAAAAACATTACAATAGAAAAAAATAGTAAAACAAATTTATGATTTTTGTTTACATCATGATCATTTTTATATTATATAAAATTACTATTTTTTCATGATGTAACCAAACTATTATTTGAGGATGAAAATATTGAGTAGAATACCTATGTGGCAAAAATGCTAGAAGGCAAGGGAGGAGGCTAGAATTGCCCAACCTCTTGCCCTGGGGCAATTCTAGCCTTGGCAAGATGTTGTTGGTGGAAATGGGAATGGTGAAAATTTGGGAGTTGGGAGGCAAGGATGAGGTGGTGCCATGGCCTTGGTGGACATGCCCTAATGGAGTAATGGGTAAGGCCTAATGTCCTCTCTAGTGCTTCGCATTTTACTGGTTTGGAGCTTGATTGTCTCTTCTGATATATAAAATAGTACAGTGCGTATTCCCCTACCACCCAGTTTTTTTAAAAAAAACAAAATAAATAAAAGTTTTGGAAGTCGAAAGAAGGACCAAGTGCGCATGAATGTGATAGGAATAGAAGTTCTTCCTTTTAGCGAGTATCAGCAAAGGGAAATAGAGGGTTTGTTATGTAGTACTACAAATTTATTTGATGCAGTATCTAAGTCTAAAGTCAGCTCATCAGAATGCTTAAAGAAAACATACATACTACCTATTGAGATGCAGCTAACTCATTCTTTATATTTTATTAATTCTTAATTCCCTCTAATCAAATAATTATTGAAGTAGTCCAAAAAAAAAAAAAAAAAAAAAAAAAAAAAAAAAAAAAAAAAACATGACAGGTTCATCCCACTGTCTCCTTGAATAAAATGCAATACTTGTCATTATCTTCAAAAAGTCTTCCCTCGGATGTCTAGTTTCCCTTGCAAATAGAGCACCACTAGAGCAATCAAAAGCACGACAAATTTAAGCAAAGAGAGAAGGAAAAAAAACGAGATAAGAAAAGAAAACACTCAAGTCAGCTCATCAAGGTGCTTAAAAATATTATCCATACATGTTCGTTCAGATGCACCTAACTCTAATTGAACTAGTGGCCCAATAGTTGTCCTTACACATTACAATACATGATTGCCTCATTATCATCTTCCTAAAGTCTCCCCCGTGGAACTCTAGTTTCCCTTACAAATAGAGGAGAACTGGAGCAAATTAAAAGCACAGCACAGCAAAGAGAGAAGAAAAAGAAAGAGCTCATTTAGCTAAGAGATAGAGAGGGAGAGAGAAATGGATAATTTGCCAAGGTACTTTGCCCTTGAATCACTCACCAACAAGCAATACTTGCGATATGTACACGAAGACGTTGTACTCCACGGGCATGTGGAGTTCAGTGGGGAGGAGGTTATAAGCCTCTACACCAAGTTCGAATTGGAGCCGGCGAAGAATGAAGCCTATACGGGTTTGTACAACATACGATGTTGCTACAACAACAGATACTGGACGAGGAGACAAGAGGGCAAGGGGTGGATCACTGCCACAGCCGCTGAGCCAGTGGAGGACCAATTCAAGTGGTCATGCACCCTGTTCCAGCTGTCGGTCAAGCTGTCTGGGGATGGCAAATTACTGCTAACACTGTGCCATGCCCAAGACAGCCGATATGTTCCTGTTTCTGTTGGGAGTGGCGATCCCACATTCCGGGCATGCTTGAAGGCAGGCCCAAATCAGCCCGTACCATATGGTGGCAAAGATTCTGGCAATTCATTTTCTATCGTCAATTGGGACTCTTTGGTGATATTGCCCCAGCTAGTCGTGTTCAAGGGTGATGACGGACTCATCCTTCGCCATCGACTCAACGCATTCAGATTCGAGATTGATGATGCTCCAATGCACACCAGTTCATTTGAAGTCCTCTACAACCGCGATGGGAGTGTCCGCATCAGACTACCCTCCAGCCCCAAGTTTATGTGCTACGGCAGTGGCTATTCTGTTGATGCTACATCGATCTCTGACATGAAGCCCGGCCCCGAAAGGAACATATTCTGGCTTGTCAAAGGCCGTGGGGACAATGAGCTGGCGATACAAAGCAAAAACCACAAATTTTTTTGCCAGAGGACTGCAGCTGTAGATCGGACCGAGTTCGACTTTGTCAGTGCTTTTCCCAACACCAAGGTAAAACATGCGGAAATCATGAGGGTTGAAGAGCCTGTTGTCTCGAGGAGCATCTACAATGTCAATTTCCGCTTCGAGCACGCTAGAATCTATAATCAATCTGATGTCATAATGGTTAGAAAACAGTTCAGTAACCCTCTCAACGTTGATCAAGTCATTCATCTAACCCAGTCCTTCACAAAGGAAACCACGAGGACGTGGAATTCCATTGTTACACTCAAGTTGCCCACCCCAACGACAATGGAGATGACGAGCATTCCGTCGATTTTGGATGGAGAGGTCGGCTTTAGTGATGAGTTTGAGGGGCGGTACGAGTGGGGAACCGACATGAAAGGATCCGAGACCACAGAGTTGTCCGACCACATCAATATCCCTGCTCGTTCCTTTGTAACGGTTCTTGTCATTGCAACAAAAGGTAAGTGTGACGTTCCTTTCTCCTATATGCAACAAGACACGCGTACAGATGGGTCAGTTTGCACCAACAAGAAGGACGACGGGGTTTACACTGGCATCAACTACTACAACTTCAGGGCCCAAGTCGTTAAAACTACCCCAATTGCCAAGAACAATTAACATCTGTTGTGGGTAACATAACTACAACACCCTCAGGAGACTTCTCTCCAGCTTAGGCTCCTTTCAGAAAGCGAAGTATCTGCCTGCTTGTTTGCGCGTGTTTTTTTTTTTTTTTTTCCTTTCCTTTACTCCATGTAATTTCCAATCCAGTGTACTCTTGTGTGGTGTCGCTATCGTGGTAATATGACTTTTTTCTTTTTCTTTTGAGGCAATCGTAGTAATATGATCGATGAGTGAAAAATCAAGTGTGCTATGCAATCATTCAAGTTTTGAAAATTAAAATGTAACCCCTATTTTTATTAAAATTTTCAGTTCGGCCCTATAAAAGTTACAATATAACCACACTCATTTTTACAAAATTCAAAGTTTTATGCATATTTTGTTTTAAATTTTCATTTTAGCCATCACTGGCATTCACTGCAACAAATTCATCGATCTGCCCCAGGTTAAATCGACTATGACTCTTCACTAATTGTCCTCCAGAAATCTATCTATATATATATAAAAGCAGACAAGTGCTTAGAAGCAACATAAAATCGCCACGTGTCAATTAATTTACATTAGTTTTCAGCCATTTGTCCGCTTAAGTGGACAATGACTCCCGCATTCAATATAAATCTGTCCAGGTGTACAATGATTTGGCAGTTTTACCCATTAATGCCTCATAAATTCTGGATTTTGAATTCATTAGTGAAATCTTGCCCAGTTTTTTCCTAAAAGTCAATGCCGTAATCCACCAATTATTAATATATTAATTAGTAATTTCATAAATCTATTATTTATTAGTGAAATCCTACAATTTGATTCTAAAAAAAAAAAAATCCTACAATTTGACTATGTTTCCAATTATCAAACACGCAGTCTATGCAGACAAGTGCTTAGAAGCAACATAAAATCGCCACGTGCCAATTAATTTACATTAGTTTTCAGCCATTTGTCCGCTTAAGTGGACAATGACTCCCACATTCAATATAAATCTGTCCAGGTGTACAATGATTTGGCAGTTTTACCCATTAATGCCTCATAAATTCTGGATTTTGAATTCATTAGTGAAATGTTGCCCAGTTTTTTCCTAAAGGGTGCTGATAATTACAGAACAATAATCTATAGTTACAGAACAATATTTATTGCATAGACTTTTTTACCCCTATTTTCAAAATGACGTATAATCTTATCTACTAATTAATTCAACAAATAATTTCCAGATGACACATTTTCTAGGGCTAATTTTGTTTTCTTCCTCCCTTCACCCCTCTCTACCTCCCTCTCGAATCTGCAAGAAGAAGATGCAATCCGATTCTTTCCTGTGTCTCTTTCTACCTCTCTATTTCTAGGTCAGATTTTTCCGCCTTCTTTCTCTCGATCTGGGTAAATTAAAAACCCGATTTGAAGGATTGATGAAGACGATGTTCACTCTATTTCAATTCGTAGCTATGTACTCATTTTTAGTTTTAATTTGAGAGGCCTGACCGAGTTTCTCGGTTCTGTTTTTGCTTCTCATATTTTTGGGTTTGGTTTGGCATGGGCAACGGAGATGAGGAACCATGTTTGGGTTCGCATCAATACTGTTCGAACCAATCGTCAAATGCCGCCGCCGATCTCTTAAACCTTCCCGGAGTTCTCGCCCGTTGTTATAGAACAAACACACACAGTGCTCTGCTCTTCTTTCAAACTCAGGTGGAAGCAATCACGGTCATGAGAAACGAGAACCCCAATTGAAGTGTTTGATTATAGTGTAAAGAATATTTAGATGGTTAAATATGCACATTATGTTCTCTGCCAGTATCAAATGGTAGTATTCACTTAGCTTTAATCTGTAATAGTAGTCACTTAGCTTTAGTCTGTACTGACAAGGAGGAAGGTGGAAATTCATTCGAGACTGGGATTGGTGAACAAGGAGGGAAGGTGGGTCCGTGGGTGGTAGTGCTAAGGGTAAAAAGGTCATGTAAAAAACCATTGTGCTGTAATTATAAAATTGTGTGCTGTAATTATCACCACCCTTTCCTAAAAGTCAATGCCGTAATCCACCAATTATTAATATATTAATTAGTAATTTCATAAATCTATTATTTATTAGTGAAATCCTACAATTTGATTCTCAAAAAAAAATAAAAATCCTACAATTTGACTATGTTTCCAATTATCAAACACGCAATCTATGTAGAAACTAATTTTATAATATTAATATATATATATATATAAATACATATGCTTATATATGTAATATACATATATATATTTATATATGTGATACATCAGGCTACGTAAATATTAGGTTTCACATCTCTCAAAAAAAATATTTAGGTTTACAGGTTTCACTTCTTGGGGTCCCGTTTGTGGAATATGAAAGGGTCGCCGCAGCAAAATGTATCTGTAACTGAGCAGACCATGCTCCATATTTAACTGTGAGGTGAAACCGTCGCTGCTCCTTTTCACTGGCCAGATGTCTTCCTCCAGCAGAAATCGAAGAGAATAGATCGGAGGCTAAAATTCTTGAAGAAGCCTGCGAAGTTTGACATCTGGTGACAGAAGAAACAATCGGCAATCTACTAAGATTCACTTCGGGGATTACCGAGGAGTAAGGGAACACATATTGAATTTTGTAAGCTACCAAACAATTTCTTTACGTCTATGTTTCATGGTATTTTCTACTTTGTTTCTCTTCACATGTTTATCTGTGAAACTCATGAAACACTGCTACCAGTTGATGTGTAGGTTTAGCATTAAGCATAATGTTATGGTCTTCGAATTCAGAACTCAATAATTGACCAATAGCTGTGTGAAACCAAATTACGAACTCAAAAACTATAATAACATTTTTCAGTTATTCAATTCATGATTTTCTCCATTTGGACAAAGAAAATAGCATAATTAGAATTTTCTTTCAGCAGCCTCAAGTACAATCCAAAATATTGTGTTCAAAATTCCAAAAACTATAAAAATAAACCACGAGAGCGAAACAGGGTAAATAGCGTACTTATTAAGGACATTGCATACTTCATGATCACTCGAGAAAAGTTCTAAGTACTTCCCGTCGTAATATGGAAATGATCATTTTTAGTTACATGCTAACTTAATAGTATGTATTTAAGTACTTTGATGTCGACTTAAACTTTAAATTCCATTGTCGGCTTTGATCATCAAGGTAAATTTCACAACATTGTGACATATCTCTTTAGCCAAATAAACATTGTGACTGATATTTCTTTGTTCACGTAATATTTGACATGCATATACATTTAAATTTTGTAATATCTAATTAAATTTACTAATCATCACAGGTCGGCCACGACTCAAAGCTAAAACATGGGATTTTTGTCGTCCACAATGATTTGTAGATATTGCGGATTTATTATTTGGTATCAAGAAAGGAGTAGAAAGACATGGAATCTTCAAAATCTTAATTTCTTCCTTTGCTAAGCAGAGGGTAAAAGTAGACTCCCTCAACTAAATCCGTCTCCGTTGCGTTCAAAATACTTCTAGATCGTGGTCGAAGAATCCGTGGATCCTTATACCAAAATAATTTGATAATTTTCAATGCAATATTCTCCTTCACATTCATGGGTGATAACATTAATTCCTCTTTGAATTATGGTTGTGCCCGAGCATTTTCCGTCTAAATGGTCAAAATTATCATCGTATTAGATCTCTTCTTTCACCCTATGGGCAAAAGCCCCGCTTTGTACAATTATATGTTTATGACACGAAGAACGCGATTATCAATAGAGTCAAATCTCTAAATTGTGAGGAGGCATCACTGTGTTCTATCATGAAAGTGTAGGGGAAGATGCTTGATGAGAATAATGTTCTGCTGCAGACTTTTATATGCTTGCACGAGACAGGTTTGAAGAATCACAAGTTCCCTTATTACTTTAACGACTCATCTGTTGTAGAAGTAGAGATGGTAGGAACGTCTTTTGAAGTTGTTGCACTTATTGTTGGAGATTTCAATGTTGAAAGTGCAGAAGGAGACATCATTATTGATGAAAAGAGTACATGTTTGAAAAGAATTAGTATTATGCACCCATATTTCATGGCGATGCAATATCCCCTCATATTTACTTATGAAAAAAATGAATACCAGATAGGGATTAAACACTGCAGGAATACGGAAAGCTTCGAGACAAAAAGAATTATGTGACAATGAGAGTACTATGCTTTTTTATTACAACGCCTCAATGAAGGGGATACACTGCTTCGTGGGGGCATACAGTATCATCAATCTGTTGTAGATGCATAGACATGAGTGGAGGAGGCTCGCTTAATGTGCAAGGGCTTGAAGGATGCAGTATTTTGAGGTGACATTGAAGAGGCTTCTATAGAGAAACTAATAATGTTTCCCCCAATTTGTTCATCACATGTACTTGCAATCCTAAATGACCCGAAATAGAAAATTTTGTATCTCTGGCCCTGGATAGAATAACGATGAGCGTCGTGATGCAATTGGACGAGTCTTCAAAATCAAGCTTGATGAGTAGTTGAATCAACAGACACGTCAAAAATATTATGACAGGGTTATCGCAGGTACTTATTATATTAAACCTACTTCATCAAAATTAGCAAGTATTATGTTTCCCTTCCTATTGTTGCATGAAACTATTGCTGATAATAAATTTATACATAGCTTTAAAATTTGTGGCCATTGGAAGATTTATATTATATTAATTATGTACTATAATATTTTAGTTTCTTGCAGTTGGGAATAACATGGTAGATATTCAATATTCAGTAAACTCATACTGTGGGCAACAGATACCGTCAATCCATCATACCCTCTATGGAAGCTCCTTCATTGTGATTACATGCTGCATTTATCTTAAAATATTTCCTCGGTGACTGATGAGTTGAGGTACATGATCAAATTTCAATGTTCAAAATGTTTTGTTATAAAAATTGTTAAGTGTTAAATTATCTATTTTCGTGATCCAAATATTCCACATGTGAATTTGATACAATGTTATCTATGTTTTTTCATCTGCAAATTGAGATTTACTTAATGTTTTCCGTTACTTTTACAACGTATACACAATTGAGTTCCAGAAGGGTTGCCTCACGACCTATCTTACTATTTCTTCGCCACGATGAAAAGCATCGTAACTTTAACAATAGACAAAATCATATAAGCTATGAAGCTGACATTCGTAATTGGAATGAGGACACAAAAGCTCATGAAGCTGTCAGATAATTCTTGATGAACGGTCCATGCGGAGAAGTAAATAATTTAAGATATTATTGAGATGAGTGACTTTTAAAGATATAAGACAAAACTAGAACAATAAATCGCCACAAGTGGGCACTACCATATTTTGATGACTTTCTAACTCCATAACTTCAGTTAATATTTCCTTGGCTACAAATTTTGGCCGATAATTTTTAATCTACAGCGCAATATATTTCTCAAGAAGAATGGATATTTAATTTGACGGCCCGCGCATACGCGCGGGGTCACGCCTAGTATACATAATAAGAGTCAAGCAGTGTTATGACATCAACTTCATCGCAATCTTTGGCCAAAGCCTCGTCCGACGCAAACTAACAACTCCTTCGACATCAATCATAAACTTTAAAGAAAACTGGGGAGAAATACGAGTTCCCCAACATGTCAAAGTACAATAATAATTACAGAATAACTAAACTGAGTCAACTGATACAAGCATATAGAGGGAATTCCAATGGTACGATCAGAGCGATTCCAACACTACAGTAAGAATAAGGATGATATACATGACCCTTAACATTGTACAAAGAATCTTACGAATCTCCAAATACAAGATGATTTACCTTGAATTTGCATCGGACAAGTCAGTGAGGAGATTTCATTTAATTTGGAAGCAGAGCAGTCTCGCCTTCACTCACTTTTTAACCTGCAAATGAATTTAGTGTCATTCATTCATGAAAATCTTTGACAGACAGACAGATAAAAGATAAATCAGTAAATCTTATCATAGTCTCATTAGAACATCAGATAGTTGATGTTCTTCTGACACTAATCCACGAGAAACGTGACGCATTGAGTTGGAAATAAGTATTGAATTAAGTTCAATGAGGCGCAATCTAATTTCTTCAGAAGGAATAAGAAAACCAAAGCACAGCTTCAGAATGACAGTAAACCTGTCATTCAAAAAAAAAGACAGCAAACCTGTAGAACTAACTTAAAACAATGTTTTTTTTTTTTCAGAAAACTCTAACCCGGCCATTGTTTCATTTTTTCAACATTAGTTGTCCGTAGTCAGTACCTTCAAACGTGGAGACCTGCGAAGAGATGACGAGAGCCCTTTACCATGGAGGGTTTTCTTGGATGGTCGGTTTGTTTCTTCTGGTAGGCGTTTGTTTTGTACTGTAGGCGGAGGAGTTTCATTTCTACTCTCATTTGAAACTGAAGAAACCGGTGCAGACGCAGAGATAACAGAAGAGTATTGATCATTAGATGTAAGCTGAGGAAAATTTCCTGCAAAACATGAAAGGACACAACCTCAGAAAAATAAGAACTCACAGTAATACCAAGGGTTGCAGCTGTATGAGTTTTCCATCAAACTTAGACATGGCAAACAAAGGAGCTAGCTATATGAAAAAGGATGGATCAATACCATGTGTTGCAGCTTCCTTGAACTTCTCACGCATAGTTCTAACAAATTTGAATAGACCAGTGCTTCTGTTCAACTCATGGATCATCTCCTTGGTGTCATTCAAATGTGGCTCGCACTCCAGCACTAATGATCAAATTAAGAAAACACGAGGAAAGCCAAACTGTTATCACTCGTCAATAAGAATGCCTTCATCTTAGAAGTCAGTAAATCGCTCCTCACATGTGTATACATCATTGTCATGGCGCACACTGAAGTAGTACTCCTCTTCAGGATTTTCGAGTTGATGTTCGTAAATATGAATTTCACTCCTGAACGAGCAAGGAAACTCAAAATCAACATATTACAATGTGGCACGTGAAATTAATGTGCATAGCAGCAAAGAAAAGAGCCTGCATGTCAGACAAACATAAGCTCTCAACATAGAGTCAACAGTAGACACACTTGTGATATAGTTCTTGAAGAGAAACCAGTTGATCAGGAACAACATATTACTATGGCTAAAACAAGAAAAGCAAGCACAGCATGGATTGACAAAGGAATGACATGCGCCAAAGGAAAGGGAGGAAAATAGCATATCCTGATGAAAAGACTACAGTACTATTTTGCAAGTATAGAAGTACTACATACCATGCCCACATTCTATTCGGAAACCAAGGATCCGATTGTACCAAGAAATAGGCTCCTCTATCTCTTGTATATCCTCAGTATTCTGCTTGCAATTATCTTCAGATGCTAACAGGGCTTTCGCGGCAGTTCATAACACAGAAGGAAAGGAAAAGGTAAGCCACATCAAATACAACAGGTTACTTGATACGTATATGGAACGAGAGAAGAACATTGCTGACATGAAAACTTATACCTCCAAATGAAATAGAACACAGAAAAATGAGAAGGGAAAACAGTTGACAGTTAATCTGTCAATATATGATGGCCCAAGAAACAGAAAGTTTGGCTTGTTCTTCTGCAAATACCACAGAAATCGCAGAATATATATTTCAATGAACTTGAACTCAAGATTCAGGGGCTAAAGTATTTAACTAAAAGAGCCAAACTCTAGCCACCCCCGCTAGTTGTTACATGTTTGTAGCAGTCCTGGTACAAGAATCATTGTGATGCTGCTGTTCGGGGATTTGATCCCCCTTCCTGTGACACCTCCCTTACACACACACATAAAAGCCTAGCCTCAGCCATATAAATTGAGAATAATTCAAAGGTATCATCACCACATGTAAGTAGGGGTGTCTCAGTAATCTTATGTTGCACCATAAAGTCTCACTCGTACATACCCATAGGGAACAATAGAAACAGTAAAACAAATAGACAAATAGTAAAACAAACAGAAAAATTCCTCCATCCCAGCCCTACATGACAATCACTAGTCATGAGTTCTCTACCAACTGGAACAGTCATAATATCCCAATAAATAGGAAGATGCAAACTGAAGAGAAATATATTCAACAATCACCGGGCTCTCGTGGAACATATGAGATGGAAGGATGTAGGACCCACTTTCTTGGAGCAACATGGTCTTCCATTACTTGAAAAATAACTTTTTTATGATATTTTCAGTTTCCTAACAGTCTCTAAATGCATCCAAGACTTTATGTGATCTTTTTAATATTTGCACTCACAACTCAGTCATATGCCTCTTTGGACATTCTTACTAAACACTCAATATTCTTGCTTCACAACTCAGTCATATGCTCCTTTGTAGATTCATACGAAACACTCGACATTCTTGTTAAGATTAAGATGAATTGCTATCAGAATTACAAATTGCAAAAATAACTTTGCTGCGCGATTCAAGTAAGATATGAACTAGAGAAAATAAGGCGTGAATTACCTTTAGATTGCTGAGATATTATTTCTGCGTACTCATTCTTCCTTGCATTTTGATCTTCCACAATTCTTTTAAGCTCTTCTACTCTCGCTCTTGCAGCAGATTTGGATTCTGTTATCGCAATAATCTTGGCTTCTTTACGAGTCTTTGCTACAAAATAGCCAACCACGAGTTAGCTTGGATTTGATACTGGATCTCCTTGCATATGAAACTAGGGCTTGTTATAATAGTGCCGATGCTAACAATAGATTTCTTCGTACAATTGATGTTCAAATAGACTAATAAACAAGATTGTTATAAAGACATTCTCAACTGTCCCATGGAAAAAGGAAGTGAAATAACAAGAAAAGGTACTTCAAAAGAGATTTGGAGAGCGTGTTTTATTCCAGACTTGAGAAATTGTTCCATCAACTGCAGTTATCTTGCACAAGGAATGAACTCCCCAGGAATATAATGAAATTATGTACCATGGAGTATGTATGTCATGCACATTCACGGGACGCTTAAAGAAATAGCCTACCCAGGTACTAACACTTATCCTACTTTTCAAACGACTTTTTACACTAATCAAGTTAAGGACACTAAGAAAGTAAGAATGACAAATACCTGATAAAGCTTTCACCAAATTATCTTCCACATCTCTCAACTCAGCTTTTAGCTTTCCTATCTTTGCTGAAAATATCAAGAGAGAACTTTGAGAATATGTTCAATACTGAAATTAGATAATTCCTTACATATCTCCCTGGTAACAGAAGTCTGAAACCTGAATCCATGGGAAGATAGAAGATTAGATAACATATTCCAACAAACAAATAGGTAAGACTTAGAGACCTAAGTCACTTGCTAAAAGCAAATTTACGTCTCTCCTTAAAATTACTAGTTTAGGCTGCATGCATCAAGCAATGGTTATACCATTGCACTCTGACTAGGGCTGGAAACACGATCTGAACTGCTCTGAGACTTAACTAGCTCACTGCTGGAAAGCACAGGTACTTCTGGGAGACCGCGCTCCCTGCACCACCGGGTGCACTTGAGTGCTCTGGTGGGTGCAGCAATTTTCATTCTGTCATATCTGAAAGTTAATGTGCCTCTTTTGTGAATTGTTAATCTGTGATGTCTATTATCCATTTTGTAGAATGCTTGATGCATCTGGTTTATATATAATTTGAAAAATTGCTGTTGTTGCTTCTACTTTGGCATGTAAATGAATATTTGACAAAAAAACATACATGTGTGTGTGTGCATAAACTTGCTGCACCCCACCTCACCCGCTCTCTGGCACCTGTACTTCCTACACTCACTGTATCACTAACAACAGCAGAGACGAAATGACGCTCCTACATTGCCAGTTAATTTTAAAATGCAAATATTTGTTTGCATTCGGAAAACACATGTTATTACGAACAACCAACTGCTCCATGTATGAAAGTGGGGATTAGGCCTAACCCAATCCGGCCGGTGGCCTGGACCATGCCGTGCCTCCCATGTTAAACAGGAGAACCTTATAGTTTCTCTGACAAGTCAACATTGGCCCAAAAGTCCACAAGAACAATGGCCTTACATTTCCCTCTACCTCCAAGGCAGAGAGCTCTCTAACTTCAGGTAGAGAGGGTTCGAACACACTGCACCTATGTCCCAGACCATTGGAACAGCCCAACCCTTCCAAATACTTTATTGCCCTCGCTCGAGTCACAACCTGGCGCTACCCAGACCGGCAAAAAAAAAAAAAACTGATCCATGTATGATATCTTCTCTGTGTGGTACTTACTCCTGAAATATTGTATTTGCTCTTAAAAGGTTCAATTTCTCACATATCTTAGGCTCGAACCGGCATGAGGTTCAATTTCTCACATTTCCTAGACAATATCCGGTGTGCTTTGGTTCATACATTAGTATTAAAATTTTAAACGCTTCAGGGCCGGAGGGAAAGAAGCTGGTCTTCGTGACCAGTATTTTAAGAAAGTTGAGGAGGCTACTCGAAGAAGTTCATGTCTCTTCTTGGAGTCGAAGTTAATTAAGTACTGCAACTTCTCCAATTTGTAGTCTTTCTCTGCTACAAGAGCTTCTTTTGAAGTTTTTTCTTCCGATTGGTGGCACGAGGATAAAATATTTTCATTGTCATTTGCAGCATCTATACAGGCGACTGAAGCGAGTGAATTACCTTGGGGTAAGTAGGTATGCACTCTTTTTGAATTTAGGAATGGTTTCAACTCAGAGCATTTGAGTGACAACTCTATTTATGCAATCCTGTTCATCACAGAAACGTGATCTTATAAGTTATTTTTTTAAGGGAGGAAGACATGAAAGCTTTGCATTGGACAACACCTTAAAACCAGTGTGAACATTTTGGATATTGTCGACCTTTTGGGATTTGCACGAAGAATAGGCCTACAACGTGAAGTGGTTTAGGGCATTTGGTACTGAAATTGATAGGCAAGTGGAGAGAAGTATATTTGAATTGCGGATCTGTAAGGTAAACTGAGCTATTATGTCAACAACTTATGAGGCATAATATACGTAAAAGTTAAATCTGGTTTGGAACCCAGAACCGCCAGCTGGTTTGACATAAGAGTACCGAAATTCAGATAAATCTAATTTAAAATATAATCAAATTGAATTTCTCAAAGGAACTGAGAATTTCTCTCTGAAGCATAAGCCAAAAGTTCAAATTGAAAAGAAGGGTTACAAACCCTAATATCCCAAAAACAAAACGGAAGAAAAAGAAATGAAAAATTACAACGATATGCTGACGAATCACCAACCAGAGCACGACACGTGTCTGATAAGGTGAGTCAGCTAAACTAACAATTAAAAGTCCTAATCACGCGCTAATGAATATTAGACAGCCGTTGAGAACAAAACGCCACCGTTCCACTTAATCTTTTAAACAAAGTGGACGTTGCGATCCAACGGTTCCTGAACAATCTTCATGCTCCATCCAACGGCAACTGCTCCTTCTTGATGTTACTGTTCATTTGGTAAAACTGATACCAAATGAACAGTAACTTTCTACTTTGTAAATCATCTCCTGAGCTCCAAGATCTTCAATACCCCCTCTCAAGTTGGAGAGTGTACCAGCCGAACTCCCAACTTGGACAATAAGAAGCCAAAAACAGCTGGATGAAGAGCTTTAGTGAGTATGTCTGCCAACTGATGTGAAGTATGAACATACCTCAAAGAGAAGACTCCCTTTTGCACAAGATCTCTAACAAGGTGGCAATCAATATCAATGTGTTTGGTCTTGTCATGAAACACAGGATTAGCAGCCAACTGAAGAGCTGAATTGCTGTCACAGAAAACCACTGGCACTTTGGCTAGAGAAATCCCAAAATCAGCAAGGAGATACAAGAACCACTGAATCTCACAAGAAATTGCTGCAAGTGCTCTATATTCTGACTCTGTGGAGCTTCTTGATATAACTGTCTGCTTCTTGGATTTCCATGAAACTAGGGAGTCCCCTATATAAATCAAAAAACCAGAAGTAGATTTCCTTGTGTCTAAACAACCTGCCCAATCTGCATCAGAATACCCCACCAATTCAATAGATGAAGAAGCAGCAAAGAAGAGACCTTGGGAAGGTGCATTGCTGAGATATCTCAAAATGTGGTGTGCTGCTTTGAGATGAATAGCTGTAGGCTTGGATACATATTGAGACAACTTGTGTACTGCATAGCACATGTCTGGCCTTGAGTTGCATAAATACAACAACTTCCCAACTAATTTTCTGTATTTCATACTTTCCATCCCTGATAAAATGTCACCTGTTGCTGCTTTGAGTTTCAAGAGAGGATCCATAGGCACTGATGCTGCTTTGCATTTGCTGTAACCATACTCCTCCAAAATATCCATAGCAAATTTCTTTTGACACAAACTAATACCATGATCAGTTCTTGCTATTTCAAAACCAAGAAAATACCTGAGATTTCCCAAATCTTTCAGCTGAAACCTCTTGTTGAGAACCACTTTGAGAGCTTGTAACTGTGACAAATCAGTACCTCCAAGAACTATGTCATCCACATAGACCAAGATACAAATGAAAAAATCATGAGATTTCTTAATAAAGAGAGTATAATCAGTCTTGCATTGTGTAAAGCCTAACTCAATGAGAGTGGTTGAAAACTTGCTATACCATTGTCTGGATGCTTGTTTTAAACCATAAAGTGATTTCTTTAGATGACATACCACTCTGCCATAACCATCTTTCTTGGGAAGAGATTGAGCTGAGGGAGTATAACCCAAAGGCAAACACATATAAACTTCTTCATCAAGCTCTCCATGTAGGAAAGCATTATTGACATCAAGCTGCAACAAATGCCATCCTCTAACTGCTGCAAGTGCCAACAAACACTTCAAAGTAGGTAGTTTAGCAACTGGTGAAAAAGTTTCATTATAATCTATTCCCTCAGTTTGAGTGTACCCTTTTGCAACAAGCCTAGCCTTGTACCTTTCAATTGTACCATTTGAATTGAGTTTAACTTTGTATACCCACTTACAACCAACAGGTTCATGTCCTGGAGGTAGTACAACAATCTTCCATGTCTGATTAGCTTCAAGAGCTGCCAACTCTGTCTGCATTGCTTTGATCCACTTTGGATCCTTGCAGGCTTCTTGATAAGTCTCAGGTTCACAAATAGCATTAATAGTAGTTAAACACTGAGAATATACAGAATTGTCACCTGGAAGTGTATCAATTATGACTGGAGACAAGCAAGCAGAGACCATTCTTGGTGCAGTAGTCACATAATCTCTCAAGTAATTTGGAGCTCTTGTCTCTCTTCCACTCCTTCTGGGTTGAAAAATTTGATCAGGTTGAGCAGTAGTAACAACTTCTTGTATTTGCTGCTGAGCTCCTGATGAACTTTCTCTATAATTTGGCACATTATCAAAAACATTAGGCACAACAATATCATCTGAGAATTGAGGCCATGAAGATGAGGGACTAGCAAAAGGAAAGACTGTCTCATGAAATATGACATTTCTGGAGACTAAGAAGTTGCATTCTTTCAAATTGTAGAGTTTATACCCCTTCATCCCAAATACATAACCAAGAAATACACAAGGCACTGCTCTTGGTTCAAATTTGGTCCTTCCTTGCATGAGAGTAGAACTATAACATAGACATCCAAATACTCTAAGTGAATCATAATCTGGAGCTGTCCCATGAAGACACTCATAAGGAGATTTATGATTCAAAACAGCTGCAGGAACTCTATTAATCAAATATGTAGCAGTCAAAATACTATCTCCCCAAAATCTCTGAGGCAAAGAAGATTGAAACATCAAAGCTCTGCCCACATTCAGCAAATGCTGATGCTTTCTCTCAACAACTGAGTTTTGTTGATGTGCCTCCACACAACTAAGTTGATGCACAATGCCTTTTGAAAGCATAAAATCCACAAGAGCTAACTCTTTAGCATTGTCACTTCTAAATTTCTGTATCTTGACTTTGAACTGTGTTTCAACTAGTTGATAGAACTGAGGAATCATAATCTGTGCTTCAGATTTGTGAACAAGAAGATATACCCATGTCATTCTTGTGGCATCATCAACAAGAGTAAGGAAATATTTGTGACCATCACATGTAGGCACTTTATAAGGTCCCCATATATCACAATGAACTAAAGCAAATGGAGAAGATTCCATCTTACCAATACTAGGATATGGAAGCTTTCTTTGCTTTGCCTGAGGACAAACCCCACAAAGAGAATTATCTATTGCATCATCATTTCTCAAATTCTTCTGCATTCTCTTCAACTTTGTATCAGATAGATGACCAAGTCTCTTATGCCAAGTTTCATTACTCACAACTGCATTTGTAGTAACTTGACACACCATAACACCATCTGTTTTCAAAAGGTACAAACCATTTGATTTTCTACCTTCACCCAAAACAGCATGAGTGACTGCATGAAGAATTTGACACTTCTCTGCATCACAGAGAAATACACAACTTTGTTGTTTTGCCAACTGAGTCATGGACACCAAATTAAACTGAAAATCAGGTATGTAAAGAACTCCCTGCAACTTCAATTTAGAAGTGACCTGTACAGAACCTGTGTGAGAAGCTTTGACCTTCTTACCATCAGGTAAACAAACATAGACTTCTGTTAATTCAACAGCATCTAGTAAAATCTCAAAAGAAGAGCACATATGATCAGTTGCTCCACTGTCAATTATCCAAACACCTTGGACACTAACATCCCTCTTTAGAGTTCCATTAAAACAAAAAGAATGTATTACACTTCCCATAAAGTGTTGACTGTAGCTAGAATCCCCTTTCTGATATTGATGAATTGGACTTTCCATGGAATGATGGCTGTGAGATGGAGAAACTGAACCAGTATCACTAACTGTACCAGGAGATGAATGCTGCATCTGAGTATTAATGTAATGCATCATTTGTTGACACAGGCTTTGTGTGAAAGGAAAAGCAGCTTTGCTTTCTGTCTTGTCTTGACTAGGGTGTCCCTCACTTGACACATTGTGGGCTTGTGTCTTATTCTTACTCTTAAAATTTGCAGGGTATCCATGCAATTTCCAGCATTTGGCCTTAACATGACCAGACCCCCCACAATGGTGACAAGTGAGTCTAGATTTAGCAGACACATTTGAGTGGACTTCTGATTCCACATGAGGTGGCCCACCATAAGAGTGTCCATTATGAAAAGGAGATGAATACATTGCCATAGAGGGTGGAGAAATCAGAGATGAAGGCTCAGAGATAGCTCCATGCATCTCTTGTTGTACAATCTTAGCAAACACTCTATTTAAACTTGGCAATGGATCCATGAGCAAAACTTGATCTCTAACAGATGAATAACTTGAATTAAGCCCCATCAAAAACTGCATAACATGTTCTTGTTGAACCTTGTTATGTATCATAGCCAACACATTGCAAGTGCAAGAATGGAGAGCTCCACAAGTGCACCTAGGCATTTCTGTGTAGTTCTCAAGTTCATCCCACAAAGACTTAAGCCTAGTGTAATAGAGAGTAACAGTCAAGTTACCTTGCTTCAGATTAACTATAGCACTGCTTAGTTGAAAAATCTTAGGCAAATTCTTTTGAGAAAATCTCTCCACAATATCAAACCAAATATCTTTAGCTGTAGAGTAATAAACAACACTAGATGCAATTTCTTTGCTAACAGAGTTCAACAGCCATGAAATAACCATACGGTCACAGCGCTTCCACAATGAATACAGTTCAGAAGTCCTATCAGGTTCCACAATCACACCAGTAACAAAATCTAGTTTGTTCTTAGCCTCAAGTGCAACAATCATGGATCGGTACCACAAATTGAAATTGTCACCATTAAGAACTTGAGATACTAAGATCATACCCGGTGAATCGGAGTTGTGCAGAAAATAGGGAGAAGAACCATCCATAGCGCGAGATCCAGAACCAGAAGAAACCTCTTCTTCAGGTAGAACCATGATGAGAAAGAGACGACTAGATCGGCGCTACAAAGAGCAACCCTAGCCACGGCGATGAAGAGATCAACCTGAGAGCTCTGATACCAAATTGAATTTCTCAAAGGAACTGAGAATTTCTCTCTGAAGCATAAGCCAAAAGTTCAAATTGAAAAGAAGGGTTACAAACCCTAGTATCCCAAAAACAAAACGGAAGAAAAAGAAATGAAAAATTACAACGATATGCTGACGAATCACCAACCAGAGCACGACACGTGTCTGATAAGGTGAGTCAGCTAAACTAACAATTAAAAGTCCTAATCACGCGCTAATGAATATTAGACAGCCGTTGAGAACAAAACGCCACCGTTCCACTTAATCTTTTAAACAAAGTGGACGTTGCGATCCAACGGTTCCTGAACAATCTTCATGCTCCATCCAACGGCAACTGCTCCTTCTTGATGTTACTGTTCATTTGGTAAAACTGATACCAAATGAACAGTAACTTTATACTTTGTAAATCATCTCCTGAGCTCCAAGATCTTCAATAAATCATGCACCAAGAAAGTGTGGAACCTACATATATGTAGGAAATCGTAAAACTTAGAAAGGCTATACCATCCCGCACGAAACTGCAGGCTATGTTTGGACCTGAATTGGAATGACATTGAACTTGATAAAATCCAACATATGGTTCTGGATATGATTGGGTGTGCTAAACACGGGAACGTGGAAGCTTCCAGTACCAATGAAATGAACAAAAACCGTCTTCATGAATGTTGAATGAACTGAATATGCAATCAGTGTGAAACTTTTCCTTTCTTCAGGCATTCACCTCTATAATCATAATCTAAAAGGAGTCATGAAAGCTACATTGAGAAGACATGGGACTATTGAAGAACATGATCATCGTGGAGCCTTTAATAGGAAAATTATTTCTGGAAGAAAGGAATAGGAATTTCTGCTCATAGCCTTTAATGGAAAGGAGTAGCCAAAATATTGCATGTTAAAAGTCGATATTCAATATATTACTCACGTAAGCATATGATTTTTGTTTTATCACCTCTTCTGTTTTCTTGTTGGTTTGTCATTTCTTTTCTCTTTTTTTTTTTTTTTTTTCCACATTGATTTATAACTCATATATGCACCCATGGTAGAACTTCTAAATCAGTTACCATCCAGCGGGTCAAGCCCAACCTAAATGGTGAAATCAAACACTTAACTACTGAATTCAATCGAGTACTAACCACTTCCAGCGAATTTCTGAAGGAGGAGACGGCGGCGTCGATCCGCTGCAGCTGAATCTGAACCTCTCTCCTTCATCTTAGCACACACCCAGTCCTCTGCCCTGCTCACCGTCATCATCTTCACTCGCGTCTGAGAGAGGGAGGTGTTTGAAATCTTCGCCCGCCATTTCTTTTCGTTCTTTATTGCTTCCTTTGGATCGAATGGGCTCTCTATTGGAGTGGACAAATAGTTTGGGCCAGGCTTTGGATTTGGACACAAATAGACTGTTTGGTATGATAATGGTGGGAGTGCATTTGGGTTTGGGCCATGAATTTGGTCTTACCATCTGTTTGGATGACCATAGATTCGAGGCTGGATTTGGAGTTAAATCCAATATTGGGATACGGATATTGAATTTGATTTGGTACAAATCCAAATCCTATTAATAATTTTAAATCCCATCTCCCCACATGTCATTTGAAACTAAATGTGCGACTGTTTGCTCAAAAAAAAAAACGTGACTGGTTATAAAAAGTCGGATTTGTATTGTCTGGTTTTTTTAGCAGAAATCGACATATAATGTTTTGTCTTTTTTCATTATTATGTAATTTCTAACTTGACTTTTTCACAAAACACATAGCGAATTGCAATTTTCAAAGTTAAGTGCCCCCACAACCTCTTAGTTGCATACGCCATTGTCATGCTTCCCACGTGCAATGCACGTGCTGCCTATTAGTATGGTAAACGACAGGATTCTTGCAGCTCCGTGCTGATGAGCAAATTTCTGCACAATAGGCTCTTCATAGCAGCTCTACTCGTGTTGCATTATCATAATCCTGCTAGTTTCTTCCTTAATTGGGTCTGGATTGATCCAAAACCAGAGGACGTTAGATACTCTCCATGGCCATCCAAAGTTCTCGTTTAGACGACCAATGTGTATTATGATAATGTGTTCTTTGAACGATCAATCTTCTAGAGGTAAATGTAAGTCCTCTACTTGGATTATTCATTAGATTCGACCTTGCAGTCTAACAAGCCTATTCGGGAGGCAACTTTTTTTAAAGTAATGGGTAAGGCTTAATGTACTCCTTAGTGCTATGCATTTTGCTGATTAGGAGCTCGACTCTCTCTTCTGAAACTCCTTAGTGCTATGCATTTTCCTTGCTCGTATGAGCGTGAAAATTATTTTTTGTACATACGAATTTCCTTGAAGCACCTAAAATCAGCTCATCAGAGTGCATAAAAAATGCATCTATACCTGTTCATATGCACCTAACTCTTCTTTGGGGTTCATTCATTTTAAATTGTCTATGAATGATTATTTGTTATGTGTGAATACTCTAAAATCAAATTATGAAGGGAGGAAGTAGTGGCCCAATAATTATCCCACCATCTCTTTAAAATAATATACAATACATAATTGTCTTATTACTTTTCTAAAGTCTTCCCCTGGATCTCTAGTTTCCCTTACAAATATTGTAGCAGCGGAGCAAGGTGAAAGCACAACAAAGCAAAACAAAAGCAAAGAGAGAAGAAAAAAGAAAGAAAGAGATCAATTAGCCAAGAGAGAGAGAAAGAGAAAGAAATGGATAATCTGCCGAGGTATTTTGCTCTGGAATCACTCTTCAACGACAAATACGTGCGCTACGTACACGAAGATGTTGTACTCCACGGCCATGTCGAGTTGAGCGGGGAGGAAGTTATAAGCCTCTACACCAAGTTTGAACTGGAGCCGGCGAAGAATGAAGGATACACGGGTCTGTTCAACATCCGGTGTTGCTACAATAACAGATACTGGACGAGGAGAGAAGAAAGCACGGGCTGGATCACCGCCTCAGCTGCCGAGCCAGTGGAGGACCAATTCAAGTGGTCCTGCACCCTCTTCGAGCCGTCGGTCAAGCTGTCTGGGAATGGCAAATCAGTGCTAACACTGCGCCATGTCCAACACAACCGATATGTTCCTGTTTCTATTGGGAGTGCCGATCCCACGTACCGGTCGTGCTTAAAGGCTGACGCAAATCATCAAGATTCCAACACCACCGGCTGCTTTTATATCATCGATTGGGATTCTTTCGTGATATTGCCCAAGCTAGTGGTGTTCAAGGACGATAAGGGGCTAACCCTTTGCGGTTATAAGAACTATTTCAGATTCCAGAGTACCTCTGACGTTTCATTGCCCCTCCATTCATATGAAATCCTCTACACCCGCGATGGTACTATCCGTGTCCGAGTACCCAGCAACAACTATTTTTGGTACGTCCGTGCTGACTCGAATGTTGTTTCCATGCTGACCGGTGATATGGAGCCCGACGATAAAAAGGACTTGTTTTGGCTAGTCAAAAGCCATGGCGACAACGAGGTGGCGATACAGGGCAAAGTCAGTCAACGTTTTTGCCAGGGCGTTAGTGCAAATGCAGCTAATGACTTGCACAACTATCTCGATGCTTCTGCCTTTACCATGGTGGAAGCAGCAATCCTGAGGGTTGAAGAGCCTGTTGTCTCGAGGAGCGTCTACAATGTCAATTTCCGCTTCGAGAATTCAAGAATCTACAACCAGTCTGATGTCATAATGGCAAGGAAACTGTTTAGTAACTCCCTCGACGTCGATCAAGTCATTCATCCGATCCAAACATTCACAAAGGATACCACTAGAACGTGGAATTCCAGTGTTACACTCAAGACGCGGACCCCGACTACCATGGAGACGAGCATTCCGTCGATTGTGGATGGAGAGGTCGACGTAAGTGATGAGTTTGCGGGGCGCTACGAGTGGGGAACTGACATGAAAGGATCTGAGACCACAGAATTTTCCGACCACATCAATATTCCCCCTCGTTCCACCGTAACGGTACATGTAATTGCAACAAAAGGTACATGCGACGTTCCTTTCTCCTATATGCAACGAGACACACTCACTGATGGGAAGGTTCTCGTCGTCAAGAAGGATGACGGGGTTTTCACTGGTATCAACTACTACAACTTCAAGGCCGAAGTCGTTAAAACTATCCCAAATGACGAAAATAATTAAGTTTGTTTGGGCAGAGGGCTGTTATACTTCATCATTTTTTGTTCAACTTTTATTACACCTCTTATTTTCAAAATATTGGTTGTTGGTAACTATTTATTTCAGGATCTTTCTATAATCATATCACTAATCAGAAATATCCACATGATGAAATTAAAGAGTGAAAAAAGACAGAAACGTTTAGTATTTCCCCTGCGGGTAACATAACTACAAACACCTAAAGAGACTTCACTCAAGCCTTACGCTCCTTTGGGAACATAAAGTTTCTGCTTGCTTGTGTGTGTGTTTTTTTCTCTTTGTAATTTCCAATCTAATAGTGGCTCACTCTACTCTTTGTTCTTATCTTGACTTTTATCACTATCCACTGTGTCAATTTGATCCGTTAATTTGTGAAGGGCAGGAAAGATCTAACACATTCAGATCTACAACATGAATTAAAGCGGAATATTCATGTGTTTACCTTGTCTTCCTAAGCTCCTTAATGCAGCGGATGATCGTTGTGTTGCTTGCTTTCACGCGCCTCCTCCTTGATCTTGCTCCCACCAATCTAGTGTGAATCTCGAGGACGAACACTGATTTCCACACCACGTTCCACCCCCTTGGATGAAGTTGGAGAGAGACTAGGGTTCTCTACAACTAGTATGAATCTAGACAGAGTAACTTTATTCTCTGGAATAGCCAATGATATGTATATCATGTGTAGGAGGCTACCTCTTTATATAGGCAAAACTTCTCCTAGTTTGCAAATAAACCCCTAGGGTTTGAGCCTTAGCTACTAACCCTTCTAGTTTGTGCATTAGTGCAACTAACCCCATAAGGTTATGATAATTGCATTGGGCACCCCACATGGGCGCAATTCATCTAGTCTCCATCAATCTCCAACTTTCTATCATCTACAAAAGAGTATTGTGTGGCCGTGGCGTGTGACCGGTGAGAGTACCTGCATTTCGGGAGATCCGTACACCAAACTCGTATAGCCAGCATGGGAAGGCACCCTCTCGGGAGATCCACATACCAAACTCGTTTAGCCAGCGCAGGAAGGCACCCTTAAAAACATAAAACAGTGATAATGCTCTCCGTATCTCTCGTATCCCCCAGATTCCTCCGATTGTCATCTCGTGGATCATGAGCACCTGCCTTGTCCCGAAGGCCATGCTCCAATGAGTCCACATCTCCTTTATATTTTCATATCCTACATGATCCCATAAGATCTTGCAGGTGGGCCCAATGAAAGATAATAAAGAGCGATGCAACGAGAATCTTTCCTTACATACATGTGTCACTCAGATTCGGCTCAGCTGCTTTCCCAGCAGTGTCCGGAAGGCCGAATCATCCATAGCCGTAAGGTGTCACGCCAAAGTAGCACCACCGACCCGTCTCCTCATGACACAGACGTAAGTACAAAGGGTATACAGTGTCAATCATCCTCATATGATCGACGAGGCTCACACGATGAGGAATCCCAGGGACTAATTCTACTCATCACCTCATGGTCACTCACAAGCGCGCATTATTCAAGGGGAAATATGCGCCATAGTGTTTAGACTCTGATCAGAGCGCATGTCTTATCCTTGCAAAAGGACCACTATGCAGATGTCTATCCGGTAGCCCTTATGGCCACCAGCCCGAGTGCTGCCATGTCACACTATTGTGATCAATTATCAGCTCTCGCATCTGGCTTCTTCTACACAGACTATACATGGTTCGGGGTAATAACCATGTTCGATTGGCCATAACCAACCTCACCTTAGAACTTATTTCCAATGCGACAGTCGAATCCGTCTGACAGGCTCCTAGCTCTACTGATAGACTTCAAGCTCTTATCATAGGCCATATGCTCATATGAAGAAGGCATCTCATATCATATCGCAGGCTTTCAGCGCTTATCTGGATTCCGTCTCATCTTCCGCCACACCCAGACATATCCAGGATATTGCGAAGGCGGTCGCTCGTGTGAGTGAGCCGACCTAGTGTCTGCGTGACATGCTCTATGCTAGTACAGGAAATGTAACATATTATACATGTATCAAAACAACATGCTGCTTAAAACAAATCCAATTAAAATCCAGTCAATCAACGTCTCGTATGTTCATCAATCATATTGCTAGTTATCGACTACCAAGTCCCGATATTCTAAAGAGATCCACACGGACGACTCTCATGTGGTTTAGGAATGGAATGAGCCAACATCCTGGCCCATAGTCGATCCACTCCAGGATTACTCTCTAGGTAGTTATTTCACCTTTTGTGAAATAGTACCCTCGACTATGTGTTTATCTTTACCGCAGTGTTATAGCCATATGCTAGGTAATAGAATTGTTGATAGCTCATAAGCTTACAAGAAACCTTTTCAGTTAAACACATTTCTGCCCTATGGCAGAACAGGCAATCGTTCTATTCTTCCATGGTTAATGGAGCGGTCTAATACGATCATGCAACACTTGTATTGCATTTGTTCCATGCGAGTCTATCATCGAGCATGGACGATAGCCTGAGTTGGATTCAAGTGCATCTAGGTCCCCACCCTAGTTAGCATATGTGGCTAACTAGTCGAAGCATCATCTTCGATAGATATAGCACGTGATCCATCATATAGAGTATCCTGGTTACAATCTTGTGTCTTAAATTGGAATATCCTGAAATCCAATTCTTCCGATTGCATAGCGTTCGCTAGGTCTGAGTATACACCATAGTGCATATAAGACTCATACTGCATCAGGCACTCTGGTCACTTGGTCATTCTTTTATGGTGTCTTTTAGGGCACATGCCTAGGCTCGTAAAGTCTTGCGCTGAGCTACAGGAGTACAATTACTCCTTAGGGGACTCGAACAATCCCTAAGCTCCACTAGCCAATAGTGTGTCATCGATATTAAGTGACGTGATCTTCAACTCTCTACTAGTAAGAGTGATACACAGCGGTTTCCATTTGTTATCGTAAACATATAGTTAACGATCCCTGATGAAATACCCCTGTCCAGAGGACTAGCTAAGATCCCATATGAACTTAGTTAGCTTGCACACATTCTGTGCATTATGACCTTAGTCACCTCTGGGATTTCTCCATTGAGAAATTCAGTCGTCACGTCTATCGAAAATGGATCCACAACTATTGATGCTACCAAGCGAATCAACGTAACCCTTACCACCCAAAACCTTGGGAAGGATACTGATGCGCAAACTAACGTGCTATCGCAAGTGTACGAATCTTGTAGTACCGGGTGCAATTAGACTCGGATTATCGTTCCCACGAGGACTGTTTCGGGTTTACTCAAGTTGTCAGTTTCGGTTTCCCAAGAGTAGTAACCAGGAGGAGTAGGTTGTGATTATAATGACTAACCTAAAAAAAGAATTTAAAACTGTAAATATTTTTATGACGTTTTCTGAAATAAGCTGATTTTGTTGTAACGATAATAGATGAAGACTAGGCTCCAGGATCCCCTAGGGTTTCTACAGATTTCAGTTTTACGTTCGTTTACGAAAACACTCAGCAGTTTTGGTATCTGTGCAACGTACCAGTTGTGCAGTGACTTTTCAGATTCCACACGTAATCCCGATCCTGCAGACTTTCGGATTCTTGTTAAGCTGCCTAAGTCTGCAGTCTCGGTCTAATCCTGTTAGGGTTTCTAACCTGTCCGAATGGCCCGGGTCAAATTCTCTAACAGTTGGTCTCACGTTTTTCAATGCTAGCCCTATCTCCCTTTCTCTGGTCGGTCTATCAGGGTAAGGTACTAAATCCCGGTTTTTCTTCCTAACCCTAACTTGACGTTTTCACCTACAAGCTCGGGTCTATAGCAATCCTAGGTGATCAATCCTATCATGCATATACGATAATAATCAAACCAGAATAACAGATACAACTTGCTGAATTAAGACAATCATCATGAATTCATAAACGTAGTAATCATAAAATCTGAGTACGAAACCCTAGGTTCACCGAGAACCTAGGTGAAAAGTTTAGCTACGACTAGACATAGTACAAAACGCAGTTTCTGAATATAAAGAGAGAGAACGAAATCAAACTAAGTCTTCGAATCTCGAATCGCGCTTTCGTGCTCTCCGTGAATGCTCCGACTTGGCCTTCGGTTGTGCTGTGAATTGTGTTGTGTCTTCGTGTGTCCTCAAAACGAGTCTTGACGAGTCTTTAAATAGTGCTGTTTCCTGAAAACGCTCGTGCTCGAAATTACGGAATATGCCATCGGTCCACCGTCTCTGTCAAAAAGTCAAAACTGGCTGCGTATATACGCAGGGGTTGCGTATATACGCAACCAGAGCCCAACCAAGATCCCCCCACCTCCCCACTGCCTGCGTATATACGCAGGTGCTGCGTATATACGCAGGGCCTGCGTATATACGCAGGCCGTGGGGTAGGTGGGGCCCACTTGGTCCTCTGGTGGGCCAGGACTGGTCCCCTGGGTCCCACTCTTCTTCATGATGCTCCCGGCTTGCCTCTTCGGTGTACTTCTGCTTTTCCGTGTTTCCGTCGTGTCCCGGTCTTGTGCACGTTTCCCGAGACGGTCCCGGCTGGGTCCCGGCACGCTTCCCGATGCACCTCCCGAACCTGTTCCTGAAAAGGCAACACGAACGAACACCCGCGATCATATCCAAATATAGCAAGAAATGAGCAGAAATAAGCAGAAATCCAGCAAGTATGAATAAACGTCTCGTTCTAGATTCCCGGGGCATTCTAAGGCGTTTTCCGGCATAAACCGCTAATTCCGGCACAAATACTCGTGAAATCAGGCTAAAAGATAACCCCTAATTGGGCGTGATCAAATACCCCCGCACTAAACATTGCTCGTCCCGAGCAATCCTGCCAACTCTAGTCCTGCAGTTCTGTCCTCGTGACTGACTCTGCACATACCCTACCGTTGCATACACTTTCGACCCGAACCCTTCAACCGGACGACTCGATAGAAAAACTGACGCAGATAGAATATACACAGACTCAAACGACTCAAAACAGACTAGTGACAAAAATATTTTTGGCGAGATCGGGCAACCTCAAAAACAGAAACAGTGTGTCCTCGTGATCTCATCCTTTTCAGAATTTACTTCCCTGCAAGCGATCGGTAAGTCTGAACAGATTTATATGGTGGATTTAAGCACTGGACCGAAGTACTATTACTTTGGTTATCAAACTGAGCAAATCCCTAGCTAACTTACCATCCGAGCTGTTTCCGAAAGGATCTATGTCTAATCAGGTAGGATAGATATATGTATCAAGGTACGGCCTAATCCTACATGTTATGACATTCTCACAATTTACCAAACTCACACCCCTCACCGAGATCCCGAAAAACTGCCCGAAACACCTAAGTTCCTGCTTTCCCAATTCTCCTGTCCCCCGGTGTGTCTTCGCCGTGCTCGCGGCCACAAATGTGAAGCGGTGCAAAACGTCTCAAAAATTGTGCCACTCACTCAGCTTTTTATTTAAACAACAAAAACACAAAACAAACTAAAAACTAGATCATAATAATTTTTCCTTGTTTTTTTTCTTTTCTTTTTCTTTTTTTTTTCTTTTTCTTTATATTTTTCTTTTTTTTAACACAACTATACATACAAACTCACACGAATATCAACAATACGAAAACTGGCTAAAGCTGAGTGAGTGAAAATAATTCTCCGTGGTGGGGTACGTAAAATGTCCTCATGTGAGGTACCCCCACACTAATCCTGAAGCGCTGGTCCTGTAGTCGAAATAATACCGTGCAGTCCCACCGAACCTCCTCATCACCAAAGATGTAGAAAAACGGCACAACCACCAATTGACCCTACAACCCCCCGGAACCCCGGTTTGTGCGAAAAGATGCTCGCACGCGACTAACTCCTCCTGTGGTCACTATGTAGTGAAGTGATCCACCTCCGCAAATTAATGCATTGTCGCCTCTCACTCACCCTGTCCTTCCCTCGAAAAACGTGTCAAAACCGAAACTGTCCAAAACTGATATCTCATGAAGCTCCCCTATCTAAAACATGTCCCCTACTCACTCCCTCCGTCATAACACATAGAATAGCCAACTATCGACTGATGAGGTCTCAAAGAAGGCTGCCTAGGCTAAAGTGGCTATGAAGAAAGAGGGTAAATGGCTTCAAACGGGTTGACTAGTTGGACCTAGGGGTAAGAAACAGGACGTGAGGTCCCTTGACAGCCAGTCACTCCACCGAAAAATGCGATGACCGTGACGGCGCCCGTGGGCGGGTTGTCGACTACCTATGTGACGGTGGTGTAGCAACTAGTCGGATTTTTCGCTCAGTCGATAACTACTTGCGGATTCCAAAGGTCACTGGCTCTCACCTATCTACTATACCTCGGTGCAAGTTTTCTTTTCTTTCAAAGGATTCAAACTCAATTTCTTCACTGTTTTCGTTATCTCGATTGCCCTTTCTCAAAATTTTCTGATTTTAAACTTTTTTTTTTTGAAAAATAATTTATACTTGTTGTTTGCGTATATACGCAGGCCCTGCGTATATACCCAACCAGTAGCATAAAAAAATTTTTATTTTTTCAATTTTTCAATTTTTTGTTTTTTTTTTTTTTTTAAACAATGCATGGCTAGAATGATTATGGTGGGTTGACTCAAATAAAGAAAATATGCTGACTCAAGAAATAAAAATTAAAATAAAAATAAATACGAAAAAACGTGCAGACCGGGTTAATGCAGACACGACTACCACCCCCCCCCCCACTAAGAGGTGGCATGCCCTCATGGCACTCACTCGTCCGGAAAAAATGTCGGGTCGGACCCGGTCTCGGACGTACCGGAAATGCTACCCGGTGAGCTGCTCTCTGAATCAGTCCTAAATACCGGCTGGCGAGCCCGTGTACGGGGCCGGTAATCCGAGGACTGCGACTCGGACCCAGTCCAACTGCTAGGTGGCTGGGACCGCAAAGTCGTCCTGCCACTGGACTGCTGATGAGTACGGGCCCCAGTCTGCTGGGTACGAGTCCCAGTCTGTCGGGTACGGGTCCCAGCCTGACGACCCGTAGGCTGCCGGGATCGTGTCCCAGGCTGCCGTCTCTCCTGTCTGGCAGGTGGCGGTGATGGCTGAGTCGGTGGTGGTGGCTGGGTCGGGGGTGGCGGAGCAGACGTGTACTCGCTAGAGTCCCCGTCATCCGACCATCCCTCGGTAAAGCTACTGGAGTAGGTGGGCGGAAAATACAGCGGGAGTGGCGGGTCTCGGCCTGCGTGCCGAGCCGCATCCCGCTGCTCCTCTCGAATACTCGCAAGGGCAGCCTGGGTGTCCTTGGTGACTTTCCGCTGAGTCCGGCGGACATGCGTCACCGCTCTCCAGATCTTGCCCACTCCCTCTAACACCTTCTCTCCAATGGACTTGCGTCCACCCCGACAGCCCTCAAATCTCTCATCCACTCTGGGCAGTCTACGGGGCGGGGCCGGTCTAGCTCGTGGGGCCGGGTTGGCCCGCGGGGCCGGGCTCTCTCTCTCATGGGCAGGCTGAGGCTGGGCATTCCTCTCAGTCCCCTGCCTACTCGACTCGGGGCGCTCGCTCTCTCGAGAAGTACGGCATCGCCGGAGTCCGGCCGGTGCCTGGCGACTGACTGGTCGCTCCTGGGTCGAACGCCTCCTAGGGGCGGGGGCAGGAGCAGGTGCCGGGTCCTCCTCCATAAAGTCATCATCCTCATCGAGGTCAACAACTGGCGGAGGCGGGCCCGGGTGACGAGTAATAAGCTTCCTATAAGGCCGTAGCAAAGGAGGCGCTAAGTCACCCTGTAAATCATACATCGGAACCTCGTACTCCCGAGCAAGTTTGGCAATGAGGTTGGCGTACCCCAGTCCCTTCTTGCTACCGGAGCAGTTCCGCTCCATCATATACACCCAAATCCGACGAGGAATGTCCACATCTCGTCCCAGCACAAGGCAATAGACTAAGAGTACGTACTCGAAGTCAAGGTAGGTGAAGTGTTTAATACCTACAACCCTGTTAACTACCCACTCGGCCCACCACCGTGGCGGGCCGGTAATAAAATGAGAATGCAATTTCTTGCCGATCTCGCCTGGCCCCTCTCTCTCGAAATGGGCACCCGGGTGTCCCCCAGTCACAACCCGCAAAAGCTCAGCATCGCTCGGCGGGTAGTCAGCACACTCGGCGTATGCGCACGAGATGTGACGCATCGGAATCTGATATGCTTGGCGGATGGTATCCGCCGTGAGCAATATAAACGTGCGCCTCAGATAGACCCAACGGACATCCCCATTGGCTTCCCCCTCCCCCCTGTGCATGAGGTTCGCGTAGAACTCTCGCACCAAATCAGTATCGGACAAGTCCGGGAACCCCGCTAGTGACGTCCCGAAAATGTCCGGTCGACTCGCATAAGCGGCCATCTCTGGCGGCATGTAAGTATGGTCGACCGCAAACTGGTAGTCTATGGGAACGCTATGACTCATTTTGGTCGCGGTCATAAAATAATATTGGGCGTGATAGGTAACGAACCTAAAACTGTCAAATAGCAAAGGGGTAAGCTCTTCCGGCTCATAATCCGTAGGGATGTCATCTCGGTTATGGTCTAAGATGGGCACATGAAACTCCATAACAACCTAAAATCTCGAAAAACGCGTCGACTCGGGAAATAGAGCAAAACGTGGAACGTGCACAAAATTAGTGTGTCGCAATAGGTAATCCACCTAAGATCTACCAGAGGTCCACACGACAAGTGCCGCTCCAAATGCAAAAATTACCGAAAAATAACGGGCCCGGCTACGGGCCGTGCCAAAACGGAAAATAAAGCGAGGGATGAGATTTTCGACCTTCCCTAAACAGGGGTGAAGACCGGAGATTCTGCCCGGAAAGTCGCCAGAAAACCGCCGGCGGTCGCCGGAAAAGTCGCCGGAAAAGTCAACTGCCCGGAATTGAATTCCGAGCCCACCAAATCGGAGCCCTCGATCTCCTCGTTCACGTTCCCTTCTACGGATTTTGCAAGTTCTTGCTCTAACACCTCCGAATCTGCACTTATCTTCAAGAACACCTCACTTTTTGATGGAACTTGCTCTCTCGATTTTCACTTGTTTCTGGATTTGGATGGATGAATCTTGCTCCTTGCGACGAGGGGATTCCAGAAATGTGCCCGGAATTTGATTTGGAGGTCCGAGTCAAAAATTTTGTTCTTCAAGTGAGAGCAAATGGAGGTAGAGAGAGAAAGGGAGGTGCCAACAATGGCAACCCGTCCCCCCCCCTTTGCATATGACCTAATTTGGTCGAAATGACCAAAATACCCCCGGGGTTTTGAAAAAATTTCAATTTTTTTTTTCTTTCCTGTTTACGTATATACGCAGTACTGCGTATATACCCAACCAGAAAACAACCAAAAAAAAACAAAAAAATTTCACTTTTGCCCCCACGGGTTGCGTATATACGCAGGGGCTGCGTATATACGCAACCCGAGGGCAAAAATGGAATTTTTCAATTTTTTTTTTTTTTTTTTTTTTTCAAACTTCCTCTCTCCCCCTGGTTTCCTGATCTTGGCTGTTTTGGATGATTCTGTTTCTGCACACTTTCAAATTCAACGTTAAAAACCCGCTCATCTCGCCTCTCTCGAAAATTCAGAACTGACATACTAATGTAATAACTAATAAGACTAACTAAATAAACGATAAATTTTGGGTTGCCTCCCAAACAGCGCCTTGTGATTTACGGTCGACGGCCCGACCTTGTTACCTCTTACGGGTCATCAAAATAGACCGGGTCTATTTTGACGACTTCGGCGGTCTCGAGATACGGCTTGATCCGGTTCCCGTTCACCCTGAAACTGGAGTTGTCTTTTGGATTTTCCAGCTCGAATGCCCCCCAGGCAAAAATCTGCTTGATGATGAACGGTCCCGACCAACGAGACCTCAGCTTCCCCGGAAAGAACCGCATCCGGGTATTGTAGAGAAGCACTTTGTCGCCTTCGTTAAACTGCTTTGGCGTGATACGGTGATCATTGACAGCTTGAAAATGTGTTAGTCTGGGACATCTTTTTACCATTGGTTTTAACCCTGTGAGAGTTGAGTTTGGCCATTTTCAGCTTATTTTCCACCTGATACGAGCAGAGATTTATATATCATGATTGCAAAATTTGAGTAATTTTATGCATACTTTTGTTTATTGGATATGATCGCGGGTGCGTGTTATGTGCAGGTAACAGGTGCCGGAAAAATGCATGAGATTGACTTGGATTGGAGGCAGCGTATCAGGAGAGCTGAGCAGAAAAAGAGGAAAAATGACTAAGTTGTGCGTTCAAACGCAGAAGCTGCGTTCAAACGCACAAGACAGGCAGCAGGGAAAAATGGCGGAATTTGGCTAAGGCATGCGTTCATACGCAGAGGCAGGCTGCGTTCAAACGCAGGAGTCAGAGACTAAAGCGCAGAAAAAACTAAGTCCTGCGTTCAAACGCAGGTTGTGCGTTCATACGCAGGGCTCAGCACTCAGGAGAAGAAACGGCTAAGGGGTGCGTTCAAACGCAGAAGAGCTGCGTTCAAACGCATGGGTTCAGGAGCCAGAAGAGGAAATTGACTAAGTCCTGCGTTCAAACGCAGGGGGGGTGTGCGTTCATACGCACTGCGTTTAAACGCAGGAAGTGTGCGTTTGAACGCACAGACGTGTTCCAGAATCTTCCAGGACGGATCTTTTCGAGGGTAAAATAGGAATTTCGTGCATCAGTTTTTGGAGACTGTGGCAATATAAAAGGAGGTGTCCCAGCACTGTTTTAGGGTTACAAAGACATACCACAGCTATCATCATCATCAGCAGCCAGTTTTCACAGCAGCCAGGAGTTGGAGCAGAGCAGGATTGGAGCAGTTTTCCAGTATCTTCAGAAATAACTAGTTTGATCTTTTCTCTTTTTATGAAACTTTGTTTTTGAATAATGCAAGTTAGCTAGACCTTTTGCCTAGGTTCTCGGTGAACCTAGGGTTTATGAATTCAGCAGACTTGGATGTTTTGATTTTCAGATGCATGGCTAGCTAAGTCTTAATACAGGATGGTTTGTTTATTATTCTGTCTTTGATTTTATTTACATACATGAATGGCTTGATCACCCAGGAGTGTTACAGACAGGATCTGGTGTGCGAGAGTGACCAGTGAATGTTAGGAAGAAAAGACAGGATTTAGTACTCTGCCTTGATGGACCGAGAGGTGAAGAGAATCAGGGGACTAGCCCAGAAGCATTAGACCAACTGTTAGACGTTTAGGGGGAGACCGAGAGGAGAACCTGTAACCCTAGCAGACTTAGAACGAACCTGCAGATTTAGGTGGACCGAGAGGACCCGAAAATCTGCAGTTGAGTGATAAGTGCATGAGACCGAGAGGAGATTGTACTATTGGTATGCTGGCATAAACAAAACCACTGTGTGTTTCTGAAATCAAATAAACCATGGAAGCTGGAGAGTAACCCTAGGGGATCCTGGAATCTAGATTTTTAGAATTATCAACTTTTACAACTACAACAATTTCAGCAAAATATTCAGCAGAAAAATAAAATAAGTCTTTTTACTGTTTTTATTTATTATAATTCAGTATAATCAAATCCCAAATCCTCCTCCTTTTTACAAACTTCGTGTCTTATTCTGATTCTGATTAGCAAAAACTTAAACTGTTCTCGTGGGTTCGATAACCAGAGTCATAATTACATACTCTATACTACTTGATCGTACACTTGCGAAAAAGCAGATAGTTTACGCTGTCAAGTTTTTGGCGCCGTTGCCGGGGAACGGTTACAGTTTTTGTTAAAGAGACATTAGAATAAATCTCAGAGTTTTTCTTTTATTTTTACAGTTACTTTCTTTCGACTTACTGCTCTTGAAATCTGATTTTCATGCTATTCTAGTTTATGCCCAGATTGCCCCGCAAACTGGTATCACCACTCGAAGATCCCGAAAAACTTTTCAGAGAGCAAAGTCGCAGACACCGAGCCGCGATGTCTGAGCACGGAGAAGACACCACGACCGAAACAGGAACACCCACAGGACAGCCACAACGTACTCCAGCACAGATGGCTCTTTACATTGAAGAGCTGATAGCTGCAGGTTTTGCTGCCAGGAACAATCAGAGGACTTATAACAGGTCTGGAAGGGCGCTGGTCGAAAACTTTGAAGTCCCAACCGGAGGACATCAACCAGCTATTGTAGTGCCCCCCATTACAGCGGAGCACTTCGACCTGAAATCATCCACCATTCAGACCGCCCAGACCCATTGTCCTTTTAATGGGAAGGCAGATGAAGATCCAAACGACTTCCTCGGAAAATTTGAGGATTACTGCAACAAGATTAAGTACAGAGGAGTCGAAGCGGACACGCTAAAGCTGATTTTATTCCCATACTGTTTGTTCGGTACAGCAAAGGATTGGCTGGAGGCAAGACCACCGAGGTCTATCACTACCTGGGAAGGGTGTGTTGCTGATTTCTTGGCAAAATTCTACCCTGCATCCCGCGTTATCAAGCTGCAGAGCGAGATCTTATCTTTCAAACAGAAGATGGGGGAGACAGTGGTAGATGCATGGGACAGGCTAATGAGACTTGTGAAAAAATGCCCCAATCACGGCTTCGGGGACGCAAAGATTCTGCAGGTGTTCTACCACGCACTTGACAGGGAGAATGCAGACAGGATTGACAGGGAAGCTGGGGGTAACTTTTTGTACCATGTGGATAAAGATGGAGCCTACGAACTGATGAAGCAACTAGCCAAACAGGATACTCGCCTGTTTGATGACCGCAGGCTCGCAGCAGTAGCAGAACCAGTGGTTGATGACAGGATTGATAATCTCACGAAAGTGGTACAGGACTTAGTCAAGAAGGTGTACACAGAAAAGAAGCCGGTAGCATCAGTAGACGAACCTGACTTTGACGCAGCAATTCTGGAGCTTCAGAACGAAGATGCTAACTATGTTCAGCAGCAGTGGGATCCTAGTCGCTACAGACCAGGCACACGTGACCATCCAGGGTTTCGCTACGGAAATCCCAATGCAGCAGTGTATGCACCAGGATTCCAGCACAGGCCACAGGCACAACAGACAGCTCCAGCCCAGCCTGCGCAAGCAGCACCACAACTAAACCTGTCTCAGCAACATTTTGAGTCCTATATGGAGAAATTCAATAAGCAGTTGGAAACCAGATTCGCACAGATGGACTCATTAACTGCTGATGTGAGCCAGATGAAGATTGCTATCCGCAACCTGGAAGTACAGAATGGACAGCTTGCACAGAACCAGGCAGAACGAGCCCCAGGGAATTTACCGTCTAACACAGTGAACAATCCACGCGCTCAAATCAATGCTATCACAACTCGGAGTGGAATTGCACTGCAGGATCCACCGTATCCCAGTCATGCACGCGCAGAAAAGTCAAAAATTATTGAACAGGAGGTGATTGACCGGGAAGACAGTTCAACCGCTGACCCTCAGAAAAGGGGTTCGGTCGAGCAGGAAGCAGCGCAGAAGAATGAGGGTAATCCAGAGACAGTGCCAACTTCTAAGGAGGTTCCTTACCCTCTGAAGACACGCAAGAGAGATGACAGCAAAGACTACGCCAGATTTCTGGAGGTATTCAAGCAATTACAGATAAATATACCTTTTGCTGAAGCACTTGCCAAAATGCCTACTTATGCGAAATTTCTCAAAGACATCTTGTACGGTAGAAGGCGAATGAGTGACTTCGAAACAGTGAATCTGACGGCAGAAGCGAGCAGTTGTGTAAAAAATGGTCTACCACTGAAAAAGAAAGACCCTGGCAGCTTTGTTATTCCGGTAACCCTGGGCAGTGCATACACAGGAAAAGCCTTATGCGATTTGGGTGCCAGCATCAACTTGATGCCACTGACCATCTTCAAAAGTCTGGGAGTCGGAGAGCCACGCCCAACCAGAATTATGCTTCAAATGGCTGACAGATCCGTGAAACCTGCCTATGGGGTGATTGAAGATATCCTGGTAAAAGTGGGAGAGCTTATTTTTCCAGCAGATTTTGTGATACTGGATATGGAGGCAGGAGAGGTTCCGCTGATTCTGGGCAGACCTTTCCTAGCGACTGGTGAAGCCATTATTAACTGCAAAAGTGGAGAGCTGTCCATGCAAATTAATGAAGAAAAAGTAAAATTTAATGTTTTCAAATCTCTCCAGCTTCCCGATCACTATGGACATGAAAACTGTTTTGCAGTTGAGGTAATTGATGACCTGGTAAGTGATGAGATAGATGATTTATGGGAGGAATTTGAAGACATATTTCCAGAGGAAATAGAAGAGCAACAGGATGAGCAGATCATGGGAACAGAAAGCTGGGTCAGGCTATACAGGGATGAAGGAGGCGAGCAGAAAATGACACTGGTCCCGTCACTGCAGGAACCACCAGCCCTGGAATTAAAACAGTTGCCAGAACACCTCAGGTACGCTTTTATTGGTGAAAATAATACACTGCCGGTAATTGTTTCATCTCTTTTATCTCAGGAACAGGAACAAAAGCTCCTGGAGGTACTCCGAGAGCATAAAGAAGCCATAGGATGGACAATTGCAGACTTGAAGGGAATCAGTCCCGATTATTGCATGCACAAGATAAGAATCGAAGACGGAAAGAAGCCAGTTATCCAGCCTCAAAGGAGATTAAACCCAATTATGAAAGATGTGGTACGTAAAGAGGTCATGAAGTGGCTAGAAGCAGGAATTATATACCCCATATCAGACAGCACCTGGGTGAGTCCTGTCCAGTGTGTACCGAAGAAAGGGGGTATTACAGTAGTGCAGAATGCTGATCAGGAACAGATCGCCCAGCGAACTGTCACTGGCTGGCGAATCTGTATGGACTATCGGAAGCTGAACGAGGCCACACTGAAAGACCACTTCCCACTGCCATTCATGGACCAAATGTTGGACAGACTAGCACACCATGCTTATTACTGCTTTCTGGACGGGTACTCGGGCTACAACCAGATCTACATAAATCCAGAAGACCAAGAAAAGACGACATTCACTTGCCCGTATGGAACGTTCGCCTTTAGAAGAATGCCGTTTGGATTGTGCAATGCTCCAGCAACATTCCAGAGGTGTATGATGGCTATTTTCTCTGATATGATAGAGAAAAACCTGGAAGTTTTTATGGATGATTTTTCATTATTTGGAGACAGCTTTGAAGATTGCCTATACCATCTGGCCAGGGTTCTGATTCGCTGCAGGAAAACAAATCTGGTACTTAACTGGGAAAAATGCCACTTCATGGTGACTGAAGGAATAGTGCTGGGACACAGGATTTCCAGTAAAGGGCTGGAAGTAGACAGGGCAAAAATAGAAGTGATCAAGCAGCTGCCGTATCCAACCACAGTGAGGGCAATCAAGAGCTTTTTGGGCCACGCAGGATTTTACAGAAGATTTATTAAAGACTTCTCAAAAATTACAAAGCCACTATGTAATTTGTTGGGAAAAGATGTGCCCTTCGTATTTGACGAAGCCTGCAAATAAGCTTTTGATGTGCTTAAAGAAAGGCTGACGACTGCACCCATTATCACAACACCAGACTGGACGCTCCCGTTCGAGCTGATGTGCGACGCCAGTGATTATGCTGTGGGCGCGGTACTGGGACAGAGGAAGGATAAGGTGTGCAGTGTCATCTATTATGCCAGCAGGGTCCTGAATGAGGCGCAGATTAATTATGGGACTACAGAGAAGGAGCTGCTGGCAGTCGTTTTTGCCCTGGATAAATTCAGATCGTACCTGGTGGGCTCTAAAGTCATTATTTTTACAGATCACAGTGCACTGAAATACTTACTGGAAAAGAAGGATGCAAAGCCAAGGCTTCTGCGTTGGATTCTGCTGATGCAGGAATTTGACGTCGAAATCAGGGATAAAAAGGGAGTTGAAAATGTAGTAGCTGATCATCTATCTCGTCTGGAAAAACCTACAGAAGAAGTGGTGCCCATTCAAGAAAATTTTCCAGATGAACATATTATGAAGATCAAGACCAACAGACGGCCCTGGTACTATGCCATTGCCAATTATTTGGTCAATGGAGCACTCCCTGAAGATATCACCCCTTGGCAGAAAAAGAAATTTATTTCAGATTGCAGGCAATATTTCTGGGACGACCCTTATCTGTTCAAGCAAGGGGCAGATAATATTCTCCGACGGTGCATTCCATGTCACGAAATTTTGGAGGTAATTCAGCACTGCCACTCAGCACAGTGTGGAGGACACTTCAGCGGACCGCGAACAGCTCACAAGGTGCTGCAGTCAGGATTTTTCTGGCCAACAGTTTTTAAGGACTGCCATGATTATGCGCAGAGTTGTGATCGTTGCCAACGGACAGGAAACATCTCCCAGCGGAATGAAATGCCCATGACACTTTGGCAGGAGGTCGAGCCTTTCGACGTGTGGGGTATTGATTTTATGGGTCCTTTTCCTTCGTCGCTGGGAAATCTCTATATCCTATTGGCAGTGGACTACGTGTCAAAGTGGGTCGAAGCAATAGCCTGTCAGAAGAATGATGCGTCAGTCGTAGAAAGGTTCCTCAAACGTAACATCTTTACCAGATTTGGGACACCGAGAGCCATGGTCAGTGATGAAGGTTCTCATTTTATCAATAAAGTATTTGCCAAGGTTCTAAAGCAGTATGGGGTGTCTATCCATAAGGTATCACTGCCTTATCACCCTCAGGCAAACGGGCAAGCAGAGGTGTCCAACAGGGAGATAAAGAGCATACTGGAAAAAACTGTGAATCCTGGACGGAAAGACTGGTCATTAAAGCTGGATGATGCGCTTTGGGCATACAGAACTGCTTACAAAACCCCACTGGGAATGTCCCCGTACCAGCTGGTGTTTGGGAAAGCATGTCATTTACCAGTAGAATTGGAGCACAAAGCTTACTGGGCAATCAAACAGCTGAATATGGATCACAGTTTATCAGGAAACAAACGGAAGATGGCACTCCTTGAACTGGAGGAATTTCGTAAAACTGCATACGAGAGTGCCAAAATTTATAAGGAAAAAACGAAGAAGTGGCATGACAATCGCATTCTACCAAAGAAGATAGAAATCGGGCAGAAGGTTCTCCTATACAATTCAAGGATGAAATTCTATCCAGGGAAGCTGCGCTCAAGATGGTCTGGACCATTTATTGTGAAGGACATTACATCATGGGGAGTGGTGGAGCTGGAGAACCCGAGGGACAATACAGTTTTCAAGGTGAATGGGAACAGAGTCAAGCCGTACAGGGATCCTCAGGAAATCATGGAGGTAGAGGCACTCTACCTCGACATTCCGTGATTACAGCAGAGGTAACAAAGTCGGGCTGTCGACTGTAAATCACAAGCGCTGGTTGGGAGGCAACCCAACGTAGGTTAGTTGTTTTTAGATAATTTTTTACAATGTTCATATTTTGAGAGAAAAGTGAGAAGGAGGGATTTAATGTTGAACTCAGTGTTTCAGGAAGCAGAGGCGTGCGTTTAAACGCAGAAGACTTGCGTTCAAACGCAGTGCGTTCAAACGCAGAGATCTTGCGTTCAAACGCAGCCCCACAAATGGACAGGAAGAGCACTGGAAACTGCTAACACTTTTGCGTTCAAACGCAGCAGACCTGCGTTCAAACGCAGATCACATCATGAAAATTTTCAGCCACCAAGTGGTGCGTTTAAACGCAACACAGTGCGTTCAAACGCAAGATGACAAAGAAGAGGTGAAAATTCTTAAGGCGTGCGTTTAAACGCAGATCTTGCGTTCAAACGCAGACCCAATCAGCAGAGATTTTCTAGAGAGACAAAGGCATGCGTTCAAACGCAACTCATGTGCGTTCAAACGCAGCTCATCCGAGATACAGAAGATAAGCGTTGCGTTCAAACGCAGCTCATGTGCGTTCAAACGCAACTCATCAGACTCGGAAAAAATTCAAGAACATTCAAGCACTGCGTTCAAACGCACACCCTGCGTTTAAACGCAGCTCATCAGATCTTCAAATTTTCCAGAAAAATTAAGCAGTGCGTTCAAACGCAGGACCTGCGTTCAAACGCACATTTGAGCGGGATAAAAAATTTCGGAAAATTTTGAAAAATTTTGAAATTTTGGGGCCATTCTGCAATTTCTGAAAGTTCGCCTATATATACTGTACGGATGACAGTGACTCATTTTCACACAAGTCTTCCAGTTTTCAACTCTCTCTCTAGAAAATTCTCTCTGCCCTAGCAGCCGCCAGAGCAGTCCGCCGCCAGCAGCCTCCGACGACCACCGCAGCACCGCCAGAAGGTCAGGAACAGTGTGGGGGTGATCCAAATCAGCCGATTCAAACACCAACAGATTCATCTCAGAGATATTTCCAGATCTGTACCCGTAAGATTCACTCCGGGTACCCAGGTTCTATCTTTTCATTCTCTTTGAATATTTTCAATTTTTACTGTTTGAATCTGAAATGGAGGAGGATCAACCTTTCATGAGGCCAGATAGGGCTATTGCACCATTGAACATCATAGACTGCCGTCTGCTTAGGCCTAACTATTTCTGCGACCATAGGTTTGTTAACATGGAGGCTCACCGTTTCTTTTTGCAAGACAAAAAGATTCGGTATGACATACCCGCTGAGAGGACCTTTCCACGTGACAGGGTAGCCATGGGGGATGAACTGTTTGAATTTACAGGGCAGGATCAGTTTGGGGATTTGTTTACTGGGTTTCCCAATCTGCGGGTCAGTTCTGTGCTGGCTAAGGAGATTTACAGCAATCTCCAGCAGTGCATGAACAGTGAAGTCCAGTCAATTGACTGGATTTACTGCAGAAAGAGATGGATTAGAATCACCCCAGAGAGTATCCGAGAGAGTCTGGGTCTGGAGTTGGTGTTGGATGACTGTCAGTTCCAGGAACTGAGACGTCATCCATCTGAGCAGTTGAGTGAGCAGATCCTGACCACCCTGTGTGCTGGTGTCCCCGGCGCTGTCTGGTACCACCCTGAGAGGAGTCCTTCTTACCGGAAACTGCCATCGACCTACCTGATTCGGGAGGCGAAATGGTGGACAGAGTGGGTGAACAACAGAATTGTGGGTATAAAACACTTTACCCACATTGATTATAATATTGCCCTGCTTGTGTACTGTTTGATGGCCCGGGAGCCTGTGAGCCTCCCGGAGATTATTTGTGAGTTTTTCCGGGAAAGGAGGGAAACCCATAGCAAGAAGGGTTTGGGTCTTCTGGGGATGTTGACAAAAATGGCGCAGGATTATCGTGTGGTCATTCCTGGCGAGCTGAGAGACATTCGACCTGTTCAAGTACGCAAGTACAAGAACATGAGATGTGCGCTGGAGGAGGCCATTCATGGCCCTCCTGAATATGTCCAAGTGGACGATGATGATGATGTTGTTCCACCTCAGGGTGGGGGTGGTGGCATGCCACCACCGCCTCCTCCCGGTGATGGGGGTTTACCAGCTTTACCAGGACCCTTCCCACTGCCCCGTTCTGCCAGTTCCAGCGAACACAGGCAGGCCGACCCTGACTTGGGGCAGTCTAGCAGAGGGGCCAGGCGCAGCTCTTTTGGGCGCCTGGAGAGGACTGAGCATGAGGAGTGGGTCAGAAAGAAAATTAAGGCCCAAGAAAAAGTACAAAACTACCTGGTAAAGACGGTCAAGAAAATGGCCAGGGGTCTTGGCAAATTGTTTAAGACCCAGAAGCACATCTACCACGCTCACACAGCCGCCATGAGAGCTCATGAGTCGGCACTTGCTGAAATTCAGAGTAACATGCGTGGTAGGCAGTTTAATTTTCCAGCCCGCTATTCTAGTGATAATTGTCCAAGCTGGACAATGGAGGATAGCCGGCCATTTGATAGCTTCTCTGGCCATGACCCCACACCGAGCCCGGAACATGGAGACAGTGTCGGTGACCCCGGCAGACCCGGTACCCAGTACCCACCGAGGAGAGATCATGCAGACCCAGGGGCAAGCAGTGCCCATCCCGGTGCCAGCCACGCTGGTACCGCTGCCGCAGCACGCCATGCTGCCCGACTGACCAGTCTACTCAGGAGAACACAGATTCGAGTTACCGACCAGATCAGTAGAGTCGCGAGGACGCGCCACCTCTAGTGTGGGGGTGGGGAATCGTGTCCTCCTGCATAGCCATGTCAGCATATTTTGGTCAATTTTATTTTTCGTTTTATTTTCATTTTTGAGTCAGCACGTTTGTTATGTTGAGTCTACCCACCAATCTTTCTGACCTTGCATGATAAAAAAAAAAGAAAAAAAAATAAAAGAAAAAGAAAAAAAAATAAGAAAAATTAATAAATATTTTTTTTTCTGAGAAAAGGGCAACTTAGGACCTAGAAACTGAAGAGAGTCCAATGAAAGAGCTTATTAGAGTAGGAAGCACCGTAGCAGGGATACTTCAATTTTAGTATTTTGTGCACAATTTTCACGACAGGCTATCCCGGGTATTCAGGAATGTGGAAAGTAGATACAGGCATACTTTTGACTTCTCTAGTGTGCTAGGCAGATTCGGTCTTTAGATAGTTGAATATTCTGTTTCCCGTAGAAACTGGTGGACTCTTGGAATCTGGGGTGGACCTTCGTGTTGAGTCGGTTTTATGTGGTACAAATCTGTAGCCTAAGCGAAGTTGTAGAATGTACACCACCATCCCTTAAGGTGGTTCCAAGAGAAAATCCTAAAAAGCCTACACTCTTAACGCTCTACTGCACGGTTGTAAAAAACAGAGGGAAAAAAAAAAAAAAATGAAAAATAATAATATTTTGCGCTTAAAGGAGAAACAACATAATGTGCTTCCATTCACATGGAAAATTTGGATTCAATCCAATTTAGAGCTTAGGAGGGAAATTAAAGTCAAGCCGTATTACACAGGAGTTGTGTCTCCCAGCAATGGGACAATTTGCAAATCAAACGCAATAACGGCTAAGAGGGTCTGAAAACCTCAAATGACTTGGCGAAGAAAAACTATCTGTTGACTAAAGATGCCTGGACCCTCAAGGTCAAAAGACGTGCCTTGTCTTGGTTGGTTTGGTGGATGTTTGGGGATACCTTAGTGAATTTGTGCATAGGATCAGTTTATATCATTTCTTGCTGCGTGTTGTGGAAGTTCGAAATAAGCTAGTGAGGATTTGATGATTTCAGTTTATGATAGAGAGGTTGCCCAATTTCAGAAAATATAAAAAAAAAATTTAGTTGTGTCTTGGGTCAGTTTGTGTATATTCTGTATCTGAGTCAGTCGTCTATCGAGTGTTTTGGTCTGTGTCTTGAATCTGTGAAAGAAGGGAAGTATGCAAATTGGAGTATGCAAAAATGGGTCTGCAGGGCAGTATGCAAGGGTCTGCTCGGGACGAGCAGAGATAAGTGTGGGGGTATTTTGACAGCTTGAAAATGTGTTAGTCTGGGACATCTTTTTACCATTGGTTTTAACCCTGTGAGAGTTGAGTTTGGCCATTTTCAGCTTATTTTCCACCTGATACGAGCAGAGATTTATATATCATGATTGCAAAATTTGAGTAATTTTATGCATACTTTTGTTTATTGGATATGATCGCGGGTGCGTGTTATGTGCAGGTAACAGGTGCCGGAAAAATGCATGAGATTGACTTGGATTGGAGGCAGCGTATCAGGAGAGCTGAGCAGAAAAAGAGGAAAAATGACTAAGTTGTGCGTTCAAACGCAGAAGCTGCGTTCAAACGCACAAGACAGGCAGCAGGGAAAAATGGCGGAATTTGGCTAAGGCATGCGTTCATACGCAGAGGCAGGCTGCGTTCAAACGCAGGAGTCAGAGACTAAAGCGCAGAAAAAACTAAGTCCTGCGTTCAAACGCAGGTTGTGCGTTCATACGCAGGGCTCAGCACTCAGGAGAAGAAACGGCTAAGGGGTGCGTTCAAACGCAGAAGAGCTGCGTTCAAACGCATGGGTTCAGGAGCCAGAAGAGGAAATTGACTAAGTCCTGCGTTCAAACGCAGGGGGGGTGTGCGTTCATACGCACTGCGTTTAAACGCAGGAAGTGTGCGTTTGAACGCACAGACGTGTTCCAGAATCTTCCAGGACGGATCTTTTCGAGGGTAAAATAGGAATTTCGTGCATCAGTTTTTGGAGACTGTGGCAATATAAAAGGAGGTGTCCCAGCACTGTTTTAGGGTTACAAAGACATACCACAGCTATCATCATCATCAGCATCCAGTTTTCACAGCAGCCAGGAGTTGGAGCAGAGCAGGATTGGAGCAGTTTTCCAGTATCTTCAGAAATAACTAGTTTGATCTTTTCTCTTTTTATGAAACTTTGTTTTTGAATAATGCAAGTTAGCTAGACCTTTTGCCTAGGTTCTCGGTGAACCTAGGGTTTATGAATTCAGCAGACTTGGATGTTTTGATTTTCAGATGCATGGCTAGCTAAGTCTTAATACAGGATGGTTTGTTTATTATTCTGTCTTTGATTTTATTTACATACATGAATGGCTTGATCACCCAGGAGTGTTACAGACAGGATCTGGTGTGCGAGAGTGACCAGTGAATGTTAGGAAGAAAAGACAGGATTTAGTACTCTGCCTTGATGGACCGAGAGGTGAAGAGAATCAGGGGACTAGCCCAGAAGCATTAGACCAACTGTTAGACGTTTAGGGGGAGACCGAGAGGAGAACCTGTAACCCTAGCAGACTTAGAACGAACCTGCAGATTTAGGTGGACCGAGAGGACCCGAAAATCTGCAGTTGAGTGATAAGTGCATGAGACCGAGAGGAGATTGTACTATTGGTATGCTGGCATAAACAAAACCACTGTGTGTTTCTGAAATCAAATAAACCATGGAAGCTGGAGAGTAACCCTAGGGGATCCTGGAATCTAGATTTTTAGAATTATCAACTTTTACAACTACAACAATTTCAGCAAAATATTCAGCAGAAAAATAAAATAAGTCTTTTTACTGTTTTTATTTATTATAATTCAGTATAATCAAATCCCAAATCCTCCTCCTTTTTACAAACTTCGTGTCTTATTCTGATTCTGATTAGCAAAAACTTAAACTGTTCTCGTGGGTTCGATAACCAGAGTCATAATTACATACTCTATACTACTTGATCGTACACTTGCGAAAAAGCAGATAGTTTACGCTGTCAATCATGCCACTTCTTTGTCTTCTCTTTGTAAATTTTGGCGCTCTCGAAAGCCGTTCTGCAGAATTCTTCCAATTCCAGCAGTGCCATCTTCCTCTTATCCCCTGCTAGGTTCTGGTCCAAGTTCAGCAGTTTGATGGCCCAATACGCCTTGTGCTCCAGTTCCACCGGTAAGTGGCACGCTTTCCCAAAAACGAGCTGGTACGGTGACATTCCCAGCGGTGTTTTGAAAGCTGTCCTGTAGGCCCAAAGCGCATCGTCTAGTCTGACTGACCAATCCTTTCGGCCGAGATTCACTGTTTTCTCGAGTATGCTCTTGATCTCTCGATTCGACACCTCGGCTTGCCCGTTCGTCTGCGGATGGTAAGGTAACGAGACTTTATGAACTGACACGCCGTACTGTTTCAGAACTTTCGCAAAAACTCGATTGATGAAGTGAGAGCCTTCGTCGCTGATCATTGCCCTGGGAGTCCCGAAACGAGTGAAAACGTTGCGTTTCAGAAAACGTTCAACGGTAGCTGCATCGTTTTTCTGACACGCGATCGCCTCGATCCACTTTGTCACATAATCTACTGCCAGCAGAATGTAAAGATTCCCCATCGAAGACGGATACGGACCCATGAAGTCAATCCCCCAGACATCGAATGGCTCTACCTCCTGCCACACGGTCATTGGCATCTCGTCCCGGTGTGACGTGTTTCCTGTCCTCTGGCACCTATCGCATCCCTGCACATAGTCGTGACAGTCTTTGAAGATTGTCGGCCAGAAAAACCCGGACTGCAGTATTTTATGCGCTGTTCGCGTTCCCCCAAAATGACCCCCACACTGTGATGAGTGGCAGTGTCGGATCACGTTCCAGGCCTCGTGGGTCGGGATACACCTTCTCAGGATGTTGTCGGCCCCCTGTTTGAACAAGTACGGGTCGTCCCAGAAATACTGACGACTCTCGGCAATGAACTTTTTCCGCTGCGACGGGGTGAGATCCTCGGGAAGCGTGCCAGTTACCAAATAATTGGCTATGGCATAGTACCATGGTCTCCCGATCTTGACTGCCATGATGTGCTCGTCCGGGAAGTTTTCCTTGATCGGCACCGGGTCCACCTTCACGTTCTCAAGTCTGGATAGGTGATCCGCTACCACGTTCTCAACACCCTTCTTGTCCCGGATTTCCACATCGAATTCCTGCATCAGTAATACCCATCTCAACAGTCTCGGTTTTGCGTCCTTCTTGTCCAGCAGGTATTTCAGAGCACTATGGTCGGTAAAGACGATAACTTTTGACCCGACCAAATAGGGCCTGAATTTGTCCAGTGCATACACTACGGCCAGCAGTTCCTTTTCTGTCGTGCCATAGTTGAGCTGGGCATCGTTGAGTACCCGGCTCGCATAATAAATGACGTGGCATACCTTATCCTTCCGCTGTCCCAAAACTGCCCCGACTGCATAGTCGCTGGCGTCACACATCAGCTCAAACGGGAGTGACCAGTCTGGCGTGGTTATAACCGGGGCTGTGGTCAGCTTCTCTTTCAAGTGGTCAAAAGCTTGCCGACATGCTGCATCGAAATCAAAGGGTACGTCTTTTCCGAGCAATGCGCAAAGTGGCTTTGTGATCTTGGAAAAGTCCTTGATGAATCTTCGGTAAAATCCTGCATGTCCCAGAAAAATTTTGATCGCCTTTACGTTCGTCGGGTATGGAAGCTGCTTTATCACCTCGATCTTAGACCTGTCCACCTCGAGTCCCTTGCTGGAAATTCTGTGACCCAGCACGATCCCCTCGGTGACCATAAAGTGACACTTTTCCCAATTGAGCACCAAATTTGCCTTCTTGCATCGGATCAGAACCTGGCCCAAATGGAACAGGCAGTCGTCGAAACTGTCCCCGAAGAGTGAAAAGTCGTCCATGAACACTTCCAGATTTTTCTCGATCATGTCGGAAAAAATTGCCATCATACATCTCTGAAACGTGGCAGGGGCGTTACACAGCCCGAACGGCATGCGCCGAAACGCGAACGTACCGTACGGGCAGGTAAACGTCGTCTTTTCCTGATCCTCCGGGGCTATGCAAATCTGGTTGTACCCGGAATACCCGTCCAGAAAACAGTAGTAGGCATGATGGGCGAGCCGGTCCAGCATCTGGTCCATGAATGGCAGCGGGAAGTGGTCCTTCAATGTTGCATCGTTTAGCCTCCGATAGTCCATGCAGATCCGCCAGCCCGTAACGGTGCGCTGCGCAATCTGCTCCTGATCATTATTCTGCACCACCGTAATACCCCCCTTGTTGGGCACGCACTGGACCGGGCTGATCCACGTGCTGTCCAATATGGGGTAGATGATTCCTGCTTCCAGCCACTTCATGACCTCTTTCCGCACAACGTCCTTCATGTTCGGGTTCAGTCTCCGCTGGGGCTGAATCACCGGTTTCTTGCCTTCTTCAATTCGGATCTTGTGCATGCAGTAGGCGGGGCTGATCCCCTTGATATCTGCAATCGTCCAGGCGATTGCTTCCTTATGCTCTCGCAATACTTCCAGCAGTTTCTGCTCCTGTTCCTGAGATAAACGAGACGAAACAATTACGGGCAGAGTACTATTTTCACCAATATACGCATACCTGAGATGGCTCGGGAGCGGTTTCAGCTCCAGTGCGGGTGGCTCCTTGAGTGACGGGACCAGAATCATCTTTTGCCCGCCGTCTTCGTCCCGGTGCAAAGTGGTCCAGTCTTCGGCTCTCATGGCGTGCTCGCACCGAGTCTTCTCCTTTTCTTCCCCGTACATGCTGTCAATCTCTTCCCACAATTGGTCCATCTCCTCGTTTTCCCAGCCTTCGTCCACAACATCGATAGCAAAGATGTCCTCGTGGTCGTAGTAGTTTGGCAGTTGCAAATTTTTGAAAACGTTGAATTTCACTTTTTCCTCGTTAATCTGCATGGTCAGCTCCCCGCTCTTACAGTTTATCATAGCTTCGCCTGTGGCCAAAAACGGCCTGCCGAGTATGAGCGGTACCTCCCCTGCCTCCATGTCCAGGATGACGAAATCTGCCGGAAAAATAAGCTCGCCGACCTTGACCAGAATGTCCTCGATAACCCCGTAGGCCTGTTTTACGGACCTGTCTGCCATCTGTAGCATGATTCTGGTGGGTCGGGGTTCACCGACTTTCAAACTCTTGAAAATCGTTAACGGCATCAGATTGATGCTGGCTCCTAGGTCACACAGGGCCTTTCCTGTGTAAGCGTTACCTAGGGTGACCGGTATGACGAAACTGCCAGGATCCTTTCTCTTCCTCGGTAGCCCATTCTTCACACAATTGCTCACTTCTGCCGTCAGGTTTATGGTCTCGAAATCGCTCATTCGCCTCCTCCCATACAAGATGTCCTTGAGGAATTTGGCGTAAGTGGGCATCTTAGCCAAAGCCTCAGCAAAAGGTATGTTAATCTGCAGCTGCTTGAACATCTCGAGAAACCTGGCGTAGTCCTTGCTGTCATCCCTCTTTCGTGTTCGCAAGGGGTACGGGACCTCCTTGGAGACGGGTACAGTTTCTGCACCTGTCTCGTTCTGCACTGCATCCTGCTCAACCGAGCCCTTTGGCTGGGGGCGATCGACTGTGCTGTTATCCTGGCCCGACAAGTTGCGTTCTACTTCTTTCGAATTTTCTGCACGTGCGTGGCTGGGATACGGTGGATCCTGCAGTGCCAATCCACTCCGAGTGGAGATAGCATTGATCTGAGCCCGTGGATTATTCATTGTGTTCGAGGGTAGGTTTCCTGGCTGTCTCTCCGTTAGCTGCTGTGCTAACTGCCCCACCTGTACTTCCAAAGCGCGCAGTGACGTTTTGGTTGTCTGCATATCTGCCGTCAAGGTGTCCATGTGCTTGAACCGGGACTCCATGGTCTGGAACATGGACTTGATCTCCTTCATCTGAGCGTCGTACTGCTGTGCTGACGGGACTGACTGAGCCTGCTGGGCCGGAGCAGCCTGCTGGGCTGGTGGCCTGTGCTGGAATCCCGGTGCATAGACTGCTGCGTTCGGGTTTCCTTACCGAAACCCGGGATGGTCTCTCGTACCCGGTCGGTACCGGCTCGGGTCCCACTGCTGCTGTACGTAGTTGGTATCTTCAGTCCTTAGTTCCTCAATGGCTGTGTCCAGATCCGGTTCCTCGACTGCTGCAACAGTCTTCTTATCCGAGTAGACTTTCTTGACCAAGTCGTGAACGATTTTGGCCAGATTGTCTATCCGGTCATCTTCTGCAGGTTCGGCTCTAGCCGCCATCCTGCGATCGTCAAACAGTCGGGTGTCCTGCTTGGCCAACTGCTTCATCAGGTCGTACGCACCTTCTTTGTCCACGTGATACAAGAAGTTACCCCCGGCCTCTCTGTCAATCCTGTCGGCGTTCTCCCTGTCTAGGGCATGATAGAAAACCTGCAGAATTTTTGCGTCTCCGAAACCGTGGTTCGGGCACCGTTTGACCAATCTCATGAGCCTGTCCCATGCGTCCACTACCGTCTCCCCCATCTTTTGTCTGAATGACAGTATCTCGCTCTGTAATTGTATGACTCGGGAGGCGGGATAGAACTTGGCTAGAAAATCCGGGACACACTCCTCCCATGTGGTGATGGATCGGGGTGGTCGGGATTCGAGCCAGTCCTTGGCTACTCCATAAAGACAGTACGGAAATAAGATCAACATGAGTGCCTCTGCTTCTACCCCCTTGTATCTGACCTTGTTGCAGTAATCTTCGAATTTCCCGATGAAATCGTTCGGGTCTTCGTCGGCCCTGCCATGAAACGGGCAGAGAGTTTGTACCGTCTGGATGGTGGATGGTTTGATGTCGAAGTGCTCTGCGGTGATCTCGGGCACCACAATGGCTCGCTCGTGCCCCCCGGTGGGGACCTCGAAATTTTCCACCAACGCCTTCCCAGATCGGTTATATGTTCTCTGGTTGCTTCGGGCAGCAAGTCCCGCTGTGACAAGCTCCTCAATGTACCTAGCCATCTGGGCTGGGGTACGTGTCTATCGTTCCTGACCACCGGCTGCGGTGTTCTCGGGTGGATCTCTCTCGTTGGTTGCCATCCTGCTTTCTCGGTTTCTGCGGTTCTGTTCGGTATACAGCTTTTCCGGGTTGTCGAGTGGTGTCACCAAATCGCGAGGCAATCTGGGCATCAACTAAACAGTCCTGAAAACGCAGATTCGAAAACGCAGTGAGATAAAAAGAAAAATAACGAAACTGAAAATAAATAAAAACTCAGAAAACTAATTCTGACTACTAAATAGACCCTAAAAGTCCCCGGCAACGGCGCCAAAAACTTGATGCGCAAACTAACGTGCTATCGCAAGTGTACGAATCTTGTAGTACCGGGTGCAATTAGACTCGGATTATCGTTCCCACGAGGACTGTTTCGGGTTTACTCAAGTTGTCAGTTTCGGTTTCCCAAGAGTAGTAACCAGGAGGAGTAGGTTGTGATTATAATGACTAACCTAAAAAAAGAATTTAAAACTGTAAATATTTTTATGACGTTTTCTGAAATAAGCTGATTTTGTTGTAACGATAATAGATGAAGACTAGGCTCCAGGATCCCCTAGGGTTTCTACAGATTTCAGTTTTACGTTCGTTTACGAAAACACTCAGCAGTTTTGGTATCTGTGCAACGTACCAGTTGTGCAGTGACTTTTCAGATTCCACACGTAATCCCGATCCTGCAGACTTTCGGATTCTTGTTAAGCTGCCTAAGTCTGCAGTCTTGGTCTAATCCTGTTAGGGTTTCTAACCTGTCCGAATGGCCCGGGTCAAATTCTCTAACAGTTGGTCTCACGTTTTTCAATGCTAGCCCTATCTCCCTTTCTCTGGTCGGTCTATCAGGGTAAGGTACTAAATCCCGGTTTTTCTTCCTAACCCTAACTTGACGTTTTCACCTACAAGCTCGGGTCTATAGCAATCCTGGGTGATCAATCCTATCATGCATATACGATAATAATCAAACCAGAATAACAGATACAACTTGCTGAATTAAGACAATCATCATGAATTCATAAACGTAGTAATCATAAAATCTGAGTACGAAACCCTAGGTTCACCGAGAACCTAGGTGAAAAGTTTAGCTACGACTAGACATAGTACAAAACGCAGTTTCTGAATATAAAGAGAGAGAACGAAATCAAACTAAGTCTTCGAATCTCGAATCGCGCTTTCGTGCTCTCCGTGAATGCTCCGACTTGGCCTTCGGTTGTGCTGTGAATTGTGCTGTGTCTTCGTGTGTCCTCAAAACGAGTCTGGACGAGTCTTTAAATAGTGCTGTTTCCTGAAAACGCTCGTGCTCGAAATTACGGAATATGCCATCGGTCCACCGTCTCTGTCAAAAAGTCAAAACTGGCTGCGTATATACGCAGGGGTTGCGTATATACGCAACCAGAGCCCAACCAAGATCCCCCCACCTCCCCACTGCCTGCGTATATACGCAGGTGCTGCGTATATACGCAGGGCCTGCGTATATACGCAGGCCGTGGGGTAGGTGGGGCCCACTTGGTCCTCTGGTGGGCCAGGACTGGTCCCCTGGGTCCCACTCTTCTTCCTGATGCTCCCGGCTTGCCTCTTCGGTGTACTTCTGCTTTTCCGTGTTTCCGTCGTGTCCCGGTCTTGTGCACGTTTCCCGAGACGGTCCCGGCTGGGTCCCGGCACGCTTCCCGATGCACCTCCCGAACCTGTTCCTGAAAAGGCAACACGAACGAACACCCGCGATCATATCCAAATATAGCAAGAAATGAGCAGAAATAAGCAGAAATCCAGCAAGTATGAATAAACGTCTCGTTCTAGATTCCCGGGGCATTCTAAGGCGTTTTCCGGCAAAAACCGCTAATTCCGGCACAAATACTCGTGAAATCAGGCTAAAAGATAACCCCTAATTGGGCGTGATCAGATACCTTGTTGAACCAACGCAAATTCGTCGGATCGACTCAAATTCGTTGATGTCTACTCTCAGAATGAGTGTAGACTTATTCGCTTCTACGCAAGTCATATGCCTTACCACGCTTCCGTCTGGGTCTCTGATTGACCTTGGAAATCCATTATTCTCCAATAGTCTTCCATCCAGTTGGAAATCCAACCTAGCCTTAAACTCGGTTGGCCCTTTATAGACTCTAATTTATCCTGTAAAGCTTACTATTCATTCTTCATAATTAGGGTACGATAAGGACTAGCATTCTATCCTATCGTTTATGCAAGATGATCCTTAAGATCATCCCTTCGATCTCAAGTAGTCGATGGGGTATGTTCCTATGAACAATTCCTTTGCATAGGAGGATCATCATTTGCTCTCATCCCTTATGGATGGAGCACCCTGCTTGGAAAGTCACTCCCACTGTTCAAAGGATCCCTAAGGAACAAATTCCTCATAATCAACTAAGGAACAGGGTATCTTCCAGCGGTTCCTCCATGCTCGCGGAGATCATCATCTCTACGAACATATCCCTTAATTATGGACATCTCCTATGAGAAATCATATACCTCGTGAATCCATTTATGTTACACTACTTATCGGCTATTGCTTTTCAAATACGCAACCCCTAGGATGCTCCGAATAGCATGAGAAGATACGTTACTCCATGAAGATACGTTTCTTCCATCTAGGGTCTAACTTCCAATTCCTTCTTGTCAGGTGATGAAAAATCCTGGGACAAACACCCTAGGTTCATCATTATCTTGCGTGATGACCCTTATGGTCTTCCTTTCGATGTCAATTCATCGACGGGGTACGCTCCAAAGAACGTTCCTACGCAAAGAGGGTTCCTCCACATAGTCATAATCTATGATGGGCTTGTTCACTAGGCAAGTTACTCCCACTGTCTTGAAGATCCTTAGGAACTATTTCCTGTTGATCATTCAGGGATGGGGTGTCATCCAGTGAAACCTTTGTTTCGTAGAGACTTATTTCTCAACGAACCTCTTCCTGACTTGAAATTTAGTTAGTACATAAGCTGCCGATCCCCCATGGCCTAAGGTGACCTCATTCAGGTTGCCTTTTGGTCCACATCTCGTAGGGTGTAGTGGCTACAGACTTGGTGGACTTATGGTTGCGTATATTGATAGTCGTTTAGCAAAGCGTCTCCTCCGAATAGGGAACTTGTACTTTGCACGCTCTACCATACATCAGACCATCTCTTACAGTAACCTATTCCTCTTTATCCTCTACAGCATATTGCTGGGGCGTGGGGATAGCCAACTGCCTTACTTTTCTCCATCACATAGCTCTTGCTAAGATAGATACTTCCAGTCTCATTCTGGCCAAGGACATATCCTTTTATCCAGACGGTTGTTCTACCTTTTGTAGAGACCTGTCTGAAGCACCCTTGTGCCTCAGACTTATGTGGCCTAAGCACACATAGTTGAGACGTGGACAATAATCTACGAATGTGATGGAACAGTAAGCACCATGTCTTTAGCTTTAACAATTTAATGGAACACAACAACAGAATGAATAATATACAAAAGACTCAGTAGTCCTAAATGCTCTACTGGATGATTTTGCGCTTTTGCCTTTCATGTCCGGCAAGAACTACACACAGGTAAGGGTACCTTGGGAAAAATCCAAGCAGGCCTGCCCTAGCTAGCCTGAACATCCTTTCCTGTCAGCGTGTGTCTTAATCTAGCACGCCACATATCATAATCTTAAGTCATACTCTTAAGTTGACATCCAAGAATTCTGAGGCGTTACTCATGCTAGAATATTAAGAACGCAAACCCCATGATATAACCATATCCAAAGTTAAAACTGTGACCAAAACAAATTTTGGTGGCTACTCCCTCAAAGATAATCCTCTGGATCCTTAGACGAGAAGTTAGTGCCATGTCTGGCCTTCTAGTCTTAGGGAAACATCCTTTTCCTCCTTTGCATTTGCCTGTCTTGAGATATTGGTCATGTACCAATATTTCGCCCTTGTTCCCTTATCCTTGCCCCACCTGTTCCACGGTCCTAATACCGGGCTAGGGACTACATCTGCCTATCATACTTCATTCACAATCTTTTAGCAATCATATATTGCTTAGACTTCAAAAGTATGCTGAACTAGTATTCTAAGCAAGCACTTGGTTGCTTAGATTCTAGAACGGAGCGATGTTTGGTCTTATCCAAACATCTTGACATTCTCAAAGTGTGTCATATAACGTTTTCATGGCACTTTCATGAAACGTGGCAGAGATAGCAACAAATTGCTAATCGGATAACTTAAACATCTCATCATAACGGCATGAATCTCAGAAGCTATAGTTGAGTACCAATCTCATAGACTATAGTCGAGTGCTAAAATTTGAGTTTAAGGTGGGATTTATGAGTCATTTCTCACAACTTTTAATGAGGCAAATGGCTAAGGTGGATCCAAGATTCTTCTTTGGCTCATTCCTACAATCTTTGAATCTCAAAGTGGTCTTGAACTTGCTGATGAGGTCATTTCCCCACCTTGGCATAGCACGCTCTATGACATTTATCTTGACTGCCTCCCACTATTGGTTAGCCTAAAGATAATGTTCATGTGCTGCTGTGACAACTATTCATCACAGGTTCGACCATACTTGTAGGTATTTTTGACAAACTATGTCCAACGATTTGGTTACATAGTACGATGACTTGTCATATCGTTTATTGTCACTATTTAGCCTTTACAGTTTCGATTTAGACACGATTGATAGAGACATTGTGGAAGTTAATCACTAGCATTTACTTAGCTCCAAAGTAACATGTGACATCGATTAAAACTTAATAGTTCCTCACAAGGACTCCACCAAAACCTAGCGTATATCCTAGGAATCAAATCTCATCACTTGTGATTTCCTATCAATTTTAATCATGTCATCATGTGAGCTCTTTTGTTTTAGTTCTTTAGCATGCGAGGTTAAACATATATATCCAATCACACGCAGTTATAACATAAAACAAGCATAAGCATAAATAAATATGCAATGGATGTGGCCCCTAAGGTGCACTCCCACTATTGAGAGCACTTCTTGAGCAAGTCTTGAACTCCATCTCATGCCATCTCGCCTATTTGAGGACTCCAAGCTTGAGGCTCCATTAGACCGTCTAATTGCTCCATGCACCTTGCGCCATAGCTTTTGGTTTGGCCACCTCTCTTGAAGCTTCAATCTTCAATCTCTACTAACTATCTTATTTCTAATAAGAAGTAACCTCATAGAGGCGAGTGGATGAGGAGAGAAGACACTAGAGTATAGAGAGGCACGACTCGCAGGCCGTATTTTGATTACATATTCAAAAAACCAATACAAAACCAAAATATAAAACATCTATGCCACATCCATGCAGCAAACACATCCATTCAACCCACAACAGCATGTATAACATATAATAAACATACTGGAATTTTCTGGAAATTTCCGGAATTAAGCAATAATTACTGGAAATTAATAAGCAATAATCTAATCAACTAAAAAGATCGAAAATTGCTCCCTACCACTTAGGGTCTCACCACCTATGGCAAAACGTAGGGAAAAATGACCTAAGTCTCCAGAAAAAATTTGGGCTCAAAATAGTGTGTTTAAGGTCGTCAAACTGCCTCGGGAAGTGTGCTAAACACTAATTAATTAATCTGGAAATTACTAAAATTTTCAGTCGCTCCAAAAATTATGAAAAAATATCCACAAAATAGGAAATTTAATTTGGAGTCCCTAGGAAAAAACCGGACGAAAAATGACGGCGGGAGGAGGCCGCACGCGCCCTCAAGCGCCGCCGCGCGTGGGCGCGTCCGCCTCCGCCACGCGCCGACGTCGGCTCATGTGCCACGTCAGCATGCCACGTGGCATGCCACGTCAGCACCTATGCTGACGTCAGCTGCCACGTCAGCCCGACACGTCAGCTGCCACGTCAGCTGACACGTGGCTGCCGCATCATCGCCACGTCATCTGCCACGTCAGCCTAGGGCCACGTCAGCAGCCGCCGCCAGCCCTTGGGCGCGTGCGGCGCGTGGCCGCGCGTGGGGGCGGCGTCGGTGGCGCGTGAAGCCCACGCGCCGCCTTCCCGTGCTCCGTTCGCGACGAAATTAATTTTGCCGTGATCGTCTCTTCGTCCTGATCCCGATTATGTGGTCAAAATTCAATTTTAACAAGTTTTTGAAAAACGTGTTCTATTATTGGATCTATCAGTCCAGATTAATACAGTTCTGAAACTTTGAAAATTCATAACTAATTCACCGTAAATCCAAAAAATATAAAATTTATGTATCTGGAATCCTCGTGAAAAACCCTACCTAACCATATAGGTTTCGTCTACTGGTTATGAAATTTCAGAAACGCGATTTTTAATACAGGTTCGGGAACGCTTATCGAGGCACGAAAAACAAGCCTAAGGCTCTGATACCAATGAAGGGCAGGAAGGATCTAACACATTCAGATCTACAACATGAATTAAAGCGGAATATTCATGTGTTTACCTTGTCTTCCTAAGCTCCTTAATGCAGCGGATGATCGTTGTGTTGCTTGCTTTCACGCGCCTCCTCCTTGATCTTGCTCCCACCAATCTAGTGTGAATCTCGAGGACGAACACTGATTTTCACACCACGTTCCACCCCCTTGGATGAAGTTGGAGAGAGACTAGGGTTCTCTACAACTAGCATGAATCTAGACAGAGTAACTTTATTCTCTGGAATAGCCAATGATATGTATATCATGTGTAGGAGGCTACCTCTTTATATAGGCAAAACTTCTCCTAGGTTTGCACATAAACCCCTAGGGTTTGAGCCTTAGCTACTAACCCTTCTAGTTTGTGCATTAGTGCAACTAACCCCATAAGGTTATGATAATTGCATTGGGCACCCCACATGGGCACACCAATTGCTAACAATTTGTATAGCAAAATAATGTAGTTTTTTAATAATTTTTTGTGGTGCTGTAGAATAAAATGTTCTCCATAATACGGTGAAAAAAATATCAAAAACTCGCATCGTTTCGCTATTCAAATCACCCGATCAAAGTGATCCAGATACGATTCAAAAAATCAAGATATGGACAAAGAGTAGAGACAGAGTGGTACGAACCATTGTTGCCTTTTTCTAGACATACGTGGTGTTGCTTTCCTAGTACCATAACTAAGTGAAATAACAAAGTGTGCCCTGTTTTTTTGTGTTTAGACCAGCTAGTTGGCTGTGAGCACAGGCATTGAAAGTTTTGTCTTCTAAATCTACCATTGTCTCTTTCTTCCTCAATGGCCACGTGGTCGTGTGAAACCGCCTCCTCTGATCAAACCCTAGGGATTGACTGAGAGCATGTGCATTGAATTTGTGCGTCAATTTTCGTGGAAGAAGTTGCAACTGTTAATTGTAACCAGGGCCGTTTGGAGCCTAAGGCAAAAACAAAATTTTAAGCCTCTGATTCATTTTTACATTTATCACATCCCTTAAGGCCTTAATATTTGAAGTAATGCCTTCTGTAAGTTAAAAATGTAACATCCTTTATTAGACATGATTTTTTAGTTGAGCATTGTTGAGCATAAGAAAGTTTGTTATATTTGGAATAACAACAAGTTATGTGGCTGAAGTAATAATAGTTTTTCTTTTATGTATTTGCAAATAAGGTCCTGCAAAATCTGTTATGAGGCTGATTCCTCTTATACACGTGTCTTGATCCTATTGGCTGTAAATGGATCCAAACGTTGTATTAAGAGAGAGGAGACTCTCCTATTATCGATAATGAAAATTTTCAATTCTTCATTCCTGCAAATTATTTCTCTTCGATTCATTCATCTTGATGATGAATTTCTGATAGAAACCCAGAAATTCAACATGGTATCAGAGCCAGGTCGGGCTCGTTGATGGATTATCTCCCTTACAAGCCCTAATTTCTTCGATCCCCTTTCTGGGTTCTTCACTTCTCTCTCTCTCAATCTGATTTCTTCGATCCCCTTTCTGGGTTCTTCACTTCTCTCTCTCAATTTCTTTTTCTAGGGTTCATCAATCTTCACTTCTCTCTCTCTCAATCTGATTTCTTCGATCCCCTTTCTGGGTTCTTCACTTCTCTCTCTCAATTTCTTTTTCTAGGGTTCATCAATCGAACCCTGTCATGGCTCTTGATGGAGCACCTCGCGGAGCTATTCCTCCGGGATCTGATATTGCTTCACCTTACTTCTTATCTTCCTCGGATAATCCAGGGTTTGTCCTGGTTACTCAGGTTCTCACCGGCGAGAACTTCTATTCTTGGCAAAGAGCGATGATAGTAGCTCTAGAAGCCAAAAACAAAATGGATTTTGTTGATGGGAGCCTTCCACCTCCAGCTGTCGGATCTGAGATGGCAGCCCTATGGCGGCGTTGTGATAGCATGGTCTAATCATGGCTCCTGAATGCTGTGAGTAAGGAAATTGCCTGCAGTATTGTATCTCATTCTTCTGCTCGAGCTGTGTGGGTCGATCTTGCTGAGAGATTTTCGCAAGGTAATAAGCCACGCATTTATCATCTTACTGAATCTATCACCAATCTCAACACAAGGAGATGCTAGTGTTACTGTTTATTACACTAGACTGAAAACCTTATGGGATGAATTGCATAATTATGATCATATTCCCACTTGTGATTGTGGTATAATAAGAGGATGTACATGTGGTATCTTACTGAAACTTCATGCTAAGCAAGAAGAAAAGTGTGTTATGCAATTTTTGATGGGATTAAATCAGGAGTTCAGACCTGTTAGAGACCAAATATTATTGCTGGATCCATTGCCTTCTTTGAATACTATCTTCTCCAAAATTGTGCAACATGAGAGACAGATTCAGATAAGCTCCCAATCTGGACTTCTTGGCACACAAAATATGGCCATGATGGGCTCTCATAACTATTTCTCTTCTGGAAGCTCACATACTCATACAGCTGCTGCTAGTAACATGACTATTCAACCTCCTGCTGCCAATTTTGGGAATAGCAGCTCTAATTCCTCTAGCAAGTATGGGAAAGGAAGACCTACCTGCACTCACTGTGGAAACAATGGTCATCTTAAAGACAAGTGTTGGAAGCTCCATGGCTACCCACCACACATCAAGGCTAAGATGAACAAGTCCCAGGCACATAATGCAGTTATGGTTCCTCCTTCTAATGTGGTGCAGCAAGAAAAGAATATGAGTCAACCTATCACTCTATCTTCTGCACAATATAACCACATTATGTCACTTTTGTCAAATGCCAAAGTTTCTAATGTGAGTGAGGTAAATTCAGTATCTCCTTATGATTCTATATCAAATGTCTCAAGTGTCTCATATGATAGTCCAATTCAACAACCATCTAGAAGCCCATCTCCCAGCAATCTTCATTTCATGGCTGGTATTATTAATTCCTATTCTCTTCACACATTGTATGACAAAAACAAGATGCCACAGAACTCTTGGATTATTGACTCAGGTGCCACAGATCACATGTGTTCAACACTTTCTTCTTTTGTGAGTTACTCTCCTGTTTTTGACACTGTTGTGCACTTACCAAATGGCAAGAAAGTTACAGTTACACACAAAGGAGATATTCAAGTCACTGATGCATTACTTCTCAAAGGTGTATTGTGTATACCTGAATTCAAATTTAACTTGATTTCAGTATCACAACTCACCTCTCAAATAAACTGTGCTTTCACTTGTGAAGACTCTCATTGCAAGCTTATTGACAAGAACACAAATACTGTGTTGGCTGATGGATATAGGGAATGGGGGTTATATCTTCTCAACATGACACCTAGCAGCTCAATTCGCAGCTTAAATGCAGCTAATTCTGTTATAAACTTGCCCTCCTTGACATCTTCTATTATGTGGCACATGAGACTGGGAAACTTGTCACTCAAGAAGCAAAACTTTATGAAGTCTCTTCTCCAATGTGGCACTATACCATCAGACAGTTGTTGCACTGTCTGCCCTCTTGCAAAACAAAAGAAGAAGATATTCCCTAAGCTTGGTCACATATCTACTTCCCCATTCTTCTTGATCCACTGTGACACTTGGGGACCCTACAAAGCCCCAACATTTGATGGCTATTCATACTTCTTCACCATTGTTGATGATGCTTCAAGAATGACATGGATTTATCTTATGAAACACAAGTCCGAGGCTTCTCAGATTTTGCAAGATTTTTACTACTATATTCACACTCAGTTTCAGAGAAGCATACAAAAGATCAGGACTGACAATGCTCCAGAACTTGATGTGCAACACTTCTTCAAGAGCAAAGGAATTATACATGAGCTGAGTTGTGTTGCTACCCCTGAACAAAACAGTGTGGTAGAAAGAAAGCACCAGCACCTTCTTAATGTTGCTAGAGCGCTCAAATTCCAGTCAAACATCCCAATTAGATATTGGGGACAGTGTGTTCTCACAGCCACCTACATAATCAACAGGTTACCATCTCCAAAACTCAAGAACAAGTCTCCTATGAAAGCCTCTTCACACTATAGCATAAATGATGGAGAGCCACTAAGTGACAAAGCAGCTTCTCAGTATAGAAAAATTCTTGGCAAACTTCTCTACTTGTGCAATTCCAGACCAGATTTATGCTATGCTGTAAGCAAGATGAGTCAATTTCTTTCACATCCAAGTGATGAGCACCTAAAAGGAGTACATCACATTCTCAGGTACATCAAAAGCTCTCCTGGAAAGGGTATATGTTTCTCCAAGAACACTACAACTCAGATTGTTGGGTACTCAGACTCTGACTGGGGTGGATGTGTAGACACAAGAAGATCAACCTCTGGCTTCTTAGTGTACTTTGGTCCTTCACTAGTTTGCTGGAAATCAAAGAAACAACATGTAGTTTCAAGGAGTTCAGCTGAAGCAGAATATAGAGGCCTAACACTAGCTGCTTGCGAGATCAAATGGATATTGTCACTCTTGGGAGAAATCAGTGTACAAGTTCTGGGCATTCCAGTCATCAGGTGTGATAGTGAGCCTGCAATCCACATTGCCTCTAACCCTATTTTCCATGAGAGAACCAAACATATTGAGATGGATTGCCATCTCATAAGGGATTTGATTCAAGATGGCACCATCCAGCTGGAACATGTCCCTGCAGAAGAACAGTTTGCTGATATCCTTACAAAGCCCCTTGCTCCATCAGCATTTGAAGATCTAGTTAACAAGATGGGGGTGGTGGAGTACCACCCTCCATCTTGAGGGGGACTATTTGGAATAACAACAAGTTATGTGGCTGAAGTAATAATAATTTTTCTTTTATGTATTTGCAAATAAGGTCCTGCAAAATCTGTTATGAGGCTGATTCCTCTTATACACGTGTCTTGATCCTATTGGCTGTAAATGGATCCAAACGTTGTATTAAGAGAGAGGAGACTCTCCTATTTTCGATAATGAAAATTTTCAATTCTTCATTCCTGCAAATTCTTTCTCTTCGATTCATTCATCTTGATGATGAATTTCTGATAGAAACCCAGAAATTTAACATGTTATTCGAAACGAACATATGCCCAACGTGAAAACAATAGACCAAACTTAATTCCAACACTAACTACGAACTCCAAAGCCGGGTACTACATATTTGGTTCGCCTGTGGTACAGTATTTATAAATTTCCGAATTTCCAATCACCTTTTGCAAAATAAAAATATATGATGATAATCTAGTTCTTTAGTTTCCAATACAGGTATATTAGATCAATGAGGCATGTGACCTAGTGAATGTCTAGTAGGGTGGTATCAAATTTATGAATACAAAGAGTTGTTATCGGTGGTTTTAAAAAAAAAAAAAAAGAGTTGTTAGTGGTGTTTAATTTATAATAAAAAATATGTTATTACTACACAACAACCCCCCCCCCCCCCCCCCAAGTTTTATTATTTTGAGGCCCCTCTCCCTAGTGAGGCCCTATGCAGAACCTAACTTGGTCTAAATGGAAGGACGGCCCTGTAACACAATTTTTTTATTGCTCTATTAGAGTACTAGCACCATGTGGTGCTCATTAACCATTAGGACACCAACTTTCTTGAAAACGCAAACGTGTGAATCGTTTGATATCGGTCACAAAATTGGAAGAATAATGGAGAGACGTAAGATTTATGCTGCATAGTACAATAATTACTTCGAGTCAAACTCATACAAGCATGAAGGGATTGCCCGTGGTACATTCAAAGCAATCCAAACCTAAGGCTACAATAAGAAGGACGCATGACCCTCAACCTTGTATAAGGAATCTTGTGACACCCGAATCTGATGATTTTTCTTACATCTGCATCAAGACTTGTAGATAGTCCAAAGCATAGTCCTAGTCTGCAGTTATGTGGACCAATCGGGAGCTCTCAAGATGTGCCTTGCACACCAGATCATGGCATGTCAGCATATGGAACTATGAGTCATGCCCTTCGCATATGATGATCTTGCACAAGGACTGGAGTACTTAGTGGGTTAGAGGCTTAAATAGGGTTCGTCGCAAACGTTGCCGCCCATTTGAGACCCGTATACGTTAATTACAGAGAAGGTTCAACCGTTACATACGCAAATTCGGTGTTAATGGCAATGATCTTCCGAGATATCCGCCTTGACCACTTAGTAAGGGGCGTGATTAAAGCCATAACCCCTTCATTACCATTGGGTACCGATTCTATATATATAATGGGATCACCCTCTTCATAGAGGTTCGGTATTACTGTCATGAGATCACAATAACAAGCTATCTCCCTTCTTAGTAATTACACGGCCTATTCTCACCCCCATCACCATTAATTTCTCTAGTTCATCACTCGGACATTTGGATACTCGTACTTGTGTGATACAAGTACCAGTCCACAGGTTACGGATGACGCGAGTGATGGAGATGATCCTGCGGAGTTACCAAGCAGCAGACCGAGACGTACCGTGGTACAACCGGCGTTTCTCAAAGATTACGTGCAACCCAAGTTGAAGCGTTAGTTATTTTGTTTAGTAGCGTTCAGACGTTGTTTATGTTAATTTTGCAGACTTTGTTTTTTTTTGGGTTGTCAGATACATTAATTAAGTGAAGTCGTAGAGTGCTAGCTATACCCGGGATTTTCTATACGGTTCTTTTGCTCGGGTTAGGTTTTAGGTCGAACGTCAGGGTCTAGATATAAAAGGGTGTAAATTTCTTATGATTTTTATGAGAAAATTTCCTTAACCCTAAAACTTTTTCCTTCTCTCTCTCTTCCCTCTCTCCCGTCGGTTCCAGAGATCAAGAAGTTACCTCACGGTAACAACTTGGTGCTTCCATTGACGTTCGTCGGACGTTCCCGCGGCGAACACCGAACTCAATGCGGGTTCTCCTCACCATGGTTGAGACCGCAACAACCACAACGGCGACGACTCCTCCGTTGTCTCAGGCCGCCATTGTCACCGCCTTCAACACACTCCAGCAGGATATGCACAATCGCGATAAGATTTGCGATGCAGAGACCGCCAAACTCAAAGCAGAGCAAGAAGAAAGAGATCGCAAATGGGATACCGAACAAGCTGAGATTCGTGATTCTCTTCGACAGTTTCTGAATCGGACGCCCTTCACGCCGTCCTTGGCCCCGCTGCGACCGCCGGCTCGCACGACCGCATCTGCCTCCTCCTCTGGCACGCACACCCAGCTCACGGCTTGGCAGCCACCTCCGTCCGTCGTCACTACAGGCGGTACTGGTGATACCAACCCTAGGATGAGGATTGACTCACCACGTTTTAACAGGGATGATCCGTTCGGATGGATTTTCCGCATCCAAAAGTACTTCAACTACTACAAAACGGCGGATATGGAACGAATTTAAGTGGTCGCGATGCTTATCGATAACCCGGCGTCGGAATGGTTTCGATACTACCAATCAAATAATCCGGAGGGCACATGGATGGATTTTTTACGCGCCGTCAAAAAACGCTTCGTTCCAGGGCATTACGCCGACTACTTGGGTATGTTATCGAAGCTTCAACAACACACCACTGTTATGGCATATCAAGCGGAATTTGAAAAGCTTCTCAATAAAGTCTCGGGTGTGGACGAGTTTGTACTTGTTTCACTCTTCAAAGCTGGCCTTAAACAACCAGTGCAACGTGAGTTAAATTTACGTAATCCAGCGACCCTACCGGAGGCATTCGCATTGGCCCGAGAGCTCTCTGTCGGCCAAGAAGAATTGATACAGTCGTATGTTCCGAAACGGTCCTGGACCGCCCCCACGAACCGCTCCACGGTCATAGCCACTGCAGCCCCCACGGCTATCCCGACAGCATCCTCACCGGCCTCGGCCCGACCCCCCGTTTAGCCATTTACAACGGCCGAGCGTGATGAACGCCAACGTTTGGGTCTTTGTTTCAATTGCGACGAAAAATTCTTCCGCGGTCACAAGTGTAAGCCGAAATTTCTGTTTTTATGCACGGATAATGAGGACATTGCCACGGATACGCCACCTCCAGCGGATGATGATGCGGGATTGATCCTGGACAATCTGTCCCACCTTCATTCGTTATCAGGTAACCCGCACCCTCGCTCACTTAAATTTCCTGTTATCATTGCGGGTGTGCAATTGCAGGTTCTCATTGATGGAGGCAGCACCCACAATTTCATGCACCCCGCAGTGGCAGAGCACTTATCGTTATTGTTGCATCCCGTCTCACCTTTTCATGTACATGTGGGAAACGAAGAATCTCTTCATTGTGCTTATTTTTCCCCAAAACACCGTTCACCATTCAGGGTACGAAATTTGAGGTCGACTTATACGTCCTCGCGATCCATGGCATTGATGCCGTTTTGGGAGTTCAATGGTTACATACGCTTGGTAAATTCTCACATGATTACAGCAAGATCACGATGGAGTTCATGTGGGAAGGTAAGCAGTTAGTATTGACAGGTTCTGAGCAGGGTCCGAAATCCATCTCTTTTCACTCCTTGACTGCACTGGAGTTCCCACGATCAGACATGGAGCTTTTTAAGCTCATTCCGGGCCCCATCACAGCCGAGCCTATTTCAGATGGTGAGATTGACTCCTTTCCGTCCGACTTACCGTCAGATATTCTTGGGGTACTTCAACAACATTGTTCAGTGTTTACGGTTCCGACTGGGTTGCCCCCGTCGCGCCAATGGGACCATCGTATTCATCTTCAGCCGGGTAGTAAACCGGTTAATGTTTGCCCCTATCGCTATCCATATTTACAGAAATATGAGATTGAACGTCAGGTGCGTGACATGCTTGATCAGGGCATCATTCAGCCGAGCAGCAGTGCGTTTTCATCTCCGGTACTCTTAGTGCGCAAGAAATATGGGACTTACTGGTTTTGTGTCGACTATCGGGCGTTGAACGCGTCTACTGTCCCGGACCATTTTCCCGTTCCCACTACCGATGAGTTGTTTGATGAGTTGGGGTCCGCCAGATTTTTCACGAGTTTGGATCTACGTTCTGGCTACCATCAGATTCGGATGCACTCCAACGATATTGAGAAAACAGCATTCCGCACACACGATGGCCACTTTGAGTTCTTAATCATGCCGTTTGGCCTGACAAACGCACCATCCACCTTTCAGGCGGCAATGAATCGGGTATTCCGTCCCTATCTTCGTTCATTTGTTATTGTGTTTTTTGACGATATTCTGATCTACAGCACGACTCTGGACTTGCATGCTCAGCATCTTCACCAGGCTCTGACACTCTTAGCCGACCACCATTTCTATGTGAAGTTTTCCAAGTGTTCCTTTAGCCAGACTCGTGTGGAATACCTGGGTCACATCATTACCGAAGGCGAGGTACGTGCGGATTCTCAGAAGATCCACGCCATGATTGCTTGTCCCACGCCTACCACTGTCAAACATTTGCGTGGTTTTTTGGGGTTGACAGGGTATTACCGCCGCTTTATTCGTGATTATGCCTCCATTGCAGCTCCATTGACTGACCTTCTCTGGAAGGATGCTTTTGCGTGGTCTGATTCGGCTGAGCAGAGTTTTGCGGCGCTCAAAGCCGCCATGTCATCTGCACCCGTCTTGCGCCTGCCCGACTTTGAGGACACTTTTATTATTGACAATGATGCGTCCGACGCAGGCATTGGTGCTGTTCTCATTCAGCAGGGCCACCCGCTGGCGTTTTTCAGCAAAAAGCTCGGACCACGTTTACGTGCGGCATCTACGTACCACAAGGAGCTTTTTGCCGTGGTTGAGTCGGTTCAGAAGTGGCGACAGTATTTACTGGGTCGTGAGTTTGTTACCCGTAGTGATCAGCGTAGCCTGAAAGAGCTCTTGTCTCAGGTCATTCAGACACCTGACCAGCAGCTTTATATCCGGAAGCTTATGGGATTTCAGTTCCGCATCGAGTACAATCCGGGCACGACCAATTTCGTAGCTGATGTGTTGTCACGCCGAGAGGATGATATGGATGCTGCCTCTTTATTCGCTTCGGCCATACAGCTGCAGCCTTTGCTGCTGGATACGCTACGTCGTGAGACATCTCAGTTAGAGGATTTACAGGCTCTGGTTCGAGCTGTTCAGTCAGGTACACCCCGGCTCATTTTAATTTCATAGATGGTATCTTGTATTATAAAACTCGTATTTGCGTGGGTCGTGCTTCTGCTGTTCGTGAGTTGTTATTACAGGAGTTCCACAGTTCTCAACTGCAGGCCACCCGGGTATTGATCGGACCTATCGTCGTCTCGCAGCCACTTTCTACTGGCCTGATATGCGCGCAGATGTGCACCGTTTTCTGCTTGTCTCGTGTGTCAGACAACAAAATATTCCACGCAGAAGCCTAGTGGGTTGCTGCAACCCCTGCCGATTCCAGATAGAGTTTGGGCCGCCGCATCCTTAGATTTTGTCACGGGACTCCCCACTTCCAACAGTTTCACAACAGTTCTGGTGGTTGTTGACCGTCTCACCAAGTATGTCCACTTTGGGCCCTTGCCGACGGATTTTGATGCGGAACGAGTTGCCAAAGTGTTTGTCGAGGTGGTGGTTAAAAACCATGGCTTTCCGGAACAGTTAGTATCTGATCGCGACCCCATTTTTATGAGCACGTTTTGGCGTGAGTTGTTGAAACTCAGTGGCACCAAGCTGAAGTTTAGTACAACTTATCATCCGCAGACAGATGGTCAGACAGAGGTTATGAACCGGGGCTTGGAACAATACTTGCGTGCCTTTGTGTCTGAGCGTCCTAACTGTTGGGTCACCTTACTACCATGGGCCGAGCTCGCCATGAATTTCAGTCACCATACCAGTATTAATATGTCGCCCTTTCGGGCCTTATATGGTCGTGAGCCACCTTCTCTCTTTCCGGCCGTGGTTGTTCCGAGTAAGTCCCCTACCGTTGAGGAGTTGCTGGTTGAGCGGGCTGATTTGTTACGTGATCTGAAACGTCACATGCAGAAGATGCGTCAGAGAATGAGTGAACAAGCTAACAAGCATCATCCCGAGGTTTCTTTTGTTGTTGGCGATTTGGTTTTGCTGCGCCTTCAACCGTACCGTCAGAGATCTCTGGCTCGTCCATTGGCAGCCAAACTCGCCCGTCGTTATTATGGTCCCTTCGCGGTACTCGAGCGCATTGGCCCCGTTGCTTACCAGTTAGAGCTACCGGTTGGTTGTCGGATTCGTGACGTGTTTCACGTCTCTTTACTTCGGCCGTTCATTCCATCCAGTTCCGGCACCCCACAGGGCACATTGCCCACCCAGTTCTTCAAGGGCCGCCCCATATCGGTCCCTACGGTAGCGACTCAGTCTCGGGTTGTTCTGGTTGCGGGTACAGCACAGGAACAGTGGCTAGTGTCGTGGTCAGATGGCTCGTCACCTACTTGGGAACCGACACGTGAGATTCAGGAGGCTTTTCCGGAGTTACAGCTTGAGGACAATCTGCTTTTCGACACCGGGGGAGTTGATACGAGTACCAGTCCACAAGTTACGGATGACGCGAGTGATGGAGATGATCCTGCGGAGTTACCAAGTAGCAGACCGAGACGTACCGTGGTACAACCGGCGTTTATCAAAGATTACGTGTAACCCAAGTTGAAGCGTTAGTTATTTTGTTTAGTAGCGTTCAGACGTTGTTTATGTTAATTTTGCAGACTTTGTTTTTTTTTGGGTTGTCAGAAACATTAATTAAGTGAAGTCGTAGAGTGCTAGTTATACCCGGGATTTTCTATACGGTTCTTTTGCTCGGGTTAGGTTTTAGGTCGAACCGTCAGAGTCTAGATATAAAAGGATGTAAATTTTCTTATGATTTTTATGAGAAAATTTCCTTAACCCTAAAACTTTTTCCTTCTGTCTCTCTTCCCTCTCTCCCGTCGGTTCCAGATCAAGCAGTTACCTCACGGTAACATTGTGGTTCCTTGTTCACATTCATATAGTGGTCATTCCTTGTCACTAACACCTGTAAACATGAATCTAACGTTGTCATTCATGGAAGTGGAGCAGTCTCTATGTTTCACACACTTTTTTACTTGCAAATGAATTTAACGTTGTCATTCATGAAATCTTTGACAGACGATACATAACCAGAATTAGTAAATCTTGTCATGTTCATAAGTATTGAGCGGGATATTAAATATTAGTTCAACTAGTTCACTTTTCGCTCGGACTAATAACAATTTCAGGCAAAGTAGTGACATGAACTGAGGTGAAGCAACAACTGTTCCATTGGATGATTCAATCTCATCATGGCCGTTGTTGATTCTTTATAGTTGATCGACAGTACTTAATAAGACAACTCATTTACTTAGTAAACTCATTAGCCGCTGATCTTGCTTGCTATTGGTTCAGGTGGCTGATGAGTTGGACTAGTCCTATATAAAAGGCTCATTTTCTCTCTTTTTCTTTATAAAAAAAATTTGAGTATTTTCATTTTTCAATCTTATTCCCTACAACTTTTCTTTATCTATCTTCTTCCATGGCGTTGCATCTAAGCTAGGTTTTTATCCTAATTGGTTCATTCAAGTTAATTGGTATCAGAGCTTGGTTACGAGGCTGCTGATTGTATCCTGCAATTTATTTTCTTTGATTGAAGTCATGTGTGATTGAAGTCATGTGTCATCTGGTTCTGTGAAGTTGTCATCTCAAATTTGTTTTTTCATCAAATATTTATTTTTCCAATCTCTCTGGCATCTGGTTCAGGAGCGATGGTGGTTGATTCCACACTCTCCTTTCTATCTGCATCATGGACAAAGTCCTGGTAACGTTCTTTTCGCTATTTCTCTCATATGTGAAAATAATTATTCATGGTATATGTCGATAATTGTTGCTCTAGAAGTAAAGAATAAGCTCGAATTTGTTTATGGAACCATAGATGCACCAGATAATGGTTGTATTCTGTTTGGCGAAGATGTGATAGTTGCCTGATGATTTGGCATTCCATAATTTGTGTATTCCTACATTTCAGTTTAATCTCATCTCTTTATCCCAACTTACTACTGTTCATAAATATCTTTTTGTTTGTCAAGCTGGTGAATGTGTTCTGAAAAAGAAAGTGATATTGGTAAGAGGGTTGGATGTCTCTATGTTCTTGAATTCCCGGGCGTCATTCAACAAAGAACTTTTGAAGTATCTATACATGGCAATGAAGTTTTATGTCACCAAAGACTTGTTTATCCATCTTTTGATACGAGATTTATGATGTCAACTAAGCTAGAAGGTATTTGTTACCCCTGGTAACGATCGGGCACTCACACAAGGGGTTTTAACCCTATACACGAAAATAAAACACTAAACACATTTTTAATATTCTTCTTGATTGATTAACTAAGAGAGATTACAATGCTTAAATAGATAAGCGAAACCTAACCCTAACCTAACGCGCGTACCCTACGAGCTAACTAAATAAATACTAAATAACAATAATAATTAAATCACGAATAAACTAATAACCAAATAAATAAGTAGATATTTTGATACATGACCCGTATCAACTCTCCCATGCTTGAAAACCATCGTGTCCTCAAAGTGGGTCAAAATAGCAGATACAAACACGGAGTGCTTTGGAGTGAAACCAATTGATGCATATGACCCAACCAGTAACTGAATTAGGTCCCAAGTTGGTCATTAAACCCAAAATGAGAAATGAGCCCAAAGGAAGATTCAGACCCAAAGTTGGATTAGAGGCCCAAGGGAGAATTTTCAGGCCAGCGTGATGTCTATCCCTAGCAGAGGGAGGCGGCGGCGGCCATGGATGCTTGAGGTCATCGGGGAAGGTTGGTGGTGCGCCGTGGATGATGGCGGTGGCTGGTGGTGTAATTGACTGTAAAGGTGAACCACCAAGGTGTTGGAAATATGCCCTAGAGGCAATCTAATTCTTGTTGCATTTATGGATTTACGATCCATTATGCTATCAATATAAAGATATGTTAACATGATTGAAGTCTTAGAATATAAATGTTATATTCTTAAATATCCCTAGTCAATTATATTGATTAGCAGGACAATCAACTATAGACTAGTATGGGGTTGGATTGATATAGATATCACGATCCAACACATAGGTATGCATTAGGTGTAATAGCATACTGGATTGACCCATCTCCGAGAAGGCTACATACAGGTTATGTAAAGTCACAAGTGCTTCTCGCGGTGACAACTGTATTGTCATCCTTAGACTTGAAGTCACTAGATCATCTAGTTGTGAAGTATTGTGTTTTGGTAGCGTCAAACGCTACACCGTGACTGGTAGTCATAAAGGCGCATATCGGGCACAATATGAAGCAAGAGTAGAGATCGTAGTGATGTACATAGAATTTTTCCCTCCCACATAACGGGAGCAAATATCCTACGCCACACGAGGGATAGTTCTTATAAAATCACTGGCCAGACTCAGATAAATCAATATGGGATATTGATGTTATCTGCATTGATAAGGCTATTCCCAAGATCGAGGAACTATGGATTGGATATACGAGTGTGACTCGTATGTCTCGTGTCCATTCAAGATATTGAGACAAAGGGATGAGACAATACTTGCACAAGGTTTGTCGGATGACTATTTCTATTAGTTGAGTAGCGTGGATGTCTTGCTAGAGGCCGCTCCATGTTAGTAAATAGTTACTACCAATTAAGTACAAACCTACGGGGTCACACGCAGTATGGATTGAACTAGACTTGGGAATTAATTAATATGATTAATTAATTAGAAGGATCAAAACACAACAACTTGCTAACTTAGTAGGACTAGTATGCAAGCTGGACTAATCCATGTATAGACATGATTAGGATTTGCCAGGGTAGAATATTTCATGTTGAGACATGATTAGGACTAATTTTCAAAGAGAACTAATCCATGTATGGACATGATTAGGACAAGTTTGCAAAAGGGACTAATCCTTACATGAGTAGGATTAGGAGTTGTTTGACTATATAAATAACACTTCTACCTTATTTTCTCCACACATCTACATACTTAGAGTAGGAGAAAATAAAGCAATGAGAGAGAGCAAGTCCAAAAGGAGGGCCGAACCCCCCTTGGGACTGCCCCCCACCCATCAACAACAAAAGAGGACCCGCCCACCTTCATGCTCCGTTTTGCGTGATTTCTTCTTCATCCTCCATCATTCCTAACTAGCAAAAAGAACTTAGAGGATCTAGATCTCAATCCTAGACATGGATCAACTGTAGAGACGTGATACTTTTCGCGTTTGAAGTCATCAAAGGAAAACCAAAGGTACTTGTATGATTCATTTACTATTATGAATTCTCTTCCTATGATCTTTGAAGGGTCTTGATCGGATAAATTATTTTTTATTCCGCTGCGTATCCATGATCAAAACCCTACACAAGGTGACAAACAGGACTGCGCACGAATCTCGTCCGGCCTGGATGAGATCGCCGGTCGTGTGTGGTTATTGGCGGCCATCACCGGTCAATTGGGGCTGGTGGACGCAGCGTCGGCCGGGTTGAGGTCGCCGGAGGAGTGGCCTTCTCTCGGCGGCGTGGGGGCGACAAAAGGACCTTTTGCGGCGGTGGCCCAACCGTGTTTTGGGGCGGCGATGGCGGTGGTCTGGACGGTGGAGCTTGGGGAACTTCGTCGCACACAAGAAGAGTTGTGGAGGCTTGCTGGGTGGAGGACAACGTCGGCCTCGCCGAAGGTTGCAACAGCGCCATAAAATTGAGCAGACGACGCCGGTTCTTGTGGCGGGGCTGCCTCTGCTGGCGGGTTTCTTATGGCTGCTGTGGAAATCCCTTCGGAACAGTGAGTTCCGGTCGGTTTCTTGTAGTGGTTTCTGGGGCAGCGCCTGGGTTGTTGCTAGGTTGTTGCGATCGCTATGAGTTGAAGATCGTATTCATTTTGGCGGGCGGCGAGCTGGCATATCACAACTCCAAACTCTACCCATTCTTCATTGACGGGGTTGTTGAAGGCGGACAAAAAATCCGTGATTACAAGTTCCTTGATGGCGAAGGAGCTTGAGAATGTGAGCGACATAGAGAAGATCTGACCGACGCTCTCAATGAAGGCACCAATTGTTACCCCTAGTAACGATTGGGCACACACACAAGGGTTTTTAACCCTACACAGGAAAATAAAACACTAAACACTTTTTAATATTCTTATTGATTGATTAACTGGGAGAGATTACAATTCTTAAACAGATAAACGGATAAACATAACCCTAACCTAATGGGCCTACCCTACGAGATAACTAAATAAATACTAAACAACAATAATAATTAAACAAACAATAAACCAATAACCAAATAAATAAGTAAATATTTTGATACGTGACTCGTATCAACTCCCCCACGCTTGAAAATCACTATGTCCTCAAGGTGAATGTGAAGTCCCCACGAATATTTTTGGGCGTGTTTACCCGGATCAAATTGGTGTTGCACGAGCTGGAGAATATAACGTGAGACAAAGGGTGGTCGAACGTGGTATAGCTGATATAAAGTGGCTGACCCATAGCCCAAATTTGCAGTAAAGGCCAAAACTAACACTTGTTGCACAATTGAAAAGATTAGCCCAATTTTTTGTTCAACCCTAGCAAGGGGTTGTAGCGGAAACGACCCTGAAGAAGGTGCCGCCCATTGTTGCAGGCGGTGGCTGTGATTCTCGGTCTGCAGTGGTGGTTCCACGGGTTGTGGCGCCGGATATGGCAAATACGACGGTGGAGGATGGCGGAGTTCGTCGGAGGAAGCTTGTGGTTTGACCCGAACTTGGAATGGTGGTAACGTGATGGAAAGCGGTGAAGGTCTGTCCAGTTGTGGAATCCGGCCAGGCGTTCTCCGTCAGACGGTTTGTTGTCGCCGGGATCCTCTAGTGGTTCGGCCGATTCCTGGGGCGACGAGAGTGAATTTGGTCGGCTCTAGTGTAGGATCGGAAATAGAGAATCAAAGGTGTAGATGTCCACTGGAGTTGATTTGATGGGGCAATGGGTACTGTTACTGGGTGAGACCCACATGTGAGAAACAAAATGGTTTGTGTTGATGGTTGCTTCGTGGGTGTGATGGAGGGTTGTCTTCATGGTTTGTTTTTGTTTCTGCAGTGTGTTGGCGACGGAAACTTTGGCATTCTGAAACAGTTTGGGAGTAGGTGGAGGCAGCGGCTGCTCATGTGATGGCGGCGGCGGAACCCAGGTGGTGGTTGTTGTCCTGTGGGGGTTGCTGCAGTTCTTGCTCGTACGCTCGGTATCGCGCAGCTGATTTCCGTACCTAAGCCACTAATTCTGCACATTCGTCGTTAACAGGGTTGTTGAGGAGGGTATATCTGTGATGAATTTCGAGAAACGAAAGCACCAATTGTTCTTGAGTTCGACTATCAATGAAATCTCCAATTGTTATCCTCTGGTAACGATCGGGCACACACACGAGGGTTTTTAACCTTACAAACGAGAAAAAAAAACACTAAACACTTTTTAATATTCTTCTTGATTGATTAACTGGGAGAGATTACAATGCTTAAATAGATAAACGGGTAAACCTAACCCTAACCCAAGGGGGCTACCCTACGAGCTAACAATATAAATACTAAATAACAATAATAATTAAACAACTAATAAACCAATAACCAAATAAATAAGTAGATATTTTCATACGTGACCCGTATCTGTATTTCATCTACACACACGATCTTACATTGTAATATATCCATCTAGTTAAGCATAAGAATTTATCATTTGTATCTCATGGACATATGTCTACAAAAGCCTTTGAATTTTAGTTCATAGTGACACATGGGGTCCATATAAAGTACCTACTTGCTTTGGTCATAGGTATAACTTAACTCTAGTAGATGATGCTACTAGAATGACATGGATTTATTTTATAAATTTTTAAGACAGAAGTGGATGGCATTATCCATGGTTTCTATAATATGGTGGAGACACAGTTTCATACCAAGATAAAGAAGTTTAGAACATATAATGCACCTGAGCTCCATTTACCAAGGTTTTCAAACCCGCGGATTGACCCGCGGGTTTAACGAGTTTACGAGTCTACATGGGCAATCAGGTTGACCCGCTCGAAAACCCGGTGGCTGACAAACCGCAGCAAACCCCTCAAACCTGTAGACCTGCGAGTTGACCCGCGGGTTTACCGAGTCAACTTATTGTGAAAATTGTGTAGCTTTATTAGTTTTTTTATTTTTTAGTGCACGAAAAAAGGGGGTATATAATCACCCAACTTCAAACACTGGTGAACCATTGAAATTATCACAATATTAAGATATGAACTATAACGGCAAATATTTCGTTAACCACATCGATGACTGTGTAAATATCAATAGAACCACATTTATTAAGATTATATGCAAGTTTATTTTCTATTTTTTGAGGGACTAGTTTAATAAATTGTATACGGAATTTAGCTTAGTAAATTTTAGTTACTCCTTTACTTCAAATAAGTGGCGCGATGCTAGGAATAAATATAAATGAATCAATAAGTAAGCAAATGAATAGGGCTTAATTCTAAATTTAAATTTAAAGCTTGCTAAACTCAAATAATTTTATATACATAAATACAAATGTAGCAGTTAATCATCAACGATTCAAAAAATTCTATTTTTCATAAGTGAAAAGTCATGTGCACGTAAAAAAATGAAGATTTGAAGTAAAATGTGACCCGGGCGAGTCTCGAGTCACGGGTCACGAGTCGAGTCTACCCACCCTCTATGGGTTTAGGCTGACCCACGGGTTTGAAAACCTTGCCAATTGCATGAATTCTATTTAAAGAATTGAATATTTCATGAACTTAGTTGTGGTGACACACCTAAACATAATTCTATTGTGAAAAGGAAGCATCAACATCATTTGAATGTTGCAAAGGCTCTCATATTTCGGTCAGGTGTGCTAGTTAGATTATGGGGGATTGTGTGTCAACTGGAGCTTATTTGATTAATAGGCTGCCTTCTCCAAAAACCAAAGGAAATCACCTTATGAATTGCTTTCAGGGACTTTGCCTAACTATTCTCAGTTAAATTTTTTTGGGTTTCTTATTTTTTTCCTCCGCACTCTCTTAATCCAGAACCAAGTTTGATCCTAAAGCTGTGAGGGGTGTATTTGTTGGCTATGTTTTTGTGTTAAATGATACAAGGTGTATGTTCTATCTACACACTCTTTCAACATCTCTAGGAATGTGGTTTTTCAAGAGGATGTTTTTCTATTTTCTAAAGATGGTGTTGACAACCACAACATTTTTTAGACTTGCAGTTTTCCTAGAAATGTCACAGATACTGGAGAGGTTCACTTCTCCTACAACTCCCGTAGCTGATCCAGTCTCAGTTGCCCCTTCTAATGCCGGGCCACCTAGAAACTATAGAGAAGTTTGGGTTCATCCAGTTTTAGTGAGACAAAGTAGTAGAGTGAGTAGACCACCAGTACACTTGTAGGATTATGTTCTTGGTCCTGCAAGGTACAAAGCTCTCTCAGCTTGTGGCTCAGTCACCCTTAATGTTGTTTGTGCTCTCACAGAACCCACAAGTTACAAGCAAGCTTCACATGACCTAGAATGGGTTAAAGTTGTGCATATAGAGATCAAAGCACTTGAGGAAAATCATACTTGGACTCTTACACATCTACCATCAGCTCATTATCCAGTTGGGTGTAAATGGGTATACAATATCACTTTAAGGCAGATGGAACGATTGAGATGTACAAAGCAGGGTTAGTAGAAAAGGGTTTCCACGTACTGAGGGCTTGAACTACTTTGAAACCTTTTATCTAGTGACTATATTGGTGACATTTACAGTTCTTTTTAGCTCTTTTCATTCACAGGAGTTGAACAATTCTTCATCTGTATGTTAATAATGCTTTTCTGCATGGAGATCTCAATGAACAAGTGTACATGAAGTTTCCAGAAGGTTATAAAGTGCAGTATACTGCAACTCTCTCTACCTGGTCAGGGTCCATTGGTGTGCAGACTGTAAAAATCTCTGTGTGGATTAAAACATGCCTCAAGACAGTGGTTTGTCGAACTTTCCACACTGTTTTAAAGTTTGGTTTTGTGCAGTGAAAGCTAGACTATACTTTGTTTGTGAAGAGTCTGGCTCATTGCTCATGATCTTGTTAGTATATGTGGATGATATTTTTCTAGCAGGAAATGATATTGCAACATTGAACATGTTCATGCAAGCTTTGGATGCTGAGTTCAAGCTTAAGGATCCGGGAGATGTTGCCTATTTTATTGGCTTTGAAGTTCACATGATGGATCAAGGGTATTTCTTGAGTCAACACAACTTTCTTTTGAAAATTCTTTCACATAATGGGTTTATGTTCAGTGTAAAGTGGCACACAACCCTATGGTACCTGCTTGTAAGCTTAGTCAATCTATGTGCGATTATTTGAATGAAGAGTCAGCTAGTGTACATAGAAGGTTGATTGGTAAGCTATTGTATTTATGAAATACAAGACATGTCATCAACTTTTCACTTCACAAGCTCTCTCATTGGAGACTGCGGTAGTTGCTTGGACACCAGGAGATCTACATGGTTATTTGGTGTTTTTGGGATCTGCTTTGTTGTCATGGAGGTCTGAAAACCAGAAAGTTGTGGTAAGAAGTTCACCTGAAGCTGAATACAGGAGTTTAGCTCATTTAATTTGTGAAGTAAAAGGGATTCTATCTCTTTTTCAGGTTCTTCATGCCCCCATCACTAGCATTCCTCACATGTTCTCTGACGGCATCTCTGCCATTTAGATTGTCAATAACCCTATTTTTCGTGGTTGGACCAAGCATATTGAGTTGGACTGTCATACAATTAGGGATATGGTTCAACAAGGTGAAGTTTTGCGACAAGTACCAAGTGAAGAGAAATTAACTGATATTCTTACCAAGTTAAAGGTGTTGTGGTAAGAAACTTGGTTCCGCTTAAGCATGTCTCGGATTCGAGTTTTTGTGTATGCAGAAAATTCTCATTGGGAGACTCACCGGCCATACCAGGGCAGACGACCGGGTCGGGCCGGATTACGGGGCGAAGCCGGTTGGGAAACAAAAAAAAAAGTTTTGTGGAGCCACCGCCTTCAACTTGAGGGGGTGTTTTGAACGGGATATACTAAATTATAAATTAGTTCAACTAATTTATTTTCTGGTTGGTCTAAATTACAATTGCAGCTAAAGTAATGACATGAACTGAAGTAAAAAGACAATCTTTCGGTTGGATGATTCAATCTAATCATGTCCGTTGCTGATTATTTATATTTTCTCATCGGTCCATTACAGGATGACGTCGTTTTACTCAATAAACTCATTAGCTACTGATCTTGCTTGCTATTGGCCCAGCTGGCTGATGAGTTGGATTAGCCATGTCTAAAATGCTCATTTTCTCTCTTTTCCGTTGTAACAAAGTCGCGAGGCATATTTTCACTTTTCCCTCTTCTTCCGTACACTTTCTCTTTCTCTCTCTCTTCTTCCATGGCGTTGCATCTAAGCTAGGTTTTGACTCTAATCGGTTCATTCAAGTTAATAATAAGGATTATGGCAGTTAATTTTCTTTTCTGACACTAATGAACTATGATTGAAATGCTGTCAAATTTCTTCGGAATGAATAAATTAATTGATGATATTGATTTTAAATAACAAGGAATTAGTTGTCCACATTGTGATACGGGATAGCATATTAATATTATTTAGTTATTTAGTTAATAGTCAGTTTGTTAGTTTATTTATTTAATTAGTTTAATTTAATATTTATTTATTTCACATTCTCCTAATTTCTTCAATTCTCGTCTTCTCTTCCTTATCAATCTCTCTCAATTTCTTCAACGATCTATCAATTCTTATTATTTTAATACTTTTCTGTATCAACTAAATAACTCATTAACTAATAACAAAAAACTAAATAATATTGATAAGATATCCCGTATCACTTTGTTTGTTATTACTATTAGATCCGAAGTCAGTACCCCGAAACATGGAGACCGGTTCATTTCTTCTACTGAAAATATCAACAAAAAGAGGTTGACTTCACGTCTTGCAATCACACCCTGTACTATGATAATAGGTTCGTTGATCAATCTATGTTCTCCGCTTTTTGTTACTCACTAGTTGTAGTGCACGTGCGTTGCACGTGAATCATTTTTTACTTATTGTTCAAATCTACAGTTTGTTTACCAATATGTGCGGAAATATGTTATGTTTGTAGGATACCTTATGTTTCTTTCATCGAACTTTAAATGTTGCGAATATTTGAGGATTTAATCTTGGTTTTAGAAGTTTATGTACTAAAACTATGTTACCTCAAGCGAAAATGACGACTTGTTAAGCTTTTTTTTCGTGATTGACAGTGCTATACAGATGCCTAAATGTATGGCCGAGCTGCAATTACCTTTTCCGAACGTAACATTATAGCTATAAGAAGAAAAGATGGAAAATCCTACCATATGAGGCAAATTAGTGTATATGTATGGAATTGAAAGTCTCTTTTACTTGGTAGAGTTTTTATGATGGCTAGTTCAATAAAATCCCACAACATAAGGTTAAGTGATACTGTAAATTTTGATATCACAATGTTCCATAATGTCATCTTCACAATAGTAGAATCTTCACAAAATTAAAATTCCATAATGTCGTCTTCTCAAAATCCCAGGTTCAATTATATATTTTATTATTTTTCCTTGTATGGTAGAATTTTCTCTCATTTTCTAGTAGTGTTCCCTCCCTTTTAATTGTTTCCGGCCTTTTTGTGTGTAAATAAGTCAACGGTCATTAAGAAATGAACAACTATTACAAAGATCGAGGGAGGAGGTATACATGTCATTTTCCTTTTTGTTGGAAGATTTATTTTGAATTGAATTTATAGTATATTAATATAATTAGTACTCGAAAGGAACAAACTGTAGTTTAAAAACTCTTGCCTAAAATTTACTGCCTCATTCGATTTTATGAGTAAATTATGGAACGTGTGGCGCATTGTGAGGGAGAGTGTCTAAAAGAGTGCAAATAGAGTGTCGCTAGCATTCCTCATTAGTGTATGGTGATAAAGAGTACACAAAATACTCTTCGTATTTGCCTAAACATTTCTATACAAACAGTATTGGGATGCTAATCGCATGACCTATGAAGTAGAAAGTAGCCTAGGCAGCATGCCATTTTCACTTCTAAAGGAAACCAACACTACAAATATTAAGAAGGGAAGTGGCCTTCTGTTTCTGAAGCCACTCAGTGTAGAACAAACTATAACAAGTCTGCAATGACAAGATTTTATGCATATTGAGAAGTTGAACGTGTGATTCAGTGCCAACAACTTGAAGCACTCTGATTTGATCAATAAACTCTAAGGTTTAATCAAACTGGATGTCCCTATTGGGACGCCAGAGGAAAGCAATTGCACCTTTGGCAACTGGGACTAATATCAAAGGTAGAAAAGAATGTCAATTGAGAAGGATTTGAGCATTGATAGCAATATTTAGCTACAACATAATTTGAATCTCCTTGTTGAAGAGAACCGATATAGTAACAATCCAAAGAAAAACAATGAGTAACAGAAATATAAGAATTTCTTTCTACCAGAATGCAATAGCAGTTCTGCAGAGCAACCCGGATGAAAACTGTAAAACATGTGACTTTAAGGAAGGGAAGGCATAACTCACAAAGTGCTGGTGATGCTGTCAGTTACTCTATTAAGTTGGACCAAGTTTTAACGTTTAGATTATTGAGTACTACAGTGTGTTTTTTGCTATATTACTTTATTACCACAAGAGGGGTGTTCCTCTTATTCTAAAAAAAAGGTGTTCCTCTTAACTTTATGGATTTACCCATCGAAATAATGTCAAATAGAGTTTACCCTTTGGTGGAATCCCTGATTTGATTGTGAGTTGCTTATCCTCTGTTTTATAAGTTAGTGTTGCCGTTAATCAAATCTTTTTAAAATGAAGCAGCATGTAACATTGAAGTTCGAACATAACCGAATTGACCAACAGTTCGCAGTCCAAAACATAATGAGAAACTTTTGAGAAAAAGTTGTTAGTAATGCTCACTTAATTAGGATCAATAGTTCTAGTCAAGTCTCTAAATAATTAAATGAAATACAAGAATAAAGACAATAAGTATTAACTAAAAAGAAAATGGCTAAATTCATTAGGAAAACTTCAAATGACATTTGAGCATCGAAAGCTTTAAAGTTAACCTCGAAATACATAAACCACCGAGATCTATTGAAAAAAAGTGAAAAAATCTTAAGAAATAGCACTCTATCACACCCTTAATCTATCGCAATGTAAATAAACCCCTAATTTCCTGACATTTGAGCATCCTTGATCCGCATCTAGAATAAGAAGAAGGTGAAATGGGTGCAACTTCGTAGGAGAATTGTTATTTTTTATTTTTTATTTTTTGAGAATGAGGAGAACTGTTATTGTCTTGTGAGTAAAGTGGCAGTGATTATAAATTTAACACCATGACAATAGTACCAGGCCAACATCCTCACTGTTATGTGAGTATTATGGGATTCGAGATCAATTCAAAAACAGGGTAACATATGAGTGAATTAATTTATTTGTGAGGGGTTTTCTCTGTATATAAAGTTTACGAAACACTAAGAATTGAGAATCAAAAGTCGGACAGAATTATGTACTTACACGACCATGAGTCCATGCGGTAGATTGGTTTCGGCACAATGAGGTCTCAGGGCCCAACAATCTGCCTCAACGAGCTTTGATTCATAATTAGTTATAATGATTGACCAACACAGATCAATTGATCGAACTGAAGAAACATACATTAATCCATGGTATGACCAGCGGTTTCATTTGTTTTTCAACGATCCGTCTTTGCTGGTGCGCAAAAAAATGAGAAGGTGAAAACGTGAGTTGGAAGGTCGAGCATTAAGAGTGGAGGAATTCAAAATTTTGACCAAAGAGATGCAGCAAGTGAGTAAAACAAAAGTAAACAAAAATTAATAGTCTCATACAAGAGATGTATTTACCATCTGAAGTGAAAAATAGTGTGGCTTGTTGATTCTGGCTTCCATATATCGAAAGCAACAATATGTGCCAACCTAAACGAAAAAGTTTAGAAGAGAGGGAAAATAAACAGAGAAGAAAATCAATGACCAAAATCACAAAGAAAGCAAAGAGGTATTGAACAGTGGATTTCACAGACAATTTCAATTCATCAAGGACCTTCCTAAAGATCAACAGTGTAAACAAAAAAGTCTTTAAAATGCCTGAAAAGAGATATGAACGCAATTTTGATTAAAGCCCAAATTGAAGATAAAGCGGATGATAAATGGACGATGAAGATAAAGAATCGTTGAGGATTATGAACACACAGTTGATGAATAGGGGATGTGAAGCTTACATGTGCTCTACAAATCGAGGGTGCATTGATCGCTTGTAGTGGCAGACGAATAGGACGAGAGTTCATTGCATTAATAAAGATATTAAATAGATCAAAATAGTTCCACATAATTAAGAGATCATGACGCAGGGTTACAAATGTTGCCTGGAAAATATTTCCTTTAGTTAAGGTATTTCGGGTAAAACAAAAAGTGTAGAAAACGGAACAACACCAAAGGTGTTAAACACATTGATACTCTTCATCTTTTTATAGTAGTAGAGATAATATTAACATTACTATTAATTTCTTCAATGCATATGTTAGCTTAGAACCAGTGACTCCACTGACACCACAAACAATCGCTTTGTTTGGTAAGATAAGATATACACATATAGACATCATATCTGATTTGAGGTATTGTGGCTGACATTTTCACTCTTTACTTTCAAAATTGTGAGTACGCTAGACCTAAGTAAGCATCCAAATTAAGATGTGTATTGCAAACTTGTTGAGGCTTTATCAGTTTATGCCTTTGAGCGTGTCATCCCATCATTGCAATTTCCAGTACCATAACACAATTAAATAAGTGTGCTACTAAACATCTAAACAAAACACATGAATTAAAGGAGCACCATCCGTAATTACTTGACCAAAACACATATTACTACTACAGATGAATAAATGAATCCTACCATCACTCCTTTAGTTGAATATCCATTATGTTGGGCATAGTCAGATTTCGAACTGTTGCGTCAGGAAAACAAGTATTAATAACAAATGCACCAAATAAGATCAAAGCAAAATAGCATCATGTTGCATTTCGCGAAACATCAAATTTTCAGGAGGTACACAACCAACTCATGCTGATGTAATTAATCGGTAGTTGATATGTACTTTAGTATGTCTACAATGCAATAGGCAACGTCAATGATAAAGTACATAAGCAATAAACAAAGGAAAATCAAATTAGGTTATTTTCATGAATTACATAAGCCGCATAAAATGATTTTTTTTTCTAATTCTAAACACGATTCATAAAAGTAATCCAGAATAATCAAGTACTCTAGAAGTAGGTTAACTCAGTAAAAGAAACATAATCAAATTATTGTACTTCCAATCATTTTCTACAGCAAAAGTGGAGGAGGAGAGTTGTGTCTACAATCTGCGTAAGGCAGATAATTTGAAACAAAAGAACACACCAAAATTGTAGCAGAATTAATTGTTTATCCACATAGACACTGAATGAGTCCAAAAGTAATTACATAGGATGACTTACAGTAAGCCTTTTAAAACCTTGGTCCTGTTTCCAATATCAGATGGAACCAAGTACTACTCATCTACGTACCTGCAAGGAGGTCAAAAGGTATCAGTGTTTTACAATAAAACAATATAATCAGACTTTCAGGAAACAATAGTAGAAAGCTGCATAGACATGGACCGAAATCATCATAAAAAATACGAAAATTTTATTCTCCAGACTACTACTCTACGTGAAACCTAAAATCTCAAAGAAGATTCGAAAACTCTATGACCCAGAATCAGATAACGTCATAAACAACGGAGCATGTATAATAAATCATAGAGAACCGATAAAGTATAATCAAACTCAAGTGAGCTTGGAACTACATGAAGAGAGTGACGACAGAAGAAAAACATGTCGAAAAGAGGAGAGATGGAGCGAGATACAGAGAGAGAAAGAGTTTAGGGTTACCTGGAGGGACAATTGATTAGAAGAAAGAGACGCGTCTATTAGAAGGAAGAGTCGTGGAGGATTTCATGAAGCAACAAACTTATCTTCCAGGGATTAGGGACTTGAGTTGATAGTCTAAATCAACAATCACTTTTGTAATAAACTATTTCAATGAGGCATTTTTGTAACAAGCAATCTTAGGAATCAATTTAAATTATTCACTCTTTTAAGATAGTAAAGATTAATTTAATAGAGGTTTATTTGTCTCTTCGATATTTAATAATACGGGGTAATACCCCTACCTGGCTACCACTCGGCCAGTTTTCTTTTAAATATAAACAAAGATTTTGAAAATTTAAATGAGTAAGTACCCATGAATGTGATTGGTGTACTATGATAATAGGTTCGTTGATCAATCTATGTTCTCCGCTTTATGTTACTCATTAATTTGATAGAGGTTTATTTGTCTCTTCGATATTTAATATTAAGGGGTAATACCCCTACCTCGCTACCACTCGGTCAGTTTTCTTTTAAATATAAACAAAGATTTTGAAAATTTAAATGAGTAAGTACCCATAAATGTGATTGGAATAGAAGTTCTTCGTTGCACGTATGAGCCGAAATATGTACAAATTTCTTTGAAGCACCTAAAGTCAGCTCATCAGAGTGCTCAAAAATGAAAAACATCTATACATGTTCAGATGCACCTAACTCATTCTTTAGATTTCATTCATTCTTAAAGCCTTTTGAAAGAAAAGACATTACATGTTCGTCCCACTAATCTCTTTCAATACGATACAATTACTTTATCATTATCTTCCAAAAGTCTTCCCTTGGATCTCTAATTTCCCTTACAAATTAAATTGAGCAGTACTAGAGCAAGGCAAAAGCACAACTAATTTAAGCAGAGAGAGAAGTTTCTCAAAAAAAAAAAAAAAAAAAAGAGAGAAGAAAAGAGAGAGAGAGAGAAGAAAAGGAAAGAAATCATAAAGCTGGGGAGAGATGGAGAATTTGCCAAGGTGTTTTACGCTCGAATTGCTCTCCACCAACAAATACTTGTGCTACATACACGAAGAAGATGTGCCGTACTGCAGGGACATGTGGAGTTCAGCGGTGAGGAAGCTATAAGTATTGGAAAACATAATTGAAATTGAAACATAATAATTTGATCAATTGAAACCAATACAGGACACAAAAGATACTTATCGAGTCGAAATGTCGAGGCACGAAACCAAATTCAAAAAGGATGATTAGGTACGTGTGAATAGGAACAGAAGTTTTCATACGGGAGAGGCACTTTCATGCCTTCAAGTTTGGAAGATGCCACTTCCTGGAAAAAAGAAAAGAAATGACACTTTCGCACCTTTAGGCATACTTCAGGATAATTACACTTCCTGATTGCAGCATCCCATACACTAAGAGGGAAAAACTGTCTCAAAAATTACTACCAGTGAAAGATTTCCGCTCCCGGACTAGTAGGTTAACGAGTGTAAGAGTCCTGAAATTTATCACACTAAAAGAGTGAAAGTGTCATTTCCCAAACTAGAAGGTGTGAAAGTGTCTTTGTATCAAACTTGAAGGGGTAAAAGTGTCTTTTACACATTCATACGCACCTAACTATTCTTTGGATTTCATGCATATTTTATTCTCAATAATCAGCTGAAAATAAGTTGAGAAGAAAACTCAACTTAACTGAAAATCACATTATGTTTGGTATGAGAAGAAATTATAGATTACTAACTTGATTCATTCAACCAGAATTTAAAGAGCTCTAAATTCAAGTAATTGAATACACTTATTTACAAATGAACTGTGATCATGTTAAATATGTATCAAAATTATTTTTTTTATAGAATTTCAGCTGCATTAATCTTAATTTTTGGAGATTCTACAATTACACGCAGATTATTTTAATCTGCAGATTATCAGATTAAAATTTACAGGCATAACAAACGGAATTGTTGAAAAAATGTCAAACATGTACTCCGAAGAAAGTCAAATAATTATTGAAGCAACTCCCCAATAATTAAAAGAAAAACATTACATGTTCTTCCATCATCTCCTTCAATAAACTACAATACGACTATCTCGTTATCATCCTCTCAAGTCTTCTCTTGAATCTCCAGTTTCCATTACAAATAGAGCAGCACTGGAGCAAGGTAAAAAGCACAACAAAGCAAAGCAAAACAGAGAAGAAAAAAAGAAAGAGCTCACTTAGCAAAGAGAGGGAGAGAGAGAGAGAGAGAGAAATGGAGAATTTGCCAAGGTACTTTACCCTCGAGTCGTTCTCCAACAAAAGTTACTTGCGCTGTGTACACGAAGATGTTGTACTGAAGGGCCATGTGGAGTTCAGCGGGAACAAAGTTATAAGCATCTACACCAAGTTTGAAGCGGAGCCGGTGAGGAACGGAGCCTATAGGGGTCTGTTCAACATCCGTTGTTGCTACAATAATAAATATTGGAGGAGGAAAGATGAAAACACCGCGTGGATCACTGCCACAGCCGCCGAGCCAGTGGAGGACCGATTCAGCTGGTCGTGCACCCTGTTTGAGCTATCGGTCACGAGCTTGACCGGTAGATCACAGTTAATACTGCGCCATGTCCAAGACAGCCAAAATGTTCCTGTTTCTATTGGGAGTGACGATCCCACGTACCAGTTGTGTCTAAAGGCAGACGCAAATCAACCCGTCGCACCAAGTGGTGAAGATCCCAACATCGTGGCCCCCTTTTATATCATCGATTGGGAGTCCTTTGTGATATTGCCCAGGGCAGTCCAGTTCAAGGGCGATGATGGTCTCTACCTTCGCGTGAGCGACGGGTTTTTATCATTCATTTTCAGTGATAAAACATTTCCCATCGCTTCACATGTAGTCCTCTACGAACCTGATGGGTATGTCCGTATCGCAGCACGGTTTTTGGGCACAGAATTACTTTACTGGAACAATTCTGCTTCGTATGTTGCTGCCTCACCTCCCAACTCTGGCTACAACTTAGACTACGCTTTGTTTTCGCTAGTCAAAGGCCATGGGGACAACGAGGTGGCGATACGGAGCAAATCACATGGATATTTTTGCCAGAGGCCGACACAGCCAGATGCGAAAATGAATTACAGTCTCAGGGCTGCTGGCATCACCGTGGTAAAAGAGACAATCATGAGGGTTGAAGAGCCGGTAATTTCCAGGAGCGTCTACGATGTCAATTACCGCCTCGAGGACGCAAGAATCTATAACCAATCGGATGTCATAATGGTCAGGAAACACTTCAGTAACCCCCTCGGCGTCGATAAAGCCGTTGATCTGATACAAACTTTCACAAAGGAAACCACTAGAACGTGGAATTCCATTGTTACACTCAAGTTGGCCACTCCGACCACGATCGAGACGAGCATTCCGTCGATTGTGGATGGAAAGGTCGAGTTTACTGAAGAGTTTGTGGGACGTTACGAGTGGGGAACTGACATGAAAGGATACGAGACCACAGAGTTGTCCGACCACATCAATATCCCCCCTCGTTCCACTGTAACGGTTCATGTCATTGCAACAAGAGGTACGTGCGACGTTCCTTTCTATTATATGCAGCGGGACACATTCACAAATGGAAATGTTTACATCAACAAGATGGACGACGGAGTTTACACAGGCATCAACTACTACAACTTCAAGGCCCAAGTCGTTAAAACTGCCCTAATGGCGGGAAAAAATTAACGTATGTGAGTAACATTACTACAAACGCTGAAGAGACTTCCCGCGGTCCGTTGAGAATGTGAAATGCCTGCCTGCCTGCTCGCGTGTGCATGTTTTTGTTTTTTCCCGTCATTTCTCTGTGATTACCAAATCTTGTGTACCCTTGTGACGTGTTGCTTTAGTAGTGACATAACTACATGATAACCCTCTGTTGCGTTTATTTTTTTTCTTCTATATCTATGTTTCTATTTATCAGTGGCGGAGCTAGGATTTGGGGGGGGGGGGGGGGGGGGGGGGGGCGGCGTTACAATTCCTGTATTAGACTATCTCCAATCGTTCCTGAATCACGATTAACCACTGCAACAAGGCGGGGGAGGGGGAGGGGAATACGTTAATCGGCAGGTGGAGGGGGCGCTTGAGGGGGAGGTGAAGCACCCGGGCTTGCCCGCCTGGCCCACATGGTGCAGAGTGTTTCTTCTTCATTTGTTCGGGCAAAAACTTCAGTGCGTCCGGAAGTAACCGGCTCAGCCGGTACTTCCCGGTTATTACGAAAATACCCGCTAGCGGACAAAAAATGTGGTCCCAGGAGGGAATCTTTTTTGACCTAGATAACATTTATAAGGCATAAGAAAACAATTTTTCCAGAAAGATAACAATAAGATAATATTAATACAAGAGCAGAAAACAAATGACAAAAACCAGATAACCAGTAGACAAAAGAAGATAACAATCATTGATAAAAGATCAGTGAAACCAAAAAATCTAAGTTAAACGATCAACGATCAGCAAAAGTTAGCTTAATTTGAAAGTAATACGATACAAATGACTAAATGGCCTAAATAGAATAATTTCACATAGGTATAGTTAAGTTTTCGAAACCTTCTCGGCTTTCTCGAGTCTCTTACGGATTGTAGTTACTATCTCCTGCCGTTTTGGGAGTTCTTGAGCAAAACACGTGTTGAGAAACTCGTCTTCCCAGCAGATATACTTGCATTGACGACCTATACCTTTGGTTCAAGTTGCGTCCATCGTTTTTTGGCGTATGTGCGGTTTGAATAAGCGGGTTACGGCTACAATAACAAAGCTCAAGCCTACACCATAACTTGCGTGTTATGGTGTAGGCTTGAGCTTTAGTGGGAGTGTTGTGTTGTGTGGTTGTAGAGTTGAAACTATGTTGAGACATTGTTGAGGGAAGGAAGAATAGAAGAGGTAAGGGTGAGAGAAGAAAATAATCTCTGAATGGGAGTGAATGGGTAGGTGTATGTATTTGAAGTGGTTGGTGAGCTAGAAATAAAAGAAGAAACTTGGTGGTTGGGAGTTAGTTGGCAATAAATGCCCAGATAACATTATTAACGGCAGAGGATAACAATTATATAAGTAAGGAAAACATTTGTAAGGTACACAATGTGCATTTATGAATTTAATGTGGGTAGATGGGTTCCTTGGTCTTTCACTAAATGAGAACTGGTAGTTGAGAGTTAGTAGGCTATAAATGCCCAGATAAAACTTGTTACATAACCAGAAGTTCTACAAGATAAAAATCTCTGATAAAAAGATCAACAAAACACAATCCAAATGACATTCAAACCAAACACAACAATCAAAATGATCATAACCTCCCCACCAAACCAGAAAAATACAAATGTTCAAACAAACATAACAAATCAAACATTGTTTCAGACATGACAACAAATAATTAATTAGATTCATACTTTTGCCGTTTTCTTCTTCGCCTTTGCCGCCTTCCTCTTCAGGGCATTGGGTGATGACCAGGTCACTGAAGGAATTTTCCTATACAAGAATGCCCATTCCCGGAGGTGTTCCTCCTTCTTCTTCAACTCCTTCACCCCGTCAAGGACCTCTTCATTAAGGACGTTGTATATTGAATCCGCCATCTCATTTGCAATCCAGATTCTCACATAGTCCATGTTGACTCTGAGATCTTTGCGAGGATTCGGAACCAACTCCTTGAGGTGCGTCATGAAGAAGCACATGAAGGGACCACAATCACACCTGTGAAGTTTAGTCTGGAAAACATGAGTAAACAGAGAAATAAAAACGTCAAACTATGGGAAAACAATTGTAAGGCCTAAGAAACTTTACCCATTTGGCTGTTGATGCACATCATCATTCATATACCAAATTAACCATTTGGTAATGTCTTCTGTGTACTCAGCGTGACGAGAGAGGACGGTGTGCATGCTTCTGACCTTGGCCTTAATGTGTTCCTCTCTGTAGCCATGCCCGGACAGAGAGTCTAGAATGTAAATCTCCGAATCCACAAAACTGATGACCATCATCAGCCAGTGGGAGTTCTTTACATTCAAAGGCACAGCAATCTAATTTTATGATAAAACAAATTAGAGTGAAAAAAATCAGTGACCTCCTAGATAACAATGTTATAACTCCTAGATAACAATGTTATATTTCTGGAAAGAAATTGTAAAGACAGAGAACACCACTGTAATGAAATCACTTACATAGCCCATTTCCCTCCAGTCGCCAGAAAATGCATCGTGCAACTTCAGCCCAGGTCTTTCTGTATCCATCAACTGAAAGAGAATAACAACTCATTATACCATATGGAAAAAAAAGTTTAAATAAAAATCAAAATGAAGAGGGGGGAAACTTACGGAATACTCGCAGCTCAGGTACCAGATCCTCTTTTTATCTTCGTATGGCCGGTTCTTCTCTTTTTCATGAAGATACATGAGGTATCCATCAATGACCTGAGTGATCAAAAAGCCAATTTTATGACTTCACAGTCACAAGAAAACTTTTTCATGGATTTGATAACATTCTTCAATACCGAGAGCAAAATACTTACGTTGTTGTCGAACCATTCACCTTGGCGGAGTCGCCACGAGCTTCCCCTTGACAGAGTAGTCATCTTCCCTATTCTCAACACCTCCTCACTGCATGAAATGTAAATAAGTATCACTAATGTTTTAAAACATTTAAGTTTTACTTGAACGGTAATGTGTCTTAAATAAAACTTACGTAAATAGTTCGCTAGGAATTTCAGATTCCTGCAAGCTGTATTCTTTCTCGTACTTGTACGTGAGGTAGTAGTGAAGAAAACACTCGTCACCGGTGGGCATTTGGGGAAGGTAGGTAAATCCAGCTGACGGCCTCTTCTTCAAGGCCCCACCATGACCCCGAGGAGACCGTCTGATTATGTGAAGAGCCTTTCCCCATTCATTTCCCACTAGATTCCCTCGTAGCTTCGGAGAACCAGACACGAGAAAGGGCTTTGGTGGTAAATTTGAAGCCACCTAAAATGATAACAGCAGAGAAAACATTTGTAAGTGTTTACAGAACACCTTTAATGAAATAGTAAACAAATGTTTGTTTGCGTACCTGTGTGTCTTGGTTTGTTCTCCCACTGGGACTGTTGACCTCCTCTTCCTCCAGTTTTCTCCTCTTTTGAATGGGAGTTTTAAACTTTTCTTCTTTCTCTTCCTCCTCGCTCTCTCCCTCCTCATCCTTACCCATCTCCTTCTCCTTCTCCTTCTCCTTCCCCTTCTCCTTCTCCTTCTCAACATTTCTTTTTTCCTCACCTTCCTTTTCTCCTTCAGACTTGATCAACTTGTGCAACTCCGCCGCCAGCTGCTTCATGGAAATTTTCTCGAAAAGTTTCTCAAAGATTTTTTCAACATCTTTGGTTTGAAGTTCTGGGTTTTGTTGCACAAACTTCTCGTAGATTTTTTCCTCCTTGACAGGCTCCTCGAGTCTCCTCAGCTTCAACTATATAACCAACAAAAGCAGAAACATTCAATTACTTCAAAGTTAACTATTTCAACAGATTGATAACAATTGTAAACTTTCAGTAGATATCTACTTACATCTTGGTTTTGTTGCACAAACTTCCATCTCTCTGCAACAAGTTCAGTGGTCCAAAACTGAAGCCTCGGAATAGCATCCTGGTTTTCACACCCATCAGGATTTTTCAGCAGCTTGGGGCAGAATTTCTCTAAATACAGAAGCTACATAAACATCGAAAACAATTGTAAGGTGAAGGAAGGAAACAGTAAGCTTGTAACCAACATTAATAAGTATCTGAAAACATTTTTAGTAATCTTTACCATTGGGATCAAAATACATCCCCCGCCGCGGATGCTTTTCCCTTTCTGCACCTTGATTTGCTGTTCTTGGAAGTGATGGAGCCATGTTGCAGCCCAGTTCACCTTTTTGAGGTGCTCAAGATCCACCACATAGCGAGCTAGTGTGGACCTAACACCTTGCCGAGTTTGCGGCATTCCAAAACATCCAAGAACAAATGCAACCGCCCGGCGCTTCCACTCATCCGTCAGAATCTCCCTATTCTCATCAGCAGCAAACCACCTCATGTATGATTCAACCGACGTAACTGGTTGCACAAGTCCGATACTTTGGCCGATTAGCTGAGCCTCTTTGTCAGTTGGCTCAGGTTTGAAAATCTCACCTTCCCAACTTATACCTAGCAGCCAACCGACAATCTCATCGGTGATCTTGAGCGACCGGCCATGCGCCGTCAAGTATCCATCTACTTCAAAAGCATTGTAGATGAATTTGTTGAATTCCTCGGGGGTCCCTGTGATTTGCAGATGCTCCAAACCACCAAGACCCACCTCATACATCCAGGCTCGCTGCTCTTTGGTCATTTTTTGATAAAAATCCTTGATTTTCGGAAGTGATAGGTAGCTCTGACACCGGCGGGGGTTTTTTAGTTTTTTCCTCTCATTCACCTTCTTTTTATCCTTAACTTGTTTCCTCTTCCTCTTCTTGTCCTTGACTTCCTCCATTTGTTCCATCAATTCCTTCTTCTTCTTTTCTACAGCAGCACCACGAAGAAAAGGCTGCTGTTGATCCAAGGTCATAGACTTCCACTCTCTCAAGATATCATCTTTGAAGTCCCTCGTCATCTTCAAATTAGGGTTCTGCTTCTTCAAACTATACATCCTCACATTTCTACAAAAACAAAAAGAAAACAGAGAAAAAAATTTTATCCTTTTAGTACAAAATAATAGAGACCTTGAAAACATTGTCAAACAAAATTCAAACTAAAAAAAAAAAAATCATTGAAACAAAAAAAAACAACTTACTGAAATCTGATAAAGGCACTTGTAGCATTTCCATGATGTGAAAGCTCATCATCTTCATCCTCTTCTTCCACCTCTTCATCCTCTTCCACCTTATCTTCATCCTCTTCCACCTCATCTTCATCTTTTTCTTCAACTTTGTTTTTTGATCTCGGTTCACAAACAAACTGCTGAACATCCACATCTTCTCCATCTGAATCTTCATCACTTGCCACCATTGCTCTGTTTTCATACCACTCTCTTGCTTGTCCGGTTAAGTTGACAAAGTTTCCATACAACAGCCTCTCTATTTTGTGTGGTACCTTCTCATTTTTCTTAATGTTGAAAAGGCTTTTGTTCTCTTTCCTGAAACAATTAATTAACATATATGAGGTCATTAACACGTGGTTTGGAAACCAATTTCAATATTCAAACCCAGGGGAAGAAAACAATCACAGCCTTGCAGTGAATTATTTTAATATTTGGATAACAATTTCAATATTCAAACTCAGGAGAAGAAAACAATAACAAACTTGCAGTTAATTGTTTAAATATTCGGATAACAATTTCAATATTCAAGCTCAGGGGAAGAAAACAATCACAACCTTGCAGTGCAATAATTTAAACATTTGGATAACAATTTCAATATTCAAACAGAGGGATAGACAACAATCACAACATTAAAGTAAATTTTTGTAAACTAAGCAAGCATTTGTTAACTTACTTGTACAGCGCAAATCCATCTGAATATACTATCTCTTTCTCAACATCCTTTGATGACTTCGCTTTAGAAGTATTCTTTTTCTTTCCCTTCTTGAGTGGTCTTGGTGGTGCTGGTTTGGTTCTTGGTGGTGCTGGTTTGGTTCTTGGTGAACGCCGTGTTTCTGACTCAGAAATCTTTTCCTTTGGAGAGAAAGAAAGCTTTTTCTTTGGTTTGGTCTTTTTGGCTTCCTTCACCTATTCGTGTTCAAAATAAATCTAAGCAGTTGTCTTTCAAAAATAAATCCATAAAGGTAAAATTGTTATCGAAGATACTGACCTTGTTTTCAACTTCGTGAGGATGTTCTACCTGTAAGGGAACCATGGATTGAACGACTTCTTGGATTTTGACAAGAGGAAGAATTTCTTCACGAATTTCTTCAGGAATTTCAGGAATTTCAGGAATTTCTTCGTGAGGATGTTCATCAATGTCTGCATGTTGGAAATCCAGAACTACCTCTAGGGTATTTTCCATCAGATTTGGAAAACCCTCTTCTTGGGTCTCTTCTACTGGGAAACCCTCTTCAAAAACAACTTCTTGTTCCTCTTGTTGGATTTCCTTTCCCCTTTCTTCTTTCTCTTCAGTCTCTTCTACTGCAATTTCGTCTCCCCTTTCTTCTTTCTCTTCAGTCTCTTCTACTGTAATTTCAGCCCCAATTTCTTCTTTCTCTTCAGTCTCTTCTACTGTAATTTCAGCCCCAATTTCTTCTTTCTCTTCAGAAATTTGTTCATCGGTGTCTGCATGTTCTTTCTCTTCCATCTCTTCTTGATTTTCTTGGGTAGAATTGAGATCTAATTCAGTATGGTTGAGAATAGAATCTAAGGACTTACGAATTTCTTCCGTGTCCTTACTGTTGCTTTCTCCGGCAGATTCGTGTTCTCCGGTCGGATTGGCTCCAATCAATGGCGGAAGAACACTCTGTGACTCAACCGTGGACTCCTCTGTAAGATCTGGAAGGCTATTTAAATCGGCGACCACTTGTTGGGTCATCTTTGTGGGTGAAATTGCTTCCGGATCCATGGAGAGAACAGAGAGAAAGGAGAAAACAGAGAGAGAAAGACCAAAACAGAGAGAAAACAGAGAGAAGGGGAGAAGACGGTAATGGCGAGAGAGAGAGAGAAGGGGAAGAGACGGGTGTATTGGAGAGAGAGAGAGAGTGAATGGAAGAGAGTTTGAAATTATTAAACTACCGTCGGTTTCTATCTTGGAAACCGTGGCAGTTATTTTTTTTTGAAAACTTTGTCACGTGATTTGATGGTACAAGAGGAACATTTTGAATTTCAAAATTTTTCAAACATAACCTACCCAAACTTTATAATTTTTATCAGTTATAAGGTACATTTATTTTTAAACCCTACAACAAATATTGTCTAGCATGTTTAAAAAGTTATCTGAAAAATGTTTTTATAATTTTTCTTCATTTCAATCATCGTGTGGGTCAAGGAGGGGACATTTTATTTTCATTCCCGCCTCGTGTGGGTTAATCCTGATTGACTTGAGTTTGGTCAACTCCCTCTTACTGACCCCGAAAACTCTGAAAATCGATTCTCCCCCACTAATTGCTCGAGATGTTTTGGTAAATGTGGCTCGTGCATGTTGAGTGACTTTATTTGTGATTACATTAAGCTCCCGAGTCACACACTTGAAGGATACACGAACAATGGCGCTGTCCCCATCACACACTGTTCCATGGCGGAAGGCCTTATGTTGTAGCACATCACGGTGTGCCTTGAGCTTTTTGGTGGTTGTGTTGAGGAGTCATATTGTGTAATTTTGCAATGAAGCGTAATGACGCGAGGGTTCTCCTTCCGTCCCGCCACGAGTGTTCAACAACACGATGGTATCGTGCCACGGGTGCGTTCATCATTTCATGTAACTGGGTTCTTCTTTACCCAAAAGATTATTGGGCCGTGAAGAAACATCATAACATCCTAACTCTACATTGTGTGAGTCAAATTACACCGAGTAAGGCAACATTCGTTGTGAACTTGCTCAATTCAAATGATAATATCTGGGAACGTGATATTGCTCTCTATATGTCTGAAAATGTTTTCTGCCACTCTGATACTGTTTACGCTCTCTGAGATTCAATATAGGGCACCTTTCATATTACTTGGCTGGAATTTCTTCTTCAGTGTTGAACATAAATCAACAAAGAACATATGGGGCTCGAATTAATCCATAAAAACTAAATTTTTGTAACGTGAATGTCTACGTGCTTTTAATTTTTACTCAACCTATTTGAGTCTTAATAATCAAGTCATATATTTGGTTTTCCAAGTCCATTATAGTTTCAAATTACGGCACTGTGATGTTTTCATTCTACAAAACAGGCTCTCTCCCATGCAAAATGCATGTGATCCAACCTTTCTTTGACATTGTTTTCTGACTTCTTGAAGATGTTTTCCAATTTTCTAAACCCTAGAACCATTGTTATCTTCATAGCTTAGAAATGTTGTCTGTGTTTGAGCCATGTTTTTATAATTTTTCTTCATTTCAATCATCGTGTGGGTCAAGGAGGGGACATTTTATTTTCATTCCCGCCTCGTGTGGGTTAATCCTGATTGACTTGAGTTTGGTCAACTCCCTCTTACTGACCCCGAAAACTCTGAAAATCGATTCTCCCCCACTAATTGCTCGAGATGTTTTGGTAAATGTGGCTCGTGCATGTTGAGTGACTTTATTTGTGATTACATTAAGCTCCCGAGTCACACACTTGAAGGATACACGAACAATGGCGCTGTCCCCATCACACACTGTTCCATGGCGGAAGGCCTTATGTTGTAGCACATCACGGTGTGCCTTGAGCTTTTTGGTGGTTGTGTTGAGGAGTCATATTGTGTAATTTTGCAATGAAGCGTAATGACGCGAGGGTTCTCCTTCCGTCCCGCCACGAGTGTTCAACAACACGATGGTATCGTGCCACGGGTGCGTTCATCATTTCATGTAACTGGGTTCTTCTTTACCCAAAAGATTATTGGGCCGTGAAGAAACATCATAACATCCTAACTCTACATTGTGTGAGTCAAATTACACCGAGTAAGGCAACATTCGTTGTGAACTTGCTCAATTCAAATGATAATATCTGTGAACGTGATATTGCTCTCTATATGTCTGAAAATGTTTTCTGCCACTCTGATACTGTTTACGCTCTCTGAGATTCAATATAGGGCACCTTTCATATTACTTGGCTGGAATTTCTTCTTCAGTGTTGAACATAAATCAACAAAGAACATATGGGGCTCGAATTAATCCATAAAAACTAAATTTTTGTAACGTGAATGTCTACGTGCTTTTAATTTTTACTCAACCTATTTGAGTCTTAATAATCAAGTCATATATTTGGTTTTCCAAGTCCATTATAGTTTCAAATTACGGCACTGTGATGTTTTCATTCTACAAAACAGGCTCTCTCCCATGCAAAATGCATGTGATCCAACCTTTCTTTGACATTGTTTTCTGACTTCTTGAAGATGTTTTCCAATTTTCTAAACCCTAGAACCATTGTTATCTTCATAGCTTAGAAATGTTGTCTGTGTTTGAGCCATGTTTTTATAATTTTTCTTCATTTCAATCATCGTGTGGGTCAAGGAGGGGACATTTTATTTTCATTCCCGCCTCGTGTGGGTTAATCCTGATTGACTTGAGTTTGGTCAACTCCCTCTTACTGACCCCGAAAACTCTGAAAATCGATTCTCCCCCACTAATTGCTCGAGATGTTTTGGTAAATGTGGCTCGTGCATGTTGAGTGACTTTATTTGTGATTACATTAAGCTCCCGAGTCACACACTTGAAGGATACACGAACAATGGCGCTGTCCCCATCACACACTGTTCCATGGCGGAAGGCCTTATGTTGTAGCACATCACGGTGTGCCTTGAGCTTTTTGGTGGTTGTGTTGAGGAGTCATATTGTGTAATTTTGCAATGAAGCGTAATGACGCGAGGGTTCTCCTTCCGTCCCGCCACGAGTGTTCAACAACACGATGGTATCGTGCCACGGGTGCGTTCATCATTTCATGTAACTGGGTTCTTCTTTACCCAAAAGATTATTGGGCCGTGAAGAAACATCATAACATCCTAACTCTACATTGTGTGAGTCAAATTACACCGAGTAAGGCAACATTCGTTGTGAACTTGCTCAATTCAAATGATAATATCTGTGAACGTGATATTGCTCTCTATATGTCTGAAAATGTTTTCTGCCACTCTGATACTGTTTACGCTCTCTGAGATTCAATATAGGGCACCTTTCATATTACTTGGCTGGAATTTCTTCTTCAGTGTTGAACATAAATCAACAAAGAACATATGGGGCTCGAATTAATCCATAAAAACTAAATTTTTGTAACGTGAATGTCTACGTGCTTTTAATTTTTACTCAACCTATTTGAGTCTTAATAATCAAGTCATATATTTGGTTTTCCAAGTCCATTATAGTTTCAAATTACGGCACTGTGATGTTTTCATTCTACAAAACAGGCTCTCTCCCATGCAAAATGCATGTGATCCAACCTTTCTTTGACATTGTTTTCTGACTTCTTGAAGATGTTTTCCAATTTTCTAAACCCTAGAACCATTGTTATCTTCATAGCTTAGAAATGTTGTCTGTGTTTGAGCCATGTTTTTATAATTTTTCTTCATTTCAATCATCGTGTGGGTCAAGGAGGGGACATTTTATTTTCATTCCCGCCTCGTGTGGGTTAATCCTGATTGACTTGAGTTTGGTCAACTCCCTCTTACTGACCCCGAAAACTCTGAAAATCGATTCTCCCCCACTAATTGCTCGAGATGTTTTGGTAAATGTGGCTCGTGCATGTTGAGTGACTTTATTTGTGATTACATTAAGCTCCCGAGTCACACACTTGAAGGATACACGAACAATGGCGCTGTCCCCATCACACACTGTTCCATGGCGGAAGGCCTTGTGTTGTAGCACATCACGGTGTGCCTTGAGCTTTTTGGTGGTTGTGTTGAGGAGTCATATTGTGTAATTTTGCAATGAAGCGTAATGACGCGAGGGTTCTCCTTCCGTCCCGCCACGAGTGTTCAACAACACGATGGTATCGTGCCACGGGTGCGTTCATCATTTCATGTAACTGGGTTCTTCTTTACCCAAAAGATTATTGGGCCGTGAAGAAACATCATAACATCCTAGGAGTTGACTACCCAATGAACTCCCACTTTTTGTCAAGTTGGTTTAGAAACTTCTTATATTATTCACATTGTCCATTTGTTGCAAAGAGTAATAACAAATCTTTGGGAAGCTAGGAGAGTTAATAAAACTTTCATTATTAGGGAAAGATAAATTAATGATATGGTTGGGGTAGTTCAATTAATGTGTTCAGAATTTCATCAGGCCCTCTTGGACAACTACCACCTAACTCCAATAAAGTTTCGTATAATCTGAGGCTTTGAAATTGTTATCTGCTTGTCTACAATTGCAATCTGCCCCTCAGACATTTCTCTCTAGTATAACTAATGGATTGGTAGTTGAAATATTTATTATTTTAGGTACAGTAAATGTAAAGGAAGTTGCCTTTACAGATGTTTAGTACTATGTTTAGTAACTTCTTATTTTATTCACATTGTCCATTTGTTGCAAAGAGTAATAACAAATCTTTGGGAAGCTAGGAGAGTTAATAAAACTTTCATTATTAGGGAAAGATAAATTAATGATATGGTTGGGGTAGTTCAATTAATGTGTTCAGAATTTCATCAGGCCCTCTTGGACAACTACCACCTAACTCCATTAAAGTTTCGTATAATCTGAGGATTTGAAATTGTTATCTGCATGTCTACAATTGTAATCTGGTTCTCAGACATTTCTCTCTTGTATAACTAATGGATTGGTAGTTGAAATATTTATTATTTTAGGTACAATAAATGTAAAGGAAGTTGCCTTTACAGATGTTTAGTACTATGTTTAGTAACTTCTTATTTTATTCACATTGTCCATTTGTTGCAAAGAGTAATAACAAATCTTTGGGAAGCTAGGAGAGTTAATAAAACTTTCATTATTAGGGAAAGATAAATTAATGATATGGTTGGGGTAGTTCCATTAATGTGTTCAGAATTTCATCAGGCCCTCTTGGACAACTACCACCTAACTCCATTAAAGTTTCGTATAATCTGAGGATTTGAAATTGTTATCTGCATGTCTACAATTGTAATCTGGTTCTCAGACATTTCTCTCTTGTATAACTAATGGATTGGTAGTTGAAATATTTATTATTTTAGGTACAATAAATGTAAAGGAAGTTGCCTTTACAGATGTTTAGTACTATGTTTAGTAACTTCTTATTTTATTCACATTGTCCATTTGTTGCAAAGAGTAATAACAAATCTTTGGGAAGCTATGAGAGTTAATAAAACTTTCATTATTAGGGAAAGATAAATTAATGATATGGTTGGGGTAGTTCAATTAATGTGTTCAGAATTTCATCAGGCCCTCTTGGACAACTACCACCTAACTCCATTAAAGTTTCGTATAATCTGAGGATTTGAAATTGTTATCTGCATGTCTACAATTGTAATCTGGTTCTCAGACATTTCTCTCTTGTATAACTAATGGATTGGTAGTTGAAATATTTATTATTTTAGGTACAATAAATGTAAAGGAAGTTGCCTTTACAGATGTTTAGTACTATGTTTAGTAACTTCTTATTTTATTCACATTGTCCATTTGTTGCAAAGAGTAATAACAAATCTTTGGGAAGCTAGGAGAGTTAATAAAACTTTCATTATTAGGGAAAGATAAATTAATGATATGGTTGGGGTAGTTCAATTAATGTGTTCAGAATTTCATCAGGCCCTCTTGGACAACTACCACCTAACTCCATTAAAGTTTCTTATAATCTGAGGCTTTGAAATTGTTATCTGCATGTCTACAATTGTTATCTGGACCTCAGACATTTCTCTCTGGTATAACTAATGGATTGGTAGTTGAAATATTTATTATTTTAGGTACAATAAATGTAAAGGAAGTTGCCTTTACAGATGTTTAGTACTATGTTTAGTAACTTCTTATTTTATTCACATTGTCCATTTGTTGCAAAGAGTAATAACAAATCTTTTGGAAGCTAGGAGAGTTAATAAAACTTTCATTATTAGGGAAAGATAAATTAATGATATGGTTGGGGTAGTTCAATTAATGTGTTCAGAATTTCATCAGGCCCTCTTGGACAACTACCACCTAACTCCATTAAAGTTTCTTATAATCTGAGGCTTTGAAATTGTTATCTGCATGTCTACAATTGTTATCTGGACCTCAGACATTTCTCTCTGGTATAACTAATGGATTGGTAGTTGAAATATTTATTATTTTAGGTACAATAAATGTAAAGGAAGTTGCCTTTACAGATGTTTAGTACTATGTTTAGTAACTTCTTATTTTATTCACATTGCCATCATTAAAAATATGTTCCAAATGAGGCAATTCTATTTTTTTGTTTGTTGAAGTCTTCTTATTTGAATTGTAATGGTGAGCAGGGAAGGATAGAAACAAACTTCCAGATGAATTCGAGAGAAGTTAGAGAAAGTGGCTATTATGGCAAAGGTAAAGCTTTGTGTTCTTTGCCTCATGATTATGAAGAAGACGAATACGATTTCGAAGCCATGGATGACGATGAAGGATACGATTTCTCTCTTACAGAGCCATATGAGGATGATGACGATGAAACAAGAGCCTCCTTTGTCATTGCTCCAAATGGTGATCTGAAACCCGGTACGTAATAGTAAGCTTGTTGTTAATCTTTTTAACTGCTTGGATAAAAATAACAACTTCCCTGCCTACAGGAGTAATATACACCAAGGAACAGGTGGAGGCAATGACTTTTGCCAGTGAGATTGAGGCTTTTGACTGGTACAACCTTTATGCCTTGATGCTGGGTTTCGGGATAAGAAGGTGTAATAGAAGGTATTTTGATCCGGAAACGAAGGAGCTCACAAAGTCTAGGATCTTTGTATGTGCGCGACAAGGTGTCCGATCTGATAAGTGGAAATACATGGAAAATCGGAAGAGGGAGCATACTAGAAACACTCGGTGCCTCTGCAAAGCTCGAATAAGAATTAAAAGAACTTCACCTACGGAGCCGTTTACAGTGGATTATTTTCAACCAGAACATTCTCACACACTTTCTGATCCACAGTGCAGGAGCATGCACCGGTCTCACAGAAAGGTGACCGAGTCAGATATCGAACACATCAGATCATTGAAGGAGGTGGGCATAAAGTACTGTCAAGGCTTCCTTTTGATGGTAAAACAATCCGGAGGCTATGCCAACGTCCCTTACACACAGAAGGATATGTATAACAAAATGGCTTCTCTGGACAAATTATATTCCAATGAAGGAGATGGCCAACAGACTCTGAAGTTCATTGATAGTCTGGAAAAAAGCCATCATGGTGTTTTCAAAAGGTAAGAGTATTATCTATTACTCAAAAAATGTTTTCTACACTGTTGATATTATGTTCACACATTAGAATTGCTATCTTTTGCTTACAATTGTTATCTTTTGTAAGAATGTTTTCTCACATGCTATCAGATTGTTCTGTTCCTTTATAAAAATTTTCTAAATATTTAATAATGCTTTCTGTATATTATTTTTGTTTTTTAGGTTCATATTGGGGAGCAACCAAGAACTTCAAAGTTTATTTTGGTGTGACAGGAGATCACAGGAAGATTACAAAAGGTTTGGGGATGTACTTATTTTCGATGCAACATACAAAGCAAACATGTATCGAAAACCCTTAGTAATTTTATCTGGGGTGAACAATCACTTTCAAAATACAGTTTTTGCCTTTGCGGTTGTTCATGACGAGAAAAAAGAAACATATGAGTGGGTCTTGAGTTGTTTGATGGAGGCAATGGAGAATAAGATGCCCGTGTCGGTTATTACGGATGGTGATTTAGCCATGAAAAGTGCCATTCAAAAAATTTTCCCACATGCAAAACATCGTTTGTGTTCTTGGCATCTTTGTCGGAATGCTGAAGGAAAGCTGAAGAAGGGTGCCGCATTCATTTCTGATTTTAAGAAATGTATGCATAGTAGGAAACCCGAGAATTTTTGGTTTGAAGATTGGCAGGCCATGGTAGAAAGATGGGACCTCTCTCATAACCATTGGATCCAAGTAACCTACTTGGCTAGGCACATGTGGGCAGAGACATACCTGAAATTCTTCTTCTTTGCCGGACAAACAACAACCTCGAGGTGCGAGAGCGTAAACAGTTTTTTCAAGGATTTTGTGTCCTATATGGATAAGTTGGTCGACCTTTGCAGGGGTTTAATGACTGGGTTAGGAAAGCTACGAAAAAATGAGAGGGAGGAACACTTTAAATCTGACCAATCGGACCCGATATGTACAACGAGGTTCAGGAAGCTAGAGAAGCATGCAGCTGAGGTATTCACAAATAATATCTTCCTCAAGTTCAAGCATCAAGCTGAGATGGCAGAGGATTACAGAGTAACGAAGGTTATTCCCATTGAAGAATCAAAGGTTGATCAATTCTACGTGATGAGAGGTGAAATAAAGCACAGTGTGGTACGCATATTTCTCTCTTCATGTACTAATTGATATTAGTTTGTAGTGTAGTGTACACACGTAGTACTTTTGATGCCTAAATATCAAATAAATATCTGCGTATTTACAAGGGTTTTCTAATCCTTTGAAAATGTTTTCTATTCTTTTATGGTAATTCTCTGTCTTTTCCTACATAAATTTTGAAATGAATGTTATCTCTCATGTGATTATTGTTCTCCCTCTTTTTAACATTATCTTCTCTACTGCTGCAGCAAATTGTTCAGTGTACACGATCTAATCGCGGTCTTTGCTGCACTTGCTTTAAGTTTGAGACATCGAAGATGATCTGCAAACATATGATTCTTGTTCTGAAAGAGAAGGGTGTTAATAGGATCCCTACAAATTTAATTGCTGATAGGTGGGTAAAAACGGATAAGAAATTCTACGCAACCGAGCCTTCGATGAAGGAGCCTATTCAGAAGTCGTGTGACGACCCAGCCGTCCAAGCTTCTCGTCGGGGTGCCATGAAGAGCCAGGTGACATTGTACACCTCTTTGGGTTGTAGATCTTTTGCAAATTATAAGTATTGGAAGGATCACATGGCCGATGGAATCAGAACTATGACGAGAATGTGTACTCAATCTGAAGAGGGTACGCACGGAGGTGTGAAGAAAGAAGATAATCCCTACAGCCACGTGAAGAATCCGAACCCACCGGACACGAAACACCCAAAAGGACCCAAGCAGGACAAGCGCAGACGGTGCGGTAATTGCAAGGAGCTTGGACACAACAGGACTACATGTCCCAATCCTCCCGTGGACTCCTACGAAGAAGAAATCGATGCGGAAGATGATTAACGAGAGATACCAGTTGAATTTGATGACAAAGGGGACTTCTATTGGTCTCAATCAACGAATATGTCATGGAAAGGCAATTAGGACTTATGTTTGCTGGTTTTAGGATGGAATTACTCGTGAAGATCCATCACTTAGAACGGATGTTATCTACTTTGTAGGCTTTTGTTATCTAGTTTATGCTTCTGGTTATCTTTAGATCTTGTGCTGTTATCTTTCTGGGCAGTTTCTGCAGCAGAAAGATTACAATTGTTTTCTAGTGCTATCTACTAATCTAACAATGTTATCTACAAACCCTAGTGACCTGCTATACCGGGTAAACTTTTTGTCTCGTAGTGACGGGGCCCGCGCTAGCGGACAAATTAGCTGACGTCCGCCCTATTGGCGGACGCACTGTAGACCAGCCCATTTGTTCGGCGTTGAACTGGGTTTCAAGGGAGTATGTTTTCTTTTATTACAAGAAGACCCCTTTGATGGATTTTGGTGTAAATTTTTTTAGGTAAAATATAAAAACACCCCTTCAATTGTGTTGTATGTCTTGTTTTATTACACTGAAAATAAGTTTTTTCTTTTGAAAGTCTATAAAATAAGTTTGTTGGGAGATTACAAAATAGGAATAAAAGAATACATCCAACATATGACATAAATGGGGGGTTTCAAATGTATTTAATTGATAACTAGGTCTTACTGTGTTTTTGCCTAAAAATAGCGGGAGCTAAGTGTATTTAATTCTAGAAACATAAAATACTGTACCCATTAAAATATAATAAGAGGGAAGGGGGAGTTTGTACGCTGGAGGTGTTAGAGTAAGATTGTAAATATTAAGAAAAGTAATAGTGGGATAAAGGTGGGACAGGGAGGGGTGGGGAAGACCACGATTGGAGATAGTCTTAGTACATTTATTTAAAAGTATTCTAACATTAAATATCGACAAATATGTTATTGGCCTTCTAGCTTTGCTGGTTGATCGCTCCCTTGTTGACTTTGGCCACCAGGGTTCAAGTCTTGAGCACGTTTTATTATTTTTTGTTTAAATTTTTGTGCAAAAAAAATTAAAAGCGCGCTTGGGGAGGGTCGAACCCTACCAACTGCGCTGTGTAAGCTTTCGACACGAGAGGGGCACTTTTACATTTTTATTGAGAAACAGTTAATTTTTTGACAAATTAGGGGACATTTAGTGTTTTTGGAAAATTTGGGTTGGGGGGGGGGGGGGGCTGCTATTTACTCGTTGATTGCTAGCTATGCTAAAAAAATTACATTCTACATAAATAATAAACCACGAAGTAGTGGTAGTATTATTATTTCTTTTAACGACTTCAGGACAACATACACAACAAACACACACTATGGTAGAAAAAGCCAACAAGCATAAGTGTGACAATTTGATTATTGCTTTTGAAACAATAATTGCTCGACAATAACAGTACTTGATTGACAACGGAGGGTCATCATGCCAGTAAAAATACTCAGATACGCAACCCTCATCAACAACAAGATGGACGACGGGGTTCACACAGGCATGAAATACTACAACTTCAAGGCCCAAGTCGTTAAAACGACTCCAATGCCGAAAAGGAATTAAAGTTTGTCGGTAACATAACTACAAAACCTCCAGAGCCTTCACACGAGTGTGCGTGTTTTCTTTCTCTCTTCTTTCGCTTTCTAATTTCCAATCCATTTTACTCGTTTTTCTTGTGTGGTGTTGCTTTTGTAGTACCATGATTGATGAGTGAATTAAAAAAAAAAAAGAAAAGAAAAAAGAAAAAAAAAAAGTGCGCTTTGCTTTCTTATATTTAGTGAGCATATGCATTGCACGTGGTAATTTGTACGGATAATGGTGATGAATTTGTGAGTCACTTGAACCTCCAATGGCTGGTTTCCCGTCCAGGTCAGTAATGTCCGGGGGTTACAAAATTGGTAGAGTGAAACCAACTATCACTCTTCACTAATTGTAATACTGAAATATGCTGGTACACGCAACAGTGAGGCCGTGTTATTACATCAACTTCATTGCAATCCATGGCGAAAGCATCGTCCAACGCAAACTAAGAACTCGTTTGACATCAATCAAAAACTTCAAAAACACTGGAGAGAAATACGAGTTCCGCAACATAGTCAAAGCACAATATAATTACGTAATAACTGAACTGAGTCAACTCATAAAGGCATATATAGGGAATTCCAATGGTACAATCAGAGTGATTCTAACACGACAGTAAGAAGGATGATACAAGACCCTGAACCTTGTACAAGGAATCTTATGAAATCCCAAATACGATGATTTGACTTACGTTTGCATCAGACTCTTCAATGAGATTTTGGTTAGTAGTAAGAGGAGCAGTCTCGGATTCACTCACTTTTTAACCTGCAAATGAATTTAGCGTCATTCATTCTGGAAATCTTTGGCAGACAGACAGACAGATACATAAGCTGAATCAGTAAATCCTATTATATTCTCATAAGAACATCAGGTAGTTGATTTTTTCTTACACTAATCCACGAGAAACGCGACACATAGTGTTAGAAAAAACTAAACGTTCATGGACTGGCTAGTAATGAATTAAGTTCAATAAGGGGCTACCTAATTTCCTCGGAAGGAATAAGAAAACAAAAGCACTGCTTTTGAATGATAGTAAACTTGTAGAACTAGCTTAAAACAATGTTCTTTTCTTTTCAGAAAACTCTAACTCGGCCATTGTTTCCTTTTTTTCGAAATTAGTTGTCTACATTAGTTGTAGTGAGTACCTTCAAACGTGGAGACCGGCGAAGAGATGCAGCAGATCCAGAAGGAGACAAGAGCCCTGACTTCCCTACTTTACCATGGAGGGTTTTCTTGGATGGTCGGTTTGTTTCTTCTGGTAGGCGTTTGTTTTGCACTGTAGGCGAAGGAGTTTCATTTCTACTCTCACTTGAAACTGAAGAAACCGGTGCAGACGCAGAGATAACAGAAGAGTATTGATCATTTGATGCAAGCTGAGGACAAATTCCTGCAAAACATGAGTCTCAAAAATAAGAATACACGGTAACATAAAAATGACTCCTACACAAAATACGCAGAAGGGGACGCGAGTCCAATGAATTGAACAATCTATATGGGCTTCGCATCAAACATACACATGACAAACAAAACGAGCTATATGAAAAAGGATGGAGCAATACCATGTGTTGCAGCTTCCTTGAACTTCTCCCTCATAGTTCTAACAAATTTGAATAGACCATTGCTTCTGTTCAACTCATGGATCAACTCTTTGGTGTCATTCAAATGTGGCTCCGGCACTAATGATCAAATTAAGAAAACAGAAGGAAGCCCAACTGTTATCACTCAATCAATAAGTATGTCTTTATCTTAGAAGCCAGTAAATTGTGGCTTACAAGTGTATAGATCATTCTCATGGCGCACGCTGAAGTAGTACTCCTCTTCGGGATTTTTCGAGTTAATGTTCGTGAATATGAATTTCACTCCTGAATGAACATGGCAACTCAAAATCAACACACTACAATGTGGCAAGTGAAATTAATGTGTGTTTTAATGATTGAGAGAGTCTGTGTGTCAGACAAACAATAAGTACTCAACATGGATAGTATATATAGACACGCTTGTGAAAAGTAACTCACTAATTTATTGCATCCAATGCACAATTAGATCTTGTTAGATTGAATCTCCATTCAATTGCATCTACTATGCTTAATTTGTCGTTTTACGCGATAAACATGAATTTAAAGTGTTAAAAATAACAAAATCGTAACACATAAACCATGTTATGCTCTACGACGTGTGGCTCTGATACCACTGTAGGGTTTTGAACATGGAATCTAAGCTTGCTTCCTAATGTGCCCAAACACGCGCTTTTATAACTACCCAGTTACGGAGTAGCGTTTGACGTTGTCAAAGCACAATATTCCACAACTAGAGGATCTAGTGACTTCAAGTCTAAGGATGATAATATCCTATCACCGCGAGAAGCGCTTGTGACTTAACATAGCTTGTATGTAGCCTTCTCGGATTTGGGTCAATCCGGTATGTCATTACTCCTAATACACACCCATGTATTGGATCATGATATCTCCATATCAATCCAACCCCATACTAGTCTATAGATGATCGTCGTGTTAATCGTTATATTTGACTAGGGATATTTAAGATAAACAACACCATTTGTAAATCTAAGGACTTCATTATATTAAATATCTCCATAAATAATACAATGATTATTCTAGCCAATTCATACTAAAATTAGATTGCCTCTAGGGCATCTATTCCAACACTTAGAACCTGGCTCTGATACCCGTTTGTTGTAACAGAACTCCTGTTTCAGAGCTCTGCTACTAGTTTGTTATAACTTGTGGGTATTCGAGCAAGAACGATGTAATGAAAACAAGAACGAGACAGATATTTAACGTGGTTCACTAACGAATTCATAACGAACCCACTAGCTAATCCACGCCTAGAACCAGATATTTTATTGAGAAGAGAACCCGATTACAATGCACTCTGTGGCCGTGTGGCCACGACGGTCACCCAGATTACACCCACGCACACACACACCAAACAAACTCTCAAAGACCACTACTAACTCTCACAAGCTCTCTGTGCGTGTATGTCTGTTGTGTTACAAAGCAAAGTCAGTGTATTTTATAGCCATGTGCCGGCAAAGTTTTCTTGGGCACAAATAAACAAAAAACACCTCCTCACATACATGGAAATAATTCCATACACAGTTTGGCCATAGCCCAAACATGCCAACTTTGATTCAAGGCAATATTCCTAACAAGATGCAAATTGAAGAGAAATATATTCAACAAGCACCAGGCTCCCGTTAATGGAACAATATGAGATTGAAGGATGTAGTACCCACTTTCTCGGAGTAACATGGTCTTCCTATTAAGTTTTAGCTGTATTTAGAAATAGACAAGAGAAGAAGAAGAAGAAGATGAAGAAGAAGTAGAGCTTTAAGCTAATGGAGAAGGCAAAGCGAAGAAAAAATTATTTCATCTTATCAACATCCCACATCGAGAGGTGAGGAATAAGTAGATGATGACAGCAATGAACTGGGAAATACCCAATCACTGACTGCCATGTGTACAGAAAATGACAAAGAAGAATAACTGACCGATCATTAGAGATGCGGTGTAGTTCGTCTTACTGAACTTATTGAAAATAACAAACAAGGACCTAATAGAAAGAGAAAATACAAATAGTAAATTGTAATTCTTCCTCTGTATTTCTTCTTATTCTCAATATGCCCCCTCAAGTTGGACAGGGACATGTGATCACTTCCAACTTGCCTATCAAATTGTTGAATATTGGAGCTGAGAGAGGTTTGGTATTCCAAATCAGCAAGTTGATTTTCACTTGAGACATGATGAAGCTGCAGCACATTCTTCTGAACCAAATCCCTGATGAGATGACAATCAAGCTCTATGTGTTTGGTTCTTTCATGGAAAATAGGGTTGTTGGCTATGTGGATGGCTGACTTATTGTCACAGTAGATAGTAGGTGTTGGTGGAATGTTCACATCCAATTCTGAGAATAGAGACAAAATCCATCTAAGCTCATTGGCAACAAGTGTGAGGCTTCTGTATTCTGCTTCTGCAGAACTCGTAGCTACTACCTTCTGCTTCTTAGACTTTCAAGAAATCAAAGAGCTCCCAAGGAACACTAGATAACCACTTTTTGATTTTCTGCTACTAAGCAGCCTCCCCAATCACCATCAGCAAATGCCACAATGTGCATGTTAACAGTAGAAGAAAAATGAAACCCAAAATGAGATGTGCCTTGGAGATACCTGAGAACATGTTGAAGAGTGGCCAAGTGAGTTGTAGAAGGTTGACACACATACTGTGACAGCTTGTTGACTGCAAAAGTTAAATTTGGTCTTGAATTTGACAGGTATAGAAGTTTCCCAAAAAGCTTCCTGAATAAAGTGATTCCTTCTTCTGGTAGTGGTTCACCACATTGAGCTGAAATTTGACATGCATCAACCATAGGTGCAGGTGCTGATTTGCAGTTCAAATAGCCAGATTCTTGTAAGATCTCTGTTGCAAACCTGGGTTGTCTCATGAAGATGCCAGAAATAGTCTTTTGAAACTCAAAAACCAGAAAATAATGCAGCATTCCCAAATCCTTCAATTTGAATTTGTGGTCTAGAAGTGCCTTGAATTCTTCCAAAATGTCTTTTTTATCTCCTGCTAAGAGAATGTCATCTACATATACCAATAATATGAGAATGTTGTGACCATTGTACTTGATGAATAGAGTGTAATCACTCTTACATTGAGTGAATCCCAGAAGAAGAAGAGTTGAAGAGAATTTTGCAAACCACTGCCTAGAGGCCTGTTTTAGGCCATATATGGCTTTGTGAAGGAGAAAAACTTGAATGGTGATGTGAGATGGAGAAGAATAACCTTGTGGAAGTATCATATAAACTTTTTCCTCCAAATCCCCATGGAGGAATGCATTATTGACATCAAGCTGTAGAAGATGCCATTTCTTCATGGTGGCTAAAGCAATGATACATTTCAGAGTTGGTAGCTTAGCTACTGGTGAGAAAGTCTCAGAAAAGTCCATACCTTCTGTTTGAGTGTATCATTTGGCAACAAGTCTTGCCTTATATCTTTCCAAGCGTCCATCTGCTCTGAGTTTCACCTTAAAAACCCACTTGCAACCAATTAATTTTTGATTCTGAAGAAGATCAACAATACTCCAAGTCCCATTTTCTTCTAAAGCTTAAAGTTATTGCTTCATGGCATCTTTGCCATTCTTGATGTTGACATGCCTCTGAATAGGTTACTGGCTCATGAAGTATGTGTCCAGTGACTATGAAGGCTGATGACTTGGATTTGGATTTATTGACCACAAAATCTTTGAGATGATGTGGTAGTCTGATATTTCTCTCAGATTGTTTTCTCAAAGCATGTTGAGTATGGGTATTTATGTTTTGTGGATGAGGAGGAGATAGGTTTTGAGGTACAAGAGGTATATGTGTAGGACGTGTGGAAGGAGAAGAATGTATCACTATAGGAGGAATTGATTGTGTAGAAGGTGGGTAGGCCAAGAAATCAGACATAGTCTGAGGTAAACATGTGGTTTGTTGTGAAGAAGGAAGAATGTCAGGGTTGGAGAAAGGAAACACATCTTCATGAAATAGCACATCTATGCTAATAATGAAATTTGAATTGTCCAAGTTATAGAGTTTGTAACCTTTCATACCAAAGACATATCCCATGAAGACACACTTAACTGCTCTAGCTGTAAACTTTGATCTCCCTTGTTGTAAAGTGGAAGCATATGCAAGGCATGCACCCAAAAAATTTGAGAGATGAGTAATCAGACTTTTTACCATAAATGATCTCATAGGGTGACTTGTTCTTCAGTCTTGGTGATGGCAGCCGATTAATGAGATGAGATGCAGTTAGCACAGACTCTCCCGAGAATTTGATAGGCAAATTTGATTGAAATTTAAGAGCTCTTGCAACTTACAAGAGATGCTGATGTTTTCTTTCAACTACTAAGTTTTTCTCTGGTGTGGCAATGCAGCTATACTCATGAAGGATCCCCTTCTTATTGCAGAAATCTTTAAGTGCTAATTCAAGACCTTGATCACTTCCGAGTTTCTTGACAATGACTCCAAATTGAGTAAGAACAAAAGCGCATAATGTAGGAATAGCCAGCTGTGCTTCTGATTTTGTCCTTAGGAGATAAATCCAAGTTGATCTTGATGCATCATCCACGAGGGTGAGAAATAATCTGTAACCATCATGAGTTGATTCCCTATAAGGACCCCATGTGTCACAGTGAATCAAGGCAAAATTGACATCAGATATACTATTTTTCTTCTGAAACTTCAATCTTTTCTGCTTAGCCAAAGGATAAACAGTGCAGCAAGAATTGTCAGAAATGCTCCCACACTGGAGATAGGAACTCATTAACTTCAGCATTTTAGTAGAGGGGTGCCCAAGTCTCATGTGCCAAAGACCAGACTTAGAGATAAGAGGTGGTGTGAAGACTGCACTAATACAACTTACATAATTTTCATTAGACTGTTGCAGCAGATACAATCCATCTCTTTTATAACCATCAACAATTATTTTGTTTGTGGCTACTTCAAGAAGTTTACATACTTCCATTTTGCATATAAAAGTGTACTTATTGTCACTAGTCAATTGATAGTCAATTGAGACACTGACATTAAGTTGAAATTGAAATATGGCACACAGAGAACATTGTTCAAAATAAGAGAATCATTTACCATCACTGTGCCAATGTGTGAAACCTTAACTTTCTTACCATTTGGCAAGTGTACAGAAGTGTTTGAAACAGCCACAACATTTTGGAGAAGATGGAGCTGTGAGCAAATGTGGTCTGTAGCACCACTGTCAAGAATCCATAGATTATTTGGAATTGAAGTGTTGAGAGAACCTCCTTGGAGAGAACAGGTGCTAAAAGCCACTCCCAAAAAATGCATAGAACCTGGAGAAATGTCATTCCTTGAATGTGTTATAGGACGGTCAAAGTGAGAAGCAGTTGAATGTGAGTCATAAGGCCCAATAGAACTAGCTTCACTAGGCACAGATGTCTTGAGGTGTTGGAGTTGTGAGCTAATAAGAGATGCTATCTGCTGACATTGTGCTGGAGAGAATTCCAAATTAGAATGGTGAGGTGCCAAAGAAGTTTGAATAGACTTTTCTCTTGGCATTCCAAATTAGAATGGTGAGGTAAACATTCTTGGCATCTAAGGCCACAGTTACAGATCTCTGCCATGGATAGTAATTAGATCCAGCCAAGAGCTGAGAAACAAGGAGATGACATGGATTATCATAGATGGAGAGGAAGAACGGGGAGGAGATATTGATTCCACGAACGTTGGCGAGAGAACCTTCAGAATCTTGAGTGTTCATCTTCAAAACCCAGAAATAAACTGGTCTTCAATAGCTTAGAAACAAGCTGTGAGATCGATTTAAAAGGATTCAGGCCGAACCTGGCTCTGATACCATAATAAGTTTTAGTTGTATTTAGAAATAGGGAAGAGAAGAAGAAGTAGAGCTTCAAGATCTGTAGAAATGGAGAAAGGAAAGTGAAAAAAATATTATTTCATCTTCTCAACCTCCCACATCGAGAGGTGAGGAATAAGCTCTGTTAGTAAATTCGCGTATTATACGCGTATTATACGCGTACGTACGGTTTTTTGAAAAGTACTACCGTTTTCCGTTTCAATCTCAAAGATACGGTTTAATTCGCGAATTTCATCATTTTAAAGTTTTAAACGTTAAATTCGGGTGCCGTTTATCTAAATCGCAAAAAAAAACGGAATTAATCTTTCAAAAATGTTATGCAATCAGCAAAAGAATCAATCTATCTCGAAGATTGATTGCAATCGTTCCGAAAACGTATCTTTTTAAAAGACTCCTCCTTCGACGTATCTCTATGCACAGAGGGAGAATTGGAGAATCCCTGTACTAACAGGAGACTGGAGACAGCAATAGTCCACGGAGAGACCGCCAGAGAGTAGAGACTCTGCTTCAAAATATTGCCGGCGGTGAGTACTGGTCTCCTAATTCCCAATCTCGTAGTTGTAGACTTGTAGTATGTGTAAAACTTCACCAGTACCATTACTCATAGCTTTTCCCTTAGTTTGATGGATCTGATCTCATATTAATATATTATCATATAGGCATATAGCCTTTTAGCCATAGAGGAGTAGGACAGTAGGTTACTAGGCGTATACTACCATGTTCTCACTTCTCTGACTCTCTCACATGCAAACATAAAATAGCACTAATAAATAATACTACCTCTGTTTCTTCTCTTTCACCTTACTTCACTTTTTGACACTATTCACTGGGTCACTTTGATCCGGTGATCTGGTTAGCAAAACGATACACGAATTCGGTAATCTTTGCATGATCTTGTAGAGAAAACTTTACTCTACAATACGATGAAAAAATTATCAAAAAATTACATTCTTTTGCTATCCAAATCACTGAGTCAAAGTGATCCAGATACGGGTAAAAAAGTCCTCCTAAGGTGAAAGAGAAGAAACAGAGGTAGTAATAGGCTAGTAGTAGACTAGTACTAGTAGCAGACTAGCATTTGACTATTGTTTTTGCTAGTGCCTTTCTTCTGATGCCTAATCAATTTCACTTTTCCTCTATTATTTTAATGTATTTTGTAGATGTTGTAGTTGTTGTTTAGTGCCTACTGTGTAGTGTATATCTATTTCAGTACTTAGGCTAACATTAATTTCTCATTTTTCGTCAAAATAATCAGTATTGTACATTTACTAAAATGCATGTAGATAACTTGTCCTTTATATTATTACAGGTAATCAAATGGTACGCAAAAAAGATCCATTTTGGGAGCATGTTGAACAGTTGGAAGGTCGGTTTCGATGTAATTATTGCCAGCGTGACTTTCCTGGTGGGATTTCAAGGGTGAAATCTCATTTACCTGGGATAAAAGGTAGTGACGTCGAAGTTTGCTCAAAAGTTCCAGAGGAAGTTCAGGCAACTGCATTTTTGGCATTTGGAGGTTCCAACAAGAGAGCAAGAACTTCCACAAGCACAAACATTGGAGGTGAAGGTGACTTTTTTACACAACAATCATTATTATCTCGAGGGTTACACCAATCAACTATGCCTGAAATGTGTAAAAAGATGGATAAAAGTTCACTAGATAAGATGCTTGCAAAGACAGTAATTGTGAACAACTTGGCTTTTAATCTGGTGCAAACTCCGTCTTTCATTGCTTACATTAAAGGAGTAGCTGAATTTGGACCAACTTATAATTTTCCAAGTTATACAACGTTACGCGCGAAATTGGTTCCAGAATCAAAAATAGAAGCGGAGAGTTATGTGGCTAATGTCAAGAAGACTTGGGTAAAAACTGGTTGCACGATTATGTCTGATATTTGGACTGATATGAAGCAACGTGCTTTTATCAATATTATTGCATATTCACCAAAAGGAGCAGTGTTTATGAATTCTTTCGATGTTTCTAGCGAAATGAAAACCGGCCTTTACTTGAGAAATATTATTTCTTCGGTAATTGATGATATTGGACCAGAACACATAGTCCAATTTATAACAGATAATGGATCAAATTTTGAGTCAGCAGGCGACATGCTTGTAGGAAAATATCCTCATATGTACAAAACTAGATGTGCTGCCCATGGGATACAGTTGCTTTTGAAGGATATACACGATCAAGTTCCCTGGATTAAGAAAATTATTACTGAGGCCCATTTGGTTGCTACATACTTGTACAGACATACTATTTTGTTAGCAATGATGAGAGAGAAAACAAGTAATAGAGAATTGAAGCATTCTTGTGCAACAAGGTTTGCCTCTAATTTTCTCATGCTCCAATCAATTTTGGATAATGAGGATGGATTGTGTTTATTGGTGGCATCTCCAGAGTGGAGAGGATTGGATTATAATCTAAAGGAAACGGGAAAAAATGTCTCAAAAGTAATTCAAAGTTCAGAATTTTGGAACCAGGGAAAGGAAGTACTAGCAACTTTGGAACCCCTAGTTCGGGTTCTTCGGTTAGTAGATGGTGATGGTTCAACTCCAGGATATTTATTTGAAGCCATGGAAAGGGCAAAAGAATCAATTAGGCTTCGAGGCTCTAACAACCCAGACAAGTATGTGGATATATTAAAGCTATTGGAAACAGGAACACGTGATAATATCATCCATCCAATACATGCTGCTGCTGCTTTTCTTAATCCCGCTTACATGAATAGCGATGGTTTCAGAGAGGATCGTGAAATGAAAGATGGGATAAATTATATGCTTATCAATTTGGTGCCTATTGAAGAAAAGGAAGAGTTCATAAAACAAGTTCAAATGTACCGTATGAAGGCATCCATCTTGTTTACAGAGACAGCTCTTACAATGTTAAAAACATCTCATCCTCGTAAGTTAAATACTTCTATTCTATATATTTGCAATATATATTTTTTCTTTTTCATATTGATATTTTAGGTTGTAGGAGATTCAGTGACATGTTTGTTTCTATTATTTACAGGAGTGTGGTGGGATTATTGTGGTGATTGTGTTCCAGTTCTACAAAAGTATGCCATTCGAATATTAAGTCAACCTTGCAGCTCTTCTTCTTGCGAAAGGAATTGGAGTGCATTTGAAACTGCCCAAACAAAAAAGAGGAATAGACTGTTTCCAACAATGTTAGACAATCTTGTGTATGTGCGGATGAATACTATGATGATGGAGAAATTTAACACATTGGAATCACAAGATCTAGCACCAATTGATCTTCAAAACCTTGGTGAGCTTCCAGACTACTGCGAACCCCTCCATGATGATGAGAATAATCTATCAGATGCAAGTTATGATCTTGAGGATGATGATCTTTCTTGGTTAGATTATTAGATTAGATGAATGTTTAGATCTACTAATAATGTAATTTCTTAAGAACTTTTGATACATTTGTTATTTGATTTATGCAATGGGAGAGTTGATTTAGTTCTATCATATTGACTATTTTGTTCTGTAGAATGTTCCGTATTTTTCATACCGAATTTTTCAGGGTCATAAGTATTATACCCGTACGTACAGTTTTGACGATTTATTGTAATTGCGAATCATTGTGCCGAATTTTTGACTCGAACTTTAACAGAAAAAAACGTACTATACACGTACGTATACGAATCCGTTTCTTTCCCGTCCCGTATTTTACTAACTATGGGAATAAGTAGCTGATGACAGCAATGAAACGGGAAATACCCAATCACTGACTGCCATGTGTACAAAAAGGACAAAGAAGAATAACTGACCGATCATTAGAGATACGGTTTCGTTCCTCTTACTGAACTTATTGAAAATAACAAACAAAGACCTAATAGAAAGAGAAAATGCAAATAGTAAATTGTAATTCTTCCTCTGTATTTCTTCTTATTCTTAATACTTCCATTACTTGAAAAATAATTTTTTTATGATATTTTCAGTTTCCTAACAGCCGCTAACGGCATCTAAGATTTTATGTGATCTTTTTAATATTTGCACTCACAACTCAGTCATATGCCTCTTTGGACATTCTTACTAAACACTCGATATTCTTGTTTCACAACTCAGTCATATGCTCCTTTGGACTTCTTACTAAACCCTCGACATTCTTGTTTAGATTAAGATGAATCACTTTCAGAATTACAAATTGCAAGATTCAAGTAAAATATCAACTAGAGCAAATAAGGCGTGAATTACCTTTAGATTGTTGATATATTATTTCTGCGTACTCATTCTTCCTTGCATTTTGATCCTCCACAATTCTTTTAAGCTACTCTAATCTCGCTCTTGCAGCAGATTTGGAGTCTCTTATCGCAATAATGTTGGCTTCTTTACGAGTCTTTGCTACAAAATAGCCAACCGCGAGTTAGCTTGGATTCGTTACTGGATCTCCTTGCTATAATTGTACCAATGCTAACAATAGATTTCTACCATTGAAGTTCAAATAGACTGATAAACAAGATTGTTATAAAGGCAATCTTAAATGTCCCATGGAAAAAGCAAGTGAAACAAGAAAAGGTACTTCAAACAGAGATTTGGAAAGTGTGTTTTACTCCAGGCTTGAGAAATCGTTCCATCAACTGCAGGAAAGAAGAAGGCCACATCAAATATCATACAACTATTTGGACTAGCGGATAGTTGACATGAAAACTTGTACCTTCAGATGAAACAGAACACAGAAAAACGAGAAGGGAAAACATTGTCAGTTAATCTTGCAATAAATGAAGACCTGAGAAACAGAGAGTATGGTTTGTTCTTCCGCAGTAATACCACAGATGTCACAGAATATATATTTAACTGAAAAACGAAACTTAGCTCATTGTTACATGTTTGTAGTAAACCTGGTACATGAATCAGCATAATGCTAGTGTTTAGGGATTTGATCCACCTTCATGTGAAACCTCTCACTCTCTTACACAGACACACACGCACCAAAGCCTAGGAGTCCTAGCTTCAGCCATATCAGTTGAGATAATTTCTCAATAATCCAAAGAAGTTGCCAATTAGCTGGTCTAATTACACAAAAAAACAGGGTATACTTTACTATTTCACTCAGTTATGTTACTACGAAGGCAACGCGACACAAGGGAGCATTAGATTTGGAAATTACAAAGAGAAATGAAAGAAAGAAGAAAGCCACACAAAAGCCCGCAGGCAGGCAGGCAGGCACTTCACTTTCTCAGCAGGGAAGTGTCTCTCGATCGAGTTTTGTGAGTTATGTCACCCACAAACCTTAATTTTTGTGTTTTGCCATTACGGCAGTTTTAACGACTTGGGCATTGAAGTTGTAGTAGTTGCTGCCAGTATAAACCCCGTCGTCCTTCTTGTTGGTGCAAACCTCCCCATCCAGACGCGTGTCCCGTTGCATATAGGAGAAAGGAACGTCACACTTACCTTTTGTAGCAATGACATGAACCGTTACGGTGGAATGAGGGGGGATATTGATGTGGTCGGACAACTCTGTGGTCTCGGATCCTTTGATGTCGGTTCCCCACTCGTAACGCCCCTCAAACTGATCACTAAAGTCAACCTCTCCATCCACAATCGACGGGATGCTCGTCTCCATCGTGGTCGGGGTGAGCAACTTGAGGGTAACACTGGAATTCCACGTCCTCGTGGTTTCCTTTGTGAATGTCTGGGCTAAATGAATGACTTGATCGACATCGAGGGGGTTACTGAACTGTTTTCTAACCATTATGACATCAGATTGATTGTAGATTCTCGCGTGCTCGAAGCGGAAATTGACATTGTAGACGCTCCTCGAGATGACAGGCTCTTCAACCCTCAGGATTCCCGATGATTTTATCATGGAATAGGCATTTAAATGGAGATAGTCACTCACGCTGGCATCTGGCATCCTCTCGCAAAAAAGTCTATTCCCCTTGTATTGTATCCCCACCTCGTTGTCTCCATGGCCTTTGACTAGCGAAAATAAGTGATTTGTATCGCTGGGGCTCAATGTGGTAGCAAGAGAGTTGTTACTGAGGACGTACCAGGTAGACTTGGGGTTGACCAGTACTATGATACGGACACTCCCATCGGGGTTGTAGACGACTTCAAATGAATAGTAGGGAAAGTAAGTTTCATAGATCTCGAATCTGAACGAGTTGTTTCGATGGCAAAGGACGAGTCCGTCATCACCCTTGAACATGACTAGCCGGGGCAATATCACGAAAGAGTCCCAATCCACAAAAGAAAACGAACTGTCAGAACCTTCACCACCACCACTTGGTATGGGCTGATTAGCATCTGCCTTCAAGCACGACTGGTACGTGGGATCGTGACTCCCAGCAGAAACAGGAACATATCTGCTGTGTTGGACGAGGCGCAGTCTTAGCAGCGTCGATTTGCCATCCTCCGAAACCTGGATCGATGGCTGGAACAACGTGCAGGACCACTTGAATTGGTCTTCCACTGGCTCAACGGCTGTGGCGGTGATCCACCCTGTGTTTTCTTCTCTCCTCGTCCAGTATCTGTTATTGTAGCAGCACCGTATGTTGAATAGACCCATGTAGCCTTCATTCTTCGCCGGCTCCAGTTCATACTTGGTGTAGGGACTTATAACTTCCTCCCCGCTGAACTCCACATGTCCGTGAAGTACAACATCTTCGTGTATGTACCTTAAGTATTTCTTGTTGGACTCCATGGCAAAGTACCTTGGCAAATTATCCATCTCTCCCTCTCTCTCTCTCTCTCAGCAAAATTAGCTCTCTTTTTTTTTTTTCTCTGTTTGCTTTGCTTTGATTTGTTGTGATTTTACCTTGCTCCAGTGCTGCTCTATTTGTAAGAGAAACTAGAGATCCAAGGGAAGACTTTTAAGAAGATGATGAGACAACTATGTACTATTCTACTGTATTTCTATTCAAGGAGATGGTGGGAGGAACGTTTGTAATGTTCCTTCTACTTTTTATAAGGACAATTATTGGGCCACCACTTCTATAATTTTCTTAATTTATTGAGTGTTCATACACAACAAATATTGCTCATACGGAATAATAAAATAATGAAATTGTTTCTCAACAAAATTTTAGGTCAGTTGGTAACACAAGTACAAAACCTCCATAGCCTCAGAGCCTTCACTCGAGCTTATGCTCCTTTGAGAAAATGTATTGCCTGCTTATGCGTGCGTGCTTTTTTCTCCCCTTTCTCTTTGTAATCTCAAATCCGATGTACTCTTGTGTGGTGTTGCTTATGTGGTACCACGATTGATGACTATCACTCTAGACTAATTGTCCTCCTGAAATATGCTGGGTATACATAATAACAGTGAAGCCGTGTTATTACATCAACTTAATTGCGTTCTCTGGCCAAATCATCGTCCAACGCAAACTAACAACTCCTTTGACATCATTCATAAACTTCAAAGAATAGTGGAGAAAAATACGAGTTCCGCAAAGTACAATAATAATTACAGAATAACTGAACTCAGTCAACTCATACAAGCATATAGAGGGAATTCCAATGGTACAATCAGAGCGATTCTGACACTACAGTAAGAAGAAGGACGATACCTGACCCTACACCATGTACAAGGAATCTTATGACACCCCAAATACGAGATTTGCCTTGCATTTGCATCGGACTCTTCAATGAGGAGATTTTGGTTAGTTGGAAGCGGAGCAGTCTCGGATTCACTCACTTTATAACCTGCAAAATGAATTGAGCACCATTCATGAAATCTTTGACAGAGGATACATAAGTTGAATCAGTAAATCTTATCAGTCTCATAAGAGCATCAGGTAGTTGATGTTCTTCTGACACTAATCCACAGGAAACGCAGCACATTGCATTGGAAATTAACTAAATGTTCATGGACTGACTAGTAATGAACCAAGTTCAATAACACGCTATCTAATTTCTTCAGAAGGAATAAGAAAACAAAACACTGCTCCTGAATGACACCAAACCTGTACAACTAACTTAAAACAATGGCATTTTTTTCCAGAAAACTCTTACTTAGCCATTGATTCCTTTTTTTTCGAAATTAGTTGTCTGCATTAGTTGTAGTTAGTACCTTCAAACGTGGAGACCGGCGAAGAGATGCAGCAGATCCAGGAGACAAGAGCCCTGACTTCCCCACTTTACCATGGAGGGTTTTCTTGGATGGTCGGTTTGTTTCTTCTGGGAGACGTTTGTTTTGTACTGTAGGCGGAGGAGTTTCATTTCTACTCTCAGTTGAAACTGAAGAAACCGGTGCAGACGCAGAGATAACGGTAGAGTATTGATCATTAGATGTAAGCTGAGGAAAAATTCCTGCAAAACATGAAAGGACGCAGAACTCGGAAAAATAAGAACTCACAGTAGTACCAACTTACCAATACCAAGTGTTGCAGCTGTATGAGTTTTCCATCAAACTTAGACATGGCAAACAAAGGAGCTAGCTATATTAAAAAGGGATGGAGCAATACCATGTGTTGCAGCTTCCTTGAACTTCTCACGCATAATTCTAACAAATTTGAATAGACCATTGCTTCTGTTCAAATCGTGGATCAACTCCTTGGTGTCATTTAAATGTGGCTCGCACTCCAGCACTAATGGTCAAATTAAGAAAACACAAGGAAAGCCAAACTGTTATCACTCGTCAATAAGAATGCCTTTATCTTAGAAGTCAGTAAATCGCTCCTTACATGTGTATACATCATCGTCATGGCGCACACTGAAGTAGTACTCCTCTTCAGGATTTTTCGAGTTGATGTTCGTGAATATGAATTTCACTCCTGAACGAGCAAGGAAACTCATAATCAACACAACAATGTGGCAACTGGCAAGTGACATTAATGTGTGTTTTAATGATTGAGAGAGTCTGTATGTCAGACAAACAATAAGTACTCAACAAGGATATATATAGACACGCTTGTGAAAAGTTTTTGAAGAGAAACCAGTTGATCAGGAACAACATATTACTATGGCTAAACAAGAAAGCAAGCACAACATGGATTGACAAAGGAATGACATGTGCCTAAGGAAGGAAAATAGCATATCCTGATGAAAAGACTATAGTATTATTTTGCAAGTATAGAAGTACATACCGTGCCCACATTCTATTCGGAAACCAAGGATCTGATTGTACCAAGTAATAGGCTCTTCTATCTCTTGTATAGCCTCACTATTCTGCTTGCACTTATCTTCACATGCTAACAGGGCTTTTACGGCAGTTGATAACACAGAAGGAAAGAAAAGGTAAGCCATATCAAATACAATAGAGTAATAAACTATGTTCATGGGATTAGCTATTGCAGGTCACTTGATAGGTATACAGCACGAGAGAAGAACATAGCTGACATGGAAAATTATACAAATGAAATAGAACATTAAAAATGAGAAGGGATAACCGTTGACAGTTAATCTGGCAATATATGAAGGCCTGAGAAACAGACAGCATGGTTTGTGCTTCTCTGTAATACTTCAACTGAACGTGAGCTCAAGAAAGCCTTTCAGGACGGAGGTTAAAGTAATTAACTACCCCGGCTCGTGGTTACATGTTTGTAGCAAACCAGGTACAAGAATCAGCGTAATGCTGCTGTTTGGGGATTTGACCCCCCTTCCTCCCTCTCTCCCTCCCTCCCTCCCTCCGTCGCCGCCACCACATGCAAGGAGGGGCGTCTCAGTAATCTTGCGTTGCACAGTAGTCTCACTCGTACAGACCCATTGAGGACATCAGAAACAGTCAAATAGAGAGCTAAATCAACCTTTAAGGGGTGCTGCAAGCCAGCCTATCTACATGACAATCTAGTCATGACTTGCCTACCAACTGGAACAGTCGTAGCATCGCAAAAAGTTTGAAAGAAAAATTGAAGAGAAATATATTAAACAAGCATCAGGCTCCCGTTAATGGTACGACATGAGATGGAAATCGGTAGGGCCCAGTATCAGAGCAACAAGGTCTTAGATTACTTGAAAATGGACTTTTTCAATTTCACAACAGCCTCTAAATTGCATCTTACAACTTGCATGTGGTTTTTTATTTTTTTGCACTCACACCTCGGTCATACGCCTCTTGGACATTCCAACTAAACACAAGATATTCTGGTTTAGATTATGATGAATCACTTTCAGAATTACGAGAATTGCAAAAATAGATTTGATGTGTGATTCAAGTAAAATATCAACTAATGCAAATAAGTCATGAATTACCTTTAGATTGTTGAGATATTATCTCTGCGTACTCATTCTTCCTTGCATATTGATCTTCCACAATTCTTTTAAGCTCCTCTACTCTCGCTCTAGCAGCAGATTTGGAGTCTGTTATTGCAATAATCTTGGCTTCCTTACGAGTCTTGGCTATAAAATAGCCAACCGCGAGTTAGCTTGGATTCAATATTGGGTCTCCTTGCCTGTGAAACTAAGGTTTGATATAATTGTACAGGTGCTTACAATAGATTAGTTTCTACCATTGAGGTTCAAATAGACTAATAAACTAGTTTGTTATAAAGAAATTCTTTACTGCCCCATGGGAAAAGCAAGTGAAATAACTAGAAAAGAGACATCAAAAAGAGATTTGAAAAATGTGTTTCACTCCACGGACTTCAGAATCGTCCCATCAGCTGCAGTTAGATTTGCACAAGGAATGAACTCCCACATTCACGAGATGCTTAAAGAAATAGATTACCCAGGAAATAATACTTATCCTATTAAAACGACTTTTTACACTAATCAAGTAACGAACACTGAGAACGACAAATACCTGATAAAGCTTTCACCAAATTATCTTCCACCTCTCTCAGCTCAGCTTTTAGCTTTCCGATCTTTGCTGGAAAAATCAAGAAACAACTTTGAGAACATATTCAAAACTGAAAATAAATAATTCCTTACATATCTCCCTGTTACCAGGATATCTGAAACCTGAAGTCGATGCGATAATAGAAGATTAGATAACATATTCCAACAAGCAAATGAGGAAAGACTAGAGACCTAAGTCACTTGCTAAAATCACATTCACATGCCTCCTTACAAGTACAAGTTCAGGATGAGAGCACCAAGCTAAGGTTATGCTATTGCACACTCTAACTCGGGGCTGGACGGGACGATCTGACCTGTTTTTAGACTTAACTAGCTCACTGCTAGGAAGCACGTGTACTTCTGGGAGGCCGCGCCCCCTGCACCAGGTGCAGTACATTCATTTTGTAATTTCTGAAAGTATATGTACCTCTTTTGTGAATGTGTGATTTCTATTATGTATTTGTAGAATGGTAAATGTGATTGCTTAATATATAATTAGGACTATTGTTGTTTTTTGCTTTTACTTTGGCATGTAAATGAATATTTGAAAAAATTACATACATATAGGTGAGTGTACATGAAACTTGCTGCACCCGTCTCACCTGCTCTCTGGTGCCACACCCGAACCCGCACCTGTGCTTCATAGACTCACTGTATCACTAAGACACTAACAACGGCAGAAAAGAAATGGCGCTCCTACATTGCCTGTTAATTTGAAAATGCTAATATTTATTTGCATTCGGAAAACATGTGTTATTATGAACAACCAAATGTTCCACCTATGATATCTTCTCTCTGTGCGGTACTTACTCCTATCCTTCAATTGTTGCCCTCAAAATTATCAAATCAACCACAGTCAGTACGATATGTGTAGGATTAATTCCAAACAATCAATCTAGGATTTAAATAACGGTATCGGTCGACGTATCGGTTTCGGTCGCGGATAACGGTATCGGCCCGTATTGGACAAACTGTAACGGAAATCGGAAACCAAACGTGTGAATGTTAATCAAGGGTATCGCCCTAAAACCGAGGGTACCGGAACGTATCGCCCGAATACCGTGCTGAATCGCCTGAAAAACATACAGTATCGCCCGTTATCCGAGTGATACAGACCGTATCGGACGTTATGCACGTGAATCGGGTTCACACATACCGTATCGGGTGAACCGCTTTCAGTGCGTACCGATACCGTTCCGTATCGCCCGATACGTTACGATATGCCCCGTTATTTGAATCCTCTCAGGTCTGCCTACACCTGGCGGACTCCATATTCCCCTGACTTACAGAAACCTCGTCATGCTAACACCATCCAGCCACCTTTATATTGCCGGTTGTGTACTTCAAAGCATATCTCAAGCTTAACTCTATAAATCCTGTCGTTATAACTCTTCCATATTCTCCAGTGTAAAGCCGCTATAATATGCAACTTAATCTGCTGCAGGTCAACAACTGGCCTACCATTCAGAAAAGGTGGATCTTGATGACCTTGCTTTTATCATAACCGCTGAAAGTAATAAAGAATTCAGATGAGTAGCAATGCACAAGCATGTCATTATGTTTCTTTGAACCAACTTTGTCTAAGTGGAAAACAAACTTCCCCTGTCTACTTTTTCAGATGAAGATTGTGATCTTCTGATGGCCGCTCTCCTCGGGGTACCAGTGGATTCTAGCTGACTATTTCATAGCAGTAGGCTCATTAGGATGAATATGTGGAGTTGGAATAACTTATCCACACTGATTTATGATGCCAAAGGCTTCTGTGCTGTCTTTCATCAATGCGACTCAATTCAGTAGCAACATTTAGCAAATTGCCAGATTCTGCCCATGAACTCAAAAGAACTATGCACCAATATCGCTCAAGAGAAATCAAGTGCCCAGATACCATACAACGTTTAGCAAGAAAATGAGCCCCTTTTATTCGCCATGAGTGATTTAGAAAGCATTCTCCTCATGGCATTTGTCACAAGTGACATACATGTCGCATGTCCATGCCTATTAAATCTTCCCAAGATATCTATGAAATGTAGTTATCCTAATTGGATTCCACCTTGAGAAAACTACATCCTTTAGCTTTCTATGCATTGAAAATAATTTTGACTTGAATTTCTAATCTTCCTATGCAATAGGTATTTGATTCATTGTACAGCAATGCCTTCAAATTCTTGTGTTTCTAATAAATTTGGGTACATGAATGATCTAATTCAATACGCCCAAGTAAGTTATTTCATTCCCTACACTTTGCAGACTTGATTTAACACTCTACTGCTGAGTTCATATTTCTCACTCTTCACCATAGCAATCCCTATTCTGATGACAACAATGGCTTGTTGCAGAAACAGTACCGGAGTGAAAGCTCCAAGCTTCACCAGCCAAGTGTCTGCTAGATTATGTGGATGGCTTCCTCTTAGTGCTTGTGACCACAGATGCTGCATGTGATTGTGTCAATCACTTTCGCACCCTCTCTTTTCAGTATACCATCACACGCTCACATTATTCACTCTGTTGACAGATCAGGATTTCTGATTCATGTATGTATAGTATTGTATTTTAAATTTCTAAACAGCTTCATTTGGAAGGGGGATACATGTGGGGAACCTGAAATATTGGAGTTGCTCTTAAAAGGTTCAATTTCTCACATATCTTACGCTGAAACCGGCATGAGGTTCAATTTCTCACATATTCTAGACAATATCCCGTGTGCTTTGGTTCAGACATTAGTATTAAAATTTTAAACGCTTCTGGGCCGGAGGGAAAGAAGCTGGTTTCCGGAACCAGTATTTTGAGAAAGTTGAGGAGGCTACTCGACGAAGTTCCTGTCTCTTCTTGGCGTCGAAGTTAATTAAGTACTGGAACTTCTCTATTTGTGGTCTTTCTCTGCCACAAGAGCTTCTTCTAAAGTTTACTCTTCCGATTGGTGGCACGAGGATGAAATATTTTCATTGTCATTTGCAGCATCTATACAATTGAAGGCGAGTGACTTACCTTGGGGCAAGAAGGTATGCACTCTCTTTTAATTTAGGAATGTCTTCAACTCACAGCATCTGAGTGACAACTCTATTGATGCAATCATGTTTATCACAGAAACAGGATCTTATAAGTTATTTTTAATGGAGGAAGACATGAAAGCTTTGCATTGGGCAGCACCTTAAAACCAGCGTGAAACTTTCGGATATTTCGGATATGCCATGTTGAAAGTCAATATTAAATATATGCTCATGTAGGCATATAAGTTTTGTGTTATATCCTCTTCTGTTTGATTGTTGGTTTGTCATTTCTTTTTATTTTCTTTTTTTCCACTTTGATTTTCAACTCATATATGCATCATTGTAGAACATCAAAACCAGTTACCAACCAGAGGGCACTATTTGTGCATAGTAATACAAACAGAACTTCAATAACTATGTTGATATTGGGAAATATGATTTTCCTTACTCCTATTTTCGTTTAAATGTACCCATTAATCTCTTTCATACTTCTCCTGAACCCCACACGTTCTCTTGATTTCCTTTGTTGAATTTGACCTGACTAGATCAAATAAATCCAGCGGATCAAGCCCAACCTAAATACTGAAACCAAACACTTATCTATTGAATTCAATCGAGTATTAACCATTTCCATCCTACACTCGAAACCCTAGTTTGAGCCATAAACATCGAATTTGGGGGGTTACTGACCGGAAAAGGCTCGGATCTTCAAAACAGCCAACGGGAAAATCAAAACCTAGCTAGTATTATTGGTAATGCTAATTACCTTGATTTAGAACGGTGTGCGATGCCTTGGACTTGGTTGATTCCAGCGACTTTCTCAACGAGGAGACGGCGGCGTCGATGCGCTGCTGCTGAATCGGAACCTCTCTTCCGATTACCAGCCGGAGCTCCTTCATTTTAGCACTCACCGAGTCCTCTGCCCTGCTCACCATCATCATCTTCACTCGCGCCTGAGAGAGATAGAGAGAGAGAAGTGTTCGAATTTGAGTACTCTTCGCCCGCCATTTCTTTTCGTTTTCGCAGTTTCAGAGAACTTGATGCTTTCTTGGAATTGAATGGGCTCTATGGGCCTGGCTTTGGATTTGGACTCAAACCCACTGGTTGGATGTTAATGGTGGGAGTGGATTTGGGTTTGGCCCATGAATTTGGTCTTACGATCTGTTTGGATGACCATAGATTCGAGGCTGGATTTGGACTTAAATCCAATATTTGGATACGGATATTGAATTTGATTTGATACAAATCCAAATCCTATTAATAATTTTAAATCCCATCTCCCCACATGTCATTTGAAACTAAATGCTAGGGAACCCACCCATATCTCCCACTCATCTGCCAAATTTCTTTTAGAAAAATGCAATCATACCAAATGAATATTCCTGTTGCCAATTTTACACTTGGGTGGGAGATGAGTGGGAGATATGGGTGGGTTCCCTAGCATTTCTCCAAAAAAAAATGTGCGACTGGTGATAAAAAGTCGGATTAGTATCGTTCGGTTTTTTTTAGCAGAAATCGAGATTTAATGTTTTGTCTTTTTTCATTGTTATGTAATTTCTAACTTGACTTTTTCCCAAAACACATAGCGAATTGCAATTTTCAAAGTTAAGTGCCCCCACAACCTCTTAGTTGCATCGGCCATTGTCATGCTTCCCACGTGCAATGCATGTGCTGCCTATTAATATGGTAAACGGCAGGATTCTTGCAGCTCCGTGCTGATGAGCAAATTTTTGCACAATAGGCTCTTCGTAGCAGCTCTACTCGTGTTGAATTAGTCATAATCCTGCTAGTTCCTCCTAAACGCCACCGTTCCACTAGAACTTTGAAAGAACTAAACGTTGCTATCCAAAGGCTGCTGAAGCTCTTCCCTTTCTGATCCAACGGCATCTGCTCAATGATGAGAATATATTTCAGTTTTATCAGAAGAAACTGAGAGTTAATGTTTTGCCTGTTGACAACAACACGCATGAAGTCATTTATATATTTTACTAACATCGCGTGAAATTTTGATTTAAAGTGATTTAAAGTGCAAATGTTATTGGATGATCAGAGTTTATAATTAGTTGTTTAATCTTGAACTTAAATGGTCGATGCAAATTTATAACATTCATATTATATCGCACAATTTCACAAATATTTAAAAGTTATTGAATATGGGAATAACCTATTTTATTTTATTTTTTAAGAAATTACATCATATCTTACGTCTAGCCGGGTTCGAAGCCGAGACATCATGCATGGACTACAAAATACAAATACTTTACCACTGAGATTGCACCCGTTTGCGGAGTAACCTAAATTATGTGACCGTAAACCATGGGTGGTATGAGTGGAATACCCAATTCCATCTCTCACTCTGCATACGTAGTCTCTCGCTAAGTGCTAGTGATCATCTAAATGAAGCGACCTCTGTGTCTTCTCTATCATATCGGTTTGACTTTTTGACTTGTATCTGGGTCACTTTGATCGGGTGATTTGGATAGCAAAATGATGCGATTTTTTGACAATTTGTTCACCGTGTCATAGAGCAACTTTTACTTTACAACTCCATAAAAAAATTATCAAAAAAATTGCATCATTTTGCTACATAATTCATCGGGTCAAAGTGACCCAATGAATAGAGACAGAAGTCAAACCGGTGTGATAGAGAGTAGAAAGGGAGGTAGCATCACTAATATAAAATCAATAAAGTTCTCATTGTCAATGCATATTGGTACATTTTTAAGTTCAAATAAATCCTCCAACTTGCATTTTACCCTCATGTGGTTAGGAGTTTGTGCGAAACCCCCTCCCCCCCCCCCCCTGTGGTTCCAAATCAGATAATTCTCAAGTTCCATTTTGCATGATAAAATTCATCTCATCATCTATCGCTTCTTTCCAGAATGCAACGTCACCAGATGTCATAGCCTCACTATAAGTTTTAGGATCCTCCTCTATTCTAAAATAATAAGCATATTGAGATTTAATCTCATCCTTAGATCCCTCAACTAAATATAGTTGAAAGTCAGAACCATAGTCCTTGGCTACTCTAGCTCTTTTAATCCTTCTTACTTCAGGTAAAGTGATGGTGTCACTTGTTCCTTCATTTTGACCATTGCTCAAAATCGGAACCAAATCCTTTGGTATAGGTATAGAAGAAAACATTTCTTCATCAAAGATAGCATCTCTTGACTCTATTACAGTATTAATGGATACTCAGTCACTAGGCTCAATCACATAGAACCTATAAGCCTTAGAATGCATGACATATCCAATTAAGATGCAATATATACCTCTTTCACCAAGATTCTTTCTCTTGGGTTCATTGAGCCTAACAATAGCTCTACAACCACAAACTCTCAAATAATGCAAGTTTGGAGGTTTACCATACCAAACTTCATATGGGGTAGTTTTGTTCCTTTTGTTAGGAATTCTATTAAGCAAATAGCAAGTTGTTAACATAACTTCTCCCCAAAATCCATCACTCAAACCCGAGTAGGAAAGCATGGAATTAATCATTTTCTTTAGAGTTCGATTCTTCCTCTCAGATATACCATTTTGTTGAGGTGTATAAGGAGCAGTGGTTTGGTGCATAAGGAGCAGTAGTTTGGTGAATAATACCAAATTCGGGAGTTCGTTGTCCAAGACATTAGTATAGTCGGGTACACGCGTGTACTTCACACCTCCTAATGTGTACAAGTGTATATGCAAATGTCTATTTCGATCGTAAGTAAATCCAGTTACATAAAATGATTGATGACACTAAAATCACGAACACTACTGAAAGTAACATATCTAGCAAATCCCATTTTGACTGCTACTCTGAAACTAACACACTGAAAATAGCAAATATGGAGTTGAAATAGTTAAAATATTCAATTTTCGAAGAAGAAGCAAGTTGAATTACAGAGAATGGGTTAGGGTTTTCGAATTACAAACTTTGAACCTGGAATTTTTGGAACAATCGGACTTTCAGTTGGTGGCTTTCTTGTGGTCGTCCTCCTCCTCCGTCGCAGATACAATCTGGTGACCGCCGTCCTCCGTAGCAGATTGAGTCTGTGGTCATCGTTCTCCCTCCTCCGGTCGCGCCGCATGCCAGTGCGGCTTCAGATTTCAGGGCGGGGAGAGATAATAACAGAGTTAAGAGTAACATGTTTATAAATGTCAATGGCATGATTAGTGTAAATCTTAAAATTTTTGGGGTTTTATAGTTTCATAGTTTTAGTAAGCGCACAATTGAATAAGAATATGGACCTTACTGCAGTCATGAATTTATTTATTTTATTTTTCGGAGCTAATAACAGAGTTTTGTAGTTTTACTAAGGGCACAATTGAATAAAAATAAGGGTACCACCGCCACTGACCACGGTTAACTCACCCTAGTAACCAGGAAAACGGTTTACTAGTCCCTAGTACTAAGGGCCAGTTTAAGAATGTTGCGGCGTTTTAGAAAGAAGGTGTGTTGGCATTGCTGTGTAAAAACTGTTGTATAAATCCACTTAAAAATGTTGGATAAATTTCCCACATAACATGCTACGGAATTTGCATTTTGTGTTTGCTAATTGCTAATTTAGAATTGTTGTAAGTGTTGAAACAACAATATCGTACTTGATAGAGTTTTATTGCATTTAAGGTCTCCGTTCTGAAGCTTCCAGATCAAATCAAACCCAGTCAAAATGCAAACATGAAGCCAACAACGTGGTCCAAACGATGCAGAATATAAAGAATTGAGTATGAGAAAGTGGGTCAGTGACGTCAACGGTTTTAATGGAGGTTCGGTTGGTTGTGGTGGCGATATGCAACCGTGAGAAAGAGCGAAGACAGAGAGGTGGATGGATTTTGGGGTTCTGGGTTTGGGAGATGAGTATTGAAGAATGAGTTTAGGTCTGGTATGGTTGGATTTTTGGTCTGATTTCTTTTCAAATGCCCAAATCAAATTTGCCTTTGTTTTTTCAAATGCTTATTTTGGCTCTTTCTAAATTGAGAACGAATTTGCATCAATCCAGTGTTGCCAATGAAGCACTTGAGATGCAAATCAATCCATGTTTGCTTGATTTGTTGGTGTTGTTGCGTATGGTGAGGAAAGAGGAGAGGAGAGTGAGGGAACTTTTTTCTGCTTTAGTGGGCTGTAAATTCTTATATAGATTAGGGATATAAGGGACTTTTCATTCGTCCCGTAACTCTCTGTTAGTTAGAAGGGTGATCTCCGCCAGTTTTCAAAGATCAGGGTACTGACCTGATAAATGTCCAAACTATAAGGGTGGTTTTCTGTCAATTACCCATTTCTTAAGCAATAATTACAAACAAGTTTTACGGCTATTACTACAGTAATTATCTCCACATGAGATGTTTCCTTCTTTTTTCTGTTAGTTTTGCTGATATATTTCAAGAATTACACAACGTTTGTCTTTATAGAAGTATTGTGCTTTGGTGCGTACCAATCTGATTCTTCTCTTTCTCATCATTTGGCTTTTTTTTACTCGTATTTGGGTCATTTTGACCGAGTGATTTGGATCGCAAAACGTTACGTTTCTTTTAATATTTTTTTCACCGTGTTATAGAACAACTTTTACTCTATACTATCATGAAAAAATTGTCGAAAAATTATATCATTTAGCTATTCAAAACACCGAGTCGAAGTGACCCGGTGAATAGTGCAAAAAGTCCTCATAATGTGAAATAGAAGAATCAGAGTGGTAGGATGTAGTGTACATAAAGCTGTTCAACATTTGGTAGCACATCTTTGATGAACACTCTTACAGTCTACTGTCTACACATACCCACGCACGTGCATACTACTAGTATATATATATATATATATATATATATATATATATATATATATATAACGCAAACTAACAACTTGTTTGACATCGATCACAAAGTTGAAAGAATACTCGAGATAAATAAGAGTAGTTCCGCTACATCGTCGAAGAACAATACTTACGGATTAACATGGGGCATGTAAAAAAATCCTTCTTCTGTGACATTCGGTCTTCGTGTTTGCGACCAAGTTCATGTCAACGGGAAGGTTAACAGACTTCATGCTTCAACGAAGGTCTATTCTGATTGTAAATCAGTTAACCCAAATCCGGTCTTCAATGTGGACAGTCCGTCCATTGGTGAGGGACCATGGCAAAAGAGATTAGATCAGCAGATAGTGATGATTTGTGAAACCGTCCTCTCTTTCTGCAAAAGAATTAAGATGATGACAAGCAGGGCGGAGCTAGAGTGCGGCACGGTAAGGCACGTGTCGCACCCTAATTTTCTAAAACAACACTATTATTCATGTATTTTATAGAAACTTTTAATTGTGCCCCATATAAATTATGCAAATGTCATATCCTTTTTTGAAATGTACAATTATGCCCCACCTCCGTCCCTGCTTCCAAGTTCACGTCTTGCAAATCACACTTCTTGATAGACATTTTTGTCCTGAAGAGGATGATTTACATGTAAGTAAAAATCACGGCTTGCAATCACATGCTGTACTTTGATAATATGCTCTGCATGTGGGCGAACGATTGGAAGAGGTAAATCTATGTCCTCTGCTTTAGATTATTCACAAGATTGGGCTGCTGCATTTTACTGATTTGTAGCTTATTATCTCTTCTGATATATAAAATAGTAAAGGGCGTTATTCCCCTACCACTCATTTTTTTTTAAAAAAATAAAAACAAAATAAATAAAGATTTTGGAAGTCTAAAGAAGGACCAAGTGCGCATGAATGTGATAGGAATAGAAGTTCTTCCTTTGAGCACGTATCAGCGAAGGGAGATAGAGGTTTTATTATGTAGTACTACAAATTTATTTGAAGCAGTGCCTAAAATCAGCTCATCAGAATGCTTAAAGAAAACATATATACTACATGTTCAGATGCAGCTAACTCATTATTTATATTTTATTCATTCGTAATTCCCTAATCAAATAATTATTGAAGTAGTCGCCCAAAAAAAATGACAGGTTCATTCCACTGCCTCCTTGAATAAAATGCAATACTACCTCTGTTTCGCCTGTTTCAGCCTACTTTCCTAAAACGGAAATTTCGCCTGTTTCAGCCTACTTTCCTTTTTTAGTAAGTTTTCTATTGAAAATGACTTTTTTACCCTCTTTAAGAAAAACCCAGATTAATGAAATAGATTTGGGTTAATATATCCTAAGTTGGCCCAATATATCACTTATACTAAATTAACCCTAAACCCAAACCCAAATCTAAACCCAGCCCAAACTATACAACACAAAAAAAAAAAAAAAAAAAAAAAAAACTCTTTGACCCACTTACTCCACTTCTTCTTCGTTCATCTCTCTCGGTAGCCAGCCTCTCTATCTACCGTGTTCTTCACCTTCTTCCCCAAACCTTGAAGCGGCGCAAACCTAGCTCTCTATCTCCATCGTTGCCTCGATTCGTTTGTGCTTTCTGGTTTCTTGGCCATGGAGGATCCTTGCGATGGCATAACGGCCGCTGATTCGTACGAATCCGACGAGAGTCAGCCCGATTTCGATGATGTCGATTCGTACTACCGGAAGCCATACATGTCCGATGAGCTTCGCTTCGGTCGCGTGGTTCCCTCCCTCCAAGTTCAGAAGCCGAATCCCCAGAAAAGGTGAAGAAATCGTAACCCTAGTTTGATTTTATGTTGCTGCTTGATTTTGGGTTCGTTTTTTTCGGATACTTACTCCGATCTGTTGGTTTGTCTGTAGTATTAGTGAAGTAGGAGGATTAATTGTGCCGGATTCACTCGACTCCGATGATAACAAGGCTCTCTCTCACGATTTCCAGAACAGGTGATGATACCTTCCTTTATTTTGCATAAAGGTTCAATTTTTTGTGCCATTTCTTCGATTCCTGATTCCCTGTTTTGATTTCTTTGTAGTTTGAGTGAGCCTGAACCTCTGTATGTGGCTGATTCATTTGACTCTGATGAAACTCAACCTCCTTCAAGTGATGACACTGATGACATCTTATTTAAGTCTGCTGAAGACAGATTTGAACACTATCAACGTCTTGGATTGATCTGCCCTGACTGTTGCCCTGACTGTTTGAAGCTCAATCCCCTTGATAGGGAGGTTTGGTTCTCTTAAACCCTTCTATTTGCTAGTTATTGATATGCCATTCTATTTGTTGGTTATTGATATGCCATTCTATTTGTTGGTTATTGATATGTCATTCTAGTTGTTGGTTATTCCAGCAACTTCAAGTCATGCTTGTTGGTGATTACTAGTACCTGCTGTTAGATGCCACTGTTTGCTGGTTATTATCGGTTTCTGAGGGATTTGTGATATGATCTTGTCTGATAAATGTGTGATAAGATATTGTATGCAACTCAATGACTATACCACAATGTGGGTGAGAGTTGCATTCTTTGAAAGAGACACTCGATGATTAAATACTCATACGAGTATGAGAGTGTGCAGTTTGGGATTGTGCAGTTTCGTATTGTTGATCACTTGCGATCAGTTTTCGCAATCCATGCCTCTTATCCAAATTAGTTGCGACAAAGATACACTCGATGATTAAATACTCGTACGAGTATGAGAGTGTGCAGTTTGGGATTGTGCAGTTTCGTATTGTTGATCACTTGCGATCAGTTTACGCAATCCATGCCTCTTATCCAAATTTGTTGCGACAAAGAGACACTCGATGATTAAATACTCGTACGAGTATGAGAGTGTGCAGTTTGGGATTGTGCAGTTTCGTATTGTTGATCACTTGCGATCAGTTTTCGCAATCCATGCCTCTTATCCAAATTAGTTGCGACAAAGATACACTCGATGATTAAATACTCGTACGAGTATGAGAGTGTGCAGTTTGGGATTGTGCAGTTTCGTATTGTTGATCACTTGCGATCAGTTTTCGCAATCCATGCCTCTTATCCAAATTAGTTGCGACAAAGATACACTCGATGATTAAATACTCGTACGAGTATGAGAGTGTGCAGTTTGGGATTGTGCAGTTTCGTATTGTTGATCACTTGCGATCAGTTTTCGCAATCCATGCCTCTTATCCAAATTAGTTGCGACAAAGATACACTCGATGATTAAATACTCGTACGAGTATGAGAGTGTGCAGTTTGGGATTGTGCAGTTTCGTATTGTTGATCACTTGCGATCAGTTTTCGCAATCCATGCCTCTTATCCAAATTAGTTGCGACAAAGATACACTCGATTATTAAATACTCGTACGAGTATGAGAGTGTGCAGTTTGGGATTGTGCAGTTTCGTATTGTTGATCACTTGCGATCAGTTTACGCAATCCATGCCTCTTATCCAAATTTGTTGCGACAAAGAGACACTCGATGATTAAATACTCGTACGAGTATGAGAGTGTGCAGTTTGGGATTGTAGGTATCTCATCAAAATGTTGCTCCCCATACTATGTTCATTCTACAACTCGATGACGATTACACAAAGATCTGAGAGTTGTTGTATGCACATTGCATTCTACAAAAACATGCTACTACATCTTGGTATTACTAGACCCAAAATGTATGCACTTTTCAAAAGCTAGTCTACCCAAACTAATGGGAAACTGTACCATAACCCAATCCCTCCATTAGGGCAGGATTATCAACTTGTTCCCCTATGCTCAGTAGATAGTCAATGGTATCCTTTACCAATTGATTATCAACCTTCAAGTAGGTAGGAAGTTCACCCAACTTCTTCAATTTCTTCTTCCCCATGTGAGGGGTCTTGTACTTGTTGTGACCTTTTCTTTTCATGATCTCGATCATGCAGCTTTGAAGGGTAATGAAATTAAAGTTCAAAGATTCGTGTTCCATACCTTCAAAGCTCATGTTCACTGCATCTATCAACTCATCAATATTCTTTGTCTCCATCTTGTTCTGGACACTCTGAATTGTGTTGAAAAAGCCCAAATCATTTATGTTCAGGTCCGGGGACTTTGCTGGTTGGTTAACCAGTTTAATGTTGAAACCTCCACTTGTTGCTGCAATTTTGAAATCCTCATCTTCATTGGTTAGGTGTGGAGTTGCATTATCTTGTTGGATAGTTATATTTTTGGAATGTGTACTTGGCCAAGCTGCTTTGATTGCTGGAATGATGTTTTCAATTACCATGTCTTTGATGGCCTCTTTGTTGATTGAAGCGATGGCTTTTAACTCGACAGTCCCTCTCGGTCTATTCCTTGAGCTTCTAAGTGCTTCCTTGTCTTCCACAAATGGCCAAATGCCTATCTTGCCATCCCATAGTTCTTCCCCTCCTTCCCCAAAAACTGGTCTCGCAACTGCAGACATAAACATTACCTTCACAATGAAATTCTTATTCTGACATGTCGTGTGTGGTGCTTCTTCATCAGGTAGGAGAATGTACTTCTCATTAATTCTTTGCAAATAGAACCATTTCTCATCTATATGCACCACACAAGACATGTCCTTGAACTGAATTACAAGATCAGGTGTAATTTCTAGTGATTTTAGACAGAATTTCAATCTTGCAATTTTGTGTGCATCAGTCAAAGCTGGTTTGACATGGCTCTTAGCAATCCTCAGCTCTCCTAGTTGTAAAAGTCTCCAAATACTAGAAGGGCTGGATTCTATAGAACCTGCATTCAAAATGTTTATATACATTCATGTTAATAATCTTTCATGAGATACTCGCAAGCTGCCTAATTTTGAAGAACATGTTATGGGTTGAAGTGGCATAATTACTTGTTGTTCCTCATGCATGATTCTTTACAACTCAGTGATGAAACTCAACTAAATTCTGAGAGTTGAAAAATAAACAATATCTCAATCCTAAGCATAAATTGAGTAAGATACCTGCAAGCTGCCTAATTGTGTGCCGAAATTCTGGTAAAATGTCTTTGAGTTTGGAGGTGTCTAGCGTCGCCTTTGGTTTTCCATTGCCTCTCAGCCTTGACTTCACATCTATGGGTACACCAAGTTGGCTGCATTTACGTGCCCTTGACATTATCGCAGTAACTGTTCTTGGGTGAATACCAAATTTCGCCGCGACTTCGGCTACTTTTCCATGGTTAACAACCATTTTTGTGCTGTTCAACAAACAAAAGTGCAGAATTTGTTCTCTTTGACTAGGTGTCAAATTTTTTTTACCTGGAATTGCCATAACTTGAACCTATTATTCTCTTGATTGTTGTAGGGAAGATGAGAGATAGCTCTGCTGCTTTTGGATTCTGTTGATGCTGAAGCTAGAGATGTTGCTGATGATGGTGAAGCTGCAGCTTCAATTTTGCTTTCTTCAGCTAGTTTTGTTATAATGTGTAGTAATGGGATTTCTTCTCACTTGTTCTTCACCATTGCTGGATGAAGTAGTAGTGTTTTGTGTTGTTCATTTGGTTTGTGTAATGTTATAAATAGGTGGGGTGGAGAGGGACTGATGGGACCTATGTTTTGGCTCCACAATTTAAATTAAGTTTCAGTTTTTGGTGTTAAAGATTTGGAGGGAATCCAAAATTTCACTAATTGGACCCTCCAAAAAATTTATCCAGTGGCAGCAAGTTTTGTGTTCACACTGGTTTCCAGCACTTGTTAGGGTATTTATGTAAAAGGCACAGGTTTCTTAAAACCTGTGCCAACTTTCTCTCAGCTAAAACAAGTGAAACGGAGGTAGTACTTTTTATTATCTTCCAAAAGTCTTCCCTCGAATGTCTAGTTTCCCTTTGCAAATCGAGCACCACTAGAGCAATCAAAAGCACAACAAATTTAAGCAAAGAGAGAAGAAGAAAAAGGAGATAAGAAAAAAAAAACACGCTCAAGTCAGCTCATCAAGGTGCTTAATTATATTATCTATACACGTTCGTTCAGATGCACCTAACTCTAATTGAACTAGTGGCCCAATTCGAAACATGATTGCCTCATTATCATCTTCCCAAAGTATCCCCCGTGGAACTCTAGTTTCCCTTACAAATAGAGGAGAACTGGAGCAAATTAAAAGCACAGCACAGCAAAGAGAGAAGAAAAAGAAAGAGCTCATTTAGCTAAAAGAGAGAGAGAGAGAAATGGATAATTTGCCAAGGTACTTTGCCCTTGAATCACTCACCAACAAGCAATACTTGCGATATGTACACGAAGACGTTGTACTCCACGGGCATGTCGAGTTCAGCGGGGAGGAGGTTATAAGCCTCTACACCAAGTTCGAACTAGAGCCGGCGAAGAATGAAGCCTATACGGGTTTGTACAACATACGATGTTGCTACAACAACAGATACTGGACGAGGAGACAAGAGGGCAAGGGGTGGATCACTGCCACAGCCGCCGAGCCAGTGGAGGACCAATTCAAGTGGTCATGCACCCTGTTCCAGCCGTCGGTCAAGCTGTCTGGGGATGGCAAATTAATGCTAACACTGCGCCATGCCCAAGACAGCCGATATGTTCCTGTTTCTGTTGGGAGTGGCGATCCCACGTACCGGACATGCTTGAAGGCAGGCCCAAATCAGCCCGTGCCATATGGTGCCGAAGATTCTGGCAATTCATTTTCTATCGTCAGTTGGAACTCTTTGGTGATATTGCCCCAGCTAGTCGTGTTCAAGGGTAATGACGGACTCATCCTTCGCCATCGAGTCAACGCGTTCAGATTCGAGATCGATGATGCTCCAATGCACACCAGTTCATTTGAAGTCCTCTACAACCGTGATGGGAGTGTCCGCATCAGACTACCCTTCAGCCCCAAGTTTATGTGCTACGGCAGTGGCTATTCTGTTGATGCTACATCGATCTCTGACATGAAGCCCGGCCCCGAAAGGAACATATTCTGGCTTGTCAAAGGCCGTGGCGACAATGAGCTGGCGATACAAAGCAAAAACCACAATTTTTTTTGCCAGAGGACTACAGTTGTAGATAGGACCGATTTCGACTTTGTCAGTGCTTTTCCCAACACCAAGGTAAAAAATGCGGAAATCATGAGGGTTGAAGAGCCTGTTGTCTCGAGGAGCGTCTACAATGTCAATTTCCGCTTTGAGCACGCTAGAATCTATAATCAATCTGATGTCATAATGGTTAGAAAACAGTTCAGTAACCCTCTCAACGTTGATCACGTCATTCATCTAACCCAATCCTTCACAAAGGAAACCACGAGGACGTGGAATTCCATTGTTACACTCAAGTTGCCCACCCCAACGACAATGGAGATGACGAGCATTCCGTCGATTTTGGATGGAGAGGTCGGCTTTAGTGATGAGTTTGAGGGGCGGTACGAGTGGGGAACCGACATGAAAGGATCCGAGACCACAGAGTTGTCCGACCACATCAATATCCCTGCTCGTTCCTTCGTAACGGTTCTTGTCATTGCAACAAAAGGTAAGTGTGACGTTCCTTTCTCCTATATGCAACAAGACACGCGTACAGATGGGTCAGTTTGCACCAACAAGAAGGACGACGGGGTTTACACTGGCATCAACTACTACAACTTCAGGGCCCAAGTCGTTAAAACTACCCCAATTGCCAAGAATTAACATCTGTTGTGGGTAACATAACTACAACACCCTCAGGAGACTTCACTTTCCCTGCCTGCTTGTTTGCGCATGTTTTTTTTCCCTCTCCTTTCTCTTAATTTCCAATCCATTGCACTCTTGTGCGGTGTTGCTTTTGAAGTAGTACCATGATTGACAAGTGAAATAAAATAGTGTGCTTTGCTTTCCTTTATTTAGTGAGCATGTGTATCGCATGTGGTAATTGTACAGATAATGGTGGCGAATTTGTGAGTCACTTTTCGTACCCTCCACTTGTTGTTTCCTGTGACCTTGTGCAAATTAATTGTCCAACTCGGTAATGTCCGGGGTTGACAAAATTGTTAGAGTGAAATCGACTATCACTCTTCACTAATTGTCCTCCTGAAATATACTTGTATACATAATAACAGTGAAGCCGTGTTATTACATCAACTTCGTTGCAATCTATGGCCAAATCATCGTCCAACGCAAATTAACAACACATTTGACATCAGTCATAAACTTCAAAGAATACTGGAGAAAAATACGAGTTCCGCAAAGTACAATAATAATTACAGAATAACTGAACTGAGTCAACTCATACAAGCATATAGAGGGAATTCCGATGGTACAATCACAGTGATTCTAACACTACAGTAAGAAGGATGATACATGACCCTCGATCAAACATTGTACTAGGAATCTTATGACACTCCAAATACAAGATGATTTACCTTGAATTTGCATCGGGACTCTTCAGTGAGGGGATTTCATTTAAGTTGGAAGCAAAGCAGTCTCGCCTTCACTCTTACTTCTTAACCTGCAAATGAATTTAGTGTGTCAATTCATTAATGAAATCTTTGACAGACAGACAGATACATGAGATAAATCAGTAAATCTTATCATAGTCTCATAAGAACACCAGGTAGTTGATGTTCTTCTGACACTAATGAAACGCGACACATTGAGTTGGAAATAAGTATTGAATTAAGTTCAATGAGGTGCTATATAATTTCTTGAGAAGCAATAAGAAAACAAAAGCACTGCTTCTGAATGACAGTAAACCTGTAGAACTGACTTAAAACAATGTGTTTTTTTTTTTTTTCAGAAAACTCTCACGCGCCGATTGTTTCATTTTTTCAACATTAGTTGACCGTAGTCAGTACCTTCAAACGTGGAGACCGGCGAAGAGATGCAGCAGATCCAGCAGGAGAGAAGAGCCCTGACTTCCCAACTTTACCATGGAGGGTTTTCTTGGATGGTTGGTTTGTTTCTTCTGGTGGGCGTTTGTTTTGTACTGTAGGCGGAGGAGTTTCATTTCTACTCTCACTTGAAACTGAAGAAACCGGTGCAGACGCAGAGATAACGGACGAGTATTGATCATTTGATGCAAGCTGAGGAAAAATTCCTGCAAAACATGGAAGGACACAGAACTCGTAGAAATAAGAACTCACAGTAATACCTCGTGTTGCAGCTGTATGAGTTTTCCATCAAACTTAGACATGGCAAACAAAGGAGCTATATGAAAAAGGATGGAGCAATACCATGTGTTGCAGCTTCCTTGAACTTCTCACGCATAGTTCTAACAAATTTGAATAGACCATTGCTTCTGTTCAACTCAAGGATCATCTCCTTGGTGCCATTCAAATGTGGCTCGCACTCCAGCACTAATGATCAAATTAAGAAAACACGAGGAAAGCCATACTGTTATCACTAGTCAATAAGAATGCCTTCATCTTAGAAGTCAGTAAATCGCTCCTTACATGTGTATACATCATTGTCATGGCGCACACTGAAGTAGTACTCCTCTTCAGGATTTTTCGAGTTGATGTTCGTAAATATGAATTTCACTCCTGAACGAGCAAGGAAACTCAAAATCAACATATTACAATGTGGCACGTGAAATTAATGTGCATAGCAGCAAAGAAAAGAGCCTGCATGTCAGACAAACATAAGCTCTCAACACAGAGTCAACAGTAGACACACTTGTGATAAAGTTCTTGAAGAGAAACCAGTTGATCAGGAACTACATATTACTGTGGCTAAAACAAGAACAGCAAGCACAGCATGGATTGACAAAGGAATGACATGCGCCAAAGGGAAGGGAGGAAAATAGCATATCCTGATGAAAAGACTACAGTACTATTTTGCAAGTATAGAAGTACATACCATGCCCACATTCTATTCGGAAACCAAGGATCCGATTGTACCAAGAAATAGGCTCCTCTATCTCTTGTATATCCTCATTATTCTGCTTGCACTTATCTTCAGATGCTAACAGGGCTTTCGCAGCAGTTCATAACACAGAAGGAAAGGAAAAGGTAAGCCACATCAAATACAATAAGCTATGTGTGCATGGGATTAGCTATTGCAGGTTACTTGATACGTATACGGCACGAGAGAAGAACATTGCTGACATGAAAACTTATACCTCCAAATGAAATAGAACACAGAAAAATGAGAAGGGAAAACAGTTGACAGTTAATCTGTCAATATATGAAGGCCCAAGAAACAGAAAGTTTGGCTTGTTCATCTGCAAATACCACAGAAATCGCAGAATATATATTTCAATGAACTTGAACTCAAGATTCAGGGGCTAAAGTATTTAACTAAAAGAGCCAAACTCTAGCTACCCCCGCTCGTTGTTACATGTTTGTAGCAGTCCTGGTACAAGAATCATTGTGGTGCTGCTGTTCGGGGATTAGATCCCCCTTCCTGTGACACCTCCCTTAATCACACACACATAAAAGCCTAGCTTCAGCCATATAAATTGAGAATAATTCAAAGGTATCGTCACCACATGTAAGTAGGGGTGTCTCAGTAATCTTATGTTGCACCATAAAGTCTCACTCGTACATACCCATAGGGAGCAATAGAAACAGTAAAACAAATAGCCAAATAGTAAAACAAACAGAAAAATTCCTCCATCCCAGCCCTACATGACAATCACTAGTCATGAGTTCTCTACCAACTGGAACAGTCATAATATCCCAATAAATAGGAAGATGCAAACTGAAGAGAAATATATTCAACAAGCACCGGGCTCTCGTGGAACGATATGAGATGGAAGGATGTAGGACCCACTTTCTTGGAGCAACATGGTCTTCCATTACTTGAAAATTAACCTTTTTTATGATATTTTCAGTTTCCTAACAGTCTCTAAATGCATCCAAGACTTTATGTGATCTTTTTAATATTTGCACTCACAACTCAGTCATATGCCTCTTCGGACATTTTTACTAAACAATCAATATTCTTGGTTCACAACTCAGTCATATGCTCCTTTGGAGATTCATACAAAACACTCGACATTCTTGTTTAGATTAAGATGAATTGCTATCAGAATTACAAATTGCAAAAATAACTTTGATGCGTGATTCAAGTAATGTATGAACTAGAGCAAATAAGGCGTGAATTACCTTTAGATTGCTGAGATATTATTTCTGCGTACTCATTCTTCCTTGCATTTTGATCTTCCACAATTCTTTTAAGCTCCTCTACTCTCGCTCTTGCAGCAGATTTGGATTCTGTTATCGCAATAATCTTGGCTTCTTTACGAGTCTTTGCTACAAAATAGCCAACCACGAGTTAGCTTGGATTTGATACTGGATCTCCTTGCATATGAAACTAGGGCTTGCTATGATAGTGCCGATGCTAACAATAGATTTCTTCGTACAATTGCGGTTCAAATAGACTAATAAACGAGATTGTTATAAAGACATTCTCAACTGTCCCATGGAAAAAGGAAGTGAAATAACAAGAAAAGGTACTTCAAAAGAAATTTGGAAAGCGTGTTTTATTCCAGACTTGAGAAATTGTTCCATCAACTGCAATTATCTTGCACAAGGAATGAACTCCCCAGGAATATAATGAAATTCTGTACCATGGAATATGTATGTCATGCACATTCACAGGATGCTTAAAGAAATAGCCTACCCAGGTACTAATACTTATCCTACTTTTCAAACGACTTTTTACACTCATCAAGTAAAAGACACTAAGAAAGTAAGAATGACAGATACCTGATAAAGCTTTCACCAAATTATCTTCCACCTCTCTCAACTCAGCTTTTAGCTTTCCGATCTTTGCTGAAAATATCAAGAGAGAACTTTGTGAACATGTTCAATACTGAAAATAAATAATTGCTTACATATCTCCCTGGTAACAGAAGTATCCTGAATCCATGGGAAGATAGAAGATTAGATAAATATTCCAACAAACAAACAAGGTAAGACTTAGAGACCTAAGGCACTTGCTAAAATCAAATCACGTCTCTCCTCTAAATTTACTAGTTTAGGCTACATGCATCAAGATACGGTTATACCATTGCACACTCTGACTAGGGGCTGGAAACACGATCTGACCTGCTTTGAGACTTGAATAGCTCACTGCTGGGAAGCGCAGGTACTTCTGCGAGACCGCGCTCCCTGCACCACCGGGTGCACTTGAGTGCTCTGGTGGGTGCAGCAACTTCATTCTGTCGTATCTGAAAGTTAACGTGCCTCTTTTGAAAATTGTTAATGTGTGATTTTATTATCCATTTTGTAGAATGCTTGATGCATTTGGTTTATATATAATTTGGACATTGCTGTTGTTGCTTCTACTTTGGCAGGTAAATGAATACCTATTTGACAAAAAAACATACATATGTGTGTGCATAAACTTGCCGCACCCCACCTCACCCGCTCTCTGGCACCACACCCGAGCCCGCACCTGTACTTCATAGACTCACTGTATCACTAACAACAGCAGAGACGAAATGACGCTCCTACATTGCCAGTTAATTTGAAAATGCTAATATTTGTTTGCATTCGGAAAACATATATTGTTATGAACAACCAACTGCTCCATGTATGATATCTTCTCTCTGTGTGGTACTTACTCCTATCCTTCCATTGTTGCCCTCAAAAGTATCAGATCCACCACAGTCAGTATGATATGCGTAGAATTAATTCCAGACAGACAATCTCTGCTACAAGTCTCAGGTCTGTCTACTCCTGGCGCAGTCCATATTCCCCTGAACTAAAAAAACCTCGTCATGCTAACACCATCCGGCCTCTATAATATGGCTAGTTGTGTACTTTTAACCATATCTCAAGCTTAACTCTTGAAATCCTGTCGTTATAACTCTTCCATATCATCCAGTGTAAAGCTGCTATAGTATGTAATCTGCTGCAGGTCAATAAGCTGGCCTATCATTCAGAAAAGGTGGATCTTAATGACCTTGCTTTCATCATAACCGCTGAAAGTAATAAAGAATTTCGATGAGTCGCAATGCACAAGCATGTCATAACTTTCCTTTGAACCAAAATTTTCTAACTGGAAATCAAACTTCCCCTGTCTACTTTTTCAGAAGAAGATTGTGATCTTCTGATGGCCGCTCTGCACGAGGTACCAGTGGGCTAACTATTTGATACTAGTAGGCTCATTAGAATGAATCCTTGTATCCAATCCCAGCTTCCTGTTCACTATATGTGGAGTTGGAATAACTTATCCACACTGATTTATGATGCCAAATGCTTCTGTGCCGTCTTTCATCAATGCTACTCAATTCAGTAGAAAAATTTAGCAGATTGCCAGATTCTGCCCATGAACTCAAAAGAACTATTCACCAATATCGCTCGAGAGAAATCAAGTGCCCAGATACCATACAACGTTTAGCAAGAAAATGAGCCCCTTGTTTTCGCCATGAGTAATTAGAAAGCATTCTCCTCATGACATTTGTCATAAGTGACATACATGTAGCATGTGCATGCCTATTAAATCTTCCCAAGATATCTATGAAATGTAGTTATCTTAATTGGATTCCACCTCGAGAAAACTACATCTTTTAGCTTTTCTATGCATTAAATAATTTTGACTTGAATTTCTAATCTTCCTATGCAAAAGGTATTTCATTCATTGTACAGTCAATGTCTTCAAATTATTGTGTTTCTAATAAATTTGGGTACATGAATGATCTAATTCAATACCCCCTAGTAAGTCATTTCATTCCCTACACTTTACAGACTTCTAACTTCCCAATGTGGTTAGACCAATCACAAAATTTTAGAGCCCTGGTGGATTATATTGTATCTTCATACTTTCCAATTGTTGGTCCCATGAAGAAACATCATCAATAAAATAAGAGGCCAGAGCTATATTCTTTTTTATGGAATTGAAACTGACCAAATGAACTGCATACCTCCAGCAAGTTCTCGATAAAAAATCAGGAAGTGCATTTAGCATATTTTCTTTTAACACTCTACTGCTGAGTTCATATTTGTCACTCTTCACCACAGCAATCCCTATTCTGATGACAACAATCAACAATGGCTTGTTGCGGAAACAGTACCGGAGTGAAAGCTCCAAGCTGCTTTTCCCTTCACCAAGCCAAGTATCTGCTAGATTATGTGGATGGCTTCCTCTTAGTGCTTGTGACCACAGATACTGCATGTGATTGTGTCAATCACTTTCGCACCCTCTCTTTTCAGTATATCATCACACGCTCACATTATTCACTCTGTTGACCAATCGGGATTTATAATTCGTGTATGTATAGTATTGTATTCTAAATTTCTAATAGGCGTCATTTGGAAGGGGAATACCGGTGGAGAACCTGAAATATTCTTAAAAGGTCAATTTCTCACATATCTCAGGCTCGAACCCGCATGAGGTTCAATTATTCACATTTCCTAGACAATATCCTGTGTGCTTTGGTTCATACATTAGTATTAAAATTTTAAACGCTTCTGGGCCAGAGGGAAAGAAGCTGGTCTTGGTAACCAGTATTTTGAGAAAGTTGAGGAGGCTACTCGAAGAAGTTCCTGTCTCTTCTTGGAGTCGCAGTTAATTAAGCACTGGAACTTCAAGGATGAAATATTTTCGTTGTCATTTGCAGCATCTATACAATTGAAGGCGAGTGACTTACCTTGGGATAAGTAGGTATGCACTCATTTGAATTTAAGAATGCCTTCAACTCAGAGCATTTGAGTGACAACTCTATTGATGCAATCATGTTTATCAAAGAAACAGGATCTTATAAGTTACCATATTTTTAATGGAGGAAGACAGAAAGCTTTTCATTGTGCAGCACCTTAAAACCAGTGAGAAACTTTTGGATATTGTGGACCTTTTGGGATTTGCAAGAAGAGTAGGCCTACCACGTGAAGTGGTTTAGGGCATTTGGTACTGAAATTGATTGGAAGCGGAGAGAAGTAAATTCGAATCGCGGATCTGTTAGGTGAGCTGAGCTATTATGTCAGAACAACTTATGCGGCATACTATATGTAAAAGTTAAATCTGGCCTGTTTGGGAACCCAGAACCGCCAGCTCGTTTGACATAAGAGTGTCAAAATTCAGATAACTCTAATTTAAAATATAATCATGCACCCTGAAAACGTGGAACCTACATATATGTAGAAAATCCTAAAACTTAGAAAGGCTAAACCATACCGCACAAAAGTGCAGGCTATGTTTGGAGCTGAATTGGAATGACATTGAACATTGAACTCGATAGAATCCAACATATGGTTCTGGATTTGATTGGGTGTGCTAAACACGGGAACATGGAAGGTTCCCGTACCAATGAAATGAACAAAATCGTCTTCATGAATGGTGAATGAACTGGATATGCAATCAAATGTTTCCTTTCTTCAGGCATTCACCTCTATAATCACAATCTAAAAAAAGTCATGAGAGCTACATTGAGAAGACATGGGACTATTGAAGAACATGATCATCGTGGACCTATTAATAGGAGAATTATTGCTGGAAGAAAGTAATACCGTATTTCTGCTCATAGTCTTTAATGGAAAGGAGTAGCCAAAATATGCCATGTGAAAAGTCGATGCTCAATTTATGCTCATGTAGGCATATGTTTTTTGTTTTATCTCCTCTTCTGTTTGATTGTTGGTTTGTCATTTCTTTTCTTTTCTTTTTTTCCACTTTGATTTATAGCTCATATATGCACCATTGTAGAACTTCAAAACCAGTTACCAACCAGAGGTCACTATTATGCATAATAATAATAATAATAATAATACTAACAGAACTTCAATAACTGTGTTGATATTGTGAAATATGATCTTCCTTAGTCCTATTTTCGTTTAGATGTACACATTCATCTCTTTCATTCTTCTTCTTAGAACCCACCCCACACGTTGTCTTGATTTCTTTTGTCGAATATTTTCATTCATAATTCAAACAAAGACTTATAAGAGTGGTTTTCTAATTTCAGGCAAGTGAAAAGGACCCCTGAGTAATCTAGGTGACAAAAGGTCCAAAACCTTTTTTTGTCAAGCCCAACCTAAATGCTGAAATCAAACACTTTCCTATTGAATTCAATCGAACCTAAATGCTGAAATCAAACACTTTCCATCACACACACTAACACACGAGAAAACGTGAAACCCTAGTTCGAGCCATAAACATCAAATTTGGGCTCGGATATTCAAAACAGCCAACGGGAAATAAAAACCCTAGCTAGTATGGTAATGCTAATTACCTTGATTTTGAACGGTGTGCGATGCCTTGGACTTGGTTGATTCCAGCGACTTTCTGAAGGAGGAGACGCCGGCGTCGATGCGCTGCTGTTGAATCGGAACCTCTCTTTCGCACACCAGCCGGAGCTCCTTCATCTTAGCACTCACCGAGTCCTCTGCCCTGCTCACCATCATCATCGCCACTCACGACGTCTGAGAGAGAGAAGTAATCGAATTTGAGTACTCAAGTGTCTTCGCCCGCCATTTCTTTTCGTTTTCGCAGTTCAGAAAACATCCCAAATTCAAATCTATCCCGTTATCCAAACAGGCTGATCAATAGTTTCAAGGGTAAAAGGCACTGACCACCCCTTACTTTAGGACTAATTCCACCCCGCTTCGTTCTGTTTTGAAAAAAGACACTATGTACCTTTTTTTGGATGGAGGCTGACGGTTGACTAACAGCATGGAAAAAAAGACTACTTTACTCCTGAAATTTTATAAAATCATCTCGTATATATTACCCTAACCCTACTTTACCGCTACGTTGTGTTGTTGATATTTTTTTGGTGGTGATTTCCTTGGTTTTCATGATGTTAAACTGTCAAAACAATACATGGGGGCAATATAGTCCGAAAAAATTCAATATACCACTTTTCTAACGGAACTTGACAGAAGGGTGCTAAGTGTCCACGGAATATTGCGTCAATGGGTGTGGAGTGTCTTTTTCCAAAACACAGGATAGCGGGATGGAATTAATCTTAAAGTCAGGGGTGGTGAGTGTCTTTAACCCCAATATCAAATCCTACCTCTCCACATGCCATTTGGAATTAAATGTGAGAGGAAAATTACCTTCATTTAGTATCTTTCATCTTTATTAGCATTAATTGAGATTTAATATTTTGTATGTTGACAAGAAGTAAAGCCTGACCATCGGCCCAGTGGCCCGACCAACCCGCCCAACCCAGCCCAGCCCAGTGTGGGTGGGTTTGGGTTCGGGAAATTTCAGTCCAGTACGAACTTGGGCCAACAAAACGAGCCCGAACTATGAAGGGCTGGGCTTGGGTTCAACCTCCTCAGCCCAGGCCCAGCCCAGGCCGGCTTGGTGACGTAATAAATAATCAAACATTAATAATTATACATAGGGTTATATATGTTTTGAATATTTTTACTTTGTAAATGTGTAATTTTGTAGTTTTTACTAATACAAAGGGGGTATTGAATTATCATAAAATAATATGCACTAACATATAATATGCACTAACATATCGATATCATATAATAGTACTACACTTACAAGTTACAAATCATCCAAAATTAATTAATCTTCTCGTTTCTTTACACATCGGCACAACAACTGGCTTTCTTTACGTGAAAACTTAGTTGATATAAAAAAAACTAAATGCGTTAAATGCATGATTAATTTAATCATATTTGTATTTAACGTACTGCTAAGTAACTTTTAAATTTTTAAAGATATTATTTTAAAAAACATTGAAACTATTTTGGCCCACGGGTTGGGTTTGGGTTAGAGTTTTTCAAATGGGTCGGGCTTGTGTTCGAGTGTTGGCCCAGGCGATGGGTTGGGTTGGGTATGGATTCACGTTTTCAAAACACTGGCCCGGTTTTTCCCGGCCCAACCCAACCCAGCCTGGCCCATGGCCAGCCCTAACAACAAGTATGAAGTCGTTTATACTACCTCCGTTTCTTCTCTAGCAAAGCGGTTTGACTTTATGACTCGTATCGGGTTCACTTTCACCGAGTGATTTAGATAGCAAACGATGTGTGTTTCTATAATTTTTTCACCGTGTAGTAGAGAAACTTCTAGTCTCCAATACCATGATAATTTATCAAAAAAATTACATCTTTTTTCTACACAAATCATCGGGTCAAAGTGATCCAGTGAATAGTGATAAAAGTCAAAGTGGTGTGATAGAGAAGAAACAGTGGTAGTATATTTCACTCCTTCACATGAAATTTTGATTTAGGGAAACGATTCTTACATTGGTCATTATTGATAGTTACACCAAAATTTAGTTAACGTGACATTTTTGCCCCTGCCCATCAATCAAATACTTTCTATATTTTACTGGAAATAATTATTTTTGAAATTTTTACTGGAACTAATTTATTTTAGGTTAATCTCATATTTTGCCACCTTTATCGCATTACTGAGTGCATGTTTGGTATCGCCGATTTTAATCCACAGCATCTTTTCAACAACTTGTTTGTTATGTCTGTAGATTTTAATCTGATAATCTGCATATTAAAATAATAAATCTCTAATATTTGGGAATTATGCAGCTTAAAATCTCTAAATCAATTTTGATTTGTTTTACATAATTATAAACATGCGTATTCGATTGCTTGATTTTAGAGCTTTTTAAATTTTGTAAAATACTCAAATGGATCAAGTTAGTGATTTATGATTTCAACTCATACCAAACAGATTTTGATTATCAGTTAAGTTGGATTTTCTTTTCATATTATTTTCAGTTGATTATTGAGATTTTCAGCTGGTACCAAACAGACTCTCAGACTTTCCTTTTTCAATTTAAGAATGATGGTGAAATTTATGTGAATCATTACTATTCTAGCATAGGTAATTTTTTAGAACTTTCTTATAAATAACCTGCATTATTTCGATAAAGAATGATCCGTTGGGTCTATTCTTGTAATTTTTCCTTCTATATGTGACCCACATGAGTTTTACTTAGCATGATCAAGAACCACTCAGAAAGAAACCCAGTCCGTCAGTTTGCCCTCGCGTCATTTGATGATTTTGTATTCTTCCTCTGGCTTTTTTCGAGTTCTTCGCAAAATTACTCTAAATCTCTTGAGATGTTTCTAAAAATGCTCCCAATCATCTTTTACCACCTCTACTTCTTCCCACATTTCATTGTACAACATTCATCATTGCTGAGTAATATTTTCTCTCAAGTTATTTCTCTGAGTCGTAGGCTTAGAGACTCTTGAGGCTTCTAAAAAACATGGCCACAATTTTGTACTTGATTCAATTATTACAGTAGGTCTAAACATGTGAAAAGTTCAACATTCAGATTTGAATTTGAAGTTGATTACCATCCCACATTTATAAAAAAAGACATATCAAGTTAATGCAATGAAGTCCATAATATTACAAATAAATTACCTTAAATATAGTATGACAAATTATGTAGGAAACAGTATTAACTGATGTGTGAGGGTAAAATAGCCATGCTATCTAAAATTCGGTATAACCATCAATAATGACCGGTGTAAGAATCAATTCCCTTGATTTAAAGTGATTTAAAGTGCAATTTTTATTGGATGATAATAGTTTATAATTAGTTGCTTAATCTCGAACTTAAATGGTCGATGCAAATTTATAATATTCCTATTATATCTAGGGCTGTAAATGAACCAAGCCGTTCGCGAGCAACTTGTGTTCGGCTCGCCAAAAACTCGTTCGTATTCGGTTCGAAAAAATAAATAAACAAACCCAAACATAAGATTTTGTTCGATTAATAAACAAACAAACACAAGCTTTGGCTCGGTTGTTCGTTTTGTTCGTGAATAATTGTTATTTACATATTTTATATGTATTTTTACAAGTACAAGATGATTCTTCAAAATTCGTAGGTGAATTTACATTATTATTTTTTGTTTTGTTGTGTTTTATGATAGTTTTAGGGTATATTCGAAAGAGATCACTTGGAAAAAAATATCGTAAAACATAAACATTAAAATATGTGTAATATTGACACATAATTACATTAAAATTTCCTTAATTGTGGACTCGATTGCAAGCTCGTGTTCGAATTGAGTTCGAATAAAATTTAAACAAACAAACTCAAACAGCCTAAAAACTGTTCGGCTCGAGTTCGTGTTCGTTCTAATTTTAAACAAACCAAACCCAAACAGCCGATATTCGGTTTGACTCGGTTCGTATACAGCCCTAATTATATCTCACAGTTTCACAAATACTTAAAGTTATTGAATATGGGAGTAACATTTTTTTTAAGAAATTACATCATATCTTACGTCTAACCGGGTTCGAGTCCCCGAAATTATACATGGGCTACAAATGCTCTACAATTGAGCTAGCACATATTTGCGGAGTAACTTAAATTATGTGACCGTAAACCATGGGTGGTATGAGTGCAATACCCAATTGCAGTGGTCAGACACCTTTGCTACGCAATGCAATTGAATCCTTCATCCGTTGAACATCACGAACCTGTTGGAGGCTAAACCTGATTTAGCCTAAATATATTTGAAGTACAAAATAATCGTTATAGTTAAATTAATTGTTCAACATTTATTGTATTAATTTAGTTAGTGGGTCAACTCCAAATAGCTAGTAAACTAGTGGAAGTGTCTAGAATAATTGTGTAGTGTGTGTGTTACTAGAATTGTCACACAAAATATCTAGGATCTTCATTCATTCCCTATAAATGGAGACTTGTACGCTAGCATCATGTAAGTCTTCTATGAAGTGTCATAAGTGTCTCACATTTTAAGTCTTCTATTAATATGCTCTCAAAAGGAAGGGACAGCCCAAAGGGGCGGGCAGACGGGGCTTCGTCCTTTGTTATCATGGTAGATAGTAACATCCTTGCTGAATTCTTTTTGTCACAAGTTGTAAACTCCCATGTCTATTCCTCCAACTATGTCTTCGTTGTCGACGTATTGGCAGTGTGGGTCATCGGTGAAGTAGATGCAATTGGGTCTGATATTACCACCACCGCCACCACCGCCACCACCAGAAATAGGAAGGAGGACGGGAGAACACTGGCCAAGAAAGAGCGACCTTCCGCCCCCAAGTCATTAATGACATGTAAATTATAGCTGGAGTCAAAAGTGAATAACTTAAACGAATTAGTCCAATAGTTATTAATTTCCCCCTTATAAGGGTGGCCTTTAAAGATAATCATCCCCTGGTGGTGGTCTTGAACAATGTCTTCATCCGTGTAGTCCTTGGGTGTATTTCTCTGAAGACTGCAATTAGACGGTCGTCGTTGTCGTAGTCACCAGAGTCAACCAAGTAGTCGTGTTCGTTTCCCATGACATCTTTAGGTATTCTTCCTACTATATTGGCGGTTTCATCGTTGATGTCTACGGAGAAGAGGTCTCCTTGGGAATTCAAGGCATGCAACTACCCCACAGCACACCACCTCCTCGATCATGTCGGGTGTCCAGTAGGTCAATTTAGCCAGAGCTCCAATCAAAATCATCAAGTCGCATGCGTCGTCGTCGAGGGGCTAAACGGTAAGGCTGCTCTGGTCAACATATTTATAGGGAACATGCCGAGACTATCAAAGTTTCTGAACTTAGAGGTTCCGGGTAGAGGGATTAGCGATCGGGTTAGAGGATATAAAAGTTGCATCTCACTGTCTATGTGACTATGTCTGTGGTTATTAGCTAAAACTGAGTATCCTCTTGCATGTAGCTTCAGGTGCTGTATAAAAGTTTAAAAATATTATTTTAATGTTAAAATTTAAATTCGTGACTTTTCTAAAACTATCTTTGTAACACCCCTATTTACCGAGAGAGTTCTTAGTGCAATATCAAGACTTTGAGGGTAAATTTGTAAATAGTCTGTCACAGCTTTAAAGATTGAACTTTGGAGTGTTTGGAGTTTTTGGAAGTTGTTCGGATGATTTTGAAGCACTAGAAGTGTTCGGGGTGGTAGTAGAATTGTCTAAAAGTAAGTAGGAACCTCTAATTCTAATTGTACCCCAAAGTTTGAAAAATACACTTTTACCCCCTATGCATGAGTGCCACTTGGCAAACTCATTTTGACACATCAAGAGCTTGGTAGGAGCTCCACTCTCCCATTTCTATACCTGCTGAGAAAGAGAGGAGAGAGAGAGGGGGGAGAGAGAGAGAATTCATCATCTTCTCCCTTTGAAACTCCAAGAACATCATCACCACCACCATAGCTACCTCATGCAACCTCATCCTCTGCCTAAACTGTTCCTACTGGTGGAAGCCCTCATCTCAAGGATCAAGAGCCCTCAATCATCCCCTCAAAAGGTTGTGCTTCGGGGTCGAATTTTGTCAAAAAACGGTAAGAACCCTAGGTCTTTCAAGCTTCGAATTCTCTTTATGTGTTGTTGTTCACTAGTTCTAATCAATTCCTTTGTCTTCCTCAATGAATTCCGAGCCTGGGCGTACCAATTTGGGAGCCTTAACCGCTGAAATCACCATGGGTCGCCGGAAAATAGGCTTGAAGGTCCCCGTCAAACTCCATGGCCGCCAAAGCTTGGTAACTTCCCAATTCCTCCACCAAATTCGTTGTGCCTTATGTCAATGTGATTCTCATGACCTTAGGAATGCATTAGAATCATTTAAACCTGCCCAGATTTCAGTTAGAGTCGAGTTTGATTTCACTTTTCAGTCTTGGTTCGTTTTTCCGTCATGCATAAACAACCCCTGTTCAAATGAGCATATCTCTCTCGTTTTTAATCCGTTTTGAGTGATCCTGGACTTTCTGGAATCCTCAGACAATTGGCTACAATTTTCATGTTTTAAATTTTTACAAATTCGGTCTCTAACCCAGCCAAAAATCGAGTTGAAGTTGCTGTGTTCGTGCTTGTTCATGCTGAGTTTTTCCCACCTGCATTTTTGACCCAACTTTGGATCTCTGTATCTCCCTCGTTTTTAGTCCGTTTTGAATAATCTTTAGCTTTCTGGAATCCTTGGTGAATTGTCTACAACTTTCATGTTGATTTCTTGGTCCAATTAGGTCTCTAAACCCTCTGATTTTGGCCTTGAAGTGGGCTGGTTTGCGGTGTTCTTGAACCATCAAGAGCTGAAATTTTTCTAAGTGTAGAACTATGTTGAAGTACCCATTTTATGACATCTATAACTTTCTCAAATGTTAATGAAATCTTGTTTTGTTTTCTCCTATGTAAAGCTGGTGTATAATACTTCATTTTCTCGTCTCTAGGTCATCTTCAATTTCGTAACGGATTTCTCACAAAACGAGCCTAAAGTTGCTAGTTTGAACTCAATAAACTTTCTTGAATTTTACTAAGTGTTGATTCAGAATTTTTGTCCAACTTTGACTAGCGATATCTCTTTTAATACTTGGAGTTTTTAGGAGTTCAAATATTATCTAGAATCCTTGAAATATCATCTTCAAAAACCTACTTTTAGTTTCTCAAAATTCCTTCCTAACGGATCGGAAATCAGTCGCAAAGTTGACTACTTGAAACGACTTTTCGCTATCTTTGATATTCGGTTTTGACCATTTGAATGATATTTCTGGCCTTAGAGTTCTTCACGAAACCTGTTCATATTCATATTCTGAGTCTAAATATCAAGCTTGACCAAGTTTGACTTTTCGAAAACCCTACTTTGACTGAACTGTATAGGAGGGGTAAAATAGTCATTTCACTTAAACTTTGAATTGAGATTAGTTTAGTAACTTGGAGTTTGTCAGCATGTCTTGTATGCTTATTTAGAGTACTTGTATGTAATTCTGGGCTAGGGTTGACCAAGTCAAATGTTGGGGTCTTTTTGCAGTTTTACTAAACTTCGGGGGCCTATGTGCATTTAATTAAAACTTCACACTTGAACTACTTGAGACTAGGTTAATGTTTTGAGACCAACAACCTGACTTAGAAGGATATTTTAAGTCTCAAGAAATAAGTATTGGACTCGGGAGTTATCAAATCAATGGTGGGGGGTCTTTTTGTAATTTTACCAAACTTTAGGGGCCTAAGTGCAATTTACTGAAAGTTGTGGATTTCGATATTAAGTTCATATGGGAGAGTTAAGAGTCATTCTTGCATGTTTTTGGGCCAGTATGAATGTAATTTGGAGTCCAGGAACAGTCAGGGACTGTACTAGAGAAGTATCAGGGGCATTTTTGTCAAGTTAGCTTGCATGACCCGCATTTCCATTGCATTCTTGCATAAAACCTCATATAGAGGATATATGCTAATAGGTTGTATACTTTACTTGTGTATATCCAGCCGTTATTAAGGATCAGTCGAAGTAGACGTACGTATTCGTGTTGCTGCATTTACTGTGAAACTCGGAGACGAGCGTTGTAGGAGTGCTGACGTTGCTTTGTGCCTTTTCATGGCTCAGAGGTAAGTACATATGTACGACATTTTCATATCAAAATGTGTGTATGTGTTCGATGTTTCAAATGAATGTTTTTTATATGAAATATGAGAATGCATGTTTTCCACTCGAAAGTTGTTAAACTATTTTATTCATCTCCTATGAGAACTCTCGGAAATTACTTGTGAAATATTGACATTCTGATCCTGTTCATGTGAAAGAGAAGAAATAAAATACCTCTAATAGACTTAGGACGATGTACAGAGTACTGTTATTAATGGGAGGCGTCAAGCGATCCTCCATTTTCTTATGGCTAAGACCATTGAAGCAATGCTTCTTATTATTGGATATAACGTTAATGTTCACAAATCCGCCCCCGATGAGCCAAAATGTATCAAGATATTGAGGCCAAGGGGTTTATAGAGCTATAGAGTGCTACTTATACTTGTAAGGGTCACTATGGTATAGGGGTGTCGACACTTAAGGCCTTTTAGCTAATGTTGTGAGCGGGGTTGACGAATGGGCGCTCAGGTGAAATAGGGTTTAATAGACCCTATAAGGAACCCTTAGTGATTATTTCGTGATCCCTCTGTTTACATCGATCCTGCTGGTGGCTTTGGACACGCCTCAGCTAAATTAAACTGTTGATTGAAGTCGAAATTAAAATTTGACTACTTTATGAATGTTGTTTGTGGCTCTGGATTGCCCTAATCAATTGAAATGATTTGAAATGCTTTGGCTACTCGTGAACTAAGTTATTCTCTTAAATGGACTTGTTTACCCTTGATATGTTACCAACTACTCGTGGTTTCTCAATGTTATTAAATTGAGAGGTTTTTGTTACTCGGTTACTTCCAGTTGTTCCAAATTCTCCAACATGATAGTTTTACTGTTTAAATCTTCTGATTTGTTTCAACTCATGATTATGTGCCACTCGTTGCTTTACATGTCGTAGTATGTATTTACTCAGTTTTTACTGATAATTTCTTCAAAACTGCGTCGGCTTTTGCCATTTTAAAACCGCAGGTCGTCAATCAAGTTTGGGGAACGAGAACGCGGATCGAGACGAAGAAGTTTAGCTTAAGTCACATCACTTAGTAGATCACACACGATTTGTTTTAGATTGTACTTATTATCGAAATTTTGTAATGTACTTTAACCGAAATGTAAATTTAATAGTTGATAATCTACTTTTGGTTATCGATTGTCGCGTTAACCCTGAACCGAGATCCCGGGTCGTTTCAATCTTGTTTCAAACAGTCGTAACTTTTAACAAAAAGTTGTGTATTTTCATAGTGTTTTTTCTGAAGAGGTACTTCAAGCAACCGTTGGTGTCTATAAATACAAATGTGTCTTTGGTGTCAAATGAAGTTTTCAGTTTCATTATCCTAAAGAGAGGTCCTTGAACGCCTTAGACGACACCATTGATCTCCACATCTACTACAATTCGATAAGTTCTTCTATCTTGTTAAACTGGTGATCCCCTTAACATGGCTCTAATACCAGTTTGTTATAACCTGGGGGTATTCGAGCAAGAACGATGAAACGAAATCAAGAACGATAGACAAATATTTGACGTGGTTCACTAACAGGTCTGCTAGTTACCTCCCCGGCCAAAACCTGATATTTTATTGAGAGAGAACCAGATTATAGTGCACGTGGTGGTCGTTATGGCCATGGCAGCCATCCCTGATACAACACCCACCCGACACACACTACCAAAGCTACCAACTCCACCTAATAATTCTCCGTGTGTTGTGTGTTGTAATTCAAACTATGTGTCTTTATACACATGTTTGTGGCGATGGATTACCAAAACAAGGAACCAAACCTTACAGCCTTTGACTTTTAATTCAAGTCACAACCCAACAAATATCAATCTTGACTTGAATCATCAGAGCAACCCAAAACCGGAACATGATGGTTCTCTCCTCAAACCTGAACCGGATTCGTCTCCCAGAACCAGAAACGAGCACGTCTCCCCAAACAGATGTTCCGCAGCTATATGCAAACCCGGATCGCCAAATTGTTGCATCGACTACCATCTCTTGAAGAGATCAAGTTTGAGGATAATACCAGCCACATCTGCAGTTTTTTGGAGGACATCATGGGTGACATAGTCCAGAGGGATCTCCTTCATTTGGATCCAAAGTTGGTTGTCGGAAAAAAATTCCCGGCGAAGTGGGAAATTCGTGTTCCAAGCTTTGAGGGTGAGGAGGGCACCTTGAATGGTGATAGGGCTTTGTTCGAGCTTATCGACACAATCGATGAGGGAGTCAAAGTGGAATGCGAAGAAGCAGTCGTCGATTTTTGTGACCTTGACCTTGGCGGCAAGCTCCCAATCCCTATCGATTTCCTCTTGGATGGTGGCTTGAGTGAAGAATCTTTGATCCCAGAAATATCCGAGCAGAACAAGTCTCCAGTGGTTTCGATTAGCTACAATTTTAGGTGATGGGTGATAATCACTTCCAGTCCAATGAGGGTATACGGTGGTTGGAATTGGTTGGTTGGTGGGGGAGTTAAAGCATCCATTATGAATGAGGAGAGAGCCTTCAATGCTCTGTGGAGGTGAGTAATGTAGAAGAGGGAGGTGGTTATGATACTAGAGATGGTAATAGATAGTAGAATTGAGATGGGTTGGAGGAGGAGGGGCCATATCCATGTCATAGGGTGGTCGGAGGTGGTTTAACCGGTGGGTTGAAGATGGAGTTGGGGAGAGGATTTTTTTAGAGAGGGAAAGTGCATTGCACTTTGTGTAATAGCTTTTTGAGTTTTCCCTTTCTTCTAGGAAAATTTAGCAAGAATAGATTTTTTCATTCTCTCTATAATTTTATGATTTTGCGATTGCCTGAGCACGTCCTTTGTTTATTTTTCTGAGAAAGCTGAGAATGTCATGGTCTTTGTGTATCATTTAAGTACATTCCAACACTAGTCGGTGTATAAATTCATGCAAGAGGTTGGTAATAGAGAACTCAAGATGTATGTTGGTGGATTTAGGGTTAAATTGAGTCATTTTAGGTAGTAATTAATATAAAAGATAGACCGAGTATAAGAAAAGGAATATACAATTCATAATATATATACAAATATATTTTTTTAAGAAATGCTAAAAACTTTAATTTAGAAAAAAAAGATATTAAACTGCAAACAATTCATCTATACTAATTAAGAAAAAAGAATTATTTAAACAATAAAATATTTTTCATCAATATAAATCAAATATATCAATATATACATATATATTAAAATACAAAATACCCAATTAAAACAAGTTTACATCTTCCTCCGTAACACCTCTTTCTCATTGCTTTGACTTTTACCACTATTTACTGGGTCACTTTGACCCGGTGATTTGGATAGCAAAACGATCCAATTTGTCGATAATTTTTTCATGGTGTTGTAGAGTCAAAGTTAATCTTCAACACGATGAAAAATTTGTCAAAACATCAAATCCCTTCGCTATCCAAATCATTGGGTCAAAGACGCAGTTACAGGTGAAAAAATCAAAGCGATGAAAAGAGACGTCACAACGGAAATATATATAATATAGATTTATATTGAAAATGATTAATTTACTTTAATTAGAAAACTAGTTAAAACATTAAAAGTGTTTTAAGGAAATATTCTTAAAAGATATGTGATCATTATAAAAAGGATATTTATATTGAAAAGAAGTAAATACTCCCAATAAAACCTTGTTTCTCGGAGTATAAAGAAAAAGAACCTAGAAAATATAGAAACAAGAATTTGTAACTGACTGAACTTTCAAAATAGCTAGAGAGCAAGTCGAAAGAGTCAGACAGTCAAAACCTAGCCACCCCTAGCAGGGCATAGTTTCCTAGGGGGTGTGTTGCACTGCAGGCATGCCTAGAGGCTCAAATGCCTCTTTGATCCTCTTCTCTATCGCAGTTTTGACTGTTAAGTCCATAGACTCTTGAATTGATGCAACATGAATACTCCTAGACTTAATAATGAAACTGAACACTAGGAAGAATATCTGGAAACACTTGGAATGAAATTTGATCTTCAACTTGCTGCACTAGATTCAAAGAAGCTTGAATTCCCAGCAAGAAAATGGTTAGCATCACAGAGAATCTAAATAAAGAGCTCTCAGATAATTTATAATAATCCTATATAATGCACTACATGATCTAAAACTGTTTGTATCAGAACTGACAACTGTCTAGAAATAGTACGTGATTATAAATTGACACAATCCGTATTGCCATGTTTCAAGTTAGGAGGGACATATACAAAGTTTTTAGTAACAATTGTTACTTACAAGATTTAGCAAGGATGTTAGCAAGGAAATTAGCTTATCCGGGAACATGCATAATTACACTTTCAATTTCTACCATCAATTGTTGAATTTTTTGAGCCAAATGCCAAAATGGTTGATCTCAGAGAATTGACCACCTCCACAACTTTGGATTTAGTCTCCACCACCACCTGATTTAGCTGATCTGAAACATGATAAGTTTTAATGTTTTCAATCTAGTATTCTGCACTGTTTATAAGTGTTTGTCAATTCATGAACAAAATAACTCAAATCATATAGTGCATAGTATATGATTATTATAAATAAAATGAAATTATTTATTTCGATACTTTACGATGCTAAGCCATGTTCTTGCATGCAATTCAAGCTACTTGAATTTAGTTGCAACAACACCCTTGTCCGGCTCGGGACAAGACTGTGAGGGCGATGCTAAATAGAAGCGGCAGAAATTGAAACCAAATCAAACCACAACACATACTTGTAATATTAAACAGCTGCATTAAACTTGCGGTCTTACACACTAGTTGATTACTATTACGCAATAGCTTAACATTACGAGGTAATACTTGTGACGTTATCAGGTGAGATGCGCCCCCTTCTATGCCATAGTCTCAGCTCCTAGACCTGTGGTGGGAAGGAAAAAAAAAAGAACCGCAGTTTTAAAAACAGCAATGAAATACTGAGTGAGATACACCTTAGCATGTAAAACAGGATATGCTGAGGACGGCTACTGGGTTCCGAGTTAAGTAAAATAACAGTAACAGAGTAATAACAATATCAGAGTTTGTAGCTGTGATAACCAATTATGGATGTCGCAAGAATAAAACAACTTATTTAAATTCCAAATCGTCGTACGTTTCCAACATAGGAGCAAAGAAGTTCAGTTTATCGCGTTGTAACCCGGGTAGACCAAAACAAAGTAACAGATGGTACTGGTGTATAGGGGGTTCAAGAACCCAAGCCTCTCTACCAAGCGTTGTGGATGGCATCCCGCGTCTCGCTAGCCATCAAGACCACATCAGACATTCTAGACCTTAAGTATTGCAACACCCTCCTAAGAGCGTCAATCAAAGGAGTGGTACCTGGAAGCAGTACTCTCGCCTACGGAGAACGGAGATGGGGGCACACGGAGTCTCGCATTTTAGGGGCTAAAGCCCAAGGGATCAAAACCCGTGATAAGTGACACAACTGGTTCCAGTACAGGCGAATTCATCCACTTTACATTACTAACGATTTATTATCTTCGTGTGAAAATTTCAAAGCAATCCTTTTGGAAATGTAACCAAACTTAAGTAAGCATGTGAATCACAAAACACACTTTCAGAGGTTTGGACACGAAAGGAGCTAGGCACGCAAGGCTAAACATGTAAACTCACAAGTATGTTTTGAGACAGAATATAAAATCATATATTGACATGAACGAAACTAGGCACCCTAGGCTAAGCATGTACACTCGCAAGAATGTTTTGAGACAGAATATAAGACCAGAAGTGACCGAAGGAAGCTAGGCACGCTAGCCTAAGCATGTACACTCACAAGTATGTTTTGAGACAGAATATAAAATCATATATTGACACGAAAGAAGTTATGCACGCTAGGGTAAGCATGTACACTCACCTGAAGCCGCCTATGCAGTTAGTATGAAGGGGCGTCGACGAAGCCTATGTCCACGAATCCGTAGTCTACAATTTACAAATCTCTAGTCACAACGAAGTAATTTCTAAATAAACAAATGCACGGATGCTGGTCCGACTAGGTCGAATTCTAAGTCAAACTCTCACGATTCCCCAATATAACCCGTCTCAAGTTTTATAAAGAATTCTATAACATAATTGTAAACAAACTTTTTTGTTTGATTATAAAACAACACATTTATCTAAACAACTTCTCAATTTAACAATTATATAAGTGACTATTTATTAAGAAAAGTTTTTCGCATAAAAAACACGCAATAAGAGTATTAACTCATATACTTATATTTATAAAATTTGATTGATAAAAATGGCTATTGCAAAAAAAAAAAAAAAAAAAAAAAAAAAAACACGATCATGACAAGTAAAAATAGGGAACTTCTAGGCGAATTACTTCTAAATACTGAACACGGTGTTTAGAAACTAGAAACTATCGTTTCTACATGTATTTGAACAAGCGATTTAAAAGTTAAGTGTTTTAAACACAATATTCGTTTAGTTTTCAATAAAACAAAAACTAGTGTAATTTTAAATCGGCCTTTTCGAAAACATTTCAACACCCGAATCACTTTTTCGTAACGGGGACGAAAACTAGTACGTTTAAAAAAAAATTTAATATGAAAATAACATTTTTTATTTCACGTAAAATGAAGTAAATGACAGGTAAAATCCCCCCCAAGTATTCTAAAAGACAGCCCACACACTCACATAACAAGTTCTCTAAATGACAGCACCCTGCACTGAGAAGATTCTGAAATACAAACAACTCCCCCCAAACTAACACTATAAACATTCATGTAAAAGACATTTTCAAACCCCCAAACATGAACTACTAATTTAATCAATCCAAACAGAAATTCAAGCATCAGGACATGATTCTGACCATCTAAAACAACTCGCGTCGATGTTTAGAGCAAACTGGGACCAAGAAGCGCGAGAATCGGTCAAGAAACGAAGCGGGTCGAAACACTCGAAGATGCCGCCGGAGATGGATCTTCGCCGGCTTCCTTCGGTCACTTCTGGTCTCGAATAAGACCTCATGGAGGCTGTTCGGACCCTCTGGAGGTCCTAGAGACAGAGAATGGGGCCTGGGTTGCCCTGGTTTAGCTGGGCCGAAAGGTTCGCCGGAAAAAATGGTGCCCGCCGGTGAGTAGCTTCGGCTACTGCTGCTGCTGCCTCTGTTTCACTTTCTGCCTCTGCTTATGGGATCGTAACAGTGAGTGAGAGACAGAGAGAAGGAGACGAATAGATGTGGAGAAGAGAGGGGAAACAGAGGTGTTGGTCTCTCGGTGGTTCCCGACGGGGACAGTGGTGGTGGCTGGTGGCTATTGCTGCCAGTTTCTGGTGATGGTGAAGGTGGCGATGCTACGGTGTTGGTGATGTTGCCGGTGTGAGAGGAGGGAGGAGGAAGACAAGGGTATTTATACCCAAATATTTCTTGGAGGATTTGAATTTAAACTGTGAAATGAGGTGATTGACGGCGGCGGTGAAAAATCATCCCGAAGAAGATGAAGGTGATTGAGGCAATGAAGATGAAGGTGATTTGGACTCGTGGAGAAAATGTTGTACTGGAGAAGATATAGGAAGTTTTAAAGTGTTTTGGATGTACCAATTTGAAGAGTGGAAAAAGAAGAAATAAGTGGTTTTGGTAGTATACTTTGTGAAAGAGGATTTGAGTTGCTAAAATAGGGAGATTGGGTGCAGTTAGAGAACGCTAAGTCGGGGTAATTGCACAAGCGCTCGCGAATAAATAGACGCAATCGAATTAAACTATGAATTATTTTTACTCTTAATATTTACTAACACGAATCTTTAATTCATAAAAACAAGACAATCTTCCCCAAGTCACGACTCATGATTAAATTCACGTTTTGCCTCTTAAATTACTCTTTTAACCCTAACGATTATACAGGGTGTTACATTAGTTCTACAAGAAATCATTAAAAATCATCGGTTATTTGATCTTTGGGTTTTCTGTATTCTCCAAAAAGTTCCTGAGTTATTTTTAGGTCTAGAATCATTCCTGTAACATATATCCAACTGTGTAGGGACTAAACTGTCAAAATTGTACAAGAGAGAAGAAGTAAATAGATGCGTGCAGCTCCCTGGCATGCCTAGGCCACACATGAATCCTTAGGTGGGTCGTGCACAAATTGGGGCGGCCAGATAGAGATCCTCTAGCTATTTGACTTTTTATCTAACTCTTTAGGCAGTTTCAATCAGCAATTATGATGCACTTAAGGGTACTGCTTGATATTTTCTATAAATTTAAGGGGGTGAACACCGCAAACCTAAGAGGGGTTAGATTGTAAATATGAGGAAACTTACTCAATGAATAGAGCTAGTTTCTACACATATGAGATATATCTAGGCACAACAAAAAACACAATTCTCTCTCTCTCTCTCTCTCTCTCTCTCTCTCTCCCTCTCTCTCTCTCTCTCTCTCTCTCTCTCTTCTTCTTCTTCTTCTTCTTCTCTCACACATGGAAGGAGCATATCATGTTGTGGAAATCAACCTTCGCCTAAGAGGTGTGTGTTCTTGCTGAGATCAAACGCGTGGACATGAGCATCGAGATCTTGGATATCGTTTGAGATGATCACGTTATAAGAGGTAAACCTAATAGCCTCCGCAACTATTATTATTTTAAGGTTACCAGATTTATTCCAACATTTCTCAACATGAATCGGAGTACACGAAGCTGAGGTACTTGTGAACCTACTAAAGTGCTAACAATTTGTCAATTTTTGCAATTGTTACAGAAATTGATCAGTCTCAAAATTAAAATTGGGTGTTTCGTGGTTGGTGATTAGTGATACAGTGACTTAAATTAATTTGGTGGGTTACATGCTTGTGATTTGGGGTTTTGTGTTACTACACCAAATGGAGGCGTTGAAGGTGAATGAGGTGCAGAAATGTTGGAGAGTCGAGGAAAGATGCTGGAGGAGATAGAACCGAGGGGATGAGAACGAAGGACTAACTAATGATGGTGGGGGGACAATGAAGAAAAAGATTATTTTAGGGAAAATGAAGACGGGTGTGAAACATTTTTGAAATTGAGAAGTCAGTGGATCGATGGGTTCGATCAGAGTTTCGCTTAGCGATCTCGATTGGTGGTGCGGCTAGGCCCGATTCAAGGTCGCCATATGGGGTTATGGATGGTTTTTGTTATGTGAGCCGATTAAGAGTTGGGTAGTTATTCAGGAAGAACAGAAAAGGTGGCGGTAGTTGAGGTTGTGGGTTGACTTAGCAGGAAACACAAAAAGACTAGAGAGAAATTGTAAATTTAAGAGCACGAGGGGTTTAAACTGTAATTCGTGAATTTTCTTTTTGCGGTCTATGTCACTGTGACAAAAACACTCAAGTAATTTCTGCAAATTACACAGCAAAAATCACGTATTCTCACACCTCTCTCAGCCACGTCACTCGGAATCACACGCTAAGAGCATGCCAGTCACAGTAAAAAACGATTTAATAAAATTTTCAAGTCCGGACCACTGCTGCTCTTAAAAGTTCAGTACTCTCCCTCCATACTCGTCATTTCTCCGCACCTCACTCTCCGAGTCTCGGTCCAATCGACGGCGAGTTCCGATCGTCAGGTTGTTTATCTCTTCTCTTTCGTTTACGATACTCACTCTTCACTTTCGCTCGCCTCAGTGTACGTATTTTCACGAACGCGTCCCTGACTGCTTCGTTCTCAACATTTTCTGCGATTTTTTTGCGATTTTTTTGGAGACAATCGGTTCGATTTGTAGAATCAACTCGAGCTCTCTCCGAATGTGCGTTTTTGCGTACACAAGGAGTAGTTTATGCATGTGTATGCTTCTGTATCCGATCGATTCCTATTTTGGTTTGGGCATTTTCACAAGCATGGCTTAATCGCTTCGTTTTATTGGTTATCTGCTCTCATTTTTTTGCGATTTTGTTGAGAATTTGAGTTAATCGGTACGGACTCGCAGAGAGGCCTCCAGCGACGCTTTTTTCTTCAAATTCCTCTGCGTGAATACCTCTGTTCTGTACATGTGCCTTGTGTTTTTGCGTCTCTATCTGATTGCTGCTGGTTTTCTTCTTTGTTTGTTCATGTTATTTCGCAGGTTCGTCGGAGGTCACTTCACTTCTCGTTCTCTCTGCACGCTCCATCATACTGCTAATTGAAGGTATGATCCTCAATTTCATTTATGTTTTACATAAATTGCAATACCTGGAAGTATAGGTGTTAATCTATGTGAAATGACCTAGTATTTTGACATGTATTTGCATTGTGGGGATGGGTATTTTTGTTTCTGTATGCACTTCTTCACCTTTTTTGTGCATATAGATGCCTAAATCTGATCTTTCTCATTGTGATCATCTTTCATTTTTTCTGCTCATGTCTGGTTCTGAGATGGTGCCCTGCTTAGTAACTTTAGTTTTGGACTGCATTTTGCATGAATCTGAAACTTGCTGATGCAATGGAGTCAGTAGTTAACCATGCTCAAGGTCTTAGTAAAGTGTATGTGATGCAAATTGTGCTAGCCTTGTGGTCTTAAGGGTGAATGTTGGATTTATCTCATACATATTAGGTTTAAGAGTTATCAATGGTTGACGAACGATTGGATTGTGCTTGAGATTTGCGTACCTCTATGCTAGATTTGTTTCTGACTTGCGTTGTGCTGCTTAAGGGTGAATGTTGGATTTATCACTTACATATTAGGTCTAAGTGTTATCAATGCTTGATGAATTGATTCGTGCTTGAGATAGGCGTGCCTCTATGCTAGATTTGTTTCTGACTTGCATTGTGCTTGAGATATGCGTGCCTCTATGCTAGATTTGTTATCTGCTCTCATTTTTTTGCGATTTCGTTGAGAATTTGAGTTAATCGGTACGGACTCGCAGAGAGGCCTCCAGCGACGCTTTTTTCTTCAAATTCCTCTGCGTGAATACCTCTGTTCTGTACATGTGTCTTGTGTTTTTGCGTCTCTATCTGATTGCTGCTGGTTTTCTTCTTTGTTTGTTCATGTTATTTCGCAGGTTCGTCGGAGGTCACTTCACTTCTCGTTCTCTCTGCACGCTCCATCATACTGCTAATTGAAGGTATGATCCTCAATTTCATTTATGTTTTACATAAATTGCAATACCTGGAAGTATAGGTGTTAATCTATGTGAAATGACCTATTGCAGTACCTGGAAGTATAGGTGTTAATCTATCTGAAATTACCTAGTATTTTGACATGTATTTGCATTGTGGGGATGGGTATTTTTGTTTCTCTATGCATTTCTTCACCTTTTTTTGTGCATATAGATGCCTAGTTCTGATCTTTTTCATTGTGATGGTGGCCCTGCTTAGTTAACTTTAGTTTTGGACTGCACTTTGCATGAATCTGAAACTTGCTGATGCAATGGAGTTTGTAGTTAACCATGCTCAAGGTTTTAGTAAAGTGTATGTGATCCAAGTGGTGCTAGCCTTGTGGTCTTAAGGGTGAATGTTGGATTATAGTCCTCTATGTTGAATTTAGGAATGGCGGTGAATTTAATGATATATGTATCCATTTTTAAATGAAATATAATCTACCGTTTAACCAGTAAGCTAACATAAACTTAGGGCTGTGTCCGCGGAAGGAGAATCCAAATTGGAGGTAGTTTTCGCTAACATAAACTGCAGCTGCCTCAGCCGCCTTCCTCGACTGTTTAATAACACATGCTTCATCTACTTCTTTTTCATTGAACAAGTCTAGTTTCACAAGTTCTGAGGCAACAGCATCTTCTTTCCGCTCCAACTCTCTCTTCTCCATTTCGAAACTTTCGAGCTGGAGTTTCAGTTTCTGCTACTTCTTCAGCTTCTATGTATGTCTCAGTTTCCTCTAAGCTCTCTTCCTCCAATGGTTCTTAAGTTGAGTAAGCTTACTGAGATAACTCAAACAGGTGGTTGTCACCTGCTTAAAACCCTTCACAATCACATCAAAGCTTGCTACAGCAAACTCATTGATCTCAGATGGGTTGTAAAACGTAGACATGCCGAAATCTCTGTAAGAACTCGCTTCAAATACTGGGGATTTAGTAAGATAGAACGACGAGGTGGAAGCAATGAGAACAATCACAAGCAAAACAATAAATTTCCTCCAAGTGAAGAACTTTGGTTTAAGCTCCTTTTTCGCTTCAACAGAGTTGCTTGCATTCACTGCAGCAACATGGGATCTTCTTCCAGTTCTTCTTCTAATTCTTCGGTAGTAGGATCAGCAGAAGGCGACCCTTCCTCAGACACTTTCGGAGAGCTTTCTTCTGAACCAGTCTCTTCAGTGTCTGATGATAAACTATCAGACAGAAAGCTCTCTTCTAGTCTCTTACCTTCCCCTATCTCAAGTCCCTTATCTTTGTGTAGGTAAACTTCAGTACGCGGGTTTGTTCTGTAACACAGGAACTGAGGCCTAGGTGCAAGGTAATTGGTTTTGGGATCATATGGTGGAAGAGATGGGTCAGCATCAAGAGGTGCTATGATAGGGGACATTGATGAGCCAGGAATAACCTTGGTTAATGGTTCCTGAGGCTCTACATCTATTTAAGGTTCCTGAAATGTAGCTTTCTTTGGGGGTTTTGATATCAAAAGGGATTCAGAAACTGCTATCTGGGACTTCTGTAACTGGTGATGACTCAGAAACATTTTGGGAATGTATGATCACATCAGAACCTAGAAATGTTACTTTCTTTGGGGGCTTTGAGACCACAGGAGTAGTAACCTCATTGTGTTCTAAATCAATTGAAGAATCTAGAATGACCTCAGAGCCAATGAATACAACTCTCTTGGGGGGTTTCGAAACCATAGGTCGAAGAAGTAGTAACTCTCTTTGCGTGCCTCTATGCTTGATGAATGTTTGAATCTTGCTTATGGTCTTGCTTGAGATTTGCGTGAGAGTTATCAATGCTTGACGAATGACAGAATGTATAGAATTCTAATTTACTTTATTTGCTCAACCATTTCAGGATGATGAATCAGCAGCAGCAGTTTAACTATTGCTACCAGTGCAGAAAGGGATTTGACGACTACAACGCGCTAAAGAAGCACAACAAGCGTAGGCACGCCCGGTGTCCGTTTACCTGTGGATTGTGCAGAAACATATTTGAGTCCATGGCTCGGGTTGTTGACCACGAGCTAGCAGTCCATGCTCCTCCATCTCCTCCGCCATCTCCCCCGGAGGCCGCCGCCGCTGCTGTTGATCCCGCAGGTGCCGCTGCTGACCCCGCCATCTGACTTGCGTTGTACTGAATCAAACTTCTAATGGTGATCCAAATGGTGGTAGTCTTGTGGTGTTAAAACTTAAGTGTGAATGTTTGATTTATCGCATACATATTAGGTCCACGAAGTTATCAGTGCCTCTATGCTTGATGGTAGCCTTGTGTTGTTAAACTTGATGAATGTTTGATTCGTGCTTGAGGTTTGCGTGCCTCTGTGGTAGATTTGTTTCTGACTTGCATTGTGCTACATCAAAACTTCTAATGGTCTCTCTATTGACTTGATTTTCTGGTCGCAGTACCCATTCATCAATGACCAATGCTAGACTTAAATTTATTTTATAATTTGTGTGAAACAGCTGGGGTTTATGACGATAAAAAAACGATTGCTTCACATGTATGTTTTCAGGGAAAAAAAAATGCTAATTCTTATACAAATTATTTCTAGAATTTGCTACTCCTGAATGTTTTGTTTGAGACAGAACCCGCGAGTGGGTAACTACTTTCACGTTCGGCACATGATAGTTCTGGTAGGTGACCGAGATTGTGGACAGGAATTTGAGTTTGATTGTAACCTAATGGTTCTCTGTGATTCATGCTGAATCCCAGCGTTATTAGGTTCAATCTCATTATTGTTCTTGGTAATTTGTTACTCATAAGGTTCGATCTGACCTCCAGAGGTTTATCAGCCTCTACCCCATAGCTCTGTAGATCAGCAGAGAGAAGTAGATTAAATAAGTGTAATTGATAGCAGGTTATCAAAAGAAATTTCCCTGGTTCATCGGAAGTTAATAAATTAATGTAACTGAAACAATGGTGGCTGTAACATAATATTATTGTTCATGGCTATTCTCTGTAACTTTCTAACACATGTATGGACCCAGCAAGAAGAACCCTCGGAAACTGTTATCTCCACAAAACCTGTAGAAACTGAGAATACAGTGTACCAAGATTAGATTAAGAATACTGCAAGCTACAAGACACAACAATTGCAACAGCCAACTCAGAAGCTTGGTGAAGCAGTTGCTTCTAAGTAGAGGTTTGTCCATCAGATATCGTGACAATCCTCGATGTTAGTTCTCCGAATTGGCCTCCGCCAGTGAAAGAGGTCCACCACAACACACACCTTCGAGTGTGATTCGACAGTCTACACGACCACCCTTGTCCTTTTGCTGCTTCAAGTCCGTCGTGAATTCCCTTTTGAGTTCGGCCATACCAAGAAATCCCAGAACCAACCCTTTCACAAGGTGATTTTGAGTGAAGGGTATGGCTGGCTTTCACTCAGGACCGGCCCTTGCATTAGGCAATTGCTTGAGCCCTTTCATGGAAGTCCAAGAAGCAGGACGTTGTGTCCAGAAGCTTTGCAATACATGGGCTTTAGCTTCTACTGCTTGTGAGTTACGGTGGTTTTTGTATCTTTTATCAGACTAGTGTGTTCAACTCAAGGGTGCACTCGTTATTCTATGGAACAGAAACTCTGCAATGCATATGGCAGTAACTCCTATCTTTCATGAGAGGACAAAACACAGAATTGAATTGTCATTTTGTTAGAGATTTGGTGCAGAAAGGGGTGTTGAAGCCTCTACATTTGTGGCAGTTGTCACTCCCTCCCTCATTGGTTGGTCTATGTTTTCTGTTATAGTCCGCCCGGTAGCAGTTAAAATGTAGCAAACTTAATTTTCAATTCAATAAGAAAAAATTTCCCCTTTTGCTTTCTTCTTTATTTTACTCTGAATTTTTTTTTTGAGAATCATTTTACTCTGAAATTTATCTTTCCTGTTACACGGTGTAAATTATACTCGTAAAGCAAAACTCAAGATACAAGCCAACAACACATATTATCCATTTCACATACTGTGCTGTAATTCAGACAAACAAATTGAATACACCCAACTCTTTCCATCCAGTAAATAGTACATGATGTCAGTATGAACATGACTTGCTCAGAAACACGATATAGCTTCTACTACTCATAGGAAAAGAATGTCTTGGTACAAAGGATACATGAACTTATAACATCAAAAGAAAAGGAAAAAAGAAAATGGCGTATGCTCCTTTGACCACAACCGTTGTTCGTCCCAAGCAAATTTTCAACCAACAATCCACAGGGGCATCCAGCCGACTACTCATATTGCAGTCGCATCACTGTAACTGCCCTGCCACAAACAGAAACAATAAATACGAATGTGGACATTGCCAAGGAAGTCATTTTACTATCCCTATTAGAATATTGAGTGTACTACTTATGGTTGGCAGGAGCGGAGCCAACCCGCGCCAAAATTGCAATAGTGCCCCTGATGTTTCGACTACCTGACTCCGCCCCTGATGGTTGGGCTTCCTTACACTGACACTTAGGAATAGTGATCAGTTGAACAGTAACACCATAACCTCTAGGCATTCCACCATCAATCAACTCTCAATTCTTCACAAGAAGCCTGACAACCAGAACATACAGGGAACTTCTCGGGCAAATGCCAAAGAAAAAACGAAGAACCTCATCCCAGCAGCCTCGCAGAGTCGACAGTTCAGAACAGCCACTGTCACATGTGCGCACACAAGCCCTGCCTATCTCACCTAAGATATTACTATAATACTAGTACCTTCTCTATTCAGCAAAGAATCTATTGGATTGTGATCAGTGTTCTGGAAATTCTTGCGAAATATACAAATTCCACTTTTTTCGCCCCAGATACAAAATCAACAAGAAAACTCTCGGTTTCACATAAAGCTGGAGCAATTTTCAGCTCACCCTGCCTTTGATTGGACAGAGGGCTATTTCTGCGACTGAAAAGAGTGATACGATCAAGCTCGATGCAAGATAATGTACAAGATGGCCAAACGGGGTGATGTAAACTCATTATCGTCAACAACATGTAACCAGACACGTACTTCCCAAAACACAGGAAAAGCATAAAGAAAAAAAAATGTGCTCGAACTGCAATGCGCATACAGGATAACTTGCTTACCTTTAATGTTTCAATTGACAACCCTACATACATATATTCAAAATTTTAACCAAATTAATAATCTTTTTTAGAATAAAAATTTCAAAACTTTCAAAACCCATTTAACCTGTCAGAATTGGGCCAAGTCAATTAATTGTGATTGGTTTGGGGTGAACATTCTCCGACCCCTACCTATGGGGTCGGGTAGAGATTTTTGACAAAAGCGAGCCAAACCGGTCCACGCTCACCCCTAAATACTCCACTACTCTATAAAAGACCATGAGGGTTTCTAACCATTTAGTTTTACACCAGTTGCACCCTCCACAAGTTCTTCTCCTTCAGGTAACGACACTCACTAATTCCTGCAATAGGTTACCTGCACCGTTCTGCTTCTTTGCTCCTCCACGAGTTACTCTTAAGATTAGTTCCACTCATCGTGACTTTCCCTTCTAGAGAAAATTGTGCACGTGTTCAAAACTATATTTAGGCAAAAACTAGTATCTCAAGAACCGTTCCGGGTATATAACTCATCAAGATGTTGCTTACAATACCATTGGTCGACATGTTCTTGGTGGAAGTCACCAGATAACTCACCAAGAGCTGCAGACTGAAATTTACCTAACAGTGAGGTAACTCGTCAAACATTAATCTAATGGAACAACCAGTTTGAAAACTTCTCTTCCCAGGAAGCCCAGTTCCACCTCAACATACCAAATTCCACCAAACACGCTTAAAATCCTCCTGATGAACTCCTCAAAGAGATCAAGTCTCACCCAAATAGCTTATTCGGAAACAAATTAATTAAGCTGGGCTCATTTAGCATTTTCATAAGCTCGAGCCTAGTTCGACTTCTTCTTGATTGGTCTATTAGACCGAGTTTGAATTTTCATCAAGTTCAGTTAATCTCTATTCTTGTTTAGAGAAATGCTACTCTAACTAATTAAGTCATATGGACACTGAGATCTATTTAATATTAACTCCCGGTGGTTTTAATTATCGAATGTCTGTAACGACTTTTACCAGGGGTTGGGGTAGGATTATTTTAGGGTCCATTAGGCAGTAACGACTCTTACCAGAAGTAGGGGTAGGATTCTTTTTAGGGTCCATTGAGGTAGGGAAGACATAGGCATCGGTGGACATGGTCTCAGTGGGAATTAGAGTATTATCATTGTACAAATTGGACCTAGACTGACATGGAAAACAGGTTACTATCCTGGAGCTGCATCCTGAAATTCACCCAACAGTTTACTCATTTTGAGATGCAAAAGAGGTTTGACCCCAAGAGCATGTTAACCAGTTGGACTCTGGGATAGGAGTTCTGGGCCAAGACACTAATTATTTACGTTTTGGTGTGTGTTTCCACCTGTTTGATAGAGTTGTGAGAGAGGGAGGGGCCTCATGGCACTTGACTGCCCCAGCTTGTGCCATTGGCACTTCAGCATTGGTGGGAAGGAAAATGGTGATTCAGACAAACTTTAATGCTGGAATGAGGTGGTGGCTACCTACTGGTGGAACATGCTCTAAGAAGCACAGGTGAGGTAAGGGTTCACCAATAATGCAGTGCATCTATTGATTATATTTGTAAATCAGTTTTGTACTAAAAGAAAGTTCTGTGACCTTCAAATAACGTTTTGTAGATAGGGATAGCTGTGGCAAAAGGCCACCTTATGGTGGGAGAAGAGGCAGAACACCCTCTCGTGGTTTGGTTTATGTGCACAGAAGCAAATTTCTATTAAATACGATGGAATAATACCAACATGCCCCTGCTGGCCATGGATGAAGAGATTGAAGATGACAATGCAGTGAGCATGGAATATAACAAGATGAAGCACACAATCACCAGCCAAGTGAGCTCAATTACCCACTCAACAACCATCAGTACTGCTATAGGAACTATAGGGCCTAAATAGCAATTAGCTGATAGTTAGCTGCTAGTAGCTTCTCTCTAGTCTGATGTAGTCTCTCATTGTTACTCATGCAATGCAATTCTCTCTCTCAGTCTAACATGGTATCGGTAATAGTTATAGGACTCTTATGTAAATAATTAGAGGACTAGTTGTATAATTTAGCATTGTATTTTACCTATTTAAGGGTGTAAATAATCAATAAAAAGTACGGAAGATTTCTCTCACTTACATGGTATCAGAGCAACCCTAGCAGCCGCCGTCGCACAACCTCTACCTGTGCACTGCCGCCATCGTCGCCTAGCAGTCTGATCCGCCTCTTCCTCGCTTCCGCCCTCCTCTCCCTTTACGTCGCTCTCTGCGACTCACCTTGTCCTTCAAGCCGTCGCCCTCTGCGATCGCAAACCTCGCCGCCCAGTGCAACGACGACAACCTCGCTGTGAACAACAACCGGACGCTCTCCCACGCGCTGCCCTCCCTCTGGGCTCAGATTCACGCGTTTGTCGACTCAAAACGCATCCCGACTCATCTAATAGTAGTAGGTAGTATTTGTAGTGCGATTTGCTTAAGACCGGAGATGTCCATAGATCACTGTGAACAATGTCAAATGGACCAGAAGTAGAAGAAGTAGATGGTGAAAAAAGCAAACGCACGTGTTTACTAATTTGACAAGCATGACAAAGAGTTTCTGAATTATGCCTACTACAAGAAATGGAATGACTACTACGAAGCGAATCTAAAACTAGACTCCCAGGATGACCAAGGCGGTTGTGCCAAACGGAAGCAGGAAAGGAAGCAAAAGAGACAGCAGACGACGGTGGTGGGACAGACTGGAATGGATAGAGATCACCCGAACTGTTGCTCCTCTGTAAAAGAGCTCCCGATTGTAGGTCCTTTACAGAAAAACCAAACGGGTCAAACTCAACGGAAACATTGTTGTCAGTAGTGAATTGACGAACAGAAACAAGGTTTTTGATAACGGTTGGGGTGAGTAAGACATTTCTAAGGTGAAGGGAACGGGAGTTGGTGGTAAGGGTGTGATTGCCAGATCCTTTCACTGGAATGCTAGAGCCGTTTCCCACAAGTATGTTAGGAAAAGGACAAGATGACGAAAGAGAAGAGAGTATACCTGACTGCGGAGTGAGATGAGCAGATGCGCCGGAGTCGAGATACCAAGTTTGATCCGGAACATAATGTGTCATGCCAGCAAATTTCGAACTCATAGTAGTAACAGAGGGAGTCGAACCCGCAGTGGCAGCAAGAGCCTGTGAACGCTGAGAAGGTCCTGGACCAAGAATACCTGACGTAACTGTAGGCTGAGAGGGTCCTGACTGTGTCCAACCCGGTGTCGGGGGATAGGGGCCCGACTGAGCAGTCGGGGACGATGGGGCAGGACACCACACCCAGTTGCCGTGAGGGGAGGCAGGGTGTTGCTGAGCGCGACCTCGCCCTTTCCGAGAATTCTGAATTCGACCACCGTGACTGTGGCGACCCTGTGACACGGGGTGAAGTTGTTCTTTGGAGAAAACGGAGTCAGCTTTTTCAGTTGCCAGGACCCTTGTGGAACCTTTTCCTCAGCACTACGTCCGTCGATCTGTGTCCACTCGCCCTCCTCCTGTACCCTCTGTGCCTGTGTTACCTGACCCCCCTGAGTCACCCACACCGAGCCCAGTGGCCACTTCTCCTCCCCGTCTCTCTCCTCAGATGACTACCAGATCCATGCATGGCATAGTCAAACCAGTCACCCGTCTCACTTTAGCGGCCCAGCCACCAGACCCCATCTCGCCCCTTCCCAAATCCCCCATCCTAGCCTTATCGGATCCTCACTGGAAAGCGGCCATGGATGATGAGTTTGGAGCTATGGTTACGAACCACACTTGGGATCTGGTTCCTCGCCCGGCAGGGGCTAATGTTCTGCGATCTATGTGGCTCTTTCGCCACAAGTTTCGCGCTGATGGTAGTCTGCAGCGCTATAAGGCGCGATTGGTAGCTAATGGGAAGTCCCAGATGCTTGGGATTGATTGTGAGGAGACTTTCAGCTCGGTTGTTAAACCGACCACCATTCGTACAGTTCTCAGCATTGCCGTCACGCGCTCTTGGCCTATCCGTCAGCTGGATGTCAAGAACGCTTTTCTTCATGGTGATCTCTCCGAGACGGTATACATGCATCAGCCCCCTGGCTACCGCGACACACGCCATCCTGACTTTGTTTGCCGGTTACGCAAATCCTTATATGGTCTGAAGCAGGCTCCCCGTGCTTGGTTTCAGCGATTTGCCACCGTCCTCACACAGACTATCGGTTTCTCTGGTTGCTCGTGTGATGAGTCTCTCTTCGTCTACAGTCATGGCTCGGACATCGTCTACCTCCTGCTCTATGTGGATGATATCGTCATCACTTGGTCGTCTCCGGTAGTCTTGGATCAGATTGTCTCCCAGCTCTCTGGAGAGTTTGCTATGACTGACCTGGGCCATCTGCATCACTTTCTGGGCATTGCTGTCACCCGTGATTCGTCCGGCCTGTTCCTGTCTCAGCATCAGTACGCGACCGACATTCTTCGTCGTGCCTCTATGTCGACCTGTAAGTCTACTTCCACCCCTGTTGAGGTAGGAAGTAAACTCACAGCTACATCTGGCCCACCGGTTGCTGATCCTACATTATATCGGAGCCTTGCTGGGGCCTTGCAGTACCTCACGTTCACTCGACCAGACATCCAGTATGCAGTTCAGCAGGTTTGTCTCTTCATGCATGACCCCCGTGAGCCGCACTTTCATGCCCTGAAGCGTATCTTGCGCTACATCAGTGGGACACTTCAGTATGGTCTCCGGCTCTCTGCCTCCGCCGCTGATTCCCTCACCGCCTACACTGACGCAGATTGGGCTGGTTGTCCGGACACGCGCCGCTCTACTTCTGGTTACTGTGTCTTCTATGGGGACAATCTTCTGAGTTGGTCGTCCAAGCGACAGGCCACGGTATCTCGTTCTAGTGCTGAGGCTGAGTATCGCGGTGTTGCTAACGCCGTATTCGAACTCTGCTGGGTCCGGAATTTGCTTATTCAGCTTCGTGTCACCCCGCCTCGGGCCACTGTCGTGTATTGCGACAATGTGAGTGCTGTCTATCTCTTTGGTAATCCTGTTCAGCATCAGCGCACTAAGCATGTTGAGATTGATCTCCACTTCGTTCGTGAGAAGGTTCGTTTGGGTCAGCTTCGCGTGTTGCACATTCCAGCAGATTATCAGTACGCCGACATCTTCACCAAGGGTCTTCCTCGGCCCTTGTTCCAGCGCTTCCGTTCCAGTCTCAGTGTTGGCACGCCCACAGTTTCGACTGCGGGGGAGTAATAGTTATAGGACTCTTATGTAAATAATTAGAAGACTAGTTGTATAATTTAGCATTGTATTTTACCTATTTAAGGGTGTAAATAATCAATAAAAAGTACGGAAGATTTCTCTCACTTACAATCGGAACAGGAGAAGGAACTCTTAACCTGCGCTCAGATCTAATTTTCTCACTGCTGATCAAACATCGTCAAAATTCTTCAGAAACCAACCTCTCTCTCTCTCTCCGCAGAAATAACCTTCTCTCTCGCGCCTACGTTTATTTGCAAAGAAGCAACGGCCGGATGGCAGCGAACCAGACCGGTTTCTTCGGCCTTCTCTCGCTCAGCTTCAGCCCGCTTTAAACCCACGCTCATGCGCCTTTGTTTCTGCGCACCGCTACCACCCGTTTAAGCGCCGCCGTACCTCAGCTGCAACAAACAGCCTCTGCCACCACGACCTGAAGCTGCCATCCCCCTGGTTCACGACCAGATACCGAAGCAGTAGCAGCCGCAACAAGCAGAGTTGAGCAACTAAGTCCGACAATCTCCAAACCCTTGGAAAAAACAATGGTTCTCTCTATTACCGCTAAACATGGCGTCCCTTAACCCCATGATCCCAAACCCTAATAACCTGGATCATGCCCTCATCACCATCCAAGACCACCATAACACCCATAAACTTCAACACAACAATTTTCTTGCGACGAAGCTCCTAGTACAATTCGCTCTCCGCAATCATGGACTATGTTGACGGTACACACCCACCACCGCTGAAACAACCCGGAACCTACGGTTCCTTGCTAGTACAACTTAACGATATCCAAGAGTACTTTATTGACATAAAAGTAAAGGAGAAACCCTCCTTACAAAGTTTTAAAGGAAATAACGACGACAAAGTTTGAATTCTCAAAGATACGACTAAATGTTAACAATTGAACTAGGTGATTCCTAGCTCCTTATTCGCCTTCAACTACGTGTGCGCGTTCCCCACCTTTATTCATAACCTGCGGGTTTTCAAATGGCAAAAGCCGACGCAGAAAAACATTTGTCAGTGAAAACTGAGTAAGAATATACCACAATATGTAAAACAGAGTTTTGGCTGAAAGAATGAAAAGAATGTAACTGAAGAGATTCCACATTTAGATTATTAGTTGAGCTGAGGCGTATTAGAGCCCAGCGGGTAACGATTGCCCACAGAGAGGTCACGATGCAATAATATCATCACACAGGTACCTCTTGGGATATCACAGTCCATCCCAATTCACCCAGGGCGTTTGTAGGTAGCCCGACACTACCCCGCCCATCACATAGCTAAAGGACCTTAAGTGTCGACACCCCTATACAGTTGTGACCCACACATGCATAGGTAGTACTCTATAGCTTTCACAATTTTATAAGCCCGTTTAGGGTAGGGTATGAAACCCTAGGAGGTCGTCTCACGTGCGCCTCCGGCCATAGCCTTCACACACATCCTCTGTACATCGCCCCATATCATTTATCGTTCATTTATATTCCACAAGATCATTTTAGAAACATCGGTTCGAAATTCAGAAGTAACCACATATCTTTCAAAAGAATATTTGCAATAGAGATTCTCAATTTCAAGACTTTAAACCGTTGTTTGAAACACAAGTACACACGCCAAGAAACATTTTGATAGTTAAAGTATTGTGCGCATAAACTTACCTGGAATGAGGTGAGAACTTCACACACACAAGCTAGCACTGAACTAGAAGTAGGGGTCCTCGATGAACTCGCCTCCTACGAACTCGGTATCTACAATAATCACATGATCCTATATTAACACATATACATCACACAACAACTTGCAATTAAATTGTCCTATATGAAATGCAAGTGAAATCCCCAATTAATTCCCCAAACAAAATATATTACACTAGCTAAAATTTTACGTTTAGAATATAAATTAAATAAGAAAAATAGTGACTTATAATTATAAAAGTAATATTTGAGGCAAAGAAAACTTTATTAGGAGTTCTAGAATATTTATTTAAATTACTAAGGTGAAATTATATACACAAAGATAGCTATATAAATTTTAAAGTTTAGATAAATGAAAATGGGAGTTTAAACTAAATTTAAAGCTTAACTAATCTTGTTATAAATTTATATTAACGAAAAATCATGTTATAAGTGAAAAGAATTTATTTCGCGATAAAATCGAAAACATTACTATTTAGTTGTTTAAGAAAATATAGTATAAATAATATAAACTTGTAAAATACTATTTTTAATTTGATTATAAAGTTGCATATTTATTTTTTTGAAAAGGATAATTAACTCACAATTGATTAATATGTATACAAATAAGAAATACTCATTTATATTATGATAAAGAAAAACTTAAATTACAATTTGTTGATATACAAACAGTCCCCTAAACAGTTTCACTTCATACAAAAGCCTACCCCCCATTTTTGTAAAAAGACACTTTCAAACCCCCCCCTGATTCACAAACAAACACACCCAGTTTCTTCTCCAACAAAAACCCATCTGCAACATTTTTTTTTCTCCACAATCACTCCACAACTCACATGAACTTCCAAGAATTCAATTGATAATAGCAAAACACTTGACTGGTCTTTACCGATTGAAAAGCACGGAGGGAAAAGTGGCGGCGGCGGTGATTTGTTCCTGCCGCCGCTTGGGGTTCGCCGGGACAGAGAGGCGAGCGGTGGTGGTGATGGCGGACGAAGCAGGGGGAGGACGACGCCGGGGTCTCGGCGACGCAGCGGGACGGCGGACGGGCGACGGACGGCGGAGAGGGCTGCGGCGTCGGGCGGTTCTGGGCTTCGGCCTGGTTCTTTGCTCGGCGTCGGGTCCTGCTTCGGCGGCCGACAGAGAACAGAGAGAGAGCGAGGGAGGGCGGGGAGTGCGAGAGAGGGATGGCGAGAGGGAGTATGTGAGAGAGAGAGGACTGGTTTTGGTGTGCTTGGGTGTAAACCCAAATCAGAAAATTTTGACTGAAGGTGGAGAAATTTGTGGTTGATTTTGGAAGGTCAATTGGAGAAATTGATGATGGAGATTGGGGTTTCAATTCATAGCAAGATTGGGGCGGGATTTGGAAGGGTCTGAGGTCAATTTGTGACCTTGCCATGGTGGTCGCCGGAAATTGGGGAAGAACATCACTGGTTACCAAATTGGTAATTGGGGAAGATGACTTAGAAGCGCTAAGGTGTGGCGGGTGCACGACATGACGCGGTGGTTGGTGTCGTAAAAGTTATTAAAAGATATGTTTTGGTCACGCTACAACGTTACACGACCCACCACACTTCACCCACTAATTTACACCCAACTAACTATATAAAAAAAATTACATCTTAAAAAAAATATAAAAGAAAACTTTTGATAAAATAATAATAATAATAATAATAATAACAATAATAATAATAATAATAATAATGAAAAACAACTTTTAGTGAACGAAAACAACTTTTGTAACTTCAAATAAGGGCCCGAAAAATTCGTTAAACTCCCTAAAATACCCCCTAAAATATCGGGGTATTACATCACATCTCCCTTAAAGCAAAGCTTCGTCCCCGAAGCTTAAAGTAAATCGAATCTCCCAATGCAAGTATGTGGTATGCAGTTCTAATGTGCACATAATAACAAGACAAGACAGGTAATTAAATATACGGCTGTTAAATCACATCTCCCTTAAAAGGAGTGACGTCCCCGTCACTCGGCTCATACCTTGTCGAAGAGGTGTGGGTAACGTTTCCTCATGTCTGCCTCGGCTTCCCAAGTTTCCTCTTCCGTTTGGTGGTTTGACCAAAGAACCTTGACCAGCGTGGTGGACTTGGTACGGGTGTTCCTGGTCTTTGTATCAAGGATTTTGATTGGTTGTTGTTCAAAGGTAAGAGAGGGATCGAGTTCAACAGGCTCGGGATCAATGATATGGCTTGGGTCGGGTACATAAGCTTTGAGTTGGGACACATGAAAGACGTTATGGACTCTACCTAGGCTGTTAGGAAGATTCAGGCGATAGGCTACCTCTCCTATACGATCCAGTACTTCGTAGGGTCCAATGAACTTGGGACTCAATTTTCCTTTCTGATTGAAACGCATAACCCCCTTTGTAGGTGAAACCCTTAGGAACACTTTGTCACCAACTTTGAATTCCAATGGCCTTCTCTTCAAATCCGCGTAAGACTTTTGTCGATCCTGGGCCGCCTTCATCCTTTGCTGAATCATTCGAATCTGGTTTGTCGAGTCCTCGATCATTTGTGGTCCTAGAATGATAGTCTCGCTGATGTCACTCCAACACAGTGGTGTCCTGCACTTCCTCCCATACAGTGCTTCGTAGGGTGCCATCCCTATGCTAGCATGGTAGCTGTTGTTATAAGAGAATTCGATAAGTGGTAACTTATCCACCCATGAACCTCCAAAGTCCAGAATGCAAGCCCTTAGCATGTCCTCCAGTGTTTGAATCGTTCTCTCAGTCTGGCCATCCGTAGCTGGGTGAAATGCTGTGCTGAACCTTAGCTCGGTGCCCATGGCCTTTTGTAGTTCCTTCCAGAAATGAGATAAGAAGTTTGGATCTCTATCAGAAATTATCGAGCTAGGTACTCCATGTAGTCGTACTACATTCTTGATGTATGCATCCGCCCTCTTTTCCATGTCCCATGTGTCCTTCATGGGGATGAATCTTGCCGTCTTGGTCAATCGATCGACTACCACCCAAATCTGGTTCAACCCATTAGTCGAAACAGGCAAGGCCGTGACAAAGTCCATTGAGATGGAATCCCATTTCCATACCGGTATCTCCAATGGTTGCAACATCCCACCTGGTCTCTTGTGCTCGAACTTAACCTTTTGACACGTCAAACATCGAGATACGAAATCAGCTACTTCCTTCTTCATACCTTTCCACCAGAAGTTCTTCTTCAAGTCCTTGTACAACTTGTCTCCTCCTGGATGTACCGAATAAGGTGTGTTATGAGCTTCCTTCATAAGCTTTTCTTTTACTTCCGCACATTTCATTGGTACGCACCATCTTCCCTTGAATTTCACGCTTCCGTCTTCCTCCACTTTGAAATCGGGTGCTTCGCCTTTGTTGATCTTCTCCTTGATCTTTTGTAGGAAAGCGTCTTCTTTCTGTGCTTCTTTTATTTCTTCGAAGATGTCCGGTACTATCGTCATATTACACAACATGTTTGTTGTTCCCTTCGTGCAGACTTCAATCTCCAGTCTTCGAAACTCTTCGCAAAGCTTTGGTGGCAAAACCCACATTGCATTTACCGTGTGCTCCGTCTTTCGGCTCAATGCATCCGCTACTACGTTGGCTTTCCCCTCATGGTATTGGATCTTTATATCATAATCTTTCACCAATTCTAGCCACCTTCTTTGTCGCATATTCAACTCCTTTTGAGTGAATATGTACTTTAGGCTCTTGTGATCGGTAAAGATCTTGCACGTTGTACCGTAAAGATAATGCCTCCATATCTTTAGTGCAAACACTATGGCCGCCAACTCCAAATCGTGAGTGGGGTAATTCTCCTCGTAGGACTTTAGTTGTCTTGAAGCATACGCAATCACTTTGCCATCTTGCATCAAAACACATCCTAACCCGTGCTTAGACGCATCACTGTAGACTTCAAATTCTCCTCCTTCAGTAGGTAACGTTAACACAGGTGCCGACGTTAACCTATCCTTTAGGGTTTGGAATGCTTCCTCACAATCCTTGTCCCATACGTACTTGCTTGTCTTCTTCATTAACGTTGTCATGGGTTTCGCGATCTTGGAGAAATCCTTCACGAATCTTCGATAGTAACCAGCCAATCCTAAGAAACTTCTTATCTCCGTTACGCTCTTTGGTGTGGGCCAGTCCTTTACCGCTGATATCTTTCCAGGGTCTACAGAGACACCTTCTTTGGATATAATATGCCCTAGGAAAGGCACTCTATCCAACCAAAACTCGCACTTTGACAACTTCCCATACAACTTCTCTTCCCTTAGGGTTTCTAACACCTCTCTCAAATGCTGTGCATGTTCTTCCTTCCCTTTCGAGTAGATTAGGATGTCATCGATGAAAACGACAACAAACTTATCTAGGTACTTCTGGAGAACGCGGTTCATCAACTCCATGAATGCTGCTGGAGCATTAGTGAGACCGAATGGCATTACCGTAAACTCGTAGTGGCCATAGCGAGTTCGAAATGCCGTTTTAGGAATATCCTTTTCAGCTATCCTAAGCTGATGATATCCAGACCTTAAATCGATCTTCGAAAAGGTATCGGCTCCTTGTAGCTGGTCGAACAAGTCATCAATCCTTGGAATTGGGTACTTATTCTTAACGGTTACTCCATTCAATTCACGGTAGTCAATGCAAAGTCTTAGGCTACCATCCTTCTTCTTCACGAACAAAACAGGTGCTCCCCATGGTGAAACACTAGGTCTAATGAAACCCTTGTCCATTAACTCCTTCAGTTGCTCTTGAAGCTCCTTTAACTCGGCTGGTGCCATCCTATATGGTGCCTTCGAGATTGGTCCAGTACCTGGTACTAAGTCTATCGCAAAGTCCACGGCTCTCTTAGGTGGCATTCCTGGAAGGTCTTCTGGAAAGACATCTGGGAATTCATTCACAATTGGGATATCCTCTAATTTCTCCCCTTCTTTCTCCTGATCATGGATCGTACAGAGGTATGCCCTATGCCCTTTCTTCACATCGGAGAGGATGGTTAAGGCTGACACAATTTGGATTTTGGGTTCTCTAGTTATACCCCTATAGGATAGACGTTCACCTTTCGGCCCACGAAACCTAACCTTTTGGGTGGCACACTCTATGGTTGCTTTGTATTTGCTAAGCCAATCCATACCTAAGATGACGTCTAGGTTGCCGAGATCAAAAGGAATCAGGTCAGAAGGTAGCTTGGCTCCTAATATTTCTAGGTTGACTCCAGGGTACATGGTATTACAGGGTGTGACTTCTCCAGTAGGGGTAGAGATTGAGATAGATATTGGGGTAGGATTTGGTAAGTCTAACTTCTTAGCAAAAGTAGATGATATGAAAGAGAATGTGGCTCCAGAATCAAATAACACAAAAGCAGGGGTAGAATGGATTAGGAATGTACCAGTCACCACGTTGGCCTGTGCTGCCTGAGTCTGATTCATCACATTGATAGTTCCAGCTGCGCTGCGTGCTGTGGCTGCGGATGCAGGTGCGCCTGCAACTGTGGTTGCTGAAGTAGCATTGTTGTTTCCTTGGGGTCGGTTGTTGTAACCATTTCCTCCCTGCCAGTTGTTACCTCGGTTATAGCCTCCTCCATTGTTGTTTCTGTTGCCAGCATTGTTGTTGTTTCCCCCATACTGATTTCCACGGTTGTTATTGCCTCCCTGATTATAACCGTTGTTATTCCCTCCGTAGTTGTTTCCTCCACGGTTGTATCCTCCATTTCCCCCCTGGCGGTTCACATTGTTTCCTCCATATCCTCCACCATTGTTATTCCCGAAGTTATTGAAGTTGTTGTTGTTGAAGCTTCCACCGCTGTTGTTCCCTGAGGGCCTTGAACGACATTCAAACCTTCGATGGCCTAGCTTACCACAATTGAGGCAGTTAACTTTGTTCCCTCGACAGTCCACTCCTGGATGGTTCATGCCGCATTGCTTGCAGTTGTAGATTCGTACCTGGCCTTGGTTTCCAAATTGATTGGTGGGGGCTGGGTTGGGACGAAACCTTTTATCTCCGCTATTGTTTCCCGAACCACGATTCTGGAAACCTGTCCCTGCCAGTGCCTCAGACTTCCTCTTCTTAATTTCTTCATTATTCTCATCAATCAAATTCTGGGCGTCCTGAGCTGCCCCATAAGCGTCCATAAGTGTGTCAAATCGAGTCGCAATCAAGGCCATTCGGAGTTGGAAGTTTAAACCTCCTATAAACCTCTTGATCTTCTTTGCCTCAGTCGGCACCAGTTCCCTTCCAAACCTCATCAACTCCATGTATTTCTGATGATAATCATAAGGGTTGTCACTTCCCTGTTTCAAGTTCATGAATTCCTTGAACTTCCTATCCTTGACATGTTCAGGATAGAAACGTTCTCGTAGCGCTGCTTTCAGCTGTTCCCAGCCAAATCCCTGCTGGGCGAGAAGTTCTTCTCCCTTGGCTGACCACCAGTTGTCAGCCTCCTTCTTGAAGTAGTAGAGGGCTACTTCGACACGCTGATCTTCAGGGCAGCGCGCAGATACTAGGACTTTTCCAAAGTCCCTAATCCAGTTTTCCAAGGTGGTGGGGTCATCCGTCCCATAAAAGAAGTCAGGGCGGAGTTCAGCTACCCTACTCATAACATTCCCCCCTCCGTTGTGGGTATTCTGTAGAATTTGGGTGAGGGCTAGAGTTGCCTGACGCATCTCCTGAAATTCAATGGGGTCGACGGTTGGAACTTGGCCGCCATGGGTTTGCTGACTTCCCTGGTTCATTGTTCCTACTTCTCTTGCACGTCTCCTGGTATAATATTGCATTGTACCTTTGTTTAAATATATAACCTTACTTAATATAGGTCGAAAAGAATTATACTTCTAGTTCACATACATGCAGCCTATAAGTTTCAATAATTAAGCATACATTTATCCATCCATCAAATAATCCACATAAACATTTAAATGGTAAGGAGCTACTCAATTCTATAAAGTAAATAGTAACTCCTAAAGTAAGCTAAACGTTCGCTCTCGTGATAAAAGAAATGCAGTAGATGACAATCCTAAGGGTGGGATGGGTGTGGAACTACTCGTCGTCATCAGTGGGGAGCATGAGCTCGCTATCAGCAGCGTCGATCTAATCTCTTCCGCCTCATTGTTTCCTTCATGTTCCTTCTCGTCAATCTCATCGATCTCATCCATATCGGCATCCCAATCTATAAGCTCCTTCTATGCGTCCTCATCTTGGTTTTCAACTTGGTCTTGCCCATATCCTTGGTCCTCGTCCAAGTCCATGTTCAGAAAGAAGAGAAAAGGAGTCTCGGAAGTGTACTAGACCGCGTATACACTCATAATCTCAACGGAACTAATTTCAAATAATCTAAGTAATCAAGAAATCACATGCGTAGAACAATTATCCAGTAATGACACACATTGAGGTATACATGTAGCACATACAAATTTCACATCCGAGTAACAAAGGAATCACAAATAACAAGGAACCCTATTGTACTATCCCACAACCCCGGCTTGTTCAAATTTTATTTCCGGTTTTAGTTATCCTATATCCATTTTAAATTTTTGAAAAACTTCCAGTTAATTTGAATCTTTATTTAGTGGAAATCGAAAAGTCGTACTAGCGTTGGAACCGTCGGCTCTGATACCAACTGAAACAACCCGGAACCTACGGTTCCTTGCTAGTACAACTTAACGATATCCAAGAGTACTTTATTGACATAAAAGTAAAGGAGAAACCCTCCTTACAAAGTTTTAAAGGAAATAACGACGACAAAGTTTGAATTCTCAAAGATACGACTAAATGTTAACAATTGAACTAGGTGATTCCTAGCTCCTTATTCGCCTTCAACTACGTGTGCGCGTTCCCCACCTTTATTCATAACCTGCGGGTTTTCAAATGGCAAAAGCCGACGCAGAAAAACATTTGTCAGTGAAAACTGAGTAAGAATATACCACAATATGTAAAACAGAGTTTTGGCTGAAAGAATGAAAAGAATGTAACTGAAGAGATTCCACATTTAGATTATTAGTTGAGCTGAGGCGTATTAGAGCCCAGCGGGTAACGATTGCCCACAGAGAGGTCACGATGCAATAATATCATCACACAGGTACCTCTTGGGATATCACAGTCCATCCCAATTCACCCAGGGCGTTTGTAGGTAGCCCGACACTACCCCGCCCATCACATAGCTAAAGGACCTTAAGTGTCGACACCCCTATACAGTTGTGACCCACACATGCATAGGTAGTACTCTATAGCTTTCACAATTTTATAAGCCCGTTTAGGGTAGGGTATGAAACCCTAGGAGGTCGTCTCACGTGCGCCTCCGGCCATAGCCTTCACACACATCCTCTGTACATCGCCCCATATCATTTATCGTTCATTTATATTCCACAAGATCATTTTAGAAACATCGGTTCGAAATTCAGAAGTAACCACATATCTTTCAAAAGAATATTTGCAATAGAGATTCTCAATTTCAAGACTTTAAACCGTTGTTTGAAACACAAGTACACACGCCAAGAAACATTTTGATAGTTAAAGTATTGTGCGCATAAACTTACCTGGAATGAGGTGAGAACTTCACACACACAAGCTAGCACTGAACTAGAAGTAGGGGTCCTCGATGAACTCGCCTCCTACGAACTCGGTATCTACAATAATCACATGATCCTATATTAACACATATACATCACACAACAACTTGCAATTAAATTGTCCTATATGAAATGCAAGTGAAATCCCCAATTAATTCCCCAAACAAAATATATTACACTAGCTAAAATTTTACGTTTAGAATATAAATTAAATAAGAAAAATAGTGACTTATAATTATAAAAGTAATATTTGAGGCAAAGAAAACTTTATTAGGAGTTCTAGAATATTTATTTAAATTACTAAGGTGAAATTATATACACAAAGATAGCTATATAAATTTTAAAGTTTAGATAAATGAAAATGGGAGTTTAAACTAAATTTAAAGCTTAACTAATCTTGTTATAAATTTATATTAACGAAAAATCATGTTATAAGTGAAAAGAATTTATTTCGCGATAAAATCGAAAACATTACTATTTAGTTGTTTAAGAAAATATAGTATAAATAATATAAACTTGTAAAATACTATTTTTAATTTGATTATAAAGTTGCATATTTATTTTTTTGAAAAGGATAATTAACTCACAATTGATTAATATGTATACAAATAAGAAATACTCATTTATATTATGATAAAGAAAAACTTAAATTACAATTTGTTGATATACAAACAGTCCCCTAAACAGTTTCACTTCATACAAAAGCCTACCCCCCATTTTTGTAAAAAGACACTTTCAAACCCCCCCCCTGATTCACAAACAAACACACCCAGTTTCTTCTCCAACAAAAACCCATCTGCAACATTTTTTTTTCTCCACAATCACTCCACAACTCACATGAACTTCCAAGAATTCAATTGATAATAGCAAAACACTTGACTGGTCTTTACCGATTGAAAAGCACGGAGGGAAAAGTGGCGGCGGCGGTGATTTGTTCCTGCCGCCGCTTGGGGTTCGCCGGGACAGAGAGGCGAGCGGTGGTGGTGATGGCGGACGAAGCAGGGGGAGGACGACGCCGGGGTCTCGGCGACGCAGCGGGACGGCGGACGGGCGACGGACGGCGGAGAGGGCTGCGGCGTCGGGCGGTTCTGGGCTTCGGCCTGGTTCTTTGCTCGGCGTCGGGTCCTGCTTCGGCGGCCGACAGAGAACAGAGAGAGAGCGAGGGAGGGCGGGGAGTGCGAGAGAGGGATGGCGAGAGGGAGTATGTGAGAGAGAGAGGACTGGTTTTGGTGTGCTTGGGTGTAAACCCAAATCAGAAAATTTTGACTGAAGGTGGAGAAATTTGTGGTTGATTTTGGAAGGTCAATTGGAGAAATTGATGATGGAGATTGGGGTTTCAATTCATAGCAAGATTGGGGCGGGATTTGGAAGGGTCTGAGGTCAATTTGTGACCTTGCCATGGTGGTCGCCGGAAATTGGGGAAGAACATCACTGGTTACCAAATTGGTAATTGGGGAAGATGACTTAGAAGCGCTAAGGTGTGGCGGGTGCACGACATGACGCGGTGGTTGGTGTCGTAAAAGTTATTAAAAGATATGTTTTGGTCACGCTACAACGTTACACGACCCACCACACTTCACCCACTAATTTACACCCAACTAACTATATAAAAAAAATTACATCTTAAAAAAAATATAAAAGAAAACTTTTGATAAAATAATAATAATAATAATAATAACAATAATAATAATAATAATAATAATGAAAAACAACTTTTAGTGAACGAAAACAACTTTTGTAACTTCAAATAAGGGCCCGAAAAATTCGTTAAACTCCCTAAAATACCCCCTAAAATATCGGGGTATTACAACCGCCGCCTGCCAAGCCTGTCACTATTACCGTACCGACACAACCGGATGCTGATCTAGCTGCAACAGCAAAGCAACCCGCCAGTACTGAAACAACCGGTCAACCCTACGTCAGCCTTCTATTCCGCTTTATTTGACATTGTTACAACACAGGTCAACCATGATTATTCGTCCTGGTACCAATATGATTAGTGTTAGCAATTGGTGCGCCCATGTGGGGTGCCCAATGCAATTATCGTAACCTTATGGGGTTAGTTGCACTAATGCACAAACCTAGAGGGGTTAGTAGCTAAGGCTCAAACCCTAGGGGCTTATGTGCAAACTTAGGAGAAGTTTTGCCTATATAAGGAGGCAGCTTCCTACACATTATGGTGTGCCATAATGCTATTCCACACAGTAAAGTTACTCTGTGTAGATTCACTCTAGTTGTAGAGAACCCTAGTCTCTCTCCAACTACATCCAAGGAGGTGGAACGTGGGGTGGATCATAGTGTTCGTCCTCGAGATTCACACTAGATTGGTGGGAGCAAGATCAAGAAGGAGGCGCGTAAAAGCAAGCAACCTACGATCATTCGCTGCATTAAGGAGCTAAGGAAGACAAGGTAAACACATGAATCTTCCGATATAATTCATGTTGTAGATCTGTATGTGATAGATCCTTCCTGCCTTTCATTAGTATCAGAGCCTTAGGCTTGTTTTTCGTGCCTCGTTATGCGTACCCGAATCTGTTTAGAAAATCGAGTTTCTGAAATTTCATAACCAGTAGACGAAACCTATATAGTTAGGTAGAGTTTTTCACTAGGATTCCAGAAATATAAATTTTTATAATTTTTGGACTTACGATGAATTAGTTATGAATATTTTAAAATTTGGAGCTGTATTAATCTGGACTGCTAGATCCAATCAGTAGAACACGTTTTTCAAAACTTGTTAAAAGTGGATTTTGAACACATAATCGGGATCTGGACGAAAAGACGATCCCAGAAAAATTAATTTCGTCTGGAACGGAGCACGGGAAGGCGGCACGTGGGCTCCACGCGCCACCAATGCTGCCTCCACGCGCGACCACCCGCCGCACGCGCCAAAGGGCCGGCGGCGGCTGCTGACATGGCAGTAGGGCCGACGTGGCAGGATGACGTGGCGGCTGACGCCAGCATGGGGCTGACGTGGCATGCTGACGTGGCACATGGCCGACGTCGGCGCGTGGCGGACGCGCCCACGCGCGGCGGCGCGTGAGGGCGCGTGCGGCCTCCTCCCGCCGTCATTTTTTGTCTGGTTTTTTCCTAGGTACTCCAAATTGAATTTCCTATTTTTTTGTGTATTTTTTCATAATTTTTGGAGCGAAGGAAAATTTTAGTAATTTCCAGATTAATTAATTAGTGTTTAGCACACTTCCCGAGACAGTTTGACGACCTTAAAACACTGTTTTGAGCCCAAATTTTTTCTGGAGACTTAGGTCATTTTTCCCTACGTTTTTCCATTGGTGGTGAGACCCTAAGTGGTAGGGAGCAATTTTCGATCTTTTTAGTTGATTAGATTATTGCTTATTAATTTCCAGTAATTAGTATTTAATTCTGGAAATTTCCAGAAAATTCCAGTATGTGTATTATATTGTTTTACATACTGTTGTGGGTTGAATGGATGTGTTTGGTGCATGGATGTGGCATAGATGTTTTATATTTGGTTTTGGTTTTGATTTTGAATATGTAATCAAAATACGGCCTGCGTGTCGTGCCTCTCTATATACTCTAGTGTCTTCTCTTCTCATCCAATCGCCTCTATGAAGTTACTTCTTATTAGAAATAAGATAGTTAGTAGAGATTAAAGATAAAAGCTTCAAGAGAGGTGGCCAAACCAAAAGCTATGGCGCAAGGTGCATGGAGCAAATAGATGGTCTAAAGGAGCCTCAAGCTTGGAGTCCTCAAGTTAGGCGAGATGGCATGAGATGGAGTTCAAGACTTGCTCAAGAAGTACTATCAATAGTGGGAGTTCACCTTAGGGGCCACATCCATTGCATATTTATTTATGCTTATGCTTGTTTTATGTTATAACTGCCTGTGATTGGATATATATGTGTAACCTCGCATGCTAAAGAACTAAAACAAAAGAGCTCACATGAGGACATGATTAAAATTAATAGGAAATCACAAGTGATGAGATTTGATTCCTAGGATATACGCTATGTTTTGGTGGAGTCCTTGTGAGGAACTATTAAGTTTAATCGATGTCACATGTTATTTTAGAGCTAAGTAAATGCTAGTGATTAACTTCCACAATGTCTCTATCAATCGTGTCTAAATCTAAACTGTAAAGGCTAAATGGTGACAACAAACGATATGATGAGTCGTCGTACTGTGTAACCATCCGTTGGACATAGGTTGTTGAACCACCTACAAATATGGTTGAACCTGTGATGAATAAGTTTCACAGCAGCACATAGACATTATCTTTAGGCTCACCAAAAGTGGGAAGCACCAGTCAAGATAATGTCATAGTACATGCTAAGAAAAGGTGGGGAAATGACCTCATCAGCATGTTCATGACCACTTTTAAAATTTTAGGAAGCCAAAGAAAGAATCTTGGATCCATATTAGCCATTTGTGTACATAAATTGTGAGTAGTGACTCATAATAATCCTGCCTTAACTATGAGTCAAGGCTCATGTCATAATATTGAGCACTCGACTTTAACGTCTGAGATTGATGCCGTATATGATAAAAGAATTAAGGGCTGTCAGGTACAAGCTATCCGATTTGCAATTTGTTGCAATCTCTGCCACGTTTCATGAAACGTTATATGACACACTTTGTAAGTGTCAAGATGTTTGGATAAGGCCAAACATCACCCTGTTCTAGGATCTAAGCAAAAGGAGTTTTGCTAAGAATACTAGTCCAGCATACTTCGGATGTCTAAGCAATAAAAGATTGCTAAAGGCTATTAGTGAAGTATGATCATACTTTGTGATGTATGATAGTCACATATAGTCCCTAGCCCGGTATTAGGACCAAGGCAATAGGTGGGGCAAGGATAAAAGAATTTAGGGGCAATATTGGTATAAGACCATATAGCCCAAGATTGGCAAACGCAAAAGAGCAAAGGAGCTTTTTCCTAAGACTAAGAGAAATGGCCAAATATGGTAAATAAATTCTCGTCTAGGGATCCATATGATTATATTTGAGGGAGTAGCCACCAAAAGTTGTTTTGGTCACAGTTTTAACTTTGGATATGGTTATATCATGTTGTTTGCATTCTTAAGATTCTAGCATGAATGACGCCTCAAAATTCTTGGATGTAAACTTAAGAGTATGACTTAAGATTTTGATATGTGGCGCGCTAGATTAAGACACGCGATGACAGGAAAGGATGTTCCGGCTAGCTAGGGCAGGCCTGCTTGGATTTTGCCCAAGGTACCCTTACCTGTGTGTGGTTCTTGCCGGACATGAAAGGCAAAACGCAATCATCCGGTAGAGCATTAAGGACTACTGAGTCTTTATATCTTATTCATTCTGTTGTTATGTTCCATTATTTGTTGAAGCTAAGACATGTTGCTTACTATTCCATCACATTCGTAGATGATTGTCCGCGTCTCAACTGTGTGTGCTTGGGCCACGTAATTCTGAGGCACAAGGGTGCTTCAGACAGGTCTCTAAAAAAGGTAGAAAACTGTCTGGACAAAATGATATGTCCTTGGCTAGAATGAGCTTTGCTAAACGGCTATCAACATACTCAACCATAACTCCATCAAGTCTGTAGCCACTACACTCTACGATATGTGGACCAAAAGGCAACCTATATGAGGTCACCTTAGGCCATGGGGATCGGAAACTTATGAGCTAACAAAATTCAAGTCAGGAAGAGGTTCGTTGAGAAATAAATCTCTACGAAACAGAGGTTTCACTGGATGATACCCCATCCCTGAATGATCAAACATGAAATAGTTCCGACGGATCTTCAGGACAGTGGGAGTAACCTGCCTAGTGAACAGCCCCTCATAGATTACGACTATGCGGAGGAACCCTCATTGCGAAGGAGCGCTCTTTGGAGGGTATCCCGTCGATGAATTGACATCGATAGGAAGACCATAAGGGTCACCACGCAAGACAATGATGAACCTCGGATATTATCCCAGGATATTTCATCACCTGACAAGAAGGAATTTAAAGTTAGACCCTAGATAGAAGAAACATATCTTCATGGAGTAATGTATCTTCTTGTGCTATTCGGAGCACTCTAGGGGTTGTGTATTCGAGACGCAACAGTCGATTATTAGTGTGACGTAAATGGATTCACGAGATATATGATCTCTCATAGGAGATGTCCATAATTAAGGGATATGTTCGTAGAGATGATGATCTCCACGAGCATGGAGGATACCGCTGGAAAATACCCGTCCTTTAGTCGATTATGAAGAATTGGTTTCTCAAGGATCCTTCGGACAGTGGGAGTGATTTTCCAAGCAGGGTGGCCCATCAATAAGGGATGAGAGCAAATGGTGATCCTCCTATGCAAAGAAATTGCTCATAGGAGCATACCCCATCGACTGTTTGAGATCGAAGGGATGATCTTAAAGATCACCTTGCATAAACGATAGGATAGAATCCTAGGACTTATCGTTCCCTAATTATGAAGAATGAATATTAAGATTTACAGGATGAGTTAGAGTCTATAAGGGGCCAACCGAGTTTAAGTCTAGGTTGACTTTCCGACTGGATGGAAGACTATGGATTTCCAAGGTCAATCAGAGACCCATACGGAAGCGTGGTAAGGCATATGACTTGGGTAGAAGCGAAAAAGGCTACACTCATTATGAGAGTAGACATCAAATAATTTGCATCGATCCGACGAGACATTCTCCTAATATGGTTGCGAGAATTGTGTTGGTTCAACTGAACATCCTTCCCAAGGCTTTGGGTGGTAAGGATTACGTTGGTTCGCTTGGTAGCGTCAATAGTTGTGATGATGGAATTAAGGCTCCATTCTCGATAGACGTGACGACTGGATTTCTTCATGGAGAAATCAAAGAGGTGACACAAGGTCAAATGCACAGAACGTGTGCAAGCTAACTAAGTCCATATGGGATCTTAGCTAGTCCTCTTGGCAGCATTATTTCATCAGGGATCGTTTACTATATGTTTACGATAACAAATGAAAACCGCTGTGTATCACTCTCGCTAGTAGAGAGTTGGTGATCACGTCACTTATTATCGATGACACACTATTGGCTAGTGGAGCTTAGGGATTGTTCGAGTCCCTTAAGGAGTAACTGTACTCCTGTAGCTCAGCGCAAGAATTTACGAGCCTAGACATGTACCCTAAAGGACACCATATACGAATGACCAGATAACCAGAGTGCATGATGCAGTAGGAGTCTTCTATACACTATGGTGTGTACTCGGACCTAGCGAATGCTATGCAATCGGAAGAATTGGATTTCAGGATATTCCAATTTAATACACTAGATTGCAACCAAAAGGATATTCTATATGATGGATCACGTGCTATGACTATCGAAGATGACGCTTCGACTAGTTAGCCATACATGCTGACTAAGGTGGGGACCTAGATGCACTTGGATCCAGCTCAGGCTATAATCCATGCTCGATGATAGACTCGCATGGAACAAATGCAATATAAGTGTTGCATGATCGTATTGGACCGCTCCATCTACCATGGAAGCGAAGCACGATTGCCTGTTCTGCCATAGGGCATAAATGTGTTTAACTCAAAAGGTTTCTGGTAAGCTTATGAGCTATCGAAAAACCTATTACCATGAAGCAGTGCAAGCATACGGCTATAACACTGCGGTGAAGTCAAACACATAGTCAAGGGTACTATTTCACAAAAGGTGAAATAACTACCTAGAAAGTAATCCTGGAAGGGATCGACTATGGGCCAGAATGTTGGCTCATCCCATTCCTAAACCACATGAGAATCGTCTATGTGGATCACTTTAGAGAATTAGGACTTGGTAGTCAATAACTAGCGATATGATTGATGAGAACACGAGACATTGATTGACTGGATTTTAATTGGATTTGTTTTGAGCAGCTTGCTGTTTGATACATGTATGATATGTTACATTTCCGGTACTAGCTTAGAGCATGTCACGCAGACACTAGGTCGGCTCACTCGCATGAGCGACCGCCTTCGCAATATCCTGGATATGTTTGGGTGTGGCGGAAGATGAGACAGAATCCCGATAAGCGTTGAAAGCCTGCGATATGATATGAGATGCCTATCATACGAGCATATGGCCTGTGATAAGAGCTAGATGTCTATCAGTAAAGCTAGTAGCCTGTCAGACAGACTCAATTGTCGCATTGGATATAAGTTCCTAGGTGAGATTGGTTATGGCCAATCGAACATGGTTAGTACCCCGAACCATGAATAGTATGCGTAGAGAAAGCTAGATGCGAGAGCTGGTAATTGTTCACAATAGTGTGACATCGCAGCACTCGGGCTGGTGGCCATAAGGGCTACCGGATTGTCATCTGCATAGTGGTCCTTTGCAAGGATAAGACATGCGCTATGATCAGAGTTTAAAAAATATGGCGCATATTCTCCCTGAATAACGCGCGCTTATGAGTGACCATGAGGTGATGAGTAGAATTAGTCCCTGGGATTCCTCATCGTGTGAGCCTCGTCGATCATATAAAGGTGATTGGCAATGTATACCCTTTGTACTTACGTCTGTGTCATGAGGAGACGGGTCGGTGGTGCTACTTTGGCGTGACACCTTACGGCTATGGATGATTCGGCCTTCCAGACACTGCTGGGAAAGCAGCTGAGCCGAATCTGAGTGACACATGTATGTAAGGAAAGATTCTCATTGCATCGCTCTTTATTATCTCCATTGGGCCCACCTGCAAGATCTTATGGGATCATGTAGGATATGAAAATATAAAGGAGATGTGGACTCATTGGAGCATGGCCTTCGGGACAAGGCAGGTGCTCATGATCCACGAGATGACAATCGGAGGAATCTGGGGAATACGAGAGTTAAGGAGTGCATTATTACTGTTGTATCTTTTAAGGGTGCCTTCCTGTGCTGGCTATACGAGTTTGGTATGTGGATATCCCGAGAGGGTGCCTTCCCATACTGGCTATACGAGTTTGGTGTACGGATCTCCCGAAACGCAGGTACTCTCACCGGTCACACGCCACGGCCACAACAATACTCTTTTGTAGATGATAGATAGTTGGAGATTGATAGAGACTGGATGGATTGTGCAACCCCACTGTGCGAGTGGGAGATGTTAGAAATTGGTGCGCCCATGTGGGGTTTCCAATGCAATTATCGTAACCTTATGGGGTTAGTTGCACTAATGCACAAACCTATAGGGGTTAGTAGCTAAGGCTCAAACCCTAGGGGTTTATATGCAAACCTAGGAGAAGTTTTGCCTATATAAGGAGGCAGCCTCCTACACATTATGGTGTTCCATAATGCTATTCCACACAGTAAAGTTACTCTGTGTAGATTCACTCTAGTTGTAGTGAACCCTAGTGGCCAAGGGATTTCGCCAGCGTCCACGAATTGACTATGCAGAGACATTTATCCCAGTTGTGAAACCCGACACCATTCGCCTCATGCTTTCCCTTGCAGTTGGTCGCCAATGGGCCATTAAGCAGTTAGATATTAGCAATGCTTTCCTTAAGGGTACTCTTCATGGTTCAGTCATCAATGTTTGTTAATCAGGATTGTCCGGCTCATGTTTGCAAGCTCCGGTTAGCTCTTTATGGTCTTAAGCAGGCCCCATGTGCGTGGTACTTGCGCACTTTCTTACTCCAGCAGGGTTTCTCCAATTCCAGAGCTAACACATCCTTATTTATCTTTAATCATCACGGTGCCACGCTTTCTCTGATTGTTTATGTGAATGATATAATTATTACAGGCTCTAATGCTAGTCAGGTTCGACGATTTATCGGTTTTCTGTCAGCGCGGTTCTCTCTAAAGGATCTTGGAGATTCGTCTTACTTCCGGGCATTGAGGTTTTTTCTTATCCTCGGGTTATGTTTCTCTCCCAGCAAAAATAGTTTACTTATTTGTTGCACCGGACAAAGATGACTGCTGTTAATCCTGTTCTCATGCCACTTGATCTTGCTGTTCCTTTAACACATTATTCTGGCTCTACGCTTCCTGATGCGTGCGAATATTGCATTGTTGTTGGTAGTTTGCAGTATCACTCTTTCCCCCGACCTAATATAGCTTTTGTCGTTAATATTTTGTCTGAGTTCATGCATCGGCCTACAACCACACATCGAAGTATTGTGTAGCGTCTTCTGCGATATTTAAGGGCACATCTGATTTGGTATTCTACTTTGGCATGGTCCTTTCTCTCTTTATACCTTCTCAGATATTAACTTGGCAGGTAATTAAGATGATCTTTCCTCCTCCTCTGGCTATATTGTGTTTCTCGGCCGCTCTCTTGTGTCATGGAGCTCAAAGAAACAAAGGAATGTCACTCGCTCCTCTACCGAAGCTGAATACAGTTTTGTTGCTCCTGCTTCTGCTGAGATCCAATGGGTATCTTCTCTTTTGTCAGAATTTCGGGATCTGTTTCCTCTACACCGACTATCTATTGTGATAACATCTTGCACTTGATTTTCATTTTATTCGTGAACAAGTACTCTTCGTGCATCGCATGTTTCTTCCGTTGATCAATTGGCAAACTGTCTCACAAAGGCGCTAACTCGTCCTACCCTTGGAGGTCTTCGTTCCAAGATTGGAGTTACCTCTCGGGACTCCATCTTGCGGGAGCGTATAGGAAAATAGCAGTTAGCTAATACTTCCTCTGTTCCTCCTCTCTCTTCTCACTTTCCGTTTCAGGCCATTCTCCCTCTTTCTTCTACTTACTAGATTTAGTAACTTTTTTGTTCTGAATTGACTATTTTCCCCTTAACTCCAGTACTCCACCCACTACCCCACTTTACTCCCTCTTTTCCTATTTCTCCCAACTTCACCAGCTAGTAGTACCAGAGATTGAGAAAGAAAGAACGAGAAAGAGAGGCGGAGAAAGAGAGAGGAGAGACCGTGAAAGACGACGAGGAGATGGTGGAAGAGGCGCTAGAAGGGGACAGCGGTGGTTGGGGAAGAGGGAAGAAATGAGAAGGAAGAGAGAAGAAAGGCTTAAATACCTGTGTAATTTTGCATTAATGTTAGGGGTAAAATTATCTTTTCACCCCATCGGTTAGGGTCGCTCAGTTACGAGAGTGCAAAGTGGAATTATCCAAACGTCAGGGAACCAAAATGTATTTTTATCAAAAGATAGGGGTAATTATTGTCTTTTACCCTTATTATTATTATTATTATTATTATTATTATTATTATTATTATTATTATTATTATTATTATTATTATTATTATTATTATTATTATTATTATTATTATTATTATTATCTTGCAATGAAGAATATGGTAACTGGTTTCCTGGACTTCTTCATCACTATTAATACAATAAAACTGGTTATTAAGTATATCTGTTTACATCTAGGAAACATAGACACTTCAAAAATGGAGCCATAACAAGCGGATACGGATCGGACGCGGGGATACAGATCAAACACGACTAAATAAGTGTCCGATACACCACATGGCGTGTCGGGTACTCCGATCTTTTTACACGGGTGGGATGGGACACATGGTCCAGACACGGAGGGGTTGTAGTGTACTTATTTAAAAATCATGTGGGTGTCTTTTGTAAAACTTTAATGAAATAACTTAATAATTAACAGATTATAGTATGGGTATAACCTTGATGAATATTGATGAAAATGAAAGCAAAATTTTTATTGTAATTCAGTAATTAGCGTACACATCTCTCTCTCCCTATATATATATAATGTATAATAGACAGACGTACACTTGTCGTATCGTATCCTCAATTTCTTAGAAAATGACATATTCTGCCAGGGCTGGCCCTAGACATTTTGAGGCCTAAAGCAATAATAAGAAATGAGGCCCTCAACTAAAATGTCGTCACTTTTATAAGACACTGGGGAATCGCTCGTGCCCGAGGGCAATACCTCAAAAAAGATGTTTCATAATCGATTTGTTGGAGGAGAAGATGAACATGGCGTCTCCGGTATATGATATTCATCAAGTCATGTTCTTACACACTTTTAATAATTATGTAAATTAATTCTAGTGAGGATAAATTTTCAAGTAGTGACTATTTAAGTGCTAGTTAAGTAGTGGATAGCTAAGTGGGTGGTAGGTGAGATCTAAGGGTTAAGACTCATTCATTTAGTCTAAAGGCTGAAAAATAATAAATTAGTTAAACCATGCTGTTTTATAGAATAGATGTATCACCTTTAGCTTTACATATAATGGATGTCGTTTATTCTATGTGTTGCATATTGTTTCATTAACAAATAATGTATCCGTAAAAAGAATGAATTGCAATTTTTTTTAAAGTTTGACTTGAAAATAGGAAGAATCTAAATTAGTGTAAGACAAATCCTCTGAAACGTTTGTAAATTTGAGCAATAAAATATCTCTAATAGTATTATTTAAAAGTTAATTATAATTTGACGAAAATCAACTTTTTTTTATACTATTGTACATTTTTAGGGTGAGTTTAGGAATATTTCTGCTGCCAGCACAGCTGCTTTCTGACAGCAGTTTAGTGTGTTTGGTAAAATTAAAATTTCTGCTTTTCCGGACAGTTTCTGCTGTCCCACAACAGTTTTCAAGAAGCAATGGAGAGATGCTTTTCCAGAAAGTGTTTTTGATTACTTTATCTACAACCGATTTTAACCTTACAATTTTTTAAAATATCACTAGTTATCTTTTCGGAAATGACGTGTCATATATTTTTGTCATTTTACCCTCTCAAAGCAAATTTACAATTAATTTTACCAAACACAAAATTACTATATCAATATATCACAACAACTTTAACGTAAGATTACCAAATAACATTTTATCAAGAATTCACAACAGCTTTTCCACAGTGTTTTCACACAGCAGCTTTCTAACACCGCCACGGCATTCCCAAACTAGCCCTTAGTATGGCCAAGGTGTTAGCTAATCTGACTAGTTAATAACATGTGTCACATTCTTATTGTTCCTTGCAAATACAGAGCTTTGTTGCGGAACTTTTATGCCCTTGCACTTTATATTTAATTATAAATGTTAACAAATATATGCTACCTGAAGTAGTAGAGCGTTTAAAAACCATGCATGAAGTCAACCATGTATGAAGTTATGGGTTCAACCCGGTAGACGACAAATATGTAAATTTAAAAAAAATATAAATATGCTAAATAAGTATGTGTTGGAGACATTCTAAAAGCTCATAATTTCATAAAACAATTTTTTTTTTACGAAGCAAACAATTTTCTTGACAAATAAATATAAGTATCATGTGTTTTGGAGACGCCTGGCATCTAGAGAGAAAAAAATGCCTGAGTGAAGGAAAATGTTGGGCCTACCTTTAGGAGACGGGATACGTTCTCACTATCAATGAAAAAGCCGAAGTACTCCTACTAGAAACTGAGAACATGTTATGGAATTGGGACTTACTAGCTGGTGGGCCTAAAGCAGCAGCACCAGCTGCTTTATGCTTGGGCCGGCACTACCAATCCCGTAACTTATACCCCTATCCGTCTATCATGCGTCAATTTCCATAGCAACGGAGATTGTCATCACTGATTGTTAACGGAGATTGTCATCATTGATTGTTAATCACTTTGGAAACCTTACTGATTGAAGAATTACCAGAAGTTATTACTCGAGTGAAAAACATAATGACCTCACTGTTTGCATTCTTAAAAATCATAAAGACAGGCAGCCAACAAGATTATGAAAATCAGAAAGACTTTCCAGACACACTCGTGTCATATTCTATTATAAAACTATAGCAGAACTCCATATATGATACTATCTCTGTTTCTTCTCTTTCAGTGGGATTGACTTTTTTTACCCGTAACCGGGTCATTTTGACTCAATGATTTGAATAGCAAAACGATGTAATTTTTTGACAATTTTTTCATAGTATTGTAGAGTAAAGTTTACTCTACAAGATCATGCAAATAATACCAAATTCGTGTATTGTTTTGTAATACGTGGGAAGGTCGGCGAGACACCGACGGGAACCACACCAGACGACGGAAGAAGGAGAACGGGGAAGGAGAGAGAGCAGAGAGGGTTTTCAGAGAAATTTTCTTATTATTTTCAATCAGAAAATACTCTCTTTTATCTAACCCTGTCGGTTCGACCCAACTACGACCCGGAAAGAACCGAAAAGAAAACCGGGAAGGGGTTTAAAAACTACTCAACAAATTGTTCATACGACTCGATAAATAATTCAAATAAACGAAAACAACGTTCTAAATAAAATAAATTAACTACTAAATGAAACGACTACTTCTTCGTTATGACGAAGTCATCAAACCTCCTCGGCGGACGCGCATTCCTCCTCAAGTGTGTCCGCGACGGAGGCTCCACCGACTCGTTCTCGCTATCGTCTGCTATACCCGTATCATTTTGCTAACTAAATTACCGGGTCAAAGTGACCCAGTGAATAGTATCAAAAGTGAAGTAAGCTGAAAGAAAAGAAACAGATGTAGTATATCATTCAATTGCACCTAAGTCATAAATGTCTAGAAACGATTGACATTTGATGCATCCAAAAGTTGATTATTTTCTGATCAACATCCTCATAACCCCCTATGTTTAGGCGAAAAGACACTTGGACCCGCCGTTATTTTGGAAATCAACTTGACACGTGAGGACACTTGGCACCCTTCCGTCCGTGAAGCCATTTTTGATGAGTGTGCCATGTTTGTTAATGTATACATATTTTTATTTTTTATGTTCTTGGTGTTGGGTTTGGCTTTGCTACGGTTACTATAGGTACTGGTGCAGTTGGGAATGAACAACTATGATTCTGTCACCCTAACGATAGGATCAAACAGAATTTTAGCGACTCAGGGAATCTCGTTACAACCACGCACGATGAACTCTCTCTCTCCCTCCTCTCTATGTTGATGTTTCTTCTTCGTTGTCGCGAGGGTTATCTTCTCCCACTTGCCGACCAATTTCTCTCAACTGAAATAGAGTTTTCGCATAGACGACTACTAGTTTTGCATGAATCCCCAATAAAACTAAACTACCAAGATGGACTCTCTGATTCAACAATCAAAAGCGACGAGATTTATCACCACAATCACACAATGAACCAAACGCCCTTTCACTTTAGAGCGGTCGCCGGATCAAATGTTCTTCGTTTAACAGCTCCTCAGTCTTCCATTACATTTTTAGATCTACTATTTCATTTGGAATTGGATTTCGGGGTTTCTTCAACCTAAATCAATTGATTTATATTGTAAGAGAACTAATTTATTTTCAGGTAAAGAACAGAATTGTCAATTGATTTATATTGATTAGAAGATGAACTCAACTGATTTATATTGAAATCGGGGATTTCAGAATTGAAATGTTATAATTCAATCTCTCTGTTGAAATTCGGAGGAAAAATGGAAAACTGTAGGAAAGAGAAAAGAATGAATGCAAAACCAGACGAGAGAGAAAAATAAGCTATGGCGAGGAAGAAGAAGAGGAAGGCGCGTGGGTCTAGTGGGGAGACAAAATTGTCAATATTTATGTACATCTAGCCTTCCACGTGGCTTCATCTGGTCCGCTCGATTACAACTGTACAGTCACTGCACTGATTAAAACTGCAGCAAATCCGATCCCCTTGGTGTTCTTGGTTCTTGGAAATCGCCCTCAAATCAAGCCTAAAATTTCATCCTATCACAACTAACACTGGCTGAGTTGCTTTCTCAGTAAACAAACACATACAGAGAATTTACCTACACCCCATACTACCAAAATCAAGCCTTTTCCTAGTTGGACTGAGCAAAGAGGCATGTATGAAACAAACATTTCTCAGGAATGATCTCCTAAATTGAACTCTTGCAACAGTCTGTGAGCTCTCCAGAACAAACCCACCAACAAATTGCAATTTTTTCACTCTTCAAACCCAACAAACCGTAGAAACAACTTCAAAGAGTAAACAAAACAATTCAAGCAGCCCTAACAAACCAATAAGCGCCAAATCGAACTACACCTACCAATCCAAATCACAAATATGCACCTCATCCGAGTTGATTAATCATATAAAAACACATCCACGACTCAGGTGAGCACCACACACCTAACCGCCTACCTGTAAATCCTTCAAGAAAACAGTAAAAAAACATCCTTGTGCAAAGAGATCGATTTTCTCCGGGAATGTGCAAGATGGAGCTATCAAGATTGCACAAGACTGAAAACCCACAGAAACCCAAGAAGAAAACTGAGGAAATCCCATGAAATTGTCACAGATTGTGCACCCAAATGAACCCCAGCTCGAATCCAAACTCACCATACATCCACACACCACCTAAACCCACCAGATCAATCCCATACACCCCCATGTTGTAAGTCGAGGATCCAAATTGAAACCCCAAAATCTAAAATGAAAGTCCCCAAAATCAGATTGAAAGAGAAGAGAAGACGTCGGAGTTGTATGGTCGCCGGTTCTGGTGGGTTTTCCGGACTCAAGGTTGTCGGCAGTCCAGCCCCACCGCAGTCCTGTTCGAAGATTACAAACCGTGGAAGCTCAGGGTCGAGTCGAACTAGAGGTCGGGGTCCTCGGGGAAGAAGATGCTCTCCGTCGGTTGTGGGTAGGAAATGAAGGCCGTGTTCAGGAGGTGGAGGCGGCAGTGGTGATGGGTTGGTTCGAAGGAGAGAGAGACGGAGGAGGGAGGCTAGGTTAGTGTTGTGTAGAGCTGCACTTCAGTTCGGTTAACCGGCCAGTTCTGGTTAAGCCGACCCGGATTAACCGAAAAATCGTAACCGAGAACCGAACAGTAATTGGTTAATCAAAACCGACCTCCGACCCAAATAATAATGGTCCCGGTTCAGTCAGAGGTATCGATAAGCGCCCCGGAACCCGAACCGAACCAATTATATATGAACTATAGGGACTAAAAAGCAATTAGTTTAGACCTGACTTTTTAGTATTCTTTATAAACAGAAGATGTAATCGGTCAGTATTATTCAATCAATAATATATTCTGTTCTATAAGGTATCAGAGCGGGTTACGCTCTTGGTGACCTTCCACCAGCCACCGCTGGAACTGTTAGCTTTCTTTTTCCTTCAACCTCTTAATCCTTCACAGCTGTTCTCGTGGAGTGTACTTCACGCCTTCTCTTTTTCTCTTCCTCGTCGGCCAAAACGTCGACAATAACACACAAAAAAAAGCTCTTCCCGTCACAGATCGCTGGTTTCCTCACAGTAGGCCTTCATCACCACCGCCTCAGCCGGCAACCCACAACGTACCAGGACCATCCTCCAGCCGCCAGCAACCCACGTCGCTCGTTGCTAGTAACCCACGTCGCTTTTCACTAGCAACGTCAATTGCTGCTTCCAGGTTCTCCGCTGTTCCAGAGGATCGATCAGGTCGTTCCTTCCATCCCCGACAACTTCACACTTGTCGCGCCGTCTCAGTTGTTTCAGATCTGATCCAGCCGAGCAACCTACCAACCGGCTTTTGTGTGGTTCCAACCGAGCCATTTTCCCGCAAGGCTTCTCTCAGCTTCTACGTCGTTTTTACCAGTCGGATACCAGAACTGTTACCGCACAAGAGGATCGATCTCTCGTTCCCTCCATTCGGTGACCTCCGTTTCAGCTCTTCTGTTCTAGACTCAACTGACAGAAGCCTACTTGGCAAGTACTAGTTGGTTTTATCGTCCTGCTCAGATCGTCGATGTTCCACTGCCGTCTCCTAGTTCTTCCAGTGATTCGTCCTGCTTAGATCGTCGATGTTCCATTGATTGCTTTTCTTTTTTCTATTCAATAAACCCTAGTTCTCTTTCGCCGTCTCCAAACTCGGTGTCGGAAAAAGCAAAGCCCCTGCATACTTGTTGAAATACCCTGTTTTGTGAATATGGGTATTAGGATATTACTATAAGTATTGGGTGTTAATATGCTACTATTATACTTTATGATATTATTTGGTGTCAATATGACATTAGTATAAGTGTTGGGAGTTAATTTTATTGGTAGGAAGTTAATTTTTTATACTAGTAACTACTTGGGGGTTATTATGTATTTTCCCAACTTTATAAAGAGTCTTTTATTTAACTCGGGGGGTGCTAGTGACTTTTATCCACAACAGTGGGGGTGAAAGTGTCTTTAACCCTAAAAGAAGTCAACTCCTTCCTCAAAGACTTCCATGGAAGGGAGACTTCATCTCCAACCCGAACACCACCATTACCACTCCAAATCTTCATCAAACTCGTTGATTTTCGTCCCAATACACTCATATTCTAGTAGAGACCCAATCTTGTTCACCAAGAGAAGTAAGTTTGCCCAACACATAGTCCAATTCGGAATCGGAAAATTTGAAGTGGGTCTCTTCTTTGCGGTTGAATTGCTCACCTCTCTATCTATATTAACCCCTACAATCTCAGAATTTCTCACACCAACATCAATCTCTCTCACCCTCGAGCAATCTCTCTCGTTCTTTCTCGCTCTCTCTCGTTCCAATTCGGATTCGCCGGAACCCACTGCCGGGTCCGACCAAGCCCGCTGCTGACGCCGCCGTTCCGCCGCCGCCCGCCACCGGCTACCTCGCCGCCGTCGTCCGCCCTATCCCCGACGCCACCGTCGGCCTCCACCACTCACTCCCGTCGTTTTGATTCTCTCTCTGTTCGGGTAAGAAAAACAAACCCGATTGACTCTCTCTCTCTCTCTCTCTCTTTTGTTTTTGATTTATTCCTTTTAGTTTTTACTGTCATTGAAAGTTAGGTTAGTTGTTAGTAGTTGGAAATGAGACAACAAAAGGGGTTGTGGCCAAGTGGTTAAATGTTAGCACTTAAAGCTACTAGGTTCGAATCTTACAATAGGCAACTATTTTTTTACTACTCAACACTCAAAATTTAAAATAGAAGTTTTGGGAGAATGAAAGCCTTATTAACTACTTTTGAGGGTTATTTTATTTGGGAGTTTATTTTCTTGTATAAAGCTAGTTTATTGAAAAATAATGTTTAGTGGTTATGTTTAATTAAATTATTTTAAAAGAACAATAAAACTTTACTAATTTGAGTTCTATAATTATATTACGACTTTATAAACAAAAGCTTATATAAATCACGTCTTAAATTGTAGTAGTATGTCACGTTATTAAGTTTGATAAAATAACATTTTGGCTATTCAGATATTTATTAAACTCTTTATAAGTTATATAATTATAGTTTGATTTTTTTTACAAATAATAAACGTTAGATTTATAAAGCGTATTTTATTAGAAAAGAAGTTGTTCACGTTAGCAAGGTTGGGGAGAGTTATTAAGGGATTTATTTCATTTACCTATAGGACTTCGTGTGCAATATGTTGATTAGGATATTATTAAATTTGTAGGCGACAAATTTCGTTGACGAAGGATACGTCGAGTATTACTAGGAAGTGATTTGCTTTGCTTGAGATTAAAGGTAGGTAAACATGCCAGGCCTAGCGCCCATTCCGTCTTTTCGTGTCGAATGTTTTCATTCCTACTTGTCTCAAAATGATTTTATGCAAAATATGTGCTGCTTGAATACTTGTTTCAAATTGTTGAAATGTTCTCTGAAAATCTCACTCCAATCTAATAATCGGCGATAACGTAAAGTGGAAAAGTTGTGCGGGGATTGTTGTTGTATGGTTACTATTGACATTGGGCGTATTGACTTCGGTCTCTCGTCCAATTTATTTTATTTAATCCAGTTGCAAGTCTCCGGATAGCTCCTTGTACTCACTCTTCTGGCCGCAAGAAGTCTGTAAGGGGGTGTCGACACTTAAGGTCTTGGATGCTTGCGAAGTGGTTGGTTTTCCCCCTATCAACAAATTAATGAATTTGTTTTTGGATTGGATGTTGTTAATGGAAAATGGAATATCATGAGTTTTGGAATCCCATTATTTGGATAATGGATGCGATTTGGAAAATATAAATGAACTTGGAAATCTCATCTCATTTCTTTTATAAAAGGGTCAAACCTTTTACTTTCACTTTGATTTTGGCGAAAATACTACAAACTGGTTTTTAAATTACTTCATAATCTGTTTACATGCTTGGGTGTTACTTACTCAGTATTTCCACTGACTTTGGAAACTGTGGTGTTTCTCTTTTGTTTTCTGCTCCACAGGTCTATATGATGGGAGCATAGCTTAGCAGGGGACGCGAATCATCACTTAGACGATTAGTGATATCACACTTAGTTCCTTAGGGATTCTTTTAGTATCATTAAAACAGTAGTTGGATTGTATGCTTGTGTTTGAGGCTCAAGGATTGGAGTTTAATAAAAGTTATGTTTGGATTCTCTATTTTAAACCTCCTTGTATCCGGGTTTAATCTCGGGTACGGAGTGACACCCCCCGGGTTTCCGGCTTGGTCATTTTGGGGTTGTTACAGTTGGTATCAGAGCCAGGTTATCCGAAGAGGAAATTTAAAACCTGTAGGGAAACTTTAAATGGACATAGTAAAATAAGTAAAAATTTTACTAGCCGTTGGGAATTCGGGTAGTCTTGAATAGGTCTATTATGTGCTTAAGCTTTAGAAAATAGACTTAGTAAGCGAGTATCGCCACCCAACCTCTCCTAGCTAAGAACTTTGACCTACCCCATTAGCCAAGTATTTGGGTTTGAGCACCTCCCTTGGAACTTTGGGTTAAGTATCTATTGTTTGGGTGATCAAAGGTTGGAGATTGTTTTCGAAAGACTTGTGTGATCAAAAACTTGAAGTCTTGGGAGTATGTACTTATTTCATAAGGGTAGTCATTGTAGTTTATGATAAACACTATATGAAACAAAGGACTTATGGAGTTATTTTCCTTAGTAGATGGGTAGAACTAAGAGAACCGCAAGGAAGCGTGTTATGCCAGTTGAGGACCACCGAGTTGTGACTCTTTAGACGGAAGGCGAGACTCTACCAGCCTTTCGTGATCGCGTACTCTAGTATTGTGAGGATATGTTTAATATGTTTAAGTTTACTCGATATCGGAATCTTGCTTTCCAAGCTTACTGCATGATGAAAGCTGTACCTATGGGGCCTATATTTGAGAAGATCACCGCAAAGTATAGCAATATTATGACTAGATTCAATAGATTGAACTATGAAGACTACTTCTACCAAGTTGAATGGATGGCGGATGCTAACTTTATGTGCAAGTTGTTGATAAAGGCTCATGGTCAATGGCAAAGGATCGCAATGGATTCTAGTGAAGATGATGATATTGAGGAATACCCTAGCGAGAACATTGCAATTGCGGAAGACCATATTGAGAATGATGAGTTCGAGGATGACCCTAGTGAAGACATGGAGTCGGAAGCAAGTGTGAATAACTATGAGGAGTAGATATATTGGGCTTCTTTGATTTCTTAGACTTCTAGTGCTTTTGGAGTTTTACTTTGGAATAAAACCATGAATCCAAACAATACTTTAAGGTTTCTTAGAATGTTTTTGCATAAGCCACTTTTGGGCTAGAGATAATCATTAGTGATTTGCGTAGATTAAATATTGCTTTCATGATGAGGGATAATACTTATGTTTTGAGGAACCATCTTGAAATTTAATATTTATTTGGAGTATGAATTGAAGAATTAAGGCTGTCTTGTGTTTCGTCATCGTTGATTAGTGCATAGAAGGCATTCATAGTGTCAGAACGCGAGAGCGCTAAGTTTGTGGAGTTTGAATCTGTAGCAGATGGTATTTAGTGTAGCAGACATGTTTAAATGTTGAGTTATTTTCTCCGGATTTTTTATCGGGTAGTAGACATGTTCAGGAACATGTCATAAAAATTTCAATCCCCAATAAATTTTGGAGACTTAAATACGAATTTCCAAAGTCCGTTATGGAGGAGCAGAATTGCAAAGTGACCATCTGTAGTATTTTTGCCTTTAACCTATCTTAAAGATTTGGACGAGTCTCAAAATTTTATAGTGATTGGTAGACACATAGGGCTATATCTGGGTGAAAGCCTAGCCCATTTGAGAAAGTAAAAGTCAGTTTAAGACTTGGTGAAGTTGAAGTTTCTGTTATGGTGGCTTATAACAGCAGCTATGCTATTCTATGTGTAACTTGAATTCTATAAATTATTTTGAGTTCATTCTTCTTGGTTATGAAATTTGACTCAGAGAGGTTGTTTCACACCAAATTTCATAAATTTTCTTACCCGTTTGATCACTTTTCTAATTTTCAAATAAACATGAGAAATAAGATGTGTTCAGTCTATGTGAAAATTATTTGTATGATGATAAATGTGCTATATTTCATGCATAATTGATATTAGATTCCATGTATTTATGTTTACTTGAACTCTATGATACTTTATGAATGATACAATAGGCTATAGTGTAGGACATTAGACCACACATACAACACTAGAAATATTTGTTACAAAGAGGGTTAAAATTTCTCACCTTTTCGAACCCGACGAATGTGGATTCAAAATAATATTGGTAGTTAAGCAAATACCATTCAAGCAAAGTTTGTACGAGCGTGAAAAGAGGATAAATGAGCTCGTATCGATGAATTGTAAAGTACCTACGCATTGGGTTGGTTACCAGTTTTAAAATAATGTAGGAGGAACAAGATGTATCTATATTATTTTCAAGACGAAAAGTGTTTGAGAGATGTTTGGCGACTTGATTTCAATTTGGTGGTTTTATATACCCCTTAGCTAGTTTGTCAAAGTTTAGACTTTTGGGTGTTTTACGGAACCATATTGCGGTTGAGTTAGCTACTTTGGAGATTTCAGAATATATAATTGTTATAGATATTGTTTGAGAGTTTTTAATGTGATGGAAAATACTAAAATATTGACTTTATATTTGGAGCTCTATTGATCGCTAAAATACATGAGGAGTATAATTTTCTTTCATGGATGATAGTTTGTCACAACATCTCATTAGAGTCTTGTTTTCCGGGTTATAATTTTGAGCATTTTACCATTTATGATTAACTCAGATTTGGGCTTCAGATTTTCATTGTTGAACAAGTTTTGGGATCTTAATACATTACTTGAGAGTCTGATATCCATCATTCTGCTGTCCCTTGTAAATGTCGCTGATTTTTGAGAATTCTTGATTAAAATGTTAGATGGAAGTTGCTAAGTGTGTAATTGTTTGGGAGTCGGCCTTATAATACCCTTATGGTATGTGTGTGTGTATATATATATATATATATATATATATTGACTTTATATTTGGAGCTCTATTGATCGCTAAAATACATGAGGAGTATAATTTTCTTTCATGGATGATAGTTTGTCACAACATCTCATTAGAGTCTTGTTTTCCGGGTTATAGTTTTGAGCATTTTACCATTTATGATTAACTCAGATTTGGGCTTCAGATTTTCATTGTTGAACAAGTTTTGGGATCTTAATACATTACTTGAGAGTCCGATATCCATCATTCTGCTGTCCCTTATAAATGTCGCTGATTTTTGAGAATTCTTGATTAAAATGTTAGATGGAAGTTGCCAAGTGTGTAATTGTTTGGGAGTCGGCCTTATAATACCCTTATGGTATGTGTGTGTGTGTATATATATATATATATATATATATATATATATATATATATATATATATATGTTTGATGTCTAATAAGAGTATCCTTTAACTCGGGTCGATATGGCCGTCAACCTAGTGATTCCAACAGCAGAGAATTTTCAGGTAAGCCACCCGACAAGAACACATTTCTTGGAGGGTATGTCAAATTGAGAATTTATCGGAGAAGTCTTGGATAGGTGTGAGCATCGGGTTTTCACTTTTGTTGGAAGATGGGTATACAGCAACGTCCTGGTTCAGAGTCATTGCATTGTGGAGTCGTTACTTGATGAGAATTCTTGGATTTCGAGCAAGAGACAGTATAGTGATTGGGTTGATGAGGGAGGATGGTACCTTCCTAATCAAAAGTAATTACATCAAGGCCAATGGATGATAAAACCGCACTTCATAGAAGTGTATATTATTTTTAGCTCACAAGACTTGGGAGGAACCTATGGAGGACCCTTGAGAAATTATAGACTAAAAAGTTAGCATGGACAATAGTGGTTTCCCGCCCACCCTTGCCTGGAAAACATTTTGGGACTCGTGTCTTTTGGTTTCTTCGAATATTATAATTTATTTTAGAACCCACCTTGAAGTTGTAAGGATAATGACACTTTGAGATTCTTATTGGAATAGTCCATAAAACATTATTGGAGTTTCTCTTTTGATTGGAGTATTGTTACTTAGTCTTGATGGATCACATTATTGTACTAGTGCATGTGTCTCTTCTTATCTCGTCTCCTCTATACTTAGTGGAGCTTATATTTAACTTGTTCCTCTCCATTCTTGTATATATATGACCGTAAATGAATAAGGAAAAGGGGGGATCACTCTTGTGAAACTAAAGATTGAGGATGTGGGGCTAAGTTTTGTTTGTTATCTTTTAGACCATTGGAGTTACCGAGTGCAGTATTCTGGGTCACTAGAATGTTATCGTTTACATTGAGTATGCATCTTTAGAGCCTTGTTACCTAGCTATTACTCGAGGAGCGAGACGTTTCCTTAGTTTGTGGTTTGCCCTTGGAGTTACATAAATCGTTGGTATACATGGGTAGTTAAGTCTTCTTAATACAAGTGATCTTCAAGGATTTTGTATTTGGAGTTTTGTTAATGGAGTTATGATTTTCAGGAGATATCACTAAAGGTTAATTTGGATATTAGTTTGGGAGTCTCGTAATTGTAGAACCCATCTTGAAAATTAATAAGTTGCTTGGATTATGTGCCTCAGTATCGAATTCTTTTGGGTACACATGGTTTATTTTTATTTGTTTACTTAATTTCGAGGCAAATTTTTATCACTGATGTCATAGGAAAGCAAAGGAAAAATGGAACTATGCCGCTTTAGAGTCCGGTACACTATTTCTTCGATTTTCCGTCTTGATTAGATGAGACGTTTTGTACCATTTGAATGACAGTCCTGACCTTGGGAAGTTAGTTTTGGATTTTTGGAGTTTTAGCTATCGTTAGTGGAACAATATTTTTGCTTATTTATGAATCGTCTTTAGAGTTATATGATTCATTTTGACGCGTTTTCATTTTTGAGGGAACCGTAATCTAGAATATTTGATTTGGTTTATGATGAGGATCAGTAATAGTACTTACTTTCAAACTTGGGAGATTATATGAACTTACTCTCTGTGAAGAGCCACTTATGAGACAATAGCAATAGTTATTTGGGTTGATGACTGAAGCAATAAGGGTATTTTGTTTGGCACTGATTGAGTTGTGGGCGTGATCTCACTAGTCACGTTATAATCTAAATTTTGATGTAATTGAGGCACTTTGTCATAGGATGTGTATGATTAGAGTCTTGTCACCAAAATCATTGTTCGATTCATGTAATGGATGTCCACGAATGAGCTAATCTAAAAGTTGTATGTTTTTATTGGTCTACTAGAGGTTCTACCTCTTGTTGAGTGGTTGTAAGAGTGTGCTTGTAATCATTTGGAATGCGGATTATAATTAAGACCTTTTATATGTCACCAAAGACCGTGTTCAAAGGTTAGGCCCAACAACTAAGAGACAAATCGGCATGTAAACTTCTTTTGACATTGTTGTTATATACTTGGAATACTCGAACAAATAAATTTGTGTTATAATCTTGACTCTGACTCAGATTATTGTGGTTACTATTTTGGACTAAGATTTTACTCCTATGTGGATAACACTAATACTTTATGCGAGACCTACTACGGGAATAAATGCCTCCAAGAAAAGTTATTCTTTGAAACCTGGTTGTGAATGATCAATGACGATCCAAGTTGCTAATTTGAATGGTGTGATATATGTGATATTATTGCATCTTCGTAGTGCTGCATGATAAGATAGAAAATGATCAATAGGCGATAGTTGTTTTGAATCCATCATCAACGATCCCTACCTCATAGCCTTACCAACTGATCAGATATTGGACAATACCTTGTTCCATGTGTAGCAACTAAGGAAGAGTGTTCTATACCATTTCATGTATAAGATCCCGAACCATAAGACTAGACCATGTTAAAATTATAGATACCATGACAAGGGGTACGTATGACAAGAGCGTGAATCAGCATGTGATATGAAGAAAAAGTGTCCTCACCTTTTTGACGAGTTGAGTTCCGAGGACGTCACTCCTCTAAGGGGGGGGGGGGGGGGAGAATGTAATCATTCAGGTTTGAAGCGTTGGTTTTGAAGCACATCATCCTAGTACATCCTTATAGAATTTTGCTCATCCTGCATAACCTTAGGTTTGCACTTAGTTATTATAACCAAAAGTGGAGACCCATACCTTAGTGGTTGTTGAGAGGTTGGTTTAAGCTTTGAGGACGAAGCTCTCTTTAAGGGGGGAAGGATGAAATACCCCGTTTTGTGAATATGGGTATTTAGGATATTACTATAAGTATTGGGTGTTAATATGCTACTATTATACTTTATGATATTATTTGGTGTCAATATGACATTAGTATAAGTGTTGGGAGTTAATTTTATTGGTAGGAAGTTAATTTTTAATACTAGTAACTACTTGGGGGTTATTATGTATTTTCCCAACTTTATAAAGAGTCTTTTATTTAACTCGGGGGGTGCTAGTGACTTTTATTCAAAACAGTGGGGATGAAAGTGTCTTTAACCCTAAAAGAAGTCAACTCCTTCCTCAAAGACTTCCATGGAAGGGAGACTTCATCTCCAACCCGAACACCACCATTACCACTCCAAATCTTCATCAAACTCGTTGATTTCCGTCCCAATACACTCATATTCTAGTAGAGACCCAATCTTGTTCACCAAGAGAAGTAATTTTGCCCAACACATAGTCCAATTCGGAATCGGAAAATTTGAAGTGGGTCTCCTCTGTCCGGTTGAATTGCTCACCTCTCTATCTATATAAACCCCTACAATCTCAGAATTTCTCACACCAACATCAATCTCTCTCACCCTTGAGCAATCTCTCTCGTTCTTTCTCGCTCTCTCTCGTTCCAATTCGGATTCGCCGGAACCCACTGCCGGGTCCGACCAAGCCGCTGCTGAAGCCGCCGTTCCGCCGCCGCCCGCCACCGGCTACCTCGCCGCAGTCGTCCGCCCTATCCCCGACGCCACCGTCAGCCTCCACCACTCACTCCCTTCGTTTTGATTCTCTCTCTGTTCGGGTAAGAAAAACAAACCCGATTGACTCTCTCTCTCTCTCTCTCTTCTGTTTTTGATTTATTCCTTTTAGTTTTTACTGTCATTGAAAGTTAGGTTAGTTGTTAGTAGTTGGAAATGAGACAACAAAAGGGGTTGTGGCCAAGTGGTTAAATGTTAGCACTTAAAGCTACTAGGTTCGAATCTTACAATAGGCAACTATTTTTTTACTACTCAACACTCAAAATTTAAAAGAGAAGTTTTGGGAGAATGAAAGCCTTATTAACTACTTTTAAGGGTTATTTTATTTGGGAGTTTATTTTCTTGTATAAAGCTAGTTTATTGGAAAATAATGTTTAGTGGTTATGTTTAATTAAATTATTTTAAAAGAACAATAAAACTTTACTAATTTGAGTTCTATAATTATATTACGACTTTATAAACAAAAGCTTATATAAATCACGTCTTAAATTGTAGGAGTATGTCACGTTATCAAGTTTGGGAAAATAACATTTTGGCTATTCAGATATTTATTAAACTCTTTATAAGTTATATAATTATAGTTTGATATTTTTTACAAATAATAAACGTTAGATTTATAAAGCGTATTTTATTATAAAAGAAGTTGTTCACGTTAGCAAGGTTGGGGAGAGTTATTAAGGAATTTATTTCATTTACCTATAGGACTTCGTGTGCAATATGTTGATTATGATATTATTAAATTTGTAGGCGACAAATTTCGTTGACGAAGGATACGTCGAGTATTACTAGGAAGTGATTTGCTTTGCTTGAGATTAAAGGTAGGTAAACATTCCAGGCCTAGCGCCCATTCTGCCTTTTCGTGTCGATTGTTTTCATTCCTACTTGTCTCAAAATGATTTTATGCAAAATATGTGCTGCTTGAATACTTGTTTCAAATTGTTGAAATGTTCTCTGAAAATCTCACTGCAACCTAATAATCGACGATAACGTAAAGTGGAAGAGTTGTGCGGGGATTGTTGCTGTATGGTTACTATTGGCATTGGGCGTATTGACTTCGGACTCTCGCCCAATTTATTTTATTTAATCCGGTTGCAAGTCCCCGGATAGCTCCTCGTACTCACTCTTCTGGCCGCAAGAAGTCTGTAAGGGGGTGTCCACACTTAAGGTCTTGGATGCTTGCGAAGTGGTTGGTTTTCCCCGTATCAACAAATTAATGAATTGGTTTTTGGATTGGATGTTGTTAATGGAAAATGGAATATCATGAGTTTTGGAATTCCATTATTTGAATAATGGATGCGATTTGGAAAATATAAATGAACTTGGAATCTCTCATCTCATTTCTTTTATAAAATGGTCAAAGCTTTTACTTTCACTTTGATTTTGGCAAAAATACTAAAATCTGGTTTTCAAATTACTTTATAATCTTTTTATATGCTTGGGTGTTACTTACTCAGTATTTCCGCTGACTTTGGAAACTGTGGTGTTTCTCTTTTGTTTTCTGCACCACAGGTCTATATGATGGGAGCATAGCTTAGCAGGGGACGCGAATCATCACTTAGATGATTAGTGATATCACACTTAGTTCCTTAGAGATTCTTTTAGTATCATTAAAACAGTAGTTGGATTGTATGCCTGTGTTTGAGGCTCAAGGATTGGAGTTTAATAAAAGTTATGTTTGGATTCTCTGTTTTAAACCTCCTTGTATCCGGTTTTAATCTCGGGTACAGAGTGACACCCCCGGGTTTCCGGCTTGGTCATTATGGGGGAGTTACAGTTTTCGTCTGCCACCGAAGAGGATCGAAACTCGTTCCCTCTTGATCGGAAAAAAACATGGCGCCCGATAACCATACCAAAACCACTTTGCTCTTCCGCTCTACAATGAAGACCAAGGTTGGAGTCTCGTCACGACCCTCCATCTTGCGGGGGCGTATAGGAACTTTAGGGACATAGCAATTAGTTTAGACCTGGCTTCTTAATATTCTATATAAACAGATGTAATCCGTCAGTATTATTCAATCAATAATGGGTAAAAGACAAAAACCACCCCTCGAGTATGAGTTATATACAAAAACAACCCTCTTGTTCGGGGATATACAAAAACCACCCTTGGCATAGACAAAACCCCCCCTGTCAGTGATGGACGTTAGACGAAAAGCACCCTTCTGTTACAATCAGTTAGCATGAGGGTGCAATATGACTTTTTTATGACCATTTTGTCCCTATTAGTATTTTTTTTTTAAATTTTGTTAATGTTCTTGGTTTGCTTGGTGTTCTTGGCCACCACCACCACATCCCCGCCGCCGCCAACACCAACACCAACAAGTCAAAGTTTCCAGATTTGACATTGTGATCAACAGTTTCTGAGTCAAGTGCCACTTGTGGAGGAAAATGAATATGTAAAAGTAGAAGAAACAATACCGAAGATGAAGTAAACCAAACAAAACAAAACTAGGTAACAAGATATGTATAGATTGTTTGACAAAAAAAAGATATGTATAGATTGCCATGTGTTTGATAAAATTCTCCAACGAACATAGATATCAACAGAGTACCCCCACAGCAGAGACATAAATCACCAGGAACAATTAAACATACGCTAATACCACCACTACCATTAACAAACTCATAAACTGAAATCAAACGCCAAGATCCAAATCAACGACCTCCGACACCACCGGAGTCACCCCTGCACCAGTCCTGACCTCGGCACTGCAAAAATCGACCAAAACCCAAATCAAAATCCAACCCTGAACCCTAAAGTTCGTGAACCAAATTTGAAGATTTGGGTCGAAGAACCAGGGCTTATTTCTCTCCCGCTTCCTTCTGCTTCAATCGAAGGGCGAACCCACAGCAAGATCAGCACGGCGAGAGGACTCAGGGACCGGCGAGTCAGGCTTTCAGCTCAAACCAGGGACTCAGGGACCGCCGTCGTGACAGAGAAAGCAGAGAGAGAGAGGGAGAGGAACGGTGATGCGCCCTGACCGTCGGATCTGGGAGAGCCATCATCGCCTACGTCGCCACCGGATGTGGAGGAGCCATCCCCGTCGAGAGGCGCCTGAAAATCGGTCCTCAGATTTACAAATCTAATCGGAGAAGAAAAAGAAGAGAAAGAAAGAGCGGGGAACTCTGGTAGCGTCGGAGATGAGGGTGGTGACCACCATTGTTGTTTTGTTTCTCTCTGCCGCCTCCAGTTGTGTTTCTCTCTGCTTCTGTCTAACCCGTGTTTGTGCAGAGAGAGAGAGAGGGGGACGGAGGTGGGTGAGGCGATGGTGTTGGTGGGTATTGTTCTGCTGGAAAAGAAGTGGGCGAAGAGAGAGGAAGAGATAAGGGGGTTTAGGGTTAGCAAATGAGGAGAAGGGAAGGAAATTGCATTTATAGTGGGTACTTTTCTAAAATTTTAGGGATAATTTTGTCTTTTAACACCTCCGTTAGTGTGCCGTTAGTCACTAACTCTGACAGGGGTGTTTTTTGTATATCCCCGAACACGGAGGTTGTTTTTGTATATAACCCATACTCGAGGGGTGGGTTTTGTCTTTTACCCATCAATAATATATTAAGTTCTATAGATTTTCCCAGGAATCCGAACCGGAACCGGTTGGTTAAACCGAATTTTCAAACGCGTCAGGGATCGTTAAGTCCTTTCCCAGCAGGGCAATTTTTTTTTTCACCCGTTGGGTGTGTCCAGTGGGCTTTTTTCATTTTTTTTTTTACTCTTTGATTATTTGCATTCACCCCCCCCCCCCTATACTCCTCTATAAATACCCACAAAATACTTCATTCATCTTTACTCAAATTCACTCAACACTCTCAATTTCCCTCATTCTTCTGTGCTCAAATTCTTTCATTCTTCCAACATTGTGAACCGCGGCATCCAACTAATTTATCTCATTCTTATAACATTGTGAAGCATTAATCAAGCAATACATCCAACCCCTCCATCTTGCAAGCTCTTGGAGTTTGTAAGTTCTAATTTTTGTTTAGCATTTTATTTGTTTTATTACTTGTTACCACTCTGTCCCACCTCTTTCTTCCCATTTCCATTTTGGGACGTCCCACCTCTTTCTTCCCATTTTCTTTTTGGGTAACCTTAAACAACTCAAAAGTCTAAATTACCCTCTCAAAATAATACCCCACTTACTTTTTCAATTTACCCCAAACATTTTCCTCTTATCCTCACACCACACAAACATTATCCTTTCAATTTCACACCACAAAAACAGAGAGAGAAAGAGAGCGGAGAGAGAGGGTTAGAAAGAGAGGCAGAGGTGGATGGACGGAGGTGGTGGTGGCTGAGTCTCTCAGCCTTATGCTTTCGGAGAGGACGATGGAGCTTCATACTGGCAGTGGCGGCGGAAGCGACGGTGACCCAGGTAAGACCTGCTCTCTCTCTCTCTCTCACTCTCTCTCAGTTCGCCTCTATTCTTCTTCTTCATATTCTTCTTCTTCGCAGATCTACTCATAGCTGGTGGTGGGGAGGCAACGATGGTGTCCGATCTGCCTCTCTCTTTCGATATGTTTTCGTTAGTTCTGGTGGTGCTTGTTGCAACACCCCCCAAATCATACGGCCGACCGAACCGTATATTTGGAAAGATGCCTCCGTCCGAGGAGATAAACCCCACTGGATACGGAGCAGGATCGCCGGTTCGTAGTTAATACAACCATCGATAATCCAAATAGAAGTTATTATACATTCACAATAAAAGTGACATTGTCTGACAAACATAAGTACATTACATTTGAAATGAAAATTACTAGGTGATGTACTAAACAGCCTGATACTCTATCCGTCCGCGTTGTGAACGTCTCCCACCTTACTCGTAACCTGCGGGTTTTGAAATAGCACAAGCCGACCGCAGGAAAACGTTTAATAAGTAAAAAACTGAGTAAATTCATACTGCAATATGTAAAACGAGTTTTGGCACAAAATCATGTATATAAATCACGAGATATTTAACGCGGATCAAAATGAGCTGTCAAATATTAACCGATTCCTTTCTTATCCTTTAGTTTAGCTGGCGTAGAGTTGCCCAGCGGGTGTCAAATTCCCCAGAGAGGTTACGATGCAATATATACTACCATAGGGTGCCTCTTGGGATATCTAATAACCCAAATCACACGAGCGTTGTGGGATGCCCATACGTCAATCCCCGCTAATAAACACGACTATGAGACCTTAAGTGTCGACACCCCTATACCGTTGTAACCCACACAGGTATAAGTAGTACTACATAGTTTCACAATAAAAGGAGGATCGCGTCCCAGCGCCTCCGGCCGGAGCCGTAACATAGCAAAATGGAGGATCGCGACCTAGCGCCTCCGGCCTGAGCCGTAATATAACAAAATGGAGGATCGCGACCCAGCGCCTTCGGCCTGAGCCGTAATTTACGCATCCTCTGTGCATTGCCCCAATTATATTACAGTGCATTATTCATTTTCATTTTCATTCCTCAAGTTTATCACTTGGATTTCCAGTTGTCATTCCACAACCATAATATTTGTACCCAAAATTCATGATTTTCAACCATAACATTTAAGAGGAATATTTCTCAAAATATAGATCACACCGTTTAATCAATCCCAAGTATCGCAAGTTGAGGCAATTTGTAACGCACACAAAATCACATTTTGATAGTTCAGGTATCGCACATATGAACTTACCGATGATGAGTAGCTCGATGTATCTACGACAAGGGAGTCCTACCACTCGTATTCAACAAACTCGTCGTCTACGAAATCGTCGCCTACAAATTATAATTTCTAATCAATTCAAATCCCAACTATCATGTGAAATGCAATTATGCTATGAATGTCCAAGTTATTGAGTGATCTTCCTTATTTTAATTTTCAGTATAACCCCAAATCCCATTCTATGAATGAAGAAACCCCGTATTCAATCCTCTTGTTATACTTAGTGTTTATATTGTTTATACATGAAGAATAATGATGTATATATGAGATTATCAATATCAATATTTAGTTAATTAAGAGCTATTATTTAAAAGATCAAAAATTGACTAGTTAATAATCGAAAATAGCCCGGCAATGCTTACTTCACTTCAAGAATAATATATACTTAAACTTCTAGTGATATATAACTGTCCGTGCTTTTTATTTTCAGGGGGTACACTGAATTGTACTTAGCAGCGTTCATGGTGCGTTGATTGGTTGCATTGACATCGCGTGATTTTGTTGGAGGAGAGCTTTGTGGTGTCAAGTGGTTGGTTGCAGTGGAACGATGCTCAACGATGGGAACATGTAAGGTAGTCTTGAGTCTTGTTGAAGTAGTTATTTTAACAGCAGCAGCAGTAATATATAGTAAGTAACAAACTGAGACACAGTGTTACATTTTGCATATCGGGGTGGAGCAATGGGGAGCAGAAGTACAACGTCAATAATAATACAACAGTTTATTGTTTACAAAACAAATCACAGAGGCGCAGGTTGGCATAATTAACAAAAACAGGAAGCTACAATTCCTAGCATCAACAAAAGGTAGGAAAGCAAACGGAGACCCGAAGCAGCAGAGTTCATGCTTTCCGTGCGCGTAAATTCTGGCGTGAATCAGTGAGATATTGGTAGTTGTGAACAAAGAACACCAGAGTTGTCTAAGAAACATGGTGCATTCAATTTTTAGAAAAAAACATCTACTCAAAGCTTTGCGCAGCAGACTTGACAAAAACATCAAATGCAAGTACATTACCCAGGCCAAATTTCACACCAAAATGGGTATGTCTTTTCAAGATGTGTACTTGAAACCTCATTCTTGATAGAACTGGAGTGTTTTCCTTCGCTGGCATGTCATGTTCATCCTTGGATATAAGAGTTTTAAGTTTGTTGCCGTTGTACATAACTCGCAAACCTGCACCAAACAAATGCACATGCAACAGAGATCGCAAAACTGACACACAAGGACGACATACTTGAGCAAAACTTTCATACATGCACATAAACAAGTATGCATAGCTTTTAGACAATGTCATGTCGTCATCCATAATATGCCTAAGAATTGCATGAACTCTATTCTGTATGTGGATGGACGTGCGTGACTGGTGCAGGGAGAGGGGCAGAGAATTGAAATATCATCTCAGACTGGAAACCTGAAGGCAGTGAAAATCCCACACAACTAAGATTGTGAATGCAATCAGAAAGCTCTCACAAAATATAGTCCATGCACGGACGGCTTGCATTCATGCTATCTTGCACCGGCGATACATCGAATGCTACTAAACTTCTAAGATCTATTGCCACTCCATTGACAACTAAAACCTTAAAAATCTTCTCTTAACGTAACAGAGAATTTGGAAAGAAAATAAAAAGAAACAGAAGAGATAAAATTCCAAGCAATTGTGATGTTCGGATGCGCAAATGGCGAGATGAATGGATTGGTCAATAGTGTGAGATTTTTTAGTGCACAGGCGTGATAATTGTTGATCGATCAAGCAAATTTTGTTAAAAAAAGGAAACCACCTAAGGTTATGATGCCCACGCCCAAGTAAACTGAAGACCGTGCTTACCAGTTCAATTGTGACTGAGGTTGGTGTAAATTATTGGAATTGCCTTGAAGAAATTAGGGATCGCGGACGCTTCCTCCTCTGTCCGTCCTCAGTGAACCACTACCAGCTGCGACCACAATCGCAAGAACTATCTCTGCACGATTCAGTTCAGGCGTTTCACTACAAAGGTTCTACAGAGCAAGATATAGAGCAATTAAGCCGGTCACTGATTGCAGCAGGTTGAGAAGAACCTACAATAGCCGGGTTGCCGTCTTCGACTTCGTCTCTCTCTGTGTTTATAACCTTTTAGTGATTTTGCCTTTAAAAGTATTAACTCTAGGCTTGTCTGAGGGGTGGTGGAGAGTTACCAAGGCTCTAACCAGCCCGAAGCAGTGCTTTTCATGTTATTACCCATTCTCACAAGATGAGTTGCAGAATTTAGGAACAAAAACTTCTATATTGTGTGTATGTTCCACTAACCTTTTCTCACATCAGAAGAAAATCACTTAAGACAACAAGACACCTCTAGTTACTATGAAGTCAAGACTACCTAGGCGTAAACAAAACAATAGCGCAAATGCGAGCATAAGTCGGTTGGACTTCTCTAGGTCTAACTACGAATCTTGGGATAAATGCGACAACTGAGACAAACACAATGATATATCTTAAGATCATTTGTACAAAAACTTACAGCTCCTTCAGCAGGTTCCTCAAGCTCAGTCGACGCCATACTTTCGCTGTACACCTAATAGAATTACAGCCCATCAAAGCATTCAGTTGCATACCAGCTTTGCTCATGCCAACTCCAATGTCAATTATTGTAAACGTCTTGTTGGTTTTGTGAGGAACAATGTGAATAAAGAGCTCTGGTTGAGCATCTAGCTTGCTCTTGTCTGCCAGTCTCTCAAAACGAATCCTGTCCAGAGCCTATATAAATTCCAAGGTGAGTAGATGCAGGAAAAAAAAAATGCATGTACAGGAGGAACTGAAGCATTACGACAAGGAAAAGGTTGATTGTATGGAAAAAATTAGATATTAAGCTTTTGTCAAAGAAACAAATTCAATTTCTGCACATTCTACACTTTCGATTCTCTCACTGCATGTCCTCCATAAAATCACATAATCATGACAAACAATTTTATGAAAGTTATATTTCTTACAAACTCATCACACACTATCCACTAAAGGGCCGTATCTATATGTGTGTTTCTCTAGAAATCTTGAGTTCGAATCATAGGAGAAATGAAAGATGGCTATTTCCTAGGATGGCAACTGATCTGATTCCAATCAAATCCAACTATATTCGTTTTTATATCCGAAAAAAATAGGAGATTCAGATCTAAATGGACCGTAATAGGATTCAAATTAAATTCGGATAGGATCTAAACTTTCAGATCCATATCTGATCCCAATATTTGCCAAGCACAAATCAACCCAGGTGTATGAATCAATATTTTGATAATGGACCTTCACTCTCAACTCAAATAACGTACATTTTTAACTTCAGAATAACATATAGAATTATCACCGAAACTTACAAGTTCCATAGGAAATCGGCCACTTGACTGCACTGCCTAGAGCATTCCTTCGCTCTGCCCTTCCTAATCCCTGTGCCATTGAGGATTAAAATCAGTAACAAAATTAAACATTTATGGACATATTTCATTGCATTCAATATTAATATGGCAGCAAATGGGTGCTAGCTCACTGGTAGAGCATTTCAAGCCCCTGCATGAGCTCTCAGGTTCGAACCCGGCTATGTGATGTAATTGTCAAAATAAAAATATGGGATAAAGAACACATAACCAACACCTTATTATTCACAAATAGGCACATAAGCTCACCCAAAGAAACGACTGGGAGATTTGTGCAAACCAATTTCAGTTTCTATGTGAAAGCAAATCAACAAATTGAGCAAAGCCGCTTCCAATTTCCTATATATCAAACCCGGAATCAAAGAATGCCCATACATCAGTGAAGACTAACTGGACCAATTGGCCCATTTATCGTCAATATTGGTTGAAGTGCTGAATTCTTTGTCTAGCCTGTTTAGCATAATTGATTTATTCATGCTGCAATTAGCGAGGTTTGAGGTCGGTTTTGCATACCGCGTCGTGTTACCTCATTTATTATTTCTTGGTTTGCTTACTTAACAATTTTTGTTACGATATGTTGATGGTTCATTCCTCTTTTTTGCAGGAAGTTCTGGATAGACGGAAAGAGATTCCTGGTGCCCCCTGGAAGTCTGGCAGTTCGTCGGTCTGAAGTCTTTTAGTTCGTATGGAAGTCATCTATTTCGTTCTACAACTTTTTAAGTCGTGGTCCTAGAAATATTTCACTAAGCTTTGACTTTCCATTCAAAACCAGGTAGCCCATGGTAGCCATTCTCTCGAAGCAATTTACTTTTAACAAACAACAATGTTTCACTAAGCTAACTAATAATGGTAAAAGTACTAATAATAGTCGTATACCTAATCTCATGTCTTGATTCGAAGCTAATTACTCCCGCCGAGATTCTAATCCTAAACTACTTGCATGTTTAGCCAAAAAAAGTGCATATAATCTATTATTCAAAGCTGAATTTTCTTGTAACAAGTACATTGTTTACTGACTCCAGCTTATGTATTCTATATCCAACAAACTTTTCTATCATTAACAAAATTCATATTTCCATGGAAAGAAAGCTGGCAGTTTCAGAATCTAAGATCCGTAAGCGGTGATAAGGAATTTCAAGCTTTAGAAGATGAGAATAACGAGATACAGAAAGTAGTCCAGCGGAAGTAATCCACAAGTAACACAGGTTGGTAATATGGAGAGCAAGCAAGCCACAGGTTTGCACTCTGAAATTAACCCCAAAAAATCAATATGATTCGTCAAATCTCCTTTACTCGGACACAAATAGGTCTTTTTTTAAACGCTACCCTTTTCCTGGGATCGGAAGAATTTTAATAACAAACTAACACATCCAACAACATCAATAGGAATGAAAAACACCTCAATTAAAAAAAGTATAAGACCAATGAAAGGAACAGGTTGGCAGGGAGATAACAGTTTTGTAGACTTATATATATTTTGTCTAGGATATGCAAGTATCATATTCGTCAAACCATGACGTAAATACAATATTTAGTGATTCCATTAAAGCATGGGTGTATTCCTATTTGCAACTATTATTTCCAGCATTTTATACGACCCAGGAACACCTATGTCAATAAAAATATTTCGCAAGCTTAGAGTGGAATAACCATTAAGGATGCAAGTTCAAACCAGGGGAAATGGAAACCAAACTGCTCAAAATGGTCTAGGGAAAAAATCCGATATCGTAAGGTGTGGTTTGGAACTTTTTCAATCTTAAAACCAAACCAAATCAAACCAAACCAAACCGATATGCATACATGACGCATACCCAAAACATAAAATACTGAACTTCTCATATTCAAGATAGAAGATTTTGTTCAAATTCCTTTAGTTCTTGTAGCTTATGAAAAGATGCATAGAAAATCAAGTAAATGGTGGTAGCTTTGATTAAGTCCTTACTTGATGTTTAGTTTAGTTTTTCACATAAGTAATTTTTTAGGTTGATATCTTTTTTAGGTAAAAGTATCTATTAATAGGTTAACCGCGAACCGAGCTGCATACAAGGAAACCAAATTGAGAATATGCGGTTTGAGGTTTTATGGCTCAAAGTGAGAACCGAACCGAACTGAACCATACATCCCTAATAACCACCATTCCAAACTCTAACAGGATGCCAAACCTCAGGATACTTGCACCCCCTGATAGTGCCATTCCAAACTCTAACAGGTTAAATTTGTTTACATTATAGATTCATGCTTGTGTGTAAACCGAGCAAAATGGAAGCACCCATGCTTCTTTCCTAGCCTAGAACAAAATGGGAAGGAAAAACACAGATTAAACAAAAGAAATTATTCAAGAACAACCAGAACAAACCTGAGTTGTACACCGAGCTATTGCATCCCACCTGTTGCGCGAACCCCTGCTGTTTTCATCCCACTCACCGGAATCTAATCCGCAATTTACAATGTAATGATGTCATATGTCATTATTATACTACAAATGAATTACCCATGAATCATATTTCTAAAGACCAGGACTTACCCAACAACAAAAAATGAGTAACTATCCATGTGGAAACTTTGTGGTACTGTATCATTATTCTGCAGTATGACCTCAATGAAGCCCTTGTATGGAGCATCAATGACAGATTTGTCTCTACGAGGTGGGCCGGTCATTGGCTGGATCGGAAAATCAAGTTTGTATGCACATTGCACATTAAACTGGTCGGCAAGCCTAATACGTTTATCTGGATTGACAAAGGAAATTCCATTATGTGTAGCTCGGAGTTTGCCGTCAATAACCACCGGTGGTATGCTCCGTAACACATACGTTTCAGTCACATTGACCAGACCATACTTAAATGAACATTTTGGGTTTGGGCGAGCACCACTGGCAGAGCCATTTTGCCTGACCAATTCAAGCAGGAAAATGAAATTAGTCAATTCAGAGATGTTGCTATATATTCACTAAAAGGGTCTCATGGCAAAACAAGAAGTAACAAAAGAACTGAAGTCAGAGTGAACAGTGCAGTTGATGCTGAAACTAAAGTTGGGGTTTTCATATGAATATGATAAGGCATGATACTGGATTCAGTACATGTTTCTTAACCATATAACAGATACCACTATCTTCATCCCGAGATTTCCGATAGATGTTACATATAGGAGCATATGTTTCTGCATCCGACATAACACTTCCCAAAGTTCTAATACAAATTAGCATCAATTATGTAATATTTTCTCACATCCATAAAAAGCTTATCTACCATCGTACTTTTGCGGGGATGAGAGATTTTTGAACAGAAAGAAATGGTACCACCTAGAATCATACACACAATTTTGATCAATCAAGTAAGCATTATAAGTTCTTTCATGGAGCTCAAGTTTCCAATCAATCGATTAAACCTAAAATAACGGGGATCAGATGCACGTGCACCACCTCTGTCTATTTGCCTTTTTCAAGATACAAAGCCACGCAATCATCTTTTCTTCTACAAAATTATTCTATGCTGATTCCATGTGAACTAATCAATGTGACCCTCGATCCAAAGGGCAAAAGGCCGGAATTTGGTTAAAGAAAAGTACTGGTATATGTCCTTCCAGAAGCAATTGATCATGTGGAGCAAAAATACAATTCTAGATTCCTAAGCAATGGAAATTCTTTGGGAAAATTAATATCATGCCAAATAATGCCCTGCGAAACATTACGGAAAGACAGCAACGGAAAAATATTAATATCATGCCAAATAATGCCATCCGATAACATACCTAATGGATCTGACCTGGTTTGGCTTAAAAGATGCATCATAAAGATCATTTGGTGGATCAGGTAGTGGACCTGCTGCATTCCCTTTGGAATTGGAATAATGCAAGACAGCAACGCCAGTAACTCTTTGCCAAAGAGATGTTGGGGCGGAGCCCTGGTTCATGGAGCGAAGGCTTGGGCCGGTAGGCCCAAGCCGTAGCGATCACGAACATGTCTCCGGGGGTTCGGGGGCAGCGCCCCCGAAAAAAATATTTTGACCCGTTTGGGCTTGGATCCGGCCCGGTTTGATAGGTTGTCTATTTATAGAGTTCTTAGGGTTCGTAGCATGTTATGTTGAGCGTACTGATTTCGCTTGTAATTCTCTTTGAGACGATTCGTCTGTTTTAGTGAAATCTCTGCAACTCCGTGGAGTAGGCTGTTTTGCCGAACCACGTAAATCTGTGTGTTTTGATTCTTTCTTTCTGCATATTTTTCGTTTTTTCACAACAAGAGACTCGTCAAACGAATCTTGCACTGCAGCAACATAGTAATCACTGCTAGCATGGAATGTGGATAGAAGGTTAAGGAAAACAGTATGGGAAGAACAGTCAATGTGGTTAATATCTTGGCTCGTATCTATATTAAAAAAAATACAGGCCAAGAGTTCCAAATGGACAAGTAAAAGAGCACAGAGTCTTCGAGTATTTAGCTAAAACTTAATAACAAAAAGTATTTTGGCAAAACAGTGAGAAAAACTGCAGATTCTTTCAATGATTTGAAGGCCAACATGGCTTATTACCTGAATTAAGCAACTTCCCTCAATGGTCAACCAATACCATACCCAACATCCAGTACCTTTTGAGATAACACGAGCATAAGATCAATCTAAGACCCATAATCAATAATCTTCCATCAATATTACAAACCGTCCTACGACACCCACATATAAAATAATTAGTCTCAAAACCTACAATAGAACATAGACCCAGGTGATGAAAAACCCTAGAAATGTGACGAATTGCATTGCAGTTCGGAAGAAAACAGTGCATAAGCCAAACCCCTTAGGGTCATAGAAAAGGAAAAGGAAAACAAATACAAACGTACTGGACCAGGAACCATTGTTTGAGTAGTATTCTCACTATTGATTTGTAACACCACATGTAGTCACGAACACTACTATTGCCAAAACATTCCCTGACAATTGCCAAAATATTTCTCACAATGACATCATTTTGGGTAGTCTAGGGTTTTGAGTGAACTTAGAATCTCGAAATACCGGAGAATGCTGGCAGTTTTAACTAATTGACATGAAAGCGTAATGCTTCACCCTAATTAGCCCATCTTCATCAAGAAGAAAATTCGATAACTAAATGCCAAGAAAATCAAATAAGTTGTTCACCTTGTTATTGGTATATGAGGTGGGGATTAGATCCTTTTCACCTGCAAATCGCAGTTTAAAACCCTAATTCAACAAACATGCAATCGAAATCAAAATCGAGAAAGAGGGTGAGAAGAGAGGGGGTACCTTGAAAGCACCAGTGAAGCCCACGAACCCTAGAGGCACCGTCAATACGCAGGAGACCCTGATGTTCGTCTGCCACAAGAAATAGCTAAAGTTGGCCGACTGCAACCTCCTCCTCCCTCTCCCTCTTCCTGGCAAAAATCACAACACATGGATACATCACAACTATTGAAGTGGCAACTATCGGGGAAACCAATCAAAAACAAGAATTAGCGATTTTAGAGGAGATAGGATCACATTCACTTTTGCCTGAAGGGATGAGGTTGTTGTTGATGCTCGGTCTGCAATTGCTGCTGAAATTGAAGTTTCTGCTGCTGAGACAAAGCAATTGAAGAGATTTTGGTTTCACAACATGTAGTCAAAAGGACAACACAACATCTATATGGCATGGGAAAATGAAGATACAGCAGGCAGTAAATTATAAGGATTTTATTTTATTAGGAGATACGAAAAATAGATACTTGAAATCATAACAAAGTTGTTCCATAACTGCAGAGATTGAAGGCCTCACGAAACACGCATAATAATATCAGAGATGTAGTTTATACAACATTGCCATGCATATCAACCAGTGTTTTCAGTTCAGCTCTCCGAAAAAGAGCTACACGTCCATGCCCTAAGAGATAATAAGCCAACAGAAAATATTCTCAAATCTGATGGATTGTATCAGATGAAATTCCAAATCTGATTTTGTTGAGTCCCAAACCACAAGGACACTCCAGTACCAGCTTCTATGAATAGGAGGCTGTTCTCGCATTTCTGGAGAGAAATTAAAAAAGGAATACTCTGGAAAGCACACTGAATTATGTAGCAAAATCCAACAGAGAAAGAGAGCCGAGTCCTTATGCTAATATGGGGTGAAAGAAGCTTCTGTCAGTAGCAGTATACTAAGCAAGAACAGCAATGCAGCCGTTACAAAGCTCTGTGACAGAGCAGATCGAAGATAAAAGAAGCAACCGGAAAAGTCAGTCTAAGAAGCCAACATGTAACAGCAAGCTTCAATGACTTTCTTACACTTTTCTAGGTAAACACTTCTACTTTCAGCTTGGGAAAGAAGTCAAAAGTTACTAAGTTCTGAGTTGTAAACAATTTGTATAAAACCTAATTCTTATGCATAATATGCTATTTCCTATATTTTCTTGTAGGCTTCTTAATCAGGGGTTTCTGTAGGTCTCGGAGTACTTAATGATTCAATTGCTCGAGCCAAAAACAGGGAACCTACACACATACCACACACACTGAAAATTTATTTGTGAACCCAGGATTATCAGAAGTAACAAAATTCCGTGTTTAATAGCTACATTTTAGTTCTCTCTTAAGCTTATGTTCAATTTATTAAGATTTTATACCAATATTCGACAGCATTTTACAGGTATATCATCTTTAGAAACAAACAATATGATTTGTGACTTACATCAAGTGAAGATCCAATCTTCCTCCATCTATAAAGCCAAGTATGGCATGGTTCTGCAGATCCATAAGCTCCAGTTGATTGCTAGTTGCAGGCCGAAGATCGAGAGTTCCATTCGATGTGCCATCAAGCTTGTTGCCCTGCAATGTTCTGCCACCAAGTGACATATCATTTATGTTCTAAGAGAATGCATAAGAGATAAGGCATACATGTAAATCCAACCCAAACAACACAATTACATTACCCAGTCCTGGGTGGTCCAGTAAATTACCGTCCAACACAGGGACATTACGGACATTTGCTACAAAAATTACTTGCAATTCCTGAGGTGGCAAGCTACCATTGGTAGACATTGGCGGCAAACACACATGCAAAGGAACCATTGGTACACAGTGTGAAAAAATCATAGTTGGCAAAAGGCTATATCTTCTTTTATATTAGGTAGTATGATATCATCTTCTCAAATTATTTTCCAAAGGTATTTGCTTATATAAGTTATATAGAATTTATAAACACTATTCTAAGTGATTTAAACAATTTTAAGCTTATTAAAAATATTTAGATTGTGCAAATAAAATAAGTTTCTGATGTGTCACTAGCACCCCTCAAGTTTCTCTTTTATACACATACACCCCCAAGTTTCAGTTTAATACCAAAACTGCCCCCTCTTCATCTTCTTCCTCACATCCTCAACAATCCATTTCATAAACCCGGGTATTCCTTGATACGCATCCGATTTCAATGTTATACAACTCAAATTCGAGTTCAACTATGCAGATTTAAATCAAAATCAATTAAATCGGTTACCGAATGAGCGTTAAATCGATCGTGGCGAAGAACACGCCGGAATTAATGGAACTTGGGCTGTTGGGTGGCCGGAATCGGACCCCTCTGGGTCTGGTCGGAGTCCTAGGAGCGAGGGGATGTCGCCGGAGGTGAAGGAGAAGAGCGGAGGGGGCGGCGTTGGCTTCCCGTCGGGGCTGCCGTCGCTGGCCTTCGGGTCTGTGGCGGTGGCTCCGGCGACCGCTTCTTCTTGTTCTTCTTCTTCCTCTGTTTCTCGGTGCAGAACTGAGAGGGTGGTGGCGATAGAAAGAGAGGTAGAGCTGGTGGTTGCAGGGTGGTGTCCGTCGATTTGACGGCAGTGGTGGTGGTGCTACGCCACCACTGCTGCTGCTTGCTTCTCGCCGGGGATACAGAGAGAAGGGAGTGAGGGAGAGATCGACAGAGAGAGAGAGAGAGAGAAGGACGGAGGTGGAGATGGTGGTGGTCGTCGGTGTTGGAGAGGGTGAGTGTTGAGAGTCTCTCTTTTGTTTTCCAGTACAGAGGGAGATGAGTGAGGGGAATTAAATAGGGGTGAAATTACAGATTAGATCCTCTTAGGTTAGGGTCAGTTGGTCAATGGTCCTTGGTCAAGAGTCAAATGACCAATTGATGAATAGTCATGGTCAATTGGCCAATAGGGAGTTGAGGAAAGTTTATTTGGTGCACTCTTAGGTGATTGAAGATTGTTGCATACTTTTTTTTTTTTTTTTCTTTTTAGGAAATGATTGTTGCATACTTTGGTAGCACTATAAGTAAGTGAAAATTTGTAATATACTTTGGTAGCAACAATAGTAAGATGATTTTAATATTTATGTAACTTATTCATCTAGGTATTAACTCAATTATAAAGAAAACTAACATTACAAGTACGCGATCATTCCAATGAAATTTTGATTCCGAAATTTTAATTTAACGATTTCTATTAATTCACACTCAACTCCGTGTGTTAAATTACCAAATTACCACCTAGTTTAAGAAGTCGAGTTTGGCAATATATGAAAAAAGTACAAAAAGGCATAGGTCCCAATAGTAATCCTTTGTTTAAAGTCATTTGTAATCCTTGTAAATCCGAGTTTGCAATTCATAAAATCGGCGGATTAGGGTCATATAGAAAGCATTTGCAAGTTGAACATAAACTTTTGTTAGAAATACAACCCGAAGGTAACGAGGGAATTCAAACCCAACTAGGATATAACACTCAAGGTCAATTTAGGAGACGAAAAATCAAGACAACTATACGACGATGCGACGGAAAATCAAGGTGATTATTCATATTTATTTAGTGAAAGTAATAATAAGTTAGTGACAATGTAAGTTAGAAAAAATGCATATGATAGATAATTGAGCGGGTGCTGGGATGTACTTACACTATAGGGGTGCAATTTTTTCTAGCATTATCTTTTTTATTAATAATACAAGTTATCATTTTTTGGCTATCTTTCTTAGGTATTTTGTTTTACTACAAAGCAAAAAAAAAAAAACATAAAAATACCGGCCAAACCGCCCATTAACCGAACATAAGCGGAACCAAACCAAACCGATGTACCAGTTCCGTTCCGCTTAACCGAAGATGCAGTGCTAGTGTTGTGCTGAAGAAGATGGAGAATGAGGAGAGGACAAGATATACATCTAATCCACAATAAGAATTAGTTATGATATTGCCATTCCATAAGCTCAAGTGTTGCTTTGAGTCAATAGAGCATTTCTTAGTGATGTGTTTCATTGTGGGCGGCTTGCTGGATCAATGCGCAAACTGAGTGTTTTACTACTTCGGTCCTAAATTATTAGTACTCTACTTTTACATGTCAGCTGCATTATGAGGAATTATAAAGGCTCAGGAATACTAATCAATAAAAGTGTATTGTGGGTATTCAAGTTCAGGTGTACATGAGATATCGTACACTTAAGATAGGGTCTAGACCCTAGATAGCTCAGTTGTATTTGGACTGATGACAATGATTATATCCTGATTGTTTTGGGATGAGTTTGGGAATGCTTCTGCTGCCAGTACAGCTGTTTTCCCACAGCAGAAGTAGTTTTAGCGTGTTTGGTAAAAATAAAATTTCTGCTTTTTCGGACAGTTTCTGCTGTCCCACAGCAGTTTTCAGGAAGCAAGGGGGGAGATGCTTTTCCAGAAAGTGCTTTTGATTAATTTATCTACAACCGATTTTGATCTTACAATTTTTTGAAATATCAATAGTTATCTTTCTGGAAATGACATGTGTCATATATTTTTGTCATTTTACCCTCTCACAGCAACTTCACAGTTGATTTTACCAAACACAAAATTACTATTTCACAGCAGCTTTCACGTAATATTTACCAAACAACATTTTATCAAGAATTCACCGCAGCTTTCTACGGTGTTTTCACACAGCAGCTTTCCACCACCGCCACAGCATTCCCAAACTAGCCCTTGGAACTATGAGCTTCAATTCGAACCTCCATTATTTTCTGACTTTTACCTGTTAGATGTCCTATGGTAGTCTTCCAGGGACACATTGTTTTATAGTATCAAAGATATTTAGTTCTGTCTTTTCATTATTTCAAAAGTTGTTTCAAGTCCTACGAGCATCTATAGGGGTTGTGTTTTTCTGTGGATGTTTGTTAGAGCAACGAGCTAACTAATTGTTCAGCCACTTAAGTATTAGCTGTTATACATCCTATGGTATTCTTTTATGGACAAAAATTGCTTGCTCACCATGTTCTGTTTGTATGGTCTTTCTGCACCTTATCTGGGAACCTTGCTGCAGGGAAGAGGCCAGGAGCCCAGGACAGGAGCTTGTTTTTCCCACTTCATCCATTTGCCTTTCATGTTTGTTTTTTTTTCTTTGCGTGCCTGTCTGAACGAGGAACCACACATAAAGCAATTGGGTTACACATCCCTGGCTGAACGAGGAACCACACATAACATAAATTAAAATTCTGGAGAGAAGATGTGAGGAGATATCGTTTAATCCTTAATACAATTCCTCACCAATTCAGGGAGAGGGTATATTGAAATTATAACCAATCTAAGAAACAAAAGTTTCCTTGTTAGCACCTATCTGAAGATAACGATTCGGCCACTTGAAGTTGTCGGATTTCTTGGCTTATGGACTGAAATCTATTGTGTAGTTTCTTGACCGTGCAATTGAAGCACTATAGGACAGCATCTCTATTGATTTCGACTCCTTCAAAGACATACTGAAAATATATGAAGGAGGCATTTAGCTGCCTGATGGTCCCTTACTTCAAAGCATCAAAAAACATTCCTCTGGATTGCTCAAAGAACTTATGTGGACCGATGGTGAGGGACAGTTCAGCTATCCAATGCCTCAAGTCATAAATGTTCAGTTACTGCTTATCCAAGACCTGTATCTTCAACCAACCTATGATCCTTTTTTCACCCTCCTTCACTGTACATCATGCTTTGATTCTTTTCCATAGTTCTCTTCGAACGTGGTTTATCATTTCACCTTATGTGTACTCTTGATGGTGTTGGAGCAGAGGATAAGATACGAGGATATAGCCCAAGGAATGATTGCTGGAGTTAACCCTGTTTTAATCAGATGTCTCAAAGTGCATACCATCTCCCATTGAGTTCATTTTCTCCTGTTTCCTTGTCATCTGAAAACATAACAATGTACAGCTGTTTCATGCAAATTATGGTTGGTAGTAGAATTATGTAGGATAATTTAGAATCATCCAAATTGAATCTCGGGGAGAAAGCGAGTTTGGACAACACAACCAGAGTAGGTTGATCCATGTAGCCGACCCTGGGAAAGGCTTGTTGTTGTTACTTTCGTTCTATCTAAATAAATTTTTGTTGCCCCTAATTTTTGGTGTAGTCCAGTAATGAATCACTTAGATAAACCGAACAAAATTTTGAATTGGCTGTTCTTAAAATGTTGATCGAATACCTGAGATTGAGGTAGAAGCACAAGTAATTGTTTGCACTTTGCAGCAGTTGATTTTAATTTTATAAACCAGACAGTACAAATCCTTATCCCTTGCAAATTGTGGTTACATGTTGTTGACGATAATGAGTTTACACCACCCCGGTTTGGGTGTCTGATGCCCTTTCCTCCTGGTTGTTTATCTAGATAGGTTTTAGTTAAGGGTAAAATACACTTTCCACCATTGTATTTATGCAAAAATATACTTTGCACCCCTGATGTTTAGAAGATTCCACTTTGCACTCCTGAAACGGAAAAAAAATAAGACACATAGCACCCATCTGTCATGTTCCGTTAGGAAAGTGAGTGACATCATTTTTCCAGACCAAATTGCCCTTTGTATTTTTTGGACTTTATTTCCCTTGTTTAAAGACGATATGAATTAGGCTCTATTGAGATGGCTAATCAATAGACCACATGTCTGTTGTCCTAGTGAGAGAGAAAGTTTAGAGAGAAGTTTTTCTCTCTTCTTCCTTTGTCATCTAGTTTATTTGGTGAAAACAGAGTTTTCTTTGGTTTTCCTCTGCCTGCTGATCTTTTGATTCTGCATTTCTCACCCATTTCAATATGGCAAAGGAACTGACTCTAGATCTAGACACCGATCCTGAGATTGCGAGAAAACTTTTTCAAACCACCCTTGTAGGCAGATTCTTCTATGAGAGAAAGTTAGGGAAATCTACTATGAAACAAATAGTGGAAGGCGCGTGGGAACTGAAAGGAAGGGTTACGGTGGAATCGCCGGCGCCAAACCTCTTCACCTTCAGCTTCTCCGACGAAGGTGATTATAGCAGGGTCCTGGAAAAATCTCTGTGGCTAGTTGCTAGCCAGGTCCTCCATGTAAAATAGTGGAAGCTGGGAAAGAGCGCTCAAGCCACAGACTTCTCCACTTGCCCTCTTTAGGTTCAGGTGAGGGATGTTCGGGTAGAAAAGCGATCGAGAGGGAACGCTGAGAGGATAGCTGGATTAATCGGTGATTTTATTGAACGTGATGGGTTAGAACCTGGAATCTTTGGAACCAAACCCTATTTTCGGCTCAAAGTTGAAATCCCAATCCACAAACCGCTGCCAAGAGGGACCAGAAGGAGAATCAAAGTGGATAGGGTTCAAATATGAGCGTATTGGGGATTTCTGCTATAGGTGTGGCAGAATTGGACATGTGAACTCACAGTGTGGCTTTCTGGGGAAAGAGGAGGATGAGAAATAACTTTATGAACCAGAGATGTGTGTGGGTCATCAACGAGTCACCCCAGAGGAAAAGAAGAAGGAGAAACAGAGACAGGAGGAACAACACCGATGGTGGAAGCCGGCGATGGAGGCAGCAAGAAAGAAAATCGCTGACGAACTCAGTGCTGCCCGAGAAGAAAGAGGGGTTAACTCGGTGAGTCAAGTGAGTCAGCGATACACAAATCAAAATCAAGAAATCGTATAAGAGGACGACATGATGGAGAGGAAACATGACGATGAGGTGGAGAAAGGACAAGGCTCGGTAGCTGGTGATGAGAGCACAATACAGGAAGGACAGGAGGTCATGGAGGAAAAGGACGATGATAGGGTGAAAGATACTCTCTCCGATATGGGTCAAATCTATACACAGAATAAACCGACCCAGCTTAATATTCGGGCTTAGTATTGGTGTTGGGCCAAAGCTCGAAAGAAGCCCAGCACGAGAAGAGTGCCCAATCGTATTATGTGGAAGAACCAGATAGCCCAACAAGAGAGTTGGCTCGGGCTTTCCGAGACCCATTGAGTAAGAAGCGACTGAACATCAGCCCAAAAAAAGGAGGAAGTGGAACGACGGCGTTTCAAGAAATTGAAGAGGAGGATGAGAGTATTCCTGCAAACCCATTTACAGATATAGGTTTAGCACAAGTGTTTAAACACTTTGCAAACCTAAAACGCAGAAGGGGAGATGAGGAGGATCTTGCAGTTGAGAAGAGGCAGCGAAGAAATTTAGAAAATCAACCTGCTTTCGTGGAAGCAAAGAAGAAGGAAGTACTCGCTGATGCAAGATATGCTCTACGAGCTCGAAGGATTAGACAAAGGAATAGGTTCATTCAAAGGGGCGAAGTTGGAGGCTCTTCAAAGGGATCGCTGATGGAAACGAGAATGGCAATGAGGTGGGTCTCCATGAAAAGCTAAGAGAAGACAGACTGAAGTATGAGGTAACTGATTCCATTCATCGAGAAGATTTTCATCTTTAGAAAAATTGTTTAAAGTAAATTGATAATTTGGAGGATGAGGAAAGCGAAAAACTGGACGATTGTCAAATGGCTGTGGTGGCTGGCCAAAATCAGCCACACACTCCATGGTAGTTCTGAGCTGGAATTGTTAGGGGTTGGGAAGCAACCTGACATTCCAGAGATTACGAGAGCTTGTGAGAGCTCAGCTTCCCAGCTTTGTGTTCTTATCTGAAACCAAGAACAAAAGCTCAAAACTCAGAAAGTTTCAGAGAAAATTGAGATTTGGGAATAGTTTTTATGTGGAGCCAAAAGGAAAATCAGGAGGTCTGTTATTATGGTGGGTGGATAATCTTAATATAGAGATAGCTTGGTGTAATGATAATGCTATCTACACTTTTGTAGAAGATATGACAGGGAAGAAGGAATGCTGGTTATTCATACATGCACCAGCAGATCATAAGAAGAGAGGTTTGTTTTGGAAATATATTAGATCCTGAGCTAGAAATATAAATATTCCTTGGATAATGCTTGGTGACTGTAATGACTACATGGATATAGAGGAGAAAGATGGAGGTGTTGCCTGTAAAGAATGGAGGATGAGAAGATTTCAAAATTTTATCTCTGAATGTGGGTTGTTAGAACTGAATTCTCAAGGCTTGAGCTACTCTTGGACAAATGGAAGAGATGATGGGTGTATAAGAGAGCTCATTGATAGAGCTTTCTTTAGCACAAAGTGGGTACGTACCCAAATGCAAAGCTCAGAAGAGAGCCTATTGTAGGCTCTGACCACTCCCCTTTTCTTATTGAGCTTAATGAATTGAAGAAAAGAGAAAGGCAAAGTTTCAAGTTTAATTACTCATGGTTAGAGTTTGAAGATTCTAGAGAAGTTTTAAAAAATGCTTGGAACAATGAAGTGAGGGGGTCAAATAGTTATAAAGTTGTCTGCAATCTTGGCTCTTGCAGAAAAGAGTTAATGAAATGGAGCAAAATCAGAGTTGGTAATCACAAAAGGAAAATTAGAGAAGGAGAGGAGGAACTGATGAAGCTTCAGAATCAAGCTCACTCTAGTGGCAATCTGCAATTACAACAAGATTTGAAGGATAAACTGGCACATTTATGGAAGCTGGAAGAAGATTTCTGGAGACAAAAGAGCAGAGTCCTGTACATTACCTCAGGGGATAGAAACACCAAAATTTTCTACCTCTGTACTATTTTTAGAAGGCAAAGAAGTTGCATAAACAAGATAAAAACAGAGACTGGAGAGTGGGTTGAAGATGAAGGAGAGATCAAGAAATTATTTTCACATTTTTATGAGCAGCTTTACTCTTGAAAAGGGAGTAGAAATATGGAGAAGCCTTTGAGATGTATTCACTAATTAGTGTCAGCAGAAGACAACAGTTTCTTGACCCAACTTCCAACTGTCAAAGAGATAAAGGAGGTGGTCTTTGGTTTTGATCCTGGAAAGGCTCCTGGAGAAAATGGTTTTACAGGATACTTCTTCCAAGCAAATTGGGATCTGTTGCAAGAAGAGGGAACTAAAGTGGTACAAGATTTCTTTCAATCAAAGTATATTTTAAAAAGCTTTAACAGTACAATTTTATCTCTTATCCCAAAAGTTTCTCATCCAGAAGAGGTTGGTCATTTTAGACCAATTGCTCTATGTTCTTTTATGTATAAAATCATAGCTAAAGTGATAGCTAACAGACTCAAAAGTGTTCTCTCTAAGCTCATATCTCAGAAACAATCTGCATTTGTACCTGGAAGACTGATCCAAGACAACATTGTGGTTGCTCAAGAGTTTATGCATTTTATTTCAAAGAAGAAGGAAGGTGTTAAGGGGTGTTTAGCTTTGAAACTAGATCTCAACAAAGCTTATGACAAGGTGGAATGGGATTTCCTTGAAGAAATTCTTAGAAAATTTGGTTTCGAAGAAGACTGGATTAAGTTGGTTATGCAATGTGTTAGTACAGTTACTTTGAAGATAAGAATTAATGGTGTTGACTCAGAAGTGATAAAGCCAAAGAGGGGTCTAAGACAAGGGGATCCCTTACCTCCTTACTTGTTTGTGATAATTATATAAGCTTTTTCAGCAATGATGAAGGAGGCTACAACAAACAAAAAGATTAAAGGAGTGTCCATTTTAAGAACCAGATGCTTTCTGAACCACCTTCTTTTTGCTGATGATTCACTAATTTTTCTACAAGCTAAGACCGAAGAAGTAAGCTTTTCTTGAATTGTTGAAAGATTTTGGTGAAGCTACTGGGATAGAAATAAATTTCCACAATTCTGGTATTCTTTTTTTCCCCCAATACAAGAGATGACATCAAGGAAAGTATTACTGATCTCTGTGGGATTCCAGCTCTTGAGAGAAATGTGAAATATCTAGGCCTCCCAATTTTTTGGGGTAAGTCCAAATCACAAACTCTCAATTATATTATTCAGAGGATAAAAGACATTCTGCAAGGATGGAGAAGAAAATGCCTCTCTTTTGCAGGAAGAGAAGTAATTTTGAAGGCAATTGCTCTAGCAATTCCTTGCTATGCAATGCCTTGTGTAGAGTACCCAGTGTCTGTGTGCAAGAAAATTGCCCAGCTCATTAGAAGTTTCTGGTGGGGTGAAAATGAAGAGGAGAAAAAACTGAATTGGGTCAGTTGGGAGAAGGTGGCTTCTCACAAGCATCAAGGTGGTTTGGGAATTAGGGATGTGAGAGAGTTCAATCTAGCTCTGTTAGCCAAACAGAGCTGGAGAATTTTAAAACACCCTAACTCCATTATGGCAAAGTTTTTAAAAGCTAAACACTTTCCTCAAGGTGATTTTTTCAAAGCAAGTAAAGGTTCAATCCAGCATGAGTTGGAGCAGCATTCTGGAAGGAAGGGAATTATTTGCAAAAGAAGCTTGTTGGCTCATTGGAAATGGAGAAAGTGTGAGCATTCTGAATGATGTGTGGATTCCTAACATTCCAGAGAAAAAAATCAAACCTAATGCAAAGTTTACTGAAGACATGAAAGTTGACTACTTGATCAACAAGGACTCAAGAAGATGGAAGGTGTCTCTTGTGAAGAACATCTTCCCTGTAGATGAAGCTGCAACAATCTTGGGAATTCCACTGAGTTGGAATAACCTTTTTGATTCTATTATTTGACCACTGGAGAGCTCTGGGGACTACTCTGTTAAATCTGGTATGAAGGTGGCCAAGTTGATTAAATACAAGACAAACAACATCCAGCATCAATAGAAAAGTAAGCCTTCTACTTCTTTTCAACTTGATAAGTCCTTCTGGAAATGGCTGTGGGGCTCTAAACTGATCCCTAGAGTAAAAATCTTTTGTTGGAAAATTTGTGTTGATGCTATTGCAGTCAACCTAATTCTTTCAAGAAGGAAGTGCAAAAGAGGCCCTGTGTGTTCCATATGTAATGAGGGATTTGAATCCGTGGAGCATTGCTTCTTACATTGTCCATGGGTTAAACCTTTCTGGTTTGGTTTAGGTCTGCTAAATCCAGACCAAATTATGTATATTGGTAACTCGAAATTCTGGTTAGCTGAGATGGTAAAAAAGTGATCTCTAAGAGCATCTCCAACCACCCTCCATTTCTTCATATTTGGTGATTTTTTTGAAGATTTTAGCCTCCAACCTCAAATCTCCATTTCTCTATTTCTCAAAAAAAAAAAATTGAGATTTTTTTTAGGCCTCCAACTATGTTTGACCAAAAAATCTCCATTTCTCCATTCTCTATTTTTTCTCCATTTATTTGGAGGTGGAGATGTTCATCTCCAACCATCCTCCATTCCTCCAAAAAAAATCTCCATTCTCCATTTTTTCCTCCAGAATTGGAGGCAAAATGGAGAATGGAGATTCATATCCATTTCATCAATTAGCGTGTAAAATGAATAATTTAACTCTAATTGTGTATGTTAGTGACTTAAAACGTATATATTATTGGTAAAAGTATGATATATGGACAATTGTTAACTATTACCAATAAAAAATATTAATATAAGTTTATATTCATTCTATTAACTTATAAATAAAAATTAAAATTAACATGTTCCGACAAAATATTAATATAAAAAAGTGAACACAAACAAATATTACTAAATCTCCAAAGCATGCAAATGATGGTGAATGAGATGTATTTTGTAAAATTTTAATCATTTGATGTATTCTTTAATTAAATTTGTAATTTAGATTATCGTATTGAAATTACATTACTAAAAAATATGTTGAAACTAGCATTAATAATTATTTTGAAGGAATTTTGGTGTTAACCATTGGAGCCTGAAATCTCCATTCTATATAATGGAGAAATGGAGATATATATTATTTAATGATTTGGAGTAAGTTTTGGTTGTATTGGTTGGAGACTAAAATCTCCATTCTTCCTCCAAAAATGGAGAAATGGAGGTAGAATGGTTGGAGACTGCTCCATTTTCTTCCACCAAAAATGAAGAATGGAGGAAAAAATGGAGATAATGGTTGGAGATGCTCTAAGGAGTTTCCAGAGGAGAGAGCTTGTCTGCTTTTTATAAGTCTAAATATGATCTGGAAATGCAGAAATGATGCTATCTTTGATCATAGAAAGCTAGATCCTCAGAGAGCTGTTATATTATGTATGGAGGAGTTTTGGTGGTGGAAAAAGATTGCTTGTAAGGAGGAGAAGGTTAAATCTTCTCCAATCTAGGTAGTAAAGCCTAAGAAAGATGTAAAATGGCATCCACCTCCACTAGGAGATGTTAAATGCAATGTGGATGCCACATGGTGTATGAGTACAAAGAAGAGCTGCTCTACCTGGGTTTTGAGGAATAGTGAAGGCCATGTCCTGGAAAAGGGGTGGAGTTTTGAAGATGCAGACTCAGCTCTTGTGGCTGAAACTTTGGCTTTGAGACAGGCAGTGTGGAAGATGCAAAACAAGAATTATGGGAAGATTTGGTATGAATCTGACAACCAGAAATTGATTTCCCACATTGTAGATGGGAAGAAGTGCTGGGAGATAGGTAATATTGTTCAAGACATAGAGTTGGCTGTAGCAAATATGAATTGGTCTTTGAAATGGATTGTAAGAGAAGCCAATGCTGCTGCAGATGCACTGGGAAAAGTAGTTTTGTTTGAAAGTAATAGATTAGTTGATGCTTGCTCTTTGTTTGAGCTGATGACAGAAAAGGATAGGGAGTTGTGTAATAGTTTTGGCAATTCTGTAAGAGTTGGGGCTCCAGGTGTTATTTAATGAAATTTTATTTTGAAAAAAAAAAAAAAGAAAGATGACTAATCAATGGATTGCCAAAGAAAATATTGCCAAGGCCATAGTCGAATCTGATTCTCAACTTGCTGTTTGCATGTGTGAAAATGAAGACATGGCATACTGAAACTTGAAGAATAGAGTTGCAGCCATCCAACAAGTCCTAAAAATGGGTTCCCGGATGTATGCTTCCCTTGAACTCAAAATGCAGCTGCTGATGCTTTGAGTAAGTGGGCAAGAGAAAAAAAATTTGGAAGCGAATGAATTTGTTTAAAACACTTATCCATCGATGCATACTTATTTCAAGATCTTTGAAGCAATTTGATACTTCTTTTTTTTTTGTCTTTAAACAACCGAGACATTCCATTAGAACAAACACAGATACAAAGAGCAAATACATGTGCAAATGGTCAAGAACTTACAAAAAACACGAGAGCTAATGGCACGTTTTGCACAACAAATAATTAACAACAAAATTCTTCACCTTCTCTGTTTGCATTCTGACAGGAATTTTGCACAAGAGCACTTGAGGTGATAACATATCTGAAGAAAATCAGTAAAATTCAACTTCACATGACAAAGATGGAAGCCACCAGTGAGAAACCCACATTCACTTCCACAATACCATCATCACTCCAATCAAAGAACCCCTTGCGCAGAGACCGAAGACGGAAACACCTGATTAGTACCCAGACCAACACCAAACTCACGAACTCGTTCCACAATCCCTTCCTTGCCGCTTACTATCATCACTGTCCAACACTTGATCACCACACCATAAAGCCAAGTCGAACCTATCCAGACCCAAATAAGCAACACGCAGCCAAATCAACAACACAAATCACCACCGCCTCTAATTGTTTCTCCCACTAATAGCATAGAACCCAAATCTCAAATCACCACCCATACAACATTTCAGCACTCCATACTCTCTGATGGAGTTTGAGAGACTCCAGAATCGTTTGAGTAACGTGCAGAACTCCAAAGCTACGGAATCCCAGTGCAGTGAATCTTTGAAAAAGAGCTAGAGATGAGCTCTCTGCTCTTAGGCTCCAGCTCCCGAAGATTCATACCAGAGATCAGTTAGAGGATCTCTAGCTCTACAACTTGTTGCTTCACCTTTCTCGGCCCCATCAGGGCTAATCTTATTCCCGTCTTGTTCAAACAATAACAAGGGAATGGAGCTCCAAGCCTTGGAAAAAAAGAGTGGCTTTGTTATCTCAACTCCAGATTTTGTGGGCGATTTTTCCTTGGTGGCTATTGGGGACAGTGAAGATGGACATGGTCAGGAACAATGCAAGAATCCACTTATGAATTACGGGAATGCTGAAGACAAAAAGGAATCAAAGAAAGCTGGGGATTCGAAGGATGATGATGGACAGAAGGATGATTGAAATCACTATAGTTTAACCACCCAAGAAAAGACTCATGCATTAGATTGAAGCTCCTGTTGAGCCACCAACCGAGCACAGGGGTAAGAAATTAAAATTTTGCAGTTTATTTGACCCATCTAATCCTCCTGGTTTAGTTTCATGTAATGCTTTCATGTTATATATTTTTAAAGGGGTTTTGATGGTTGTCCCTAAACAACCATCACCAAGCTCATGAAGCTAATGGCTTGGAATTGTAGAGGTTTGGGTAAGACCTCTACAGTTTGCGAAATTTATTCTTTGACCCGTTCACATCAGCCCTCTCGTCTTTTTCTAAGTGAAACCAAGCCAGTGACCCTGTTTCTAATTTTCTAAAAAAGTTAGGTTCTTCGTTTACTTTTTGGGTATATCCCATTAATTAGTCGGTGGATTATGGGTAGATGCGATGATTCTTTTAATATTTCCATGATTTCTGCTAGCCTTAATTTTATTTTTCTGGAATTAACTGATGTTGTAATAACTAACAACCAATGGTACCTAGGATTGGTATATGGTCACCCAATGCTTGAGCAGAGAATTAAGCTATGGAATGAGATTTCTGGCTTACTGCCTAGAGACAAGCCTTCATGTGATGGGAAATTGCAACCAAGTCCTGAATAAAGAAGATAAAATGGGTCCTAATGGTTCCTACTGGCCAGGTAGTGCTGATTTTAGAACTTTTATCAACTTTTGAAGTCTCGTAGAAATTAGAAATGAGGGCCCCTGGTTCACTTGGACCAATGATAGGCATTCGTCACCGCCAACGTTCGAAAAACTTGACAGAGTCTGGTGCTCTTTTGCTTGATTTTGTTTTATTTCCTTCTGTAAAGTTATCAATCTTGGTATAGATATTTCTGACTATGCCCCATTAATGCTTGAGCTTTGTCCGTTTTCTGGTCTTTTATCTAAATCTCGTCGATTTGAAGCTTGGTGACTAAAAAATAATGCGGTTTTTGAACTTATTTCCTATGTGTGGTCTCTCCCCCGGTAGGGTCTCCCCTTTTCCGAATTGTCAAATGGCATTACATCACTTTAAAAGCGCTGAAATGCTGGGAGGAAAACCTTGGCTCTTTGCAAAATCAAATAAAAACTTGTAGAGAAGGCTTGCTTGCGTCTCAATTTAGATTACTGTGCCCTTTAGCAATAGTAGAGTTCTAGCGTCTCAAATCTCAACTCAAAGCTCTTTTAGAATGCGAGGAATCCTTTTGGGCTCAACGAGCTAGATGTAGATGGCTAAAAGAAGGAGACGGTAATGCTAAGTTTTTACACGCTTGTACTAAAATAAAAGCAAACCGTAAGCGCATCTGGCATTTAAAGCTTTTCGATGGATCCTTACGGGTGATGAACATAAAAAAAAAAAAAAAAAAAAAAAAAAAAAAAAAAAAAAAAACCTTCTTAGAGGAGCTTAACAAAACCGATATTATCCTAATTCCTAAATGTAATGACCCTATTTTTTATGTTGGCTATAGAACGATAAGTCTATGTAATGTTCTATATAGAATTATTGTTAAAGTACTTGCCAATAGAATAAAGGCTGTTCTTCCTAGTATAATCTCAGAGTCGCAAAATAGTTTTGTCTCCAAGTATCTATTCAAGACAACATTTCTTGGCTCAAGATATTATCCACTAGATTTCAAGAAACACTAATTATAATGGCCTTTTTATGCAGCCCTAAAGCTTGATATGTCTAAGGCTTTTGACCGAGTTCGGTATATGTGAACATTGATTACAGTGTTGGAAGTTGTGGTAAAACGGATTACGGATACCCTGAAGAAGATCAAGGTACTTTCTGCATTCGGTCACTCAATACAAATTTATCTGTCCGTGTCCTTTTTGTGTTACTCTCTGTTTTCCTTAGCGGTGAGAAACAGAAGACAAGATTTTGACTTTAAGTGAGAAGATTTGATTCTCATGCTCAGTTTAGAAGTCCAAATATCGAGTATGTTAATAGGCATCGGGTTAAAGACACTTAGCCCCCCTATTTTTAGGTGAAAAGACACTTGGACAACCAATTATTTTGGAATGGCTATGTGAAAATACGTTTTTTACCCTCAAATAATTACCCACTATAATTTTCCGTCCCACATCGAGATATTCATAACCACTAACAAGTAGTACAAAGCAGCTTGGATTTCATCAAAGTCCCATTTTTCTTGCTTTCTCAATAATGTGGATGAACATCTGACAATGCAAGTAACATATAATATAAACAAAGCATCTCAGCAGCAAATCAATTTAACTTCACCTGCATATACGCGGGAGTTGCAATGCTTGAAGAGGTTTTGTTGAATCTCTGTGATGGAACACTGAGCTGCTCATAGAAAAGCCATCTTGTTCCTTGGCGGTGCTCTTGGCCCTCCCTTCTCTTTACCGTTAACATCAAGCCTCGGAAACATAGGACCTGTATATTTCCCGTCCTCTTTACCTCTCTTCATCTTCCCTCAGCTTTTCTAATCAACAAATCTTCAACTACAGTAAATCATAGAACCGTCATCACAATTCGACCTCCAGAACCAAGAACCCACTTGCAGATCCCGAATCCTAACCAAAACCCAGACGCAAAAATAGCTCCTTTCCGCCTAAAATCAAGCAGTTCGTCGGCATTGGATAGCCGACCCAGTTGGGGATAACTTCATTTCTCTCAAAATTGATCGATAAAACACAAACCCACTTGCAGAACTGCAGACCCAGATGCAAACCCACATGCTTAATTGCACGGGAAAGCAACACACAGGGGCGATAATCAGCAGAAAGTTCCTGCGAAAACATAGAACAGAGCAGAGATTAGACCTAAAACAGAGAGGTAGACGCGTGCAAGAATTGGCGTGCTGGTGAATTGGTCTTTGAAAAATACCCCCGTGGTTAGCGGTTTGTGCGGAAGACCTCCCTGAGGTCTCGAATGTTGCAATACACCCTCCTATGGTTTCACAGTATTTTTTCGTTAATGAGGGCAAAAAGACTTCACTACCCTTATATAAATATCATCCACAGCTTATCTCGTTTCACTATCTCTCTCTTTTGATGTGCATCTTCTTCTCATTCCTTATTCCCCCATCGCGATTGTCATTTCCTTCCTCATCTCCCTCCTCTTTCTTCCTTTCTCCAAACCCAGAAGCCCAGAGGTCTTGTTCCCCCTACCTGCACCGCCGCCGCCTTCGATCTGCGCTGCCGTCGCCCGGTTCGTCCTTCAGCAGCACTGCAGCAGCCTCTTTTCATATCCCTCCTCTTCATTTTCTCCTTCCCATCCTCATCATTTCTTCCCCCTTCCCGTCCTTCTCTTCCCCCATCCCGTCCTCCTCATCCTCTTTGCCCTTTTCCCAGGTATGAGAAACATATCAATTTTTTTGTTATTTCATTTTGTTGTTTGTGAATATTGAGGGTATAATGGGTATATAAAGTCAAAGTTAACGTATTCCATTAAAACTAACGGAACCGTACAAAAGCAAACCACAGGGAGAGGGTGTATTGCAACATTTGAGACCTCAGGGGGGTCTTTCGCACACACCCCTAACCACAAAGGGGATAAAGTGCAATTAACCATTTTTCTTCTAGTCTACTTTGTTCCGCTGTCTTCGTGTCAGCAGCCACTCAAACTCAAGCTCAATAGATTGCACATAGACCTGGCAGCGACCGTCTACAAGCAACTCGTCTCGTCTCAAATTTGACCGCGTTGCACAACAAACAACCGGACCAGATTTTCTCGTTCCCACAACCAACATAGTAATACTCCCTGCATCGACAACAACTAATTAGCTTTGAGGGACTTAGGGACCACATTGTTGCCTTCTCTCATAGGTACATCGAGCCAGCGCGCTAACTCGGTATACTGTTCTCGTCTAAGGGACTTAGCGGTGTGAAAAACATCCCCCCCCCTGAAATACCCCGTTTTGTGGATACGGGTATTTATGATATTACTATAACTATTGGGTGTTAATATAATATTATTATAAGTGTTGGGTATTAATTTTTATTGGTTGGGATTTAAATTTTTATAGTTATTAAAGGTTTGGGGCTTCTACGTATTTTTCCTACTTTAAAAAGTGTCTTTTAACTAAACTAGGGGGTAATGGGTGTCTTTTGACTAAACTTGTGGGGGATAAGTTTCTTTTAGCATTAATTATATCATCTTCTTCCCAAATGAATTCTCCCAACGGGAGGCCACCATTGACTCCGACCACCACTCCAAACCCAACTCCGACTCTTCAAATTTTATCCTCTTTTCACCCAAATACAATCCTAAGCAACTACAAACTTGACAAAGACTAAATCTTTGGCACCAAGTAAACCAATTTCGTCCAAAAACACAACCCGATTCGAAATCGGAAAATAACCCGGAAGACTCCTAATTGTCGCCGAATTTCTCACCCTGAAGGCTATATAAACCCATCAATTCTCAGATTTTTGTTAACCCACAATCTCAATCCCTCATATCTCCTTCGATCTCTCTCTCTCTCTCTCTCTCTCTCTCTCTCTCTCTCTCTCTCTCTCTCTCTCTCTCTCTCCGTTCGGTTTCGCGAGCAGCCCCGACCGGAGCCGGAGCCGCCACCGCGTCACCGCCGTGCGCCGGGCCCAGCCTCCGCCGCACCCAGTCGATGCCGCCACCGCCGACGCCCTCGCCACCTTCGGCCTCACTGTCGTTCCCGTCCTCTCTCTCTCGGGTACACAACCCGATTGGGTTCTTTCCCTTTTATTTATTTTTTTATGTTGTTCCATCTTTACTGTTAGTTAATGTTATTAATTGGGAAAGAAAAGAGAACAAAAGGCCAGCTGGCCTAGTGGGTATTTTGCTTGTTAGTGTGGAAGTTGATCTTTGGTTCAAGCCTCATAAGAGCCATTTATGTTTTTTACTCATTTTTTTTTTTTTTTTTGCCAAAAGAGAGAAATTTCATTAACTCACCAAACCGTTACACTTTTCCTTTTCTAATACTGTCAAAAAACAATTATCTAAACAAAATTGAACACTACCATTTCCAACTTCTAATTTTGCTATTTCATCTGCTGCACTATTAGCTTCTCTTCTGATCCAAGTGAGTTCTCCCTGTTTTTGTAGCAAACCACTTCTTATATCTTGTAGAACAGCTGTAATCTCCCAAATATCATTACCAGATTTCACTGCTTGGACAAGCTGTTTACAATCACTTTCAAAGTGAATAACTGAATACTTACTTGGTAATGTTTTCCAAATAGCTAACCTGAGAGCTAATGCTTCACTCATTAGAGCAGAGCTAGCTTGTTCTCTACTCCAGCCCCAGTCCACAAGTTCACCATTTTCATCTCTAATTAGCCAGCTCAAATGAGCAATGTTGTCTCCATTCTGCCAACCTGCATCAACATGGCATTTGAAAGATCCAGCTTTTGGAGGTTTCCATCTCAGGTCTTCTGCTGCTATAGATTTCTTATCTTGATGATTCAACTTCTGAGAACCCTCTTTGCCTTTCTGTAACTCCTTTAAACTAGCTAAATCTCTGTTGCAGCTAAAAATAGTGGAGACAAGGTCAATCTTCAGACTATCAAAAACCCGTCTGTTCCTAGTCTTCCTAATACTCCAGCAACACAAGATACATGCTTTCAGATTCTCTTCGCTTACTTCGTTATCCTTCACCATATTCACTAACTCCATCAGCCAATTTTGCACATAACCAACCTTGGCACACATTCCTGGGTTAAGAAGTCCCAAAGTGAACCATACATGTTGTACCCACTTACAGTGGAAGAAACAATGTTCTTGATCTTCAATTTGATTATCACAGATAGGACATATAGCTGAGACTTTACACTTTCTTTTTACCAAGTTTGAGCTAGTGGCAAGAATGTCATGACTCATTTTCCACCAAAAATTCAAAACTTTGGGAGGAAAAGACACTGACCATAAAAAATCCCAATATTCTTTGGTGAATGAAAAGGAAGAGGAAGCCTTAAGAGGCTTTGAACTTGGAGAAAGTTTCTTAGAACACCAATAATATCTTGCAACCCTTGTACCTGTTTTAACTGAAAAATTTCCAGTCTTCTCAAAAGGCCATATCAATACATCATCCAGGTCAAACCAAGAGATTGGGGTCTCCATCATGGCTGTAGCTTCCTCCTTTGTAAACAAATTTTTTACATGAGACACCCTCCATCTCCTGGTATTGGTGTTAATCAACTCAGACACTCTCATCTCAGAATCTAGATGTTGAGTTTGAAGTAGCTTTCCTTGAGGTAGGGTTGGGACCCATTTATCAGTACTAACCTTGACTGATTTCCCATTTCCCACAGCCCAAACTCCATTACTCTTCAAGAAATCTCTTCCTTCTAGAATACTATTCCATATCCAAGAAGGGTTATGACCCTTCTTTGCATCCAGAAAACTGTCATAAGGGAAATGTCTGGCTTTGAGGATCTTGGCAACCAGGGAATCTGGGTTCTTCAAAATTCTCCAACCCTGTTTTGCTAACAGAGAGAGGTTGAAGCTTTGAACATCTCTAAAACCAATGCCACCCTCATTCTTCTTTTTCATCACTGTCTCCCATTTGAGCCAATTAATTTTAGCCTCTGTACCACTTGCACCCCACCAAAAGTTTCTAATGACTTGAGCAGTTTAGAACACAACTTCTTAGGAAATAGAACACAGGACATAGTGTAGCTAGGAATGGCATAGGCAATTGCTTTCAAAATAACTTCCCTTCCTGCCATTGACAAATTTCTTTGCTTCCAACCTTTTAAAACTGCAAAAATTCTTTCTAAAATGAATTGTAAAGCTTCACTTTTTGACTTTCCCCAAAATGTTGGAATACCTAAGTACTTGACCTTCTTATCAGAGCAGGAATATTACACAAATCAGTGATTTCTTTTGTAACAGCTTCTCCACAGTTAGGAGAAAACAGGATCCCAGATTTATCAAGGTTTATCTTCAAACCAGAATCTTCTTCAAACTCATTTAGGATCTTTAGAAATTCCTTAACCTCCTTAGGGTTTGATTGCAAGAAAATAAGGGAATCATCCGCAAAGAAAAGATGATTTAACCACACTTTCTTTTTAGATATAGAAACCCCTTTCATGACTTTTTCTTCTCTTGATTTCCTTAACTTCAAAGAAAATACCTCCATAACTAAAACAAATAAGTATGGAGAGAGTGGATCACCTTGTCTAATACCTCTCTGAGGTGTGAAGGCTTCTCCCTCTATGCCATTAAGCTTTATTGTGAACTCCACAGTAGATTCACATTCCATCACCATTTCAACCCACTTTGAATCAAAGCCAAGTTTAAGCAAAACTTCTTGTAAAAAATCCCACTATAGCCTATCATAGGCTTTATTGAGATCCAATTTCATATCCAAACACCCCTTACTTCCTTGCTTCTTGTGGGATATGTAATAAAAAAAATCTTGAGCAATGATAATGTTGTCTTGTATCATTCTTTGAGGCACAAATGCTGACTGTTCCAAGGAAATTAACTTTGGAAACATCTTCTTCAATCTATTTGCTATAATTTTAGCAATCACTTTATATGTGAAGGTGCATAGGGCAATAGGTCTATACTGGGCTACTACTTCAGGATGCAACACCTTTGGGATCAAAGATAAAACAGTTTTGTTTATACGCTTTATCATTGTTCTTGTAGTGAAAAAGTCTTGCACACCTTTAACTAAATCCTCCCTGGTAACCTCCCAGTAAGATTGGAAGAAGATACTTGTATAGCCATCATATCCTGGGGCTTTTCTAGGATCAAACTCAAACACAACTTTCTTTATTTCCTCCTCACTAGGCATTTCCAAAAGATTTTCATTGTCAGTGCTGGTCACTTTAGAGGAAATTACTTCGCTGCATTTACTAAGATCTCTCTGTCCCTTTGTAGTAAATAGTTCTTCATAGAAAGCCTTGAATTCTTTAGCTATAGAACCTTCCTCCTCTACCCATACTCCATCCACCCTTCTTATCTTCACCCCATTTCTGTGCCTTCTTGGATAGTTGACAGATAGAAGAATCTAGTATTTATATCACCAGCTTCTAAATATGATATTATGGATTTTTGTTTCCAAAACACCTCTTCTTTGATCCAAGTTTCATTCAATTCTTTAGTAATGTCTTTTTGTATTCTCCAATTGGAAGAGGAGGAAGCATCATTTTGTACTTGTAGTAACTCATGTTGAAGTTGGGAAATTCTTCTTTGATGATTTTTGTTTGTTGTGAAATACCAAGTTACCAGTCTCTTCCTGCATCTCCCAAGTTTCTTTATAAACTTCACCATATTTGAACCTGAGAATTGCAGTTTCCAGCTGTCATTGATGACTTCATTGCAGATCTCCACACCCACCCAGTTTTCATCAAAATTGAAAGCATAGTTTTTCTTCCTAGAAGCTGGATTTGTATTAACTACCATGGGGGAATGATCAGATGCTAAAATACACTCTCTAAAGAGCGTTTCTCTTGGATGCAGACACCCCCAATCAGTAGAGTAGAAGACTCTATCTATCATTTCCCTTATCTCATTATCTTTTCTTTTATTAGACCAGGAATAGGACATACCTTGACAATTCAATTCCAGCAAAAAAAAAAATCAGAAACAAAGTTTCTGAATCTTCTAAGTCTCCAAGCTTGATTCGGATTTCCCCCCATTTTATCTTCTTCACTTAGCAAATCATTACAATCACCTATCAGAACCCAGGGGAGAGTGAAGTGTCTAGCTATATCAGTTAACTCTTTCCAGAACTTACCTCTCTCCTTATGCTTTGGAGGTGCATAAATGAACACCCAGGTTTCCCATTTGTTCAGCTCCACATCTATAGAAGTAACAATCATATTCTTAGAACTCCATTCCACCATAACACTTAGATCATTCACCCACCAAAGAGCAATACCACCACCCTTTCCATCTCCATCCACAATGTGACCATTTGGAAACCTCAGCCTTGTTTGAACTCTGCTAACTACTGTTTTTTTGTTTTTTGTTTCTTGAATAAAAACCAAACTAGGTAGATGGTTTGTAACCAACCTCGTAATCTCTGGAATGTCAGGTTTCCCCCTAAACCCTGACAATTCCAGCTAAGCACTAACATTTGGCTTGTGGATGCTTATGGCCAGCCACCACACCCTGCACCTCCGTAGTCTCTTTCCTGTATTCAAATCTAGCAGAAGCCAGAGTAGTACCAACACTATTATCTCTTTTCTGAACATCCCATATCTGCAATTGAGTATTGTTCTTCTCTTTTGCTTGTCTCAGTTCCTCTTGCTCATCTACTTTAGCCCAAACATCTTTGTAGTATTTTTTCTATCAAAAGGAATGTCGCTTAAAAGTTCATCTATTCCCTCTTTGTCTCTCTGTTCAATCAAGCCTACCTCAGCAACACCATCTTCAGCTCCTTTATATAGCCGAAACTATAATCTGTTTGAGAAACGCCCAAATCCTTTCTTAATCGCACGGCTTCTCTTGCATAGATATCATCTTCTACCATCTGGGGCTTAGCTATTTCATCTTCCTTAATCACCAAGTCTTCATAGTTTTTTATCACTCTATGTTTCTTAATTTCTTCCTGTGCACAAGAGATTCCGGCAGGGAGACCTCCGTGTACACCGTACGTAGTGGATCAGAGATCGCACAGGAAGAATAGGGGTGTGTGTAGGGAGAGAGCAAGTCAGTAGCAATGTCTGAGAGAGAGACAGAGGTTTGGCAGAGCTTCCGCGTATGGCAGTGTTGTTCTCTTTGTATGGAAAGAGTAACGATATATATACTGGAGAACGTGGCCGTTGTAGTGTAGTTAATGCGCCCATTAATGGCGGCTTAATTAGCTTAACCGTAACGCCACGTTCGTCCGAGTATATAGGAACCGTTAGAGCACGTGGTGCGCGAGTACCGGAACCGTTACGAGGTTGACCGGGTTTGACCGGATTGACCGGGTCTAGGGAGCTCGTGCCATAGATCTCTCAAAACAGTTACTAAAGGTCGCGCGCGGGCTTGGCTCGCACGCGACAGGGCTTACCCTAGCCTCCAAACCACAAATCCCTACAAGTCCCGTGCAGTGGTATGCGAGGGCTCTGTCTCGCAGCCCCCACATGGATCAGCTCGGCTGGTGATCCTGTGTGTGTGGAGCACAATATGGTGTGCTGGATGGTCGCCACGTGGCTAAGATTAGCCATGTCATAAAGCAGTATCTACATTAGCCCCCTTTCTGCGCGTGAAGGCTTGTAGCTGTATAGGCTTCCATGCGCGGAAACCAACATGCGCGTCGTCGTCACGTACCAATTCAAATACGGGTAGATTCAGCCCCCGTGCGTGTAATTATGACCTAAAACCCCTAGAGTCGTGCCATCTGACCTTTAGGGTTTTAGGCGTGACGTCAGCCCGTCCTGTGATTGCGCGACACGACGGTGACGGTTGCGATTCGACTACTGAAGGGACGCAACCCCTCATTCTTTTGGATAAATACCTTGTATCCCATTATTGCAGAGCATCACTTCTTTCTCTTAAAGTGAATGGTACCCGGAGATCTTCGAGAGCAGATCCAGATCATTAACCATCAGTTCAGAACTGCAAATCGTATTCTTCAACTGTGCATATCCAAGCAGGCTTCAAGGAAACAAGGTTGGCCTCGTTTACTTTTTGATTTTAAAGTACCGGCGTTTGCCTTGAACTGTGTTGAATCTGTAAACCCATGGAATCTGTGAAGAGGTTTTGATCTTTAATCCCGCTTCGCTTTACTCTTTCGACGATATTGGATCTTGCAATTACCCAATTTCTGAAATCGGCACCGGAACTGTTTGCATTCCTTTGCATAAGTCTCGAATTCAAAATTCAAACTGACTGGTGTGGTATTTCTCCCCCCTTTTTTTTTTTTTTTTTTTTTTTGCCCTTTCGCAGGAATGGCCAAAACAAGGGTAACCAGACCCGTCAAGGAAGATGAAGAGATGCCGGAGCTTCCGCAGTCTCTGTGGCGAAAAGCCCCCTTTCTGGGTGGGAAAGATTTTTACCACGCGAGGGTGAAGGCGAAGAGGATGCCTGATCCTGTTCCCGTTGAGCAGTTGTTAACACTGACTCGCCCAGTTAACTCAGCCTTGCTCGAGTTAGTTGGCTCCGAGGATGTGGTTCGATTGGGAATCGAGAACGGGCACTTCCCATACACTGCGATTTCTACTCAGGCGTTTGTCCAGAAGTTGGACTATATGGATGAGTGGACTGACCACGTGTTGGGTAATTACGCCGAAACTCTTGATGAAGCCGGCATTTTCTTCGCTGTTCGTGCTATGAAGGGTGCTGCCGTGAAGTTGGATCAGTCCATGCTTCTAGACCTTCTGTCCCGCTATTCGCCTGCGATTCACACGTTTCACTTTGCTGAGTTCGAGGCTGCCCCCACGCTCGAGGACGTTCAGATGTTGTATGAGCTTTCCCCCATGGGCGAGGTGGACCCCTTGAGTCACTTAAGGACATCTGCGGAATTAGCCTTGTACGCGCAGATGGAGGAGTGCTTAGCAGAGGTGAAGAAAATCTCCACTCGGTGGACCAGTACAAAACCTCTTCCGAACTGGCAGCTGGTTGATACGTCTGCGAAGAATACCTGGAACAAATGGTTGCAGTACTTCTTCCGAGACTATGCGAGCAGCAGCATTACTATGAAGCTTTTGAGCGAGGACCCGGAGGCCGAGAATTACGTAGAGGGCAAGGGTTATCATTTGACCCTTTGCGCCTTTCTTTGTGCTTGGCTGTCGAGATTTCTGATTGATGGTCACCCCCATGATGGGGTCTTCTACCATGTGCTGCCACTTGCGGTGAGGCTCGCTCTTGGCCAGAGAGTTGCACTTGGACCCTTGGTCTTGGGCACGCTATATTACAGGCTGGATCAGCTGGTTCTGGCGATGAGGGAATCGCGTGGCCGCCTCGATGTTCTGACCTTTGTCAATATCAGCTTTTTGACAATGTGGGTTTTCGAGCGTTGGCCGTCTTATGCTCCAACTCCCCTCCCACTTGAGAAGTGGTGTCCCCCAGGCGAGACGAAAGCGCTCAACAGCGGAAGGGCTGCGAGATGGTTTGGTGCAAGCAACACCAAGTGTACTTGGAGCTTGATATGCGACAAGCGGAGGGAGTTCACTGCCAGGCCTTACGCCACACGTATTGAGAATGTGCGGTGGTTTCCGAAGCTATACCCCTCCGAAGGTATGGTCTTGTCAGAAGACCTTCTCTTTGAGAAGGGATCGCATTTCCACGAGCGCTATCGTGAGTTCTTTTGCTGGTGTCTGCGAGGTTCTCTTCCTGCACTTGCAGAGCATATTCGTGAGCTCGCGCCACGATATGAAAGGCTTACAGTGGATGTTGACCCCACTCGGGTCTCTCCTCAGTTTGGTTTCGATGCGGTGGCCCCATCAATCTGGCCCCAGTCTATCGTTAGAGGGTGCTACAAGCGCTTGCTGACAAAGGAATGCAAGACGGTCCTTATGAGCAATCTTCCCTTTGAGCAGCCTGCGGGAACTCGCAGGGGTGGTTGTTCCCAGAATTGGATCGCATACTGGATTGCCCAGCATACGAGGATGGAGACGGAGGCGGCGGCGCAGCCAGGAAGGGCCCCCTTGATCAAGAGAAACTCTTTTCCGTTTCGCCCCAATTGCAGTTTGAGCGAGTCTGAGTACGGTTGCTACTCGTTGTTGGACCGCGAGAATCATTTGTGCCCCGATTTCATTCTGAAGGAGCAGGTCGATGCAATCAAGAAGGGTGACACGCAGGTCATCAAATATAGCAAGGCGTTTGCTGAGGTAAGCAGTTTCCTTGTGTGCTTTGAGCTCTTTGATTTGCTTGCACTGATGCTTTTCGTTCTGTATTGTCTAGTGTCATGTGCGGAGGTTCGCAGCTGGTGACCGTTCCAAATCGCTGGTGGATACCATTGTTGCGACCAGAAGAAGGGGGGAGTCGTATCGGCTAGCATGGAGGATGGATGCCGAGGTCGAAACAAAAGTTCGCGGGGTCATGAACACTTTTGCTGACTCGCTGATAGACAACCCTCCGGCTCCGTCTCCTCCTAGAGATGACCCGTCCCCTCCAGCGACTGCGGCGCCGAGAGCGAAGAGGCCTAGGCAAAAGGGGATTACGATTTCTTCCCCTAGGAGCGCTCCAGCTTCGCCCCCAGCGAGGTCCCTTTCTGTCAAGGACAAAGGTAAGGGTCGTATGCCCGGCAAGGTGCGAAAAGATCTCGCAGTTGAGACTTTCGTTCCATTCAATCAAGAGGAAGAGGAAGAGAGGCAAGAGCCCCCAGCAAGTAATGAGGAAGAAGAAGAAGGAACAGTTGTGATGCGCGAGGAAGAGTCAGGAGGTACTTCCGTCGCCTTTCCTTGTCCTTTATCATAACTTCTGTGCAGTTCTTTTCTTTGAACCAATTGTATATTCGCAGGTGATGATGATGAAGCCGTTGGTGGCCTCGTGGCCAAGAGGCAAAAGAGAAATGCCCATGCTGGCATTTCAGATGATCCCATAAGCGAGGATGTTCTTGCTGAATCCCGGAAGACAGCCGCGGAGGCTGCTGCGAGAAGAAGGCAGCGAGAGGAAGAGGAGCTCGAGCTTGTGAAACAGCGGAGCCTCGAGGAGCGGCATGTTGACGACTTAGCGCGTCCAACTGGCGAGGAAGACGAGCTTCCCGAAGAAGTGGCTCCTCATGTGGAGGAGGAAGATGAGGTTCCTGAAGAGGACACAGCAGAGCTAGAGCAAGTCCAAGCGGACTTCGCAGAGATCGCAGGTGGCGATAAAGGTGAGATCTTCAATCTCGCAGTTACTTATAGAGATGTAATTGTGGGTGCGTTAAAGCACGGTGTGTCAAAGCCTGACATTCGCCGTTGGTTGGTAAGCAAATGCGGAGAACCCTCAGGTAATTGTTTTGAGTAATACGCGCATGCTAGGCTGTAGCCACTTGAGGCAAAATCATGACTGGTTTACTTGCGTCCCAGGTCACGCTTCTCTTAAAGATTTGCTTAGTGAAGATACACTGATAGGGCACGGTTCCACGTCCCTAGTGTACGATGAGGATACCTTAATCCCACCTTCGCGTGGAGGTGCTTATTCTTAGCTTTAGCAAAGATAGTGAAATAACTTATAACACAAGTTACCTCATATTGTCGCATTTGGTATCGCAGGTCATGCTGAGGAACCTGAGCTGGAGCAGAGAAGTCAGCCTTCTGCATCCCATGTTCCAATCTCGAGCTCTCATACTGAGAAGCCCGTCGCAGCTACTGGACACGCGAGTGAGCATCTCGAGGATGTCATTGAGCTCTCCGATGATGTCGAAGCTGATGCTGTGCGGATGGACGAAAGTGTCCGTACTGGTGGTGAGGAGGAAAGGACAAGCGATGCTGCCATTTCCGCATCCGGGAATGTCCGTCCAGCGACTTCGGTTGTGCCTCCGGCGATGACTGAGCCAGGAGCACCTATTCCTGCGTGGAGCATTTGGGGCTCGCAGGTTGGGAATGTAATCGCAGCTGGTGCAGCTTACACTCTTCCTCCTAACTATGAGAGTTTGGAGCTCGCAGCTGATAGGAGAGCCATGGAGCGAGGGCAGTCTTCGAACAACCCGGTGGCTCGCATTCCTTCTATTCATGAAATTCTGGAAGGGACCGGTAAGCAGAGATTTACCATTCGCACGTCATATTATTTGCTTGCGAGTTCTGATATTACAACTCGTTTTTGATGTCTCAGGTTTGAAGCAAACCGATGTAGACTGGGTGGTTCGAATGCGCCTCAGATACCCCCGCTCGTTCGTGAGGTGTCTGGAGATCGTTCCTTTTGACAGGAGGCTATTCCTTACTGAAGCCATTTGGATACTGGAACAGCTGTGTGCGGCTACACCTGCGACCATCTCGGCCCAGAGTGCTGAATTGCTGTGTGGCATGTGCCAAAATCTCGTGCTCAAAGTCCAAGGCAGACTTGGTTTGAAATTCCTCAAGGACAGAGTTACACTGATTCGCGCAGCTGTAACCTTGAATCTCGGGCACCAGAATCTCGCAGCGGAGATGCAGAAGGTGGAGCAGCAGAAGCAAAAGGTTGATGAAGCTTTGAAGCTGTATGACGAAATGAATGCCAAGTGCGAGCAGCTAAAGCAAGAAGTGCAACAAGTGGAGAGGCTGATCGAGCAGTTCGCACCCCAGGACTCCTTGGTCAAAAATTTGTTTTGACTTTTCGAATTTTTGAAAAGAAAACAGGAAAATGGCTGAGACATTAATGTAATGCTTTGAAACATTAATGTAATGTTGCTAGGGTTTCTCCCCCCTCTTTTTTGACAACAAACAATGAGTTTGCCCGTTTTGCCCTTTTCGGGATTTGATTGGACATTTTCTGTGCATATCCAATTATGACATCAGCAATTGATTCTTTGCTTGATTTTCGCGCTAATTTCTCGGCAGATAAGCACGCTTCCGTTGGGAAGTCCATCCGAATCATGACTATCCGTCATTTATTAGGATACGCAACCGAATCGTCGTAGCCTTTAGTAGGGTAATTGATTGTTACCGCTTTTCAAGGCGTAAGTGATTGAACTTACCCTCTTTTTGAATTTGCTGACTCATCTTAAGCAACCGAAGAGTCTCCACAGGGCCTATATAAACCCTGCCTTTGTCATTTGGGTTCTTCATCCCAAACATGTGCTTTGCCGTGAGTCTTTACGACTGCTGGCTTCAACGCTTGTTTTTCGTTGATTCATGGCAACTTCAGGCTTTGAATCCTGAGTTTGCGCTTTGTGCCATAGAAATAGTTTCCAAGATCCACTTTATGAGGCTCATTGCCGTTTATAACCGTCATAAAGAGGATGCAGATAATACCTCATGTGTGTTCGAAGAAATTTCTTCGTGTATTATGTGTGCAGGTCATGTTTCCGGCCGCCTCGTGGCGAGGTGCAGCGCCGTAGTGACCGTGCTACCGTCTCGTAATGAACGGCGTGATTCTTCTTCAGCAGTAATGAAGAAGAATCCGTCACTTTCATGTTTGTGAGCCCGGGGTGACGAACCGTCGCGTTCATCCCCGTCTACAAGGAGCCCTTGCCCTTTGGAGCTTCTGCTTGCCTGTAGATCACCGGAACCGGTGGCTCCTTGGGCAAATGTTATGGGGAGCCTATCTGACAACGGTCTTGTCAGATAGCGGAATGTCGAGCGTATGGCTTCATGTGGCTCTTTTCAGAGCGAGATCCCCTTTGCTACAGATGTCACCCACAGATTTGGGCATCGTGTAGCCGACGCTTGAAGTCAGGGCGGTTCATTTTTTTGCAGTCCGGGTTTCCGTACCGTGTCTCTGCTGGCTGATCAGCCATTTTTCGAATGTATTGTAAGCCATATTGGCTGTGTAGTTAGATGCGAGCTTTTCGCTTGTAAGCTGCTATCTAGATAGATAAATTGTAAGTCATTTGACTCATAATGATAAATAGCTCTTGTATTATCTGTTCTTTGCAACAAAATACAATTTCGCATGCGTTTCGGCTTGTTTTGCCTTGCATAATTCCATGTAATGATTTCTCATATGCGATGTCAATTCGCAGACGTTTCGCTAGATCATTTAAGATCGTAATTTCGCAGCTGTGCCATCTTGACGGATGGGCTTGTAGTTGGTCGTTGTAAATCGTATGAGATCACGTTCACAACGTTGCCATCGTTCCGGATAATTTTCCAGAGATTAATCAAGATCGTTGAGCCATGCAAATTGCTATCATAGAAGATAGGCTTTGTTTGAGATCGTTTCTCGCATAAACTGCTATCACAGCAGATAGATCTTTGGAAGATCTAATAAAATGATTCTGCACGTACGTTGCCATCATAACAGGCGGGCTTGGGTAATTAACCAAAATTACTTTGCGTAGAAATTGCTATCGTAATAGATAGGCTTAAGAAGATCATTATAAGATCGCATCTGTATGGCCCGCTATCAAGAGATAGGCGTTAGATGATCGATTGAGATCGTTTTTGTATTTCGCTGCTATCGCAAAAGATAGACTTTGGATGATCATGTAAGATCGTGTTTTCGTTTGGGTGCTATCGCAAGAGATAGGCTTTAATGATCACTTAAGATCGTATTTGTATTTGATTGCTACCGTGAGAGATAGGCTTTAGATGATCACTTAAGATCGCATTTGCGTTTGGCTGCTATCGTAAGAGATAGGCTTTAATGATCACTTAAGATCGCATTTGCATTTGTTTGCCACCGTGAGAGATAGGCGTTAGATGATTACTTAAGATCGCATTTGCGTTTGATTGCTACCACGAGAGATAGGCTTTAATGATCACTGAAGATCGCATTTGCATTTGATTGCTATCATGAGAGATAGGCCTTAATGATCATTGAAGATCGCATTTGCATTTGATTGCTATCATGAGAGATAGGCTTTAATGATCATTGAAGATGGCATTTGCATTTGATTGCTACCATAAAAGGTAGGCTTTAATGATCACTGAAGATCGCATTTGCATTGGCCGCCATCGTAGGAGATGGGCTTTAGATGATCACTTAAGATCGCATTCGCGCGCAACTGCTATCGTAAGAGATAGGCTTTAGATGATCGATTAAGATCACATTTGCAGCGGCTGCCATCGTAGGAGATGGGCTTTAGATGATCACTTAAGATCGCGTTCGCGTGTAGCTGCTATCGTAAGAGATAGGCTTTAGATGATCGGTTAAGATCACATTTGCAGTGGCTGCCATCGTAGGAGATGGGCTTTAGATGATCAATTAAGATCACGCTCATGTTAACTGCTATCATAAAAGATAGGCTTCGGATGATCAGTTGAGATCATGTTTGCTATCGTATGAGATAGGCTTTGATGATCGATTGAGATCGCATTTGCTATCGTATGAGATAGGCTTTGATGATCAGTTAAGATCGCATTTGTAGTGGCTGCCATCGTAGGAGATGGGCTTTAGATGATCGATTGAGATCGCGTTTGCTATCGTATGAGATAGGCTTTGATGATCGATTAAGATCGCATTCGTAGTGGCTGCCATCGTAGGAGATGGGCTTTAGATGATCAATTGAGATCACGTTTGCTATCATATGAGATAGGCTTTGATGATCAGTTAAGATCGCGTTTGCTATCGTGTGAGATAGGCTTTGATGATCAATAAAGATCGCATTTGTGTTTGCTGCTATCGTAGAGATAGGCTTTTGATGATCAGTTAAGATCGTGTTTGTGTTTGCTGCTATCGTAGAGATAGGCTTTTGATGATCAATTAAGATCGTGCTTGCGTTTGCTGCTATCGCGGGGATAGGCTTTGATGATCAATTAAGATCGCATTTGTGTTTGCTGCTATCGTAGAGATAGGCTTTTGATGATCAGTTAAGATCGTGTTTGTGTTTGCTGCTATCATAGAGATAGGCTTTTGATGATCAATTAAGATCGTGCTTGCGTTTGCTGCTATCGCGGGGATAGGCTTTGATGATCAATTAAGACCACATTTGCATGAATTGCTATTTGCAGCGAATGAATCATTGTTAACGGAGATATTTAAATAAAATAGAGCAATATAAGCGGCTAGAAATATGAACTTCTCATTTGGGAGAATTCTTTTATTACATCGCTCTCATATGGGAGAGGTAGAATTACAATCCTCTCATATGGGAGAGGAGATTGCATTAATCGTAGCCACATGAGATATTAAGCAACGTTATCATAAAACGTATGAAATAAGAGGAGTCAAGGATAGTACTTCTTGATCCAGCGCATGTTGACTGAGCTCGGAGTTGAGGTTGAGCCGTGCAACCTTCGTATGCTGCAGTAGCCACTATCGAAGACTTCTGTGACTTCGAAGGGTCCTTCCCAGTTGGCTGCGAACTTCGGATGAGTTGCTTCTCGCATGCAGTGGTCGGACGCGCGCAAGACCAGGTCGCCAACTGCGAAATCTCGCCGCTGAACTGTCTTGTTGTAGGCGCGAGCGATTCTTTCTTGGTACCGCTTGTTAGTCTTTTTGGCTTGTTCTCGCTTTTCTTCTAGCAAGACTAAATCATGATCGCGTTGATTTTCATAGAGCGCATGGAAGGCCAGCCGTGCCGAATTGACTCTGACCTCCGCAGGTACTACAGCTTCGGCCCCATAACATAATAGAAATGGCGAAGCCCCTGTGGGTGTTCTTGGAGAGGTCCTGTAGGCCCACAGAGCTATGTTAAGAGAGTCGGCCCACTTCTTGTGGTCATCTGCGACCATCTTGCTCAGAATTCTCAGCAGCGTTTTGTTAGTCGCCTCGGCTTGTCCGTTTCCCTTTGGATAATAGGGAGTAGAGCATATTTGCCTGATATTGTACTCCGCAAGTTTCGTGGCTACCTGACGATTAACAAAAGGAGTACCGTTATCTGAAAGAATAGTATTCGGGATTCCGAACCTGCATACGATGTTTTCCTGGATGAAGTTGACCACAGCCAGCGCGTTTGCCGTCTTTAGTGGTATTGCTTCCACCCATTTGGTGAACAGCTCAGTTGCGGTGAGAATGAAATGGTTCCCATGTGACGTTGGTCGGATGGGGCCAATGAAATCCAAGGCCCATGTGTGAAATGGCCATGGCGTCCCTAATGCATGTAGATCCACGGCGGGAGCGTGCACTAGGTTCCCTTTGAATTGACATTCTTGGCAGCGTCGCACCTTGGTGCGGCAATCGGCTTCCATCGTGGGCCAGAAGTATCCGATTGAGAGGAGCTGTCTGCACAATTTCGCACCTCCCTGGTGTTCCACCTGATGAGAGAGGTCCATGACTTCTTGTGCTTCCCTATCGTCTAGGCATCGCAGCAAGTTGCCCTCGTGGCCTTTTCGCCAAAGCAGGTTTTCCTGAACCACGTATCGAGAAGCTTTCCTTCTCAATTTGTCGGCCTCTTTTCTCGATTCGGGTACGGTACCCTGGGTGAGGAATTCGAACAATGGCTTCCTCCAGTCTGTGTCGTCATCGATTAGAGCGACAAGTAGAGAATCTTTGATTAGTGCGCAACTCTCGCACTTCCCTTGTATCAGGGCTGCAGCTGTTGACATGCCTGGCCAATGAATGCCATATCTCTGAGCTTTCCTGTAGATTGACACCTCGCTTTCTCCGCAAGCGTGTTGGTGAATCCTTTCTAACAGCTGTTGTCCCTCTTGCTCGGAGACACATCGCATGAGTATCCCTCCAGGACCCTTGTAGTAAAGGGTATTGTCGTGGATGCAGTATCCTTTCGTGAGTGCCCAGCTCTCGCTGCTGGTGCCTTTCGCAATAGCTTGCAGGATTGTTTTTCGCCAATCTGCGTCATCTACGTGTTCGTCGTCGCACGCATCTTCTGTTAATGCCGACGATGTTCGCACTTCGATGGAAATCCTCGCGGGGCATTTGTCTATGCTGACCTTAGATCCCAGAGTTGCTAAGGCGTCTGCATGCCTGTTGTCCGCTCGGGGCTTGTGCTCGTATTTCACGTCGCAGAATTGCTGCATCAGCTTTTGCACTAGAGTGCGGTATGACAGGAGGTTGATTTCCTTCAGACCATACTCGCCCGAGGCTTGCTTAACAATCAGCTTGGAGTCTCCCATGACTGTTAAGTTGCTCACTTCCAGAGCTTTCGCTGCACGGAGCCCCGCGATAAGAGCTTCGTATTCCGCCTCGTTGTTCGTGACTGCGAAGTTGAGTTAGACGCCAAAGCCGTGGGCTGAGAGGCGTGAGCGGCAGGGGGTAGCATTTGCGCTGTTGATCCTTGGATCGAAGGCAGCTGCGCGGCCGACGGTGGAGTCTGCAGATGAGGGTTGGGAGGCGTGGCCGATACTCCCAATCCTGGAGCAGTAGGGGTTCCTCCTCCCTGAGGGGTGGCGGTACCTGGTGGAGGATTTGGCGCAAGGGTGCCCAGAATGGCCAAGATCCGCTCCAATTGCGCAGATTGAGACTTGAGAGTTTTTGCCTGACTTTGGACAGTGGTGTCCAAAGACTCTAAAGTCGGTGCCTCGCCGGGTGTCGTCGGAGTACGGCGGACTTCTTCTCCTGAGGGAGTTTCGGCGGAAGGCGATCGGTTGCTGACATCGTCCTCCTGAGACATGGTTGCTTTTGCTGGTAAGTTCACGTCGGGTTCACCAAAATGTGCACAAGAGATTCCGGCAGGGAGACCTCCGTGTACACCGTACGTAGTGGATCAGAGATCGCACAGGAAGAATAGGGGTGTGTGTAGGGAGAGAGCAAGTCAGTAGCAATGTCTGAGAGAGAGACAGAGGTTTGGCAGAGCTTCCGCGTATGGCAGTGTTGTTCTCTTTGTATGGAAAGAGTAACGATATATATACTGGAGAACGTGGCCGTTGTAGTGTAGTTAATGCGCCCATTAATGGCGGCTTAATTAGCTTAACCGTAACGCCACGTTCGTCCGAGTATATAGGAACCGTTAGAGCACGTGGTGCGCGAGTACCGGAACCGTTACGAGGTTGACCGGGTTTGACCGGATTGACCGGGTCTAGGGAGCTCGTGCCATAGATCTCTCAAAACAGTTACTAAAGGTCGCGCGCGGGCTTGGCTCGCACGCGACAGGGCTTACCCTAGCCTCCAAACCACAAATCCCTACAAGTCCCGTGCAGTGGTATGCGAGGGCTCTGTCTCGCAGCCCCCACATGGATCAGCTCGGCTGGTGATCCTGTGTGTGTGGAGCACAATATGGTGTGCTGGATGGTCGCCACGTGGCTAAGATTAGCCATGTCATAAAGCAGTATCTACACTTCCTCAGCTCTATACATTCGTGCCCTTCTTTTCAAATGAACAAATCGCCGGAAAACATCAGAGAGAGAGACAAATCAAAATAAGGGTTACCTGGGATAGTTCCCTCCTCATCCGTGGTTTTAGATCAATTTTGCAACGGTCGTCTAATAATTTTAACCTTCCTGACCTGAGTCTCCCTAACTTCCAAGATTTGCGGGTGGCCCAACACTATTTGCTTCGAGTTACCCCCGCTCTCTTCTTGGACTACAAGTTGGGCCTCTAATTTGTTCGGGCTTGGCACGTTAACAGTGTGTTTTGGGCTTTCGGGTTCTTCCACTGTATAAGATTGAGATGAGCCTATCTTAGAAGTTTCTAAGCCCAACCCATTTCTGTTTTTTGGTGGGCTAACCCTAGCTAGCTCGTCCACATGTGCTCCTCTGTCCTCCTGAAGGCCGTTTGTTTCCTCATAAAGAATCAACGTGCGCGAATATTCGCTATTCCTTTCTTGCTGGATTTCCCCAATCATTGATTACCACGTCACCCACTGACCCTGTTTCTTCCACAATCTCATCGTCCTCTTCGTGGATCTTACGCGTGCCGTAAACAGAGACGGTGGCCGGCACCACCACTTCCTCCTGTTGTCGTCCACTCGGTGTCCGTCCTGATTCCGCTCTTGTTTGTAACACTTTGCCTATCTTAGCCCATACCCCTTCTCGTTTCTCCTCCTGTATTTTCTTCAGATCCTCCTTTATTTTCCTGGAAGAACTCGATGAAACCCCTTGAAAAGCTCTCAAATCATTATCAAACTCCGGCACCATACCCTCTTTCCACTGTGTGTGTCGACACTGAATATCTTTATGCCCAATACGCCCACACCTGTAGCAAAATTCACCCAATCTTTCATACTTGATATTGATATTAATTTCCTCTTCCACACTTCCATTCAAGCAGAAACCCTTTGGGAGGGGTAACTCAGTGTTCACCAATACTCTTACTCTAAAGTATGGTCTAATCCCAACAATTCCTTTTGTAACCCTTTTTGTATCCAAAACATCATTAAGTAGGGCTCCAATCCTATGTGCGTTGAAAATCGACCTCTTCTGTAAGGGGAGAACTCTAACTTGTACCCAGAAAGGGACCCTAGAGAAATCCATTGACCTCACGTTTCTATCGATTCTCCATTCTTGTAGATGAAGACTCATATTCGCCACTATCCATGGTGTTTTAGATTTCACTCTCTGATAATCTTCTGGATCTACGAACATAAAGACGAAGACGTTGTCCCCTTCACTATCAATATCAACATCTCCTCTCAGATTCCAGATCCCCTTTACTATGCTCTTGATCGTATTTTTCCCCAACTCTTTCTGAGAAAAGAGTTTTCCGATTAACGTTAGCTCACTAAATTGTTTCACCAGATCTGGGTCGTCATCCAGACACATATCGATTTTTTTTGACATTTTTCAATGGAATTTTGAGGCTGAAAACACTCTGATGAAAGCTGAGAGAAAAGAAAAGGGAGAAAGGAAGAGAAAAGAAACAGATATCTTAAAACGGGTAAAAATATCAAAGGAGAAAATAGAACAAGAAAAGAAATTAATCTCTCCCTCAAAAGATGGAAGAACAATCAGCCGCAAAAGGGAATACAACCCTAAGATATCTCATCATCTAAAACCCGCAGAGCAGAATTCTAGAGAGAGAAAAGTTTAGGAACGAGTCTGATAGATGGCCAAATGTTCCGGCCGTTTTTTACTCATCAATACTTAAATTTTAAAAGATAAGAATTAAGGGGATGAAAGTTTTAGTAAATACTTTTGAGGGTTATTTTATTTGGGAGTTTATTTTTCTTGTATAAAGCTAGTTTATTGAAAAATAACATTTATTGGTTATGTTAATTAAATTCATTTGAAAGAGCAATAAAACTTTACTAATTTGGGGTATATAATTATATTACGTTTTTATAAACAAAAGCTTATATAAATCACGTCTTAAATAGTAGTAGTATGTCACGTTATTAAGTTTGGAAATATAACATTCTTGGTTAATCAGATATTTATTAATCTTTTTGTAAGTTATATAATTATAGTTTAATATGTTTTTACAAATAATAAATTTTAGCTTTATAAAGCATATTTTATTATAAAAAGGGTTGTTCACCTTAGCAAAAGTTGGGGAGAGTTAGTAAGAGATTTATTTCATTTACCTATAGGATTTCGTGTGAAATGTGTTGATTAGGATATTATTAAATTTGTAGGCAAAAATTTTATTGACGAAGGATACGTCGAGTATTACTAGGAAGTGAGTTGCTTTTGCTTGAGATTCAAGGTAAGTAAACATGTCAGGCCTAGCGCCCTGTTAACGACTTAAAATCGCATATTTTAGTAGGTTATTGAACTCTTCTTAACTTACTTTTATGTGTTATTTGCGTGTTATATCTCTCTTTCTAGACTTATGCTTGTTTTCGTAGTTTTGATTGTTTTTCCCTAATTTTGTAGGTGTAGACGTGCTTTAGAACGCAAGAGGCTAGTTGGGAAAGCTTGAAATGAGGAATTGAGAGGCTTTGGAGGGGCCAAGAGAAGTAAAGAGGCTAAATTCGAAGACAAAGCAACTAATTTACAAGTTAAAGTGAAGATTTGAAGACCCATTTGAGAAGACAAGAGAAGAATACGAGGTCGTTATTGAAGATTTAGAAGAAAAGAGGTCAAAATTAAAGTCAAAAGTTGAAGTGGAGGGCAATTTAGAGAAGAACTTAACGGAATTGGGGCTAAAGTGTAGATTTCTAAACGTCATAAGGGCTGTTATGAAGGGTTTTTAACGGATTGGGGGTGGATGTGCGATTTTCCAAAATATTTTAAGAAGAGACGGGGTATTTTAAAGCAAATTAGCAAACTAGGGGGAGCCAATTGAACTTTCGGCAAAAAATTTATTCAGCTGGCAACGCAGAAGTCACTCTCTCCCCGTCGTTCAACAGAGACAGCCCACGCCTCCATGGAAGCTTCAGACGAAGCTCCGAAACCCACCAAAACCTGACCAAAACTCGAGCAAATTGACCCAAACCAGTCCGAAATCGCTCCCTAGCCCACTCTCTACATCCCTTGTCTTTCAATTCGGCCGAACAACGATCCAAGAGAAAACCCCCAAAACCTAGGGTTCTTGAGGGCAAGATGAAAATCAACGAAGGAGAGGGAATTGGACGAATCGAAGGGTGGAGATGAGTTATTAGAGGCCAAGCAAACTAGAAGAAGCATCTATATAAACCCAGGTTGAAGGAATCGAAGTCGCTTCTTCTCAGACCCGAACGGTTCAATAGTGCTCTGTTTTGGGTTTCGTTTGTCTCCTCTCTCTCTCTCTCTCTCTGATTTCTCCTTGTTTATGGGCTGTTCTTGAGCTCGAACAGAGAAAGAGGAAGAGAGGGAGAGAGGAGCATCGATTCAAAGCATTTTCAGTCCGATTTTGGACAATTTTGGGTCTGTTTGCTCTTGTGCTCTGTTTTTGCTACTGGGTTGTGTTGTCTGGGTTCGTTTACAGCAGCAGTAGCATGCAGCAGCAGCTGTTTGGGTGATTTGGTAGCTTAGTTCTTCATCTTCCCTCATTTCCTAGCTTAGTTTTGTATTTAGAGTTGATTATTGCTCCTAGTTTTATGTAGTTTCTATCAAGTGTTGAGGTTGAATTGGCAAAAACAAGTGTATGACATCAATTGTGATTCAAGTTTTGATTATTGAAAGTAAATTTCTCTCAATCTCTCTTGAATTTCCTATAATGTTTAGCTAATTCACTTGCTTGGGTGATTTGGGACTATCTAGTGTCTAAATCTCTCTATTGATTCAAATTGAACTTCAAGGATGAATGGGTTGAATTGGGTTCACTTGAATGCTTAGTGCAATATTTAGATTTTTCTTGTTGAAGTATTTGATGCATTGAATAGGTAGATGTGCGAATACTTTTGACGTGTTTGATTTGAAGTTGCATTTGAGTGAGAGGAACTCGTCAATCCTAACTTTGAGAAATCGAGTTCTAGTTAGGTGATTTGAGTGAGAATTTACAAATCTCATTTGTTGCTTGATCTTTCATGTGGAAACACCCATGTGTGTTTACATATGGTTGATGCTTGAAACACTTGAAATTTGGGGAATCTCATTTGAATAGCCTCTTTAGTGCTTGAGTGGCGTGTTGGATTTACACACTTCTCTTGTCGCGAGTTGGATTGTATGAGCAATCACTTCTTGAGATACTTGTCTTGTGGATTGACACATGCGAATTGAGAATTGAGCTTGAATGTAATAGGAGGATTGGTCACTAGAGAAACCGATGATCCCTAGCCCCTCTCTACTTGTCATTTCACTTAGTTTCTTGAATCGTAGCTCTAGTAGTCGTTTGCTTTGTTCTTAAACTCAAACCTCAAACTTGCTCCACCAATTGATTTTGGTGGATTTGAATAGCTTGGCAAGCTTTAAAGCCATTGAGAGTTTGTGTTTCTTGCTTTAGTTTGTCGTTTTCTAGTTTTGCAAATCATTGTCTAAACCTCCTCTCCTTGTGGATCCGACCCCGTTCTTACTCGGGTACTACTTAGAACGATATTCCTATACTTGGGAATTATCGACATCGAACAAGTTTTTGGCGCCGTTGCCGGGGAGAGACTAGGTATTAGATTTGATTTGCTTTACTTTCTTAGTATTTTTTTCTTAACATTTTCTCTAGTTGTTTGTGGTTAGTTAAGCTTGTGAGATTCAAGAGGGCTTGTGAAATTCATCAAGTACCTCTCATCTACTTGCTTGGAAAAAAAATGTCTCATGAACATTTTGGACTTGGTGAGAGGCCTAGTGTTCCTTATTACTATGCATTTACTAGTCATGGAAATCATTCTAAGGAATCAATGCGTTCCATACGTGAACGTGCGATTAAAAATGGTGATTATTTTCCTAAGAATGATTATTCTTGGCATGGTAGTAGGACACTAGAATACACATCTCATGCTTCTTGTGCACAATCACCTCCCTCAAACACTTACATGTTTTTGAACTCTCATGATTCTTGCACTTATCAATATAATGATATGATGTGTGAATCAAGAGGAGTTAATCATTTTGAGAGGGAATCACTTGTGAATGATGAGCTAAATACGCCTATAAGTGATTCCTTATATGAGAAAATTCAAAAGTATATTCAAGAGAATAAAGAAATTTTGGAATCACTAACAGAATCAAGAGAATCACAAAGAAAATTTGAAGAATCATTCTCTCACTTGGATGATAGAGTGGCTTCCTCACAATCGCATGATGATTCTCTTGATTATAGTACTTACTCTTCACAAGACTCATCATCACACAAGTCTCAACTTTCTATTCACACACATCACGAGCCTATTCAAGACCAAATTTTGGATGATGTGTATGATGATGGAGTTGTTGCTACTAGGATAGGTGATTGTATTCATTTCTCATTTGCACATTCCAAAGAAGCATGTGATAGTGATATTGGTAGTGAGATTGATATTTTTGATGATGACTCTTCAACCCATGACATGAGTGAAGCCATTTTGGATGACTCACATAGTGACAAATGTGAGGAGGATTCACAAAATGAAAACCACTCATGTGATGAGTTAGAAGTCAAATTGGATGCTACCATTCATGAAGGAAATGTTATTTTGTCTAGTGCTTATGAAGAGTCTAATATTCACCATAGTTCCAATGATCATGAGCATCACTTATTTTGTGATGACTTAGAGGATACTCTTGGAGAACCCCCTCCACTAGAAATTGTGGAAGAATCTTCAAGTAAGTTGGGGGGTTCATGTGTTGATGCTCCGATTCATATAGACTCTTTCACTACATCTTCTAAAGAATTAGATGAGCTTACTTGGGAGGAAATAGAATTTTTGTATGGTAGTGAAGCTTCCTACTCATCTCTTCTTATGGAAGATGCAATTAACTTTGGTGAAGAGGAGAGACTATTGGCTCAACTAGACCAAGTCAATGACCCAAATTATGAGCCTAAGGGTTTGGATGTGGTTTTATGTTCTAAAATGATTTTACCTCTCTCTTGTGAGGCCACATCGCTAAATCCATGTGCCATGCTTAAAAGTGATGAGAATGAGGATTCACAAGTTGGCCCTATCTCTCAAGTTGTGGTTTCAAGTAAAATATTGGCAACTTATGAAGACCCATTCTATGATTCAATTCATTTGAGGATTTCAAACCCTTTTCTTAAGATGATGCAAGACATAACAAGTTGCTCTAACCTTGTTGTTAGATTTTGCTTGCATCTCTTATTCATCTTTTGTGTCTTGCCCCTACTTCTCCTATCTATTCTAATTGATGAATCAAACTTTTTAAAGGAGAAGTAATTTTCTAAGAATGAAGTAGGGGCATGGCATGGAAAGGAATTTCCAAGATTGGGGGTGGGATAGCATCATTTTCTTTGTTCCACCTCCCTAGTTGTAAATAAATAAATTAATTTATCTCTATTTCTTGCATTTTCTTTTCTTTTACCATTTTGTAGGTTGCTCTTGGAGGAGGACTTGTGCTTGGTGGCCAAGAAAGCTAAAATGAGGTCTATCTATCCCTTATCTCTTATATGAACTTGTATGCTCTTCCATCGTTCTCACACATTGAGGACAATGTGACATTTTAGTTGGGGGGTGGGAAGTAGATATATTGCTTGGCTTAAATGGTTACTAGCATGATTTTTCTTCATTAGTGATTTACATGAAAAATATAAAAAAAAAATGAAAATCCAAAAAAATTAGAAAAATTAAAAAATTAAAAAAAATGTGTGTGAACCATTCATGAGAAGCATCACTCTTTCCCCGTGTCAAACCATAGATTTTTTTTTCCTCTTTCTTTGATAGTTTTATTTTCACCTTTCATCTTGAGTCTAGATTTTATTTTCTTATTTGATAGCTTTATTGAGTCTTAGGAAGTTATAGTTGAGTCACTTATTTCAAAAAAAAAATGAAAAATGAAAAAGAAAATGAATGAGAAAAAGTGAAAAGGGGGAATTTTAGGAAGCTAGATGTTTTCAAAGAATGAAATCTCTTAGTCCATGTTCTTTTTATTTTTATTTTAGAAAGGAATTCTTTGCTTATACTCAATACATCTACACCAATATCCCACCTTCCGCGATATCATGCGTTCTCACAAAGCGACACACTAAATTTACGTTTCATGTTTAAGGTCCTTCAAGCTAAGTTGATCACATAAACTTTGACGTCTTCTACTTTTGATAAAGGGTGCATTTTCTAAAGCTATTTGAACTTCACAAAAAGATTTTACTCTATTCGTTTTTGCGGTGGAAACTTGTAGCCCATTGGAGTGGTGGTTACCAATGACACCCCATGCGATGTCTAAGAAATAGAGGGGTGTCCGGGGATAAATGTTACTTCACCACCTAGATAGCTCCCTTGGTTTAGCTTAAAAAGCCCACTTGCTTGTATATTCCTCTTTTTGTTGTGGGTCTTGGAGAGCCTTGGATTTGAGGTTAAAAAAAAAAAAAAAAAAAAAAAAAAATGAAAAAGAAATCATGATAAATCGCACCATCTACCAAAAATCCACAAAAGGATCATACAAGCTCACAACCACATCCCCCATTCTAAAACTCGTTTTTGTTCAAAGCTTTGGAAGTCCATCCTACATGGGTGCTTTTGAATAAGTATGAGAATGTCTAGTTTCGTGTGATCCTTATTTTTGAAGGCATACTTTCTCGCAAATTGGACTTAATTAATAAGTTTTGTGGTTCGCATGAGTCACCTTCTACCAAACACCGCCCACATTTGTATGAGTATATGCTTAGACGTCCTTAGGCTTCTTTCTCAATCTTCTTGGACTTTGAGAATTTATTTGAGGAGACATTTATGCATTCTTCTTTTTCCCACACCAAAAAAAATAAAAAATAAAAAATAAAAATAAAATTAGCTAGTAATCTTTAGGATTTTATTTTCTTTGAGTTCTCACTTAGGATAGATAATGTGTGTGTGTGTTTGTAAATATTTGAGTTTAGTTTAGGATTGAGTCAAGCCTTGTCTAGTGAGTGTGTGTCTCTCATGATTGGTTCCTAACTAGATTACTTCTCTTATCGCTCTCTTTGCTCGAGGACGAGCAAAAGGCTAGTTGGGGGTGTGTTAACGACTTAAAATCGCATATTTTAGTAGGTTATTGAACTCCTCTTAACTTACTTTTATGTGTTATTTGCGTGTTATATCTCTCTTTCTAGACTTATGCTTGTTTACGTAGTTTTGGTTGTTTTTCCTAATTTTGTAGGTGAAGACGTGCTTTAGAACGCAAGAGGCAAGTTGGGAAAGCTTGAAATGAGGAATTGAGAGGCTTTGGAGGGGCCAAGAGAAGTAAAGAGGCTAAATTCGAAGACAAAGCAACTAATTTACAAGTTAAAGTGAAGATTTGAAGACCCATTTGAGAAGACAAGAGAAGAATACGGGGTCGTTATTGAAGATTTAGAAGAAAAGAGGTCAAAATTAGAGTCAAAGGTTGAAGTGGAGGGCAATTTAGAGAAGAACTTAACGGAATTGGGGCTAAAGTGTAGATTTCTAAACGTTATAAGGGCTGTTATGAAGGGTTTTTAACGGATTGGGGGTGGATGTGCGATTTTCAAAAATATTTTAAGAAGAGACGGGGTATTTTAAAGCAAATCAGCAAACTAGGGGGAGCCAATTGAACTTTCGGCAAAAATTTTATTCAGCTGGCAACGCAGAAGTCTCTCTCTCCCCGTCGTTCAACAGAGACAGCCCACTCCTCCATGGAAGCTTCAGACGAAGCTCCAAAACCCACCAAAACCTGACCAAAACTCGAGCAAATTGACCCAAACCAGTCCGAAATCGCTCCCTAGCCCACTCTCTACATCCCTTGTCTTTCAATTCGGCCGAACAACGATCCAAGAGAAAACCCCCCAAAACCTAGGGTTCTTGAGGGCAAGATGAAAATCAACGAAGGAGAGGGAATTGGACGAATCGAAGGGTGGAGATGAGTTCTTGGAGGCCAAGCAAACTAGAAGAAGCATCTATATAAACCCAGGTTGAAGGAATCAAAGTCGTTTCTTCTCAGACCCGAACGGTTCAACAGTGCTCTGTTTTGGGTTTCGTCTGTCTCCTCTCTCTCTCTCTGATTTCTCCTTGTTTATGGGCTGTTCTTGAGCTCGAACAGAGAAAGAGGAAGAGAGGGAGAGAGGAACATCGATTCAAAGCATTTTCAGTCCGATTTTGGACAATTTTGGGTCTGTTTGCTCTTGTGCTCTGTTTTTGCTACTGGGTTGTGTTGTATGGGTTCGTTTACAGCAGCAGTAGCATGCAGCAGCAGCTGTTTGGGTGATTTGGTAGCTTAGTTCTTCATCTTCCCTCATTTCCTAGCTTAGTTTTGTATTTAGAGTTGATTATTGCTCCTAGTTTTATGTAGTTTCTATCAAGTGTTGAGGTTGAATTGGCAAAAACAAGTGTATGACATCAATTGTGATTCAAGTTTTGATTATTGAAAGTAAATTTCTCTCAATCTCTCTTGAATTTCCTATAATGTTTAGCTAATTCACTTGCTTGGGTGATTTGGGACTATCTAGTGTCTAAATCTCTCTATTGATTCAAGTTGAACTTCAAGGATGAATGAGTTGAATTGGGTTCACTTGAATGCTTAGTGAAATATTTAGATTTCTCTTGTTGAAGTATTTGATGCATTGAATAGGTAGATGTGCAAATACTTTTGACGTGTTTGATTTGAAGTTGCATTTGAGTGAGAGGAACTCGTCAATCCTAACTTTGAGAAATCGAGTTCTAGTTAGGTGATTTGAGTGAGAATTTACAAATCTCATTTGTTGCTTGATTTTTCATGTGGAAACACCCATGTGTGTTTACATATGGTTGATGCTTGAAACACTTGAAATTTGGGGAATCTCATTTGAATAGCCTCTTTAGTGCTTGAGTGGCGTGTTGGATTTACACACTTCTCTTGTCGCGAGTTGGATTGTATGAGCAATCACTTCTTGAGATACTTGTCTTGTGGATTGACACATGCGAATTGAGAATCAGGCTTGAATGTAATAGGAGGATTGGTCACTAGAGAAACCGATGATCCCTAGCCCCTCTCTACTTGTCATTTCACTTAGTTTCTTGAATCGTAGCTCTAGTAGTCGTTTGCTTTGTTCTTAAACTCAAACCTCAAACTTGCTCCATCAATTGATTTTGGTGGATTTGAATAGCTTGGCAAGCTTTAAAGCCATTGAGAGTTTGTGTTTCTTTCTTTAGTTTGTCGTTTTCTAGTTTTGCAAATCATTGTCTAAACCTCCTCTCCTTGTGGATTCGACCCCGTTCTTACTCGGGTACTACTTAGAACGATATTCCTATACTTGGGAATTATCGCGAACACGCCCTTTCCTCTTTTCGTGTCAAATGAGTTTCATTCATATTTGTCTCAAAATGATATTTATGTGAAATATGTGTTACCTGAATACTTGTTTCAAATTGTTGAAATGTTTCTCTGAAAATCTCACTGCAATCTTATAATCGACGATAACGTATAGTGGAAGAGTTGTGCTGGGATTGTTGTTGTATTTTTACTATTGGCATTGGGCGTATTGACTTCGGTCTCTCGTCCAATTAATTTATTTAATCCGGTTGCAAGTCCCCGGATAGCTCCTTGTACTCACTCTTATGGCCGCAAGAAGTCTGTAAGGGGGTGTCGATACTTAAGGTCCTGGATGCTTGCGAAGTGGTTGATTTTTCCCCGTATCAACAAATTAACAAATTTGTTTTTGGATTGGATGTTGTTAATGGAAAATGGAATATCATGAGTTTAGAAATCCAATTATTTGGATAATGGATGTGATTTGAAAAATATAAATGAACTTGGAATCTCTCATATTATTTCTATAAGGGTCAAATCTTTACTTTCACTTGGTTTTAGTTAAACTACTACAAACTGTTTTGAAAATTACTTCTTCATCATTTACACGCTTGGGTGTTGCTTACTCAGTATTTCTACTGACTTTGGAAACTTTGGTGTTCTCTTTTGTTTTTTGCACCACAGGTTTATATGATGGGAGCATAGCTTAGCGGGGGCGTGAATCATCACTTAGTCATTTAGTAATATCATACTCAATTTCTTAGAACTTCTGTTGGTATCATTAGATTTTAGTTGAATTGTACGCCTTTGTATCAGGCAAAGATTGGAGCTTTAATAAAGTTTTGTTTGGATTCTCTGTTTTAAACCTCCTTGTATCTGGGTTTAATCTCGGGTACAGAGTGACACCCTTGGGCTTCCGGGTCGGATGTTTTGGGGGCGTTACACCCCCTCTTGAACTCGACGTCCTCGTCAAGGTCTTCTTGGCGTTGTCCGTCTACCCTTCCTCTTCCTCGACTATCTCTGCCCAAGTTGGCTTATTGTCCACCTGTTCAAGCCACCAATGTATTCAAGAGTTGAAGATTAGCTGTATCAACTCTATCTTCTACCACAATCAAGGCATTCGACTACTCTTTCCTTGGACAATCGCGAGCACGCTGCGGACCATCTCACACAAATCATCCTACTTCTTGGCTACGGTCGCCGCTGCATCACTGCCACATGTCTTGTCCGTCTCAAACTCAGCTCCATTCTTCCTCTTCGCCTTATTAGCTTTATACAAAGAAAAATATGTTGGAATTGTGCCCTAGAGGCAATCAATTTAATGTGACAAATATATGGATTTACAATTCATTATGTTATTGATATGGAGATATGATAACATGATTGAAGTCCTTAGAATATAAATGTTATATTCTTAAATATCCCTAATCCATTATAATGATTAATGGGAGAATCATCTATAGACTAGTACGGGGTTGGATTGATGTGGAGATATCACGATCCAACACATGGGTATGCATTAGGGGTAATGGCATACTGGATAGACCCACAACAAGAAGGATACATTGGATTATGTCAAAGTCACAATCTCTTCTCGTAGTGCCAATTATATTGTAATCCTTAGACTTGAAGTCACTAGATAATCTAGTTGTGTAATATCATACTTTGATGTTATCCAACGTTGTGTCTTAACCGGGCAACTATAAAGATAACTATCGGGCATGATAGGAAGCAAGCTTAGAGATCGTAGTGATGTACAGAGGATTTGTCCCTCCCACATAATGGGAGTAAATATCCATGGCCACTCGAGGGATGGTGCTTATTGAAAGTCTGGCCAGACTTAGATAAATTAATATGGAGATATTGATGTTATCTGCTTGCATAAGCATATTCTCAGGATCGAGAAACTATGGATTGAATATACGAGTGTGACTATTATGTCTCGTGTCCAATCCGGATATAGAGACAAAGGGATAACGCAATATGTGATATTGGGCACAATGTTTGTCATGATGACTTTTTTATTTGTTGGCTAGAATGGATGTCTTGCTAGAGGCCGTTCCATATTAGTAAATATTTACTACCAACTAAATAGAACCTATGGGGTCACACGCCATATAGGGGTGAACTAGACTTGGGAATTAATTAATATGATTAATTAATTAGAAGGATCAAATCGCCAGAACTCACTACTAGAAAAAGTGTTATATACTACTGTAGATAGTGCTTTCTGGACAAGAAGATCTTAGCCACGTGGCGATCATCCAGCACACCATAAGGTGCTCCACACGCACTGGATCACCAGCCGCGCTGATCCACGTGGGGGCTGCGAGACAGGGCCCTCGCATACCACCGCACGGGACTTTTAGGGACTTAGTGGTTTGGAGGCTAGAGTAAGTCCTGTCGCGTGCGAGCGACAACCAAGCCCGCACGCGACACCTAGTAACTGCTTTTGAGAGATTTATGGCACGAGCTTCATAGACCCGGTCAAACCGGTCAAACCCGATCAACCCCATAACGGTTCCGGTATACGCGGATAACGTGCTGTAACGGTCCCTATATACGCGGACGAACGTGCCGTTGTGGTTAAGCTAATTAAGCCGCCATTGATGGGTGCATTAACCACACTACAACGGTCACATTCTCCGTTATATATAGGATCGTTAACCCTTCCATACAAGGGGGAACGACCCGGAGATACGCGAAAGCTCTGCCAAAATCCTGTCTTTCTCTCACACAATACTATTGCCTTACTCTCTCCCTACACACAACCCAACACTTCCTGTGCCATTTCTATTCTCTGATCTTGGTGTACACAGAGTTCTCTCTGCAGGATTCTCTCGTACACATTTTGGTGAACCCGACGTGAACTTACCATTGCAAGCAACCATGTCTCATGAAGATGATGTCAGTAACAGATCGCCTTCTACGGAGACCACCTCGGGAGAGGAGGCCCGCCGTACTCCTACAGCCACCGGTGAAGCTCCGACGATAGAGGCCTTGGATGCCACCATCCAGAACCAGGCAAAGGCTCAAAGCTCAATCTGCACAACTGGAACGGATAATGGCTATTCTGGGGACTTTCGCCCCAAATCCCGCATCGGCCACCACCGTCTCTTAGGGAGGAGGAACCTCCACCACTCAAGGATTGGGAGTGTCAACCACACCACCCAATCCTAACCTTCAAACCCCACCATCAACTATGAAGTTACCCTCAATTCAGGGGCCAACAGCTCAAATGTTGCCTCTTGCCACTCACACTCCTCAACCTCCAACTTTGGTACCTAATCCGGCCTCACAATACCCCTTGCCTCCTCCATCGGCAACGTGGGGCAACGTGAATTCACAATATGCTCCTAGCCCTCCCGAAGCATATGTGTCACCTCCGCCTGCAACAACTCCTTCTCCTGTTGCTGGGGGAAATGCGCCGGAGTGTATGACGTCGCTGCAGCGGCGCATAGAAACTATCCTAGCCAATCAATCGTTCGCGGACACTATCATCCCAAAGCTCGACAATGATCCACCTATCCCACGCGAGATCTACCTCATGCCTAATCCCGCTGGGTACAACGCTCCTAAATGGGACAAGTTCGAAGATGTCAATGGAAACGCCCACGAGCTTGTTATGCATTTCATCGATGTGATGGGGCCATACGGGGCTGATCCTAAGCTGCTGATGCGCGAGTTCCCTAAATCCCTGGGGAACGTGGCCTACAAGTGGTATAGGACACTGGAGGCTGGATCCGTGAAGACCTGGGACGATATGGTCCAGAAATTTTATACTAAATTCTTCCAGATGGAAGAAAAGGTGACAATGATTCATCTTTCGCGGATGTACCAGAAGCGTGAGGAGGATGGAGTGACATTCATCAAGAAGTTCAGGGCCAAGTCCTTGGAATGCAAAGATGTGATACTCGAGAGCAGACTCGTGGAAATATGCCTGCAGTGCATGCGAGACGAGTACAAAGGTATGCTTATCAACCTGCAAACTCCTATTTTCGAAACTGATCGAATGCACAAAGAATATAGAGCCTATAGTGGAGAGGCAGAAGAAGAGGCACGCCTCTGAGAGGTCCCCGAGCGGGACTACCTTTAAAATTGGAAGGTTCAGCTACAAAAGGGGACGTGAAGCCAAGGTGAATATGGTTTCACCCCAAAAGCAGTTGAAGGTCGCAAACTTCGATGCACCACCCCTGTCGTGTTCGGTAGAGGAAGCGAGTGACTTGTGCAGACAATGGCGTAAAGACGGAATCTTGCCGCCGCTTGAAAGGACACCCCCCAAGGAGATGGTGAGGGACCCAAAGTGGTGTGAATGTCATGGAAAGGTCATGCATCCCACGGCTGACTGCAAGAAGCTCAGAATCATGGTAAGCCAAAAGATGAAAAATGGCGAGCTGATTGTCAGCGACCAGAGGAAGGATGTGCTAAACAATCCACTGCCTGCTCACGTGGAGCAAGAGCCGAAGGGCAAAGAGGTTGCCATGATCTCGATTATGGACCTTGAAGAGGTTGCAGAGGATGGTCTACCCATCATTGCCGAGATCCACAACGACGAGGACTACAGCATAGACACGGAGGAAGAACGTGCTGATCGGATGAAGGGTTCGCACGGGTTCAGCAGGTTCTTCGATGAAATGAACTTCTCGGGGAAGTGCCGGAAGGAAATGACGAGAGCAATCCTGAGGATAGCGGAATATTACGAGGAAGATATCGTGATCTCCAACGGGAAGGTTGTTAGGGAATCTCGCTCTACAGAAAAGGTCATAACCTTCTCCGCAAGCGATAAGAAGACAGATGCGAGCCACCAGAAGCCTTTGTATGTAACGGCAGTCATCAATGGTGTGGAGTTCAAAAGAGCGTTTGTTGACGGAGGAGCAGCGGTTAACGTTGTCTCGCTCAACACTCTGAAGCTAGCAGGAATCCCAGAGCAGAAGATTGTCAGGCGTCCATCCCCGCTGATGGGATTTCGAAGCGACTCCAGGATGACGATCGGATGGATCCGTCTGGGTCTCCAGATCGGTAAAATCAAATGTTCAGCCAAGTTTTATGTCATAGATGCGAACACTATGTATCACATGATTATAGGCCGGGCCTGGATTCATCGCTTTGATGCTGTCCCTTCAACAGCTCACCAAGTGATGAAAGCTATTTGGAATGACAGAATAGTCGAGATACCAGCTTCGATAAATCCTTTCAACATGGATGAGGCGCATCTCAGTGAGGCGGTATGGTTCACTGAGATGGCAGATGATCAAACGCCGGGGCCGTTCAACCCCACTCCTTTGCCCCGATGGGAGGACATCAAAGATCAGTCACCCGTAGGAGTAATGGTGACAAGAGAGGAGGCCAAGGAAAAGCCTTCTACGCGAGAAGAGGCGCCGCGGATTGCCTACCAGCGAAAGAACGTGTATACTCTGAAAAGGATAGCAAAACATGATCCTGAAGGCAAGGAGATAGAGAGTTTCTACGCTAACGGGAAGAAATGCTATCGCATATGAAGGTGCGCGGGGGTGTCCTCATGCGAGCATGGGGATATCCCTGAGCAAATCAATCAAATTGAGCAGGTTGTGGAACCAGACAAACCTAGCCAAGTGTTTTTGAGGAAAAGCTAAAAGAAGCACCCGAATGAATGGAGGACAAACCCAGGCCGCAAAAGCAGGAGTTGAAGGAGGTATTCTTAAGCCCGAGCAAAGAAAAGAAGAGGCCAGTCTTTCTGAGTGCGGACCTCACAGGCGAGAAGGAGGAAAGATTGCTACAACTCTTGATTGAGTACAAAGACGTGTTCGCATGGGAATACGATGAAATGCCCGGTATGGACACGAGCATCACCATGCACCGGTTGGATGTAATTCCAGGATCCAAACCGGTAAAGCAGAGCACAAGAAGCTTTAGGCCGGAGCTCAACGTGAAGATTAAGCAGGAAATTGTCAAACTCCTGGATGCCAAATTTATTGAGCCAAATCACCATCCTACATGGTTGGCCAACATCGTGCCGGTAGTAAAGAAGAATGGGCAACTTCGCATTTGTGTAGACTTCCGAGACCTTAATCGTTTCTGTCCCAAAGATGATTTTCCACTTCCCAACATCGACTTACTTATCGATTCGACCGCGGGTCATCGCATGTTCAGCTTCATGGACGGCTTTAGTGGGTACAATCAGATCAAGATGGACCCCGAAGATGCACGGAAAACCGCGTTCATCACTCCGGTGGGAGTCTTAAATTACACAGTTATGCCTTTTGGTCTCAAGAACGCAGGCGCAACTTACCAGCGAGCCATGATGGCCCTGTTTCACGACATGATGCACAACGAAGTAGAATTCTACGTGGACGACTTAGTTGTCAAATCCAAGGAAGAGGCAAACCATCTAGGGGATTTGCGGAAAGTGTTCAACAGATGCAGAAGCTTTCAATTAAAGATGAACCTCATGAAGTGCGCATTCGGAGTAACATCGGGGAAATTCTTGGGATGTGTGGTACATCGTCAAGGAATAGAGCCTGATCCTGCGAAAGTATCGGCAATCACTAGCATGACGGCGCCGCACAACCAAAGTGTCTTGAAGACCTTCTTGGGAAAGCTATCCTACCTGCGAAGGTTCATCCCAGCGATCGTCGAAATTACCTTCTGTTTCAGCGATCTTCTCAAGAAGGACGCTCTATATAACTGGACTACGGAGCACGAAGCTGCGTTTGGAAGGCTAAAGGACCTGCTGACATCGTCAAAGGTAATGATCGAACCTCAGCTCGGATCACCACTCTTGTTGTACTTGACGTCCACGAAGAGTTCTATAGGGGCACTCCTGGCTCAGGAGTATGAGGGGCAAGAAAGGCCGATCTACTACATTTCTCGCATAGTGCAGCCAGCAGAATCAAGGTACACGGACATCGAACGTCATTGCCTTGCCCTATTCTTTGTAATAGAAAAGTTAAAGCACTATTTTGCTTCGCACAAAGTGGTAGTGGTCACAAAGAGTGATCCTTTACGGTATCTTCTGACTCACACTACTCCTGGGGGAAGATTGGCAAAATGGTATGTGACCATTTCTCAATATGGCATCACATGTGTTCGACCCCGGGCAATCAAGTCGCAAGCGGTGACGGATTTGCTAGCACAGTTCCCTGATCACAGTCATGAGCCTGTGATTGAGGAAGAACTGGAGGGACCTGAAATCTACGCAGTTGAGTTGCCCTATTGGACGCTCCATTTCGACGGGTCGTCAACAAGGAAAGGTGGAGGCATTGGGATAGTCTTGACCAAACCCGATGGAGAGGTCATACAGATGTCAGCAAAGCTTGATTTCGCAGTCACCAACAACGAAGTAGAGTATGAAGCTCTCATCGCAGGTCTTCGCGCAGCGAGGGCACTAGAAGTAAGCAACTTGACGGTTATAGGAGACTCCAAGCTAATCGTCAAACAAGCCTCGGGCGAGTATGGTTTGAAGGAGATAAACTTATTGCCCTACCGGACCTTGGTACAGAAACTGGTGCAGCAGTTCTGCGATGTCAGGTACGAGCACAAACCCAGAGCGGACAATAGGCATGCTGATGCTTTAGCTACCTTGGGATCCAAGGTTAGTGCGGATAAATGTCCCGCGAGAATCTCGATTGAAGTGCGAACATCCTCGGCGTTGACAGAGGACACGTGCGACGATGAATGCTTGGATGATGCGGAATTGAGAAAGTCAATATTGCGTGCCATCGCAGAAGTCACGAGCAACGAGAATTGGGCATCCACAAAGGGGTATTGCATACATGACAACACCCTCTACTACAAAGGCCCTGGCAGAATACTCATGCGATGTGTCTCGGAGCAGGAGGGACAAGCGCTGTTAGAGAAGATTCACCAACATGCTTGTGGGTAAAGTGAGGTGTCAATCTATCGGAAAGCCCAGAGGTATGGGATTCACTGGTCGGACATGTCAACGACCGCAGCATTGATCCAACGAAATTGCGAGATTTGCGCACTGATCAAGGACTCTTTATCAATAGATCTGACCGATGATGATGTGGATTGGAGGAAGCCACTCTTTGACTTTCTCACGCAAGGTATTGTGCCTGAGTCGAGAAAAGAAGCCGAGAAACTAAAGAGAAAAGCAGCACGGTATGTGGTGCAAGAAAATGTGCTTTGGCGAAGGGGCCATGAGGGTAACCTGCTGCGATGTATAGACAGCAAAGAAGCACAAGAGGTGATGGACCTCTCTCATCAAGTGGAACATCAGGGAGGTGCGAAGTTATGCAGACAGCTCCTCTCAGTTGGTTACTTCTGGCCCACCATGGAAGCAGATTGCCGCACTAAAGTAAGACGGTGTCAGGGGTGCCAATTCAAAGGTAACCTAGTGCATGCTCGTGTTGTAGATCTTTATGCGTTGGGAACACCATGGCCGTTCCATACTTGGGCTCTGGATTTTGTTGGCCCCATCCGACCAACCTCGCACGGAAATCGATTCATTCTCACCGCGACCGAGTTGTTCACCAAGTGGGTAGAAGCAATACCACTAAAGACAGCAAATGCGCTAGCCGTGATCCATTTCATCCAAGAGAACATCATATGCAGGTTCGGAATTCCAAACACCATTCTCTTGGATAATGGCACTCCCTTTGTCAATCGCCAGGTAGCTGCGAAACTAGCAGAGTACAACATAAGGCAGATATGTTCTACTCCTTACTATCCGAAAGGGAATGGTCAAGCGGAAGCAACCAACAATACGTTTTTAAGAATCTTGAGCAAGATGGTGGCGGATGACCACAAGAAATGGGCTGATTCTTTGAACATAGCCTTGAGGGCCTATCGGACTTCTCCAAGGACTCCCACAGGAGTCTCCCCGTTCCTTCTATGTTATGGGGCTGAAGTTGTAGTACCCGCGGAGGTAAAAGTCAACTCCACAAGACTGGCTTTCCATGCATTATACGACAATCAATGCGATCATGACTTGGTCCTGTTAGAAGAGAAGAGGGGGCAAGCTAAAAGGACTAACAAACGATACCAAGAAAGGATCGCTCGCGCGTACAACAAAACAGTCCAACGTCGAGATTTCGCAGTTGGAGATTTGGTCTTGCGCGCATCGGACCACTGCATGCGAGAGGCGGCTCATCCAAAATTCGCAGCCAACTGGGAAGGACCCTTCGAAGTCACAGAAGTCTTTGATAGTGGCTACTGCAACATACAAAGGCTACATGGGACGACCTCAACCCCAAGCTCAGTCAACATGCGCTGGATTAAGAAGTATATCCTTAACTCCCCTCATTATATGCGTTAGATTACAACGTCTACTTTATGCTCTGTATTGCTAAAATTCGTGCATCTTCTCTCCCATACGAGGGAATTGTAATCTCACCTCTCCCATATGAGAGTATTCTATAATAAAAAGACTTCTCCCAAATGGGAAGAACTTTATGATTTCAGCTGTCTTTATCGCTTTATTTATTTCTTCATTTCTCAATAGCGAAAGCCCATCCGCCGCGATGGCAGCATTATGAAAACATGATCTTAAGTGATCTTCTGAGCCTATATGCCATGATAGAAGCATTATGATCTTAAGTGATCTCTAAGCCTATCTGCCATGATAACAACACTATGATCTTAAGTGATCTTTAAGCCTATCTGCCATGATAGCAGCATTATGATCTTAAGTGATCTCTAAGCCTATCTGCCATGATAGCAGCACTATGATCTTAAGTGATCTTTTAAGCCTATCTGCCATGATAGCAGCACTATGCAAGTATGATCTTAAGTGATCTCAAAAGCCTATCTGCCAAGATAGCAGCTGTACTAGAGTCCTATCTTAAGCGATTCTCAATCCTATCTGCCAAGATAGCAAAGCTATGCAAATGCGATCTCAAACGATCTAAAAACTCATCTGTTGAGGCAGCAGTTCTCATAAATGATTCTCAACCTGCGAATCTATCTGCTGGATAGCAACTCGTAGCGATAACACAATGCGAATTTGACACTACAGAAAAAAATGAAGCTTGCCAATATGCATGCAAAAATTGCAATTTGTTGTAACAAGAACAGCAAATCAAACAAAGCGATTTATTATTATGAGTCAAAAGGACTTACAAATTATCTATTTAGATAGCAGCTTACAAGCGGAAAAGCTCCGACTGAGCTAATTATACAGCCAACATGGCTTACAATTCATCTAGATAGCAGCTTACACGCGAAAGTTACAAAGAAGGAAAATCCTTACTGTAAAAGGATCGGCCTATCGCTCCTACACGCGACCAAAGATCTGTAGCAAGAGGGTGTTCCTATTAAACGAACGGCCTACCATGTCTACAAGACCTATGCGACGCTACGTTCAAGATCCTAGGATCTGACAAGGCCTCTGTCTGATCAACACCCCAAGAGACGTGCCTGAGGAACCACCTGTTCCGGCGTATGCGGCGGTGAAGAACAGGCAAGCAGAAACTCCTAGGGCAAGAGGCTCCTTGTCCACGGAGACGAGCACAATGGCTCGCCACCCCGAGTTGAAGAACATGGTGGCGAATGATCCTCCTCCGGGAAAGCTAGAGGAGAAATCCGCCGTTCATCACGAATCGGTAGCAAGGTCAGTACGGCGCTGCACCTCGCCGGGAGGCGGCCGGAAACATGACCTGCAAGCATAATAGACGAAGAAAATTCTTCGAGAAAGCATGACACATTATGTGCATATTCTTTATGATGGTTATGAAGATCGATAAGCCTCGTAAAGAAGATCTTGGAAGCTATTCCTATGGCACAAAGCACAAACTTAGGTTTCACAACTTCAAGTTGTCGTGAATCAAAGAAAGACAAGCATTGAAGCCAGCAGTCGTAGGGACTCATGGCAAGCCACATTTTGGGATGAACGACCCAAGCAGTGGAAGGCAGGGTTTATATAGACCCGACGGAGACCCTTCAAATCTCTAGCAGAGTCAGCAAATCTTGGAAAAGGGGTAAGCATCAATCACTTACGCCTTGAAAAGAGGTAACATTCAATTACCCTACTAAAGGCTACGACGATTCAGTTGCGTATCTTAACTAATGATGGAAGGTCATGATACGGATGGACTTCCCAAGGAAAGCGTGCTTATCTGATAAGCAATTAGCGCGAAAATCAAGGCAGAATATTGCTAGCTGACGTCATAATCGGTATGCACAGAGACATTCGAGCAAATCCTGGGAAGGGCAAAACAGGCATTCAAATTTTTTTTAAAGAAAAGGGGGGGGGAGAAACCCTAGCAACATTACAGTAATGTTTTAGCATTTTGTTCGACACAAATTTGTTATTATTCAAAATAAGCCTTTGACCAGGGAGTCATTAGGAGTAAACTGACGTGACAAATTTGCCACTTGCTCCACTTCTTGCTTCAATCGCTCGTAGTTGGCACTCATTTCATGGAAGAGCTTCACAGCCTCTTCAGCTTTCTGCTTTTGATGCTCCACCTTCTGCTCCTCAGCTGCGAGGTTATGGAAGCCGCGCTTCAAATTCACGGCCGCGCGAATCTGGGTGACTCTGTTGACAAGATACCCAAAGCCCAGCTTGCCTTGAACTTTGGCGTGAAGGTTTTGACACATGCCGAAAAGCAACTCCGCGCACTGAGGAGAGATGGTCGCAGGTGTGGCCGCAGATAGCTGCTCCAAAATCCAGATGGCTTCGGTCAAAAACAGTCTTCTGTCGAAAGGCCCTATCTCCAGAGACCTCACAAATGATCGAGGATAGGAGAGACGCATCCGAACCAGCCAGTCCACGTCAGCTTGCTTCAACCCTAAGCAATGTTAAACCAAGTTAGAATATCATACTTGTAAATGAAGAATGCGATATGCGAAAAACAATCACAGCATACCAGTTCCTTCAAGGATCTCGCGCAAAGAAGGAATGCGCATTGCCGGGGCAGCTGAGGACTGTCCTCGCTCCATTGCCCTCTTGTCAGCTGCGAGCTCTAACTCCTCATAGTTGGCAGGAAGGGTATAAGCCGCACTAGGTGCGATTGCAGCTCCGACCTGCGAACTCCAAAAGTTCCACGCAGGAAGGATCACTGCAGGCTCAGTCCTCGCCGGAGGCATGGCAGCGGTAGAAGTTGCAGCTCGATTAGGGATGCCTTCAGATGCGAGAGCATCAGCGGCATCTGCTTCTGTTTCCTCAGCAGCAACATTGGCATCTTCCTCCATCAATACGGTGTCAGCTTCGGCATCATCAGAAACTTCAATGATGTCCTCGAAGGGCTCTCCCGCATACTCAGCAGCTGCGACGGGCTTCTCAGTATGAGAACTTGGCACAGGGACATAAGATGCAGAAGGATGATTCCTCAGTCCCAGCATGGCTTCATCACCATTACCTGCGACACAAGACAGGATGATGTGAGGTAACTTTTGTAAACAATATTTTATTATTATTTTGATAAGCCAAGAGTTAGCACCTCCACGCGAGGGTGGGATTGCAGCATCTGCGTCATAGGCTAAGGACGCAGAACCATGGCCTATTAATGTATCTTCATTAAGTATATCTTTAAGCTGAGCGTGACCTGAGGCGCGAAGGAACCAGTCATGGTAATGTTCGGGTTATTAAGCCTAGTTCACAAATGTTGTTTGAATGATTACCTGAAGGTTCACCGCACTTGCTTACTAGCCAGCGGCGAATGTCAGCTTTTGATAAGCCATGCTTTAATGCACCAACAATCACATCTCGGTAAGTTACTGCAAGATTAAAAATCTCACCTTCGTTACCCCCTGCGATCTCTTCGAAGTCCGCTTGGACTTGCTCTAGAGCGGCCGCGTCTTCTTCTGGAGCCGCATCCTCCTCGTCAACTTCAGGAGCTGCTTCTTCTGGAACCGCATTTCCCTCATCGGTTGGACGCAATAAGTCGTCGACGTGTTGCTCTTCTAGGCTCCTTTGCTTTACGCGTTCAAGCTCCTCTTCTTCTCGCTTCCTTCTTCTTTCAGCAGCCTCCGCAACTGTTCTCCTGGACTCGGAAAGGATGTCCTCGTCTATGGTTACGTTGGAAACGCCAGAGTGAGAACCCCTCTTCTGCCTCTTGGCCAAAAGGCCGCTGATGGTCTCATCATCATCATCTGCAAAGGAACGAGTTGGTCAATAAAGACTGCGAAAGTTAAGGTAATGAGAAGAGAAGTACGATGGGATACCTCCCGATTCTTCATTTTGTATCTCGTCTCTCTCTCCTTCTCTGAAATCTTCGATTCTTTCTTCTTCTTCATCATCATCCTGTTCTCTCGCCTCCCTTCTCTCCTCATCCTCTTCTTCCTGATCAAACGGAACAAAAGTCTCCACTTCGAGCTCTTTCCGTGCCTTTCTTGGCATGCGACCTTTACGTTTGTCCCTAGAAGTATGGGACCTTGCAGGAGGAGAAGTTGGAGCACTCCTAGGGGAAGAGATGGTGATTCCCCTCTGCCTTGGTCTCTTTGACCGTGGTGAAACAGTTGCTGGGGGAGACGGATCATCCCTGGGTGGAGGCAAAGCTGGAGCATTGTCTATCAGTGAATCAGCAAAAACATCCATGACTTGGCGAATTCGGGTTTCAACTGCGGGAGCCATTTTCATTGCTAGCCGAACTCGTTCACCTTGTCTTCTCGCAGTAACAATGGTGGTGATCAGCAATTTGGAACGCTCACCGTATGCGAATCTCCTCACATAGCACTGCGACAGAAAATGAAGCATAAGTTTCAACGTATCGGAATAAGGAAACTTACCACATGCAAGAGAGATTGTTTACCTTGGCGAAAGTTTCGCTGTATCTGATGACATGCGAATCACCTTTCTTAACTGCGGCCATCTTCTCGTCAAGTATGGTGGAGGGACACAAGTGATTCTCATGATCCAGCAACGAATAGCAGCCATATTCGGAGTCGTCCAGGCTACAGTTGGGACGGAAATGGAAAGAATTCCTCTTGATCACAGGAGATTTGCTTGACTGAGGGGTTGACTGCGTCTCAAACCTTGTCTACTGGGTATTCCAATAAGCGACCCAGTTCCTGGAGTAGCCACCTTCGCGGTTACCTGGGGGTTGCTCGAAGGGAAGATTGCTCCTTAAGATTGTTTTACACTCCCCATACAGTAATCGCTTGTAGCAGCCTCTTATGATAGACTGCGGCCAGATTGATGGTGCCACCGCATCGAAGCCAAACTGGGGAGAAACGCGAGTAGGATCAACATCCACGGTGATTCTCTCGTACCTAGGGGTGAGCTCGCGAACATGCTCCGCAAGAGCAGGAAGAGAGCCTCTTAGACAACAGCAGAAGAATCCGCGATAGCGCTCGTGGAAATGCTCCCCGCCCTCGAAAAGGAGCTCTTCCGAGAAAGCAACAGCCTTGGAAGGATACAGTTTTGGGAACCATCGCACATTCTCAATGCGCGTGGCATAAGGCCTGGATATAAACTCTTCCCGATTGTCGCATATCAGGCTCCAAATGCACTTAGGAAAGTGAGTTCCAAACCATCTCGAGCCCTGCCGCTATTACACTCTTCCTCCGCACCCGGGACACACCATTTACTGGGCTTAGAGGGAATAGGAGCATAAGAGGGCCATCGCTCGAAGACCCACATAGTCAAGAAGGCAATGTTGATATAGGTCAGCACATCGAGGCGACCGCGCGAGTCCTTGATTGCTACGACCAGTTGATCTAATCTGTGGTACAGGGTGCCCAAGACTAAAGGCCCAAGTGCGACCTTCTGACCAAGGGTCAGTTTCACAGCAAGAGGAAGGACATGATAGAAGACCCCATCATGCGGATGGCCATCGATCAAATACCTCGACAACCAGGCGCAGAGAAAAGCGCATAGGGTCAAGTGATAGCCCTTGCCATTCACATAGTTCTTAGCTTTCGGGTTCCGACTCAGAAGTTTCTTGGTGATACTACTGTTCGCATAATCACGAAAGAAGTATTGCACCCACTTGTTCCAAGTGTTCTTCGCAGATGTGTCAACCAACTGCCAATCGGGAAGATGTTCTGTAGGTGTCCACCGGGTGGAAATTTTCTTCACCTATGACAAGCACTCCTCCATCTGCTTGTACAAAGCAACCTCTGCATCAGTCCTCAATGGACTCAAAGGATCCACCTCACCCACATGAGACATATCATACAACATGTGTACATCATCAAGAGTGGAGGCAGCCTCGAACTCAGCAAAGTGGAATGTGTGAGTCGCAGGCGAGTAACACGAGAGAAGGTTTAGAAGCATGGACTGGTCCAGCTTCACAGCAGCACCCTTCATAGCACGAACTGCGAAATATATGCCAGCATCGTTTAAAGCAATGGCATGATTGGTCAGTACATGGTCAATCCACTCATCCATAAAGTCCAATTTCTGAACAAACGCTTGAGTGGAAATCGCAGTATACGGGAAAAACCCATTTTCGACCGCCAATCGAACTACGTCCTTGGAATCGATCAATTCGAGCATGGACGCGTTAACTAGAGGGGTCAACGTTTGCAATTCGTCAGCAGAGATAGGGATTGGCAGGTTCTTCACCTTAACCCTAGCATGGTAAAAGTCTTTGCCACCCAGATAGGGGGCTTTTCGCCATAAGGTCTGGGGGAGATCAGGTATTTCTTCGACCTCCTTAACGGGTTTGGTTCCTTTTGTCTTTGCCATTCCTGCGGAAAAGCAAGAAAAAAAAAGGGAGAGAAATACACACACTTTAGTTTGAATTTCAAGATTCAGTTCAAGGCATACGAGGATTTATTGGAAGAAAGATGAACAGTCCGGTGTCAATTTTGGGGTTTGAAGTTCAGAATCGTTTGCATTATTAGGGATTTCAGAAACCCTACATTCAAAACCCTTACAATCTGGGGATTAAATCAAGGTTGGATTCAAAGAGCACGGTCTTCTTCATAGTTTTCAGTGGATAATATGTTTCGGAGAGTCATGGGTTTGCAGATCCAACACAATTCAAAGCATATATCGGTACATTAAACAAAATTGAACAAGGCCAACCTTGTTTTGGTAAAGCTTGCTTGGATGCACACAGTTGAAGAAGACGATTGACAAGAGAGAATTGATGATTGATTATCTGAATCTGCTCTTGAAGGCTTCCGGGTATCATTCACTTTAAGAGAAAGAAGTGATACTTTGCAACAATGGAGAGCACAGAGTATTTATCCAAAAACAATGAAAGGTTGCGTCCTTTCAGTAGTCGAATCGCAACCGTCACCGTCGAATCGCGCAATCACAGGACAAGCTGACGTCACGCCTAAAACCCCAAAAGACCAGACGGCACGACTCTAGGGTTTTAGGTCACAATGGCACGCACGGAGGCTGAATTTGCGTGTATTTGAATTGGTGCGTGGCGGCGGCGCATACGTCGGTTCCTGCGCATGGAAGCCTATCCGGTTGTGAGTCTTCACGCGCAGAAAGGGGGCTAATGTAGATAGTGCTTTCTGGACAAGAAGATCTTAGACACGTGACGATCATCCAGCACACCATAATGTGCTCCACACGCACTGGATCACCAGCCGTGCTGATCCACGTGGGGGCTGCGAGACAGGACCCTCGCATACCACCGCACGGGACTTGTAGGGACTTAGTGGTTTGGAGGCTAGAGTAAGTCCTGTCGCGTGCGAGCGACAACCAAGCCCGCACGGGACCCCTAGTAACTGCTTTTGAGAGATTTATGGCATGAGCTTCATAGACCCGGTCAAACCGGTCAAACCCGCTCAACCCCATAACGGTTCCGGTATACGCGGATAACGTGCTGTAACGGTCCCTATATACGCGGACGAACGTGCCGTTGTGGTTAAGCTAATTAAGCCGCCATTAATGGGTGCATTAACCACACTACAACGATCACATTCTCCATTATATATAGGATCGTTAACCCTTCCATACAAGGGGGAACGACCCGGAGATACGCGAAAGCTCTGCCAAAATCCTGTCTCTCTCTCACACAGTACTATTGCCTTACTCTCTCTCTACACACAACCCAACACTTCCTGTGCCATTTCTATTCTCTGATCTTGGTGTACACAGAGTTCTCTCTGCAGGATTCTCTCGTACACAACTACCAACTAAATAGAACCTATGGGGTCACACGCCATATAGGGGTGAACTAGACTTGGGAATTAATTAATATGATTAATTAATTAGAAGGATCAAATCGCCACAACTTGCTAAATTAGTAGGACTAATATGCAAGTTGGACTAATTCATGTAGAGACATGATTAGTATTTTCCAAGGTGGACTAATTCATGTAGAGACATGATTATGAATAGTTTGCAAAAAGGGACTAATCCTTATTTGAGTAGGATTAGTAGAGGGGTTCTTTATGTAGTAGGACAAAGAGTTGTTGGACTATATAAAGAACACTCCTAGCTTATTTTTCTCTACACATCTACATGCTTAGAGTAGGAGAGAATAAATCAAGGAGAGAGAGCAAGTCCCAAAAGGGCCGAACCCACTTTGGGACCGCCCCTTTACTCGTCGGCCATAAAAGGGGAGCCGCCCACCTTGGTGCTCCATTGTTGCGTGATTTCTTCTTCCTATTCCATTCCTATTAGCTAGCACAAGGAATTGGAGAATCTAGATCTCACCTCTAGGCGTGGATCAACCGTAGAGACGTGACACAATTCACGTTACAAATCATCACAAGAGACCTCTAAGGTGTGTTACTTGTTTCTTCCCTTACCATCGTTATGATTCTCTTCCTGTGATCCTTGGAGGGTCTTTAATGGATAATTCTTTCTTACGCTGCGTATCCATGATCAAAACCCAACAATGGTATCAGAGCCACATGTCGTTGAGCATAACGTGGTTTATGTGTTACGATTTATGTAGTTTTACACTTTAAATTATTATTTATCGTGTAAAACGGACAAATCAAGCATATTGATGCAATTTGTCAATAACTCAATCAAACAAGAACTAATTTTACATAGGATGTAGGAATTAGTGAGTTTGAAAAATTTTAGGATCTTAGATCTAGGGTTCTTGGGCATCCTATTGGAAGAAGGAGTTCTTTTTCTATAAAGAAACAACCAAACTTGGGCAACAAGGCAAGGAGTTGTTTTGGAAAAAAACTCCTAAAAGAGGTTCGCCCCCCCTAGGGGACCGCCCCTCCTTCCTTGTCTCCCAAGCAAGGTTCGGCCTAGGGTCCGGGGCAGCCCTAGCGCATGGTCTAACCGTGTGAGCTAGGGGCCGGTCGACCCAAGGCCTTGGGCGGTCCATTGAGGGGTTCGACCAAGCAATTGGTGGGCCCTCTTGGACCGTTTTGACCCTAGTGAATCCTAAAATCAACTAAAATTGACTAAGCGCGTTAAAAATTGGTTTTAAATGTTTATGTGCAATTTTTATGGTGATTGGATATGGCCTTTAGATGTGGTTTGTTGTGGATGTTTAATTTTGTGGTTTGTTTACGGCCTGCAAGCTGATCAATTCGTTGTAATAATTAATTTGGGTTTACGACCTGCGTGCCGGTATTTTTCTCAACTTGTGAGATTTATTTTATTTAGTAAAGATGTTATCTAGTACTAGATAAAATAGACAGATAGCCAAGATTCAAGAAAAGAAGCCCGAAGAATTAAAGAAGCCACAACATGGAGCATGGAGCATTCCACAAGGCTATGAAGGATGGACCAAGATATGGAGGCACATGGAGATGCTTTTTTCATTCTAGGGTTCATAGATATTCTCATTGGCTTGGGAATATCTTAGTCTAGGAGGCCATATCCATATCGCGTTAATTTCTATTTGTGGATATTTATTTTATTGTTTTATTATTGTTGTTGGTGTATGGATGATGCATGCAATTTGATAATAAGATAATTAAACAAACCGGATCTTTTATTTGGAGTTGTGCCCAAACTCAAATAGATCATTTGATATGGATCAACAAAATAATTAAAATTGAAAAGAAAAATCTCTCAATTTAAATATTGCATTTTTGCCTTCTCTTGTCTAAAACACCCTTCATGATCAGGGTCTATTAAATTCGGGCTTGCCAAAGCAAGGCGTTTTAATTCACCATGATGTGTTGCGGACGACACAAGCAAGTAAAGTGTGTATGTTATGGCAAGAGGTTGGACGCAACTGGGTAATTTTAATAAGATTAAAGCCTAGAGGCAAACAATTGGGATGATCCATATAGATGGATAAATAAGGAGTTATTTGCCCAATTGAACCAAGAGTTGCATAAGGATGCAATTGGAATTGTTCCTACCTAAATAACTGATTTTGGGTGACTTGCCAAAGCAAGCACAAAAGAAGTGAAATATGGATCTTGGCCCACTAGAAAATATGATGATATTTTCCGCATTATATGGAGGGTTATTAATCCAAGAAAAATAGTGGGAGCCATGTTTGACAATTTAAATCCTTGTTGAATATAGTTGCACGTCGCAATACTTTGCATAATCCTTTTAGTGTTGAATACCCATGGCATTAAACAAACAAAACAAGACTTTATGTTCATAAGATGGGCAAGCTGTCTGGAATCTATTTTCTAGATTGGTATAAAATTGAGAATTGTTCTCAAATAAAAGAGAAATTGTTGTACATCGTAGAACATAAAGTTCTCTTCCCACCAACTACCAAAACACACTAAAACCAAATGGAAAGGAACATCAAAGAATGGTTCTTTGGATGTGACTTGCCTCATGATAGCTACCATGAACTTTGAGCTTTGGAAGCAAGATAAGAACATGAAGGCGTATGATATGATCATACGTTGAAAGAAGCTCTTTAAAAGAGCGAGATAGATATGAAAGGTTTGAAGTGTTGCTCCACTTTGCGTTATGCAACTAAGCTAATTAAATATGATTGAAACATTAGTGAATGGGTGTTATCTATGAGATAGATAAAGAATAAATTGTTATTCACCCAGGGTGGACCAAGAATTGCATTGAATGCAATTATAGTTTTGTTTTAAAGTTGATTTACTCAATATGATTGAAAGATCACTAAACAAGGCACTAATGAAAGGGTATAGGCTAAAACTGTTAATGGTTAACAGCATGGGTAAGGGCAAATGGTTTTCGCCGACCCCATGAGTATAAAAAAGCTTGTTGATAAAACCAAGTTGCCTTAAAGTCCCATAGGTAGTGTAAAGGAAGAGAGACTACCCAAAGTACCTGGAAGTAAGTAATAATGGAATTGTGAACTCCAATTTAGGTATTTTTGTTATAGAAATCAATGTGTCTATCTCATTATCATGAGTATATGATACTATATGAGGATCTCACATTTATTTGAGTATGGAGGATCTCAAGAGATGAAGACAATTGGATAAGGAAGAAATAATCCTACACGTGGGGCAATGAAGCAAGGCGTTGCTGAATCAGCCGTATGGAATTATTTTACCTTTATGACATTGTTCATGAGTTAGACAAAAGTGATTATGACCCTGCTATGAGTAGGATCATTATCATAGTTTCTTGTTTTGGACAAGAAAGCTCTCTATCATAATAAAGGACAAATGTTGTTCCATTTATTCTTATATGCATTATTGTGATGCAAATTTTGTCTAATGGATAGTATATCTTTGATCATTTCATCTATAACATTAATACCGAGAAGTTTGCATATAATAATATGAACTTCACTTATCTTTAGTATTATCGTTTAGGCCACATGAATAAGAGATACATATCTAGAACTCCATATAGATGGATTTATAGAACTCATTTGATTATTTAATGTTATGATATATGTAAGAATTATTTATTAGACAAATATATGATTTTTTGAGAATCATACATTTTGATGTATGTAGGCCGCTAAGCACAAACACTAAAGATGATTTTCAGTACTTCATCATATTTACTGATGGGGTCAGAGAAATATGAATTTGTGTATCTTATGAAGAAACAAATTAGAATTCTTTGAAGAGTTCAAGGAATTCAAAATGAAGTAGAGAGCCAGCCTGGCAAAAGTTGTAGGGCTCTACGATTGGATCGTAGAGGAGAGTACTTGAGCCAAGAGTTTGACAAGCATCTATGGGAGTGTTGGATATGATCCAAACTCACTTCACCTAGCATGTCACATGGGTTTGGCGTGTCTAAAAGGAGAGTTCGGATCTTGTTAGACACGGTACGGTCCATGATGTATAAAACAAAACTTCCAGTTTACTTTTAGGGACAATGTTCTAATTACAACAAATTTCGCCCTTAACCTTATTCCATCAAAACAAATTATGAAAAAAACCATATGAGATATGGAATACTAAGTGTCCTAGTAGGTCGTTAATAAATATTTTAGGTTATGAAGTTTATGTAAAGAGTTTACAGATAAACTTGGACCCAAGTCGGATAAATGTTTGGGAGATATCCTGAAAGGGATATTAGTTCTATAACCTAATCAAGAACAAACTGTTTTTTGCTCGAACCACAATGTTTCTAGGTAGAGATTGTCTCTAAAAGAAACAGTGGGAGGAAAATAGAATTTTAAGGAGTTCAAGAACCACAATACAACATTGATCCTTTTGATGGAACATGAGCAGGATCACAAGGTGTTGTGGAGCAACCTACTCAGTTTACACAAGAACCTCGTAGTTCAGGTAGGATATGTCAAGGGACTAGAGAAATAAGTGTAGGGTTTTGATCATGGATACGCAGCGAAAAACAAATATAATCCATGCAATACCCTCCAAGGATCACAAGACAAGAGACATAACGATGGTAAGGGAAGAATATCAAGTTACACACCTTAGGGTTTCTCCTGTGATGACTTGTAACGTGAATTGTGTCACATTCTCTATAGTTGATCCACGCCTAGAGTTGAGATCTAGATCTTCCTTCTCCTTTGTGCTATCCCGGAATGGAGGAAGAGGAAGAAGAAATCACACAACACAAGGCAACAAGGAGGGGCGGCCTCCTTGTTGGGCCGACGGGAAGGGGGCGGCGGCAAGGGGGGCGTGCGCCTCTCTTGCTTCCTTGCTCTCTCTCCTTTTGTCTCTCCCACTCAAGTTATGAACTAAAGGCTCATAAGTAAGTGTGGGAAGGAAGGAAGGAGCATCCTTTATATTGTCCAACAAATCCTTGCCAACTACCTAAAGGACCCATTCTAGTCCTACTAGATTTCGGTTTAGTCCCTTCCTTGCAAATTAGTCCTACTAAGTTTGCAAGGTGTTGCAAAGTGATCCTTCTTATTAATTAATCCTATTAATTAATTCCCAAATCTAGTTCAACTCTATATACCGTGTGATCCCATAGGTTCTATCTAGTTGGTAGCAACAATTTGCTAATATGGAGCGGTTTCTAGCAAAACATCCATTCCAGCCAACTAATAGAATAGTCATCCGAAAAACCTTGTACAAGTAATTGTCTCATCCCTTTGTCTCTATATCCAGATTGGACACGATACATACAAGTCACACTCGTATATCCAATCCATAGTTTCTCGATCCATGGGAATAGCCTTATTCGTACAAATAACATCAATATCCCATATTGATTTATTTGAGTCTGGCCAAACATTCTATAAGCACTATCCCTCGAGTGGCCTAGGATATTTGCTCCCGTTATGTGGGAGGGACAAATTCTATCCACCCCCACTACGATCTCTAAGCTTGCTTCTTATTGTATCCGATACACGCCTTTATAACTACCCAGTTACGGTGTAGCGTTTAACACTACCAAAATCACAATAATCCACAACTAGAATATCTAGCGACTTCAAGTCTAAGAATGAAAATACCATTGCACCACGAGAAGCACTTGTGACTTAACATAACGTGTATGTAGCCTTCTCGGTGATGGGTCAATCCGGTGTGCCATTACCCTTAATGCACACCCATGTGTTGGATCATGATATCTCCATATCAATCCAACCCCATACTAGTCTATAGATGATTGTCCCATTAATCATTTATACTGTACTAGGGATATTTAAGATAAACAACACAATTGTAAATCTAAGGACTTCATTATATTAAATATCCAATAAATAGTACAATGAATGTTCTAGCCAAAATAATTCATACTAAACTAGATTGCCTCTAGGGCATCTATTCCAACAATAAGGATTTCTCATAACCCATGATATATTGCTCATCGAGATGAGCCTGCAACCTATGAGATGGCCACGTGTGGGCCATACTCTCAGAATTGGCTAAGGAGCCATGAGATACAATATGAAATCCACGTATACCAACAAAGTATGGACTTTGGTGGAACTACCTGAAAGGGTAGGACTCATAGGGTGCAAATGGGTTATGAGGAAACCAACATGGATGGTAATATGATTACTTTTAAGGGAAAAATTGGTTGGAAAAAGGATTTCATGTGAATTCATAGTATAAACTATGACGAAATCTCTCCCCAGTTGTGATGCTTAAATCCATTCGTATCTTGCCTGTAGCAATCTGTCAATTGATTGAATCAAGCTTCTTGGAGTTGGATTCTTCAAATTGATGATGCAATCAAAGGAGTTTGGTTCCATCAGAAATTGAAGATGCGAACTTGTGTTTACAAGAAGGTTAGTGGGAGCAGAATTATGTTTCTGGTCTTGTATGTGGAGACATACTAATCATTGGGAATGATGTCCCTACTTTGACAATTTTACGTAGATTGACTAGGGAATTAAATCCTCAATGATATAATTAGGCAAAGAAAACTATTAAGATTTATGGAGATAGATCAAGATGGTTATGCAGCTTAAGTCATAGTAGACAAATAGACAAATGTGTTGAAATGGTTCAACATGTATAGAATATGGATTCTACCTATGTCAGATGGAATTAGTCTTTGGAAGACTAATTGTCTTTCCAATTAGATTGGGAAATGACCGTATGAATAAGATTCATGAGATACGCCATGTTATGTACTAGGCCAGACGTGTCATATGGCATGACACGAAGATACCAGTCAAATCCGGGTGAGAGTCACTGGATGATTATCAAGATTATCCTTAAGTACTTGAGAAGAACTAAATTATGAATTCTTGATAAAAAGAGGATAGGAATAGTTTACTGTAAAGAGTTACAGTAATGCGAACTTCAAATCTAACAAAGAAGATTTCCGATTATTAAGGTCAAGTTTTATGTTTTGCACCAGTGGGAGCGACTGTGAGCTGAAAAGGTTCCAGGCAAGATTCAGTTGCCGATTCTATCATAGAGGACCGAGTATATTAATGCATAAGATGCACTTACTCATAATATTCAATCTCAATCAAATTGTTGATAGAGGAGATGTGAATATTTGCAAATTACCAGCGCATGTCTCGTCTACCACGCCCCTATGCAGTGTAAGCGTGGAGGGCTGCGCTAGATCAATAGGCATATGATGCAGGTGATTGACTCTAGTGCAAGTGGGAGACTGTTGGAATTGTGCCCTAGAGGCAATCAATTTATTATGACAAATATATGAAGTCACGATTCATTATGTTATCGATATGGAGATATGATAACATGAATGAAGTCCTTAGAATATAAGTGTTATATTCTTAAATATCCCTAGTCCATTATATTGATTAATGGGACAATCATCTATAGACTAGTATGGGGTTGGATTGATATGGAGATATCACGATCCAACACATGGGTATGCATTAGAGGTAATGGCATACTGGATAGACCCACAACGAGAAGGATACATTGGATTATGTCAAAGTCACAATCTCTTCTCGTAGTGCCAATTATATTGTAATCCTTAGACTTGAAGTCACTAGATACTCTAGTTGTGGAATATCATAATTTGATGTTATCCAACGTTGTGCCTTAAACGGGAAACTATAAAGATAACTATCGGGCATGATAGGAAGCAAGCTTAGAGATCGTTGTGATGTAGAAAAGATTTGTCCCTCCCACATAATGGGAGTAAATATCCATGACCACTCGAGGGATAATGCTTATTGAATGTCTGGCCAGACTCAAATAATTCAATGTGGAGATATTGATGTTATCTGCTTGCATAAGCATATTCCCAGGATCGAGAAACTATGGATTGGATATACGAGTTGACTATTATGTCTCCTGTCCAATCCGGATATAGAGACAAAGGGAAAACGCAATATGTGATATTGGGCACAAGGTTTGTCATGATGACTTTTCTATTTGTTGGCTAGAATGAATGTCTTGCTAGAGGCCGCTCCATATTAGTAAATATTTACTACCAACTAAATAGAACCTATGGGGTCACACGCCATATAGGGGTGAACTAGACTTGGGAATTAATTAATATGATTAATTAATTAGAATGATCAAATCGCCACAACTTGCTAAATTAGTAGGACTTATATGGAAGTTGGACTAATTCATGTAGAGACATGATTAGGATTTGCCAAGGTGGACTAATTCATGTAGAGACATGATTATGAATAGTTTGCAAAAAGGGACTAATCCTTATTTGAGTAGGATTAGTAGAGGGGTTCTTTATGTAGTAGGACAAGGAGTTGTTGGACTATATAAAGAACACTCCTAGCTTATTTTTCTCTACACATCTACATGCTTAGAGTAGGAGAGAATAAATCAAGGAGAGAGAGCAAGTCCCAAAAGGGCCGAACCCCCTTTGGGACCGTCCCCTTACTCGTCAGCCATAAAAGGGGAGCCACCCACCTTGGTGCTCCATTGTTGCGTGATTTATTCTTCCTCTTCCATTCTTCCTAGCTAGCACAGGGAATTGGAGGATCTAGATCTCACCTCTAGGCGTGGATCAACCGTAGAGACGTGACACAATTCACGTTACAAGTCATCACAGGAGACCTCTAAGGTGTGTTACTTGTTTCTTCCCTTACCATTTATGATTCTCTTCTTGTGATCCTTGGAGGGTCTTGAATGAATAATTCTTTCTTCCGCTGCGTATCCATGATCAAAACCCAACATAAGAAGATGTAGAATCTGCCTCCTTGCCACAATAATCAACCAAGGCATCGGCTGCGGCATACGCAACATGAAGATCCTTCACGTTTTGCCTTCTCAATTCAGTTTGTGCCCACGGTTGCAATCCGGCCATGACATTATATAGTCGGTCTGTCTCGCTCATGGACAGGACATCGAGCATTATAGAACTGAACTTCATAACATACTTCCTTACCGAAACTGTAGCTATGAGCTCGAGACGCTGCAGTTTCTCTCGAGCCAACCACGACACATTACTTGGAGAGAATTGCTCCTTCAATTCAGTCCTTTGTTTCTCCCACGTATCGATCCTGGACCGTCATGCACTCATCTCATCCTAAGAACGAGTTCGCCACCACAACTTCGCATCCCCAACGAGAAACATAGTGTTTAGCGTGAATTTACCCTCGTTGTGAACAGCGGAAAAGTAAAGCTCCATGTCACACAAAACGTTTTCCAACTCGTTGGAACTTCGTTTGTCGCCGAACGGTTGTGGTTCTGGCACCCTCACTTTTCGTCGATCCTCAGCACAACCACCACCAGCCGATCTCATGGCCAAAGCCATCCGAAAAATCGTGAAATCTTTCTCTACATTCTCTCAGCGAGTTAGCGAGGCAGCCAACTCTTTCAGCACCAATTCAAAGTGAGCAAGAAAAGTTGCTAACTCTGTCTCCGAATTCCCACAACATGTTTGAGTTCCAGCCAACACTCTCCGTACGTCTTGATGTCGAGCCATCGCACCATTCACCTCTGCTTCGAGAGAATTGGATTGATCCTCAATTCCACCCTCCACAGCCGTCATTCTTCGAGTTAAAGGATCCGTAGGATTGTCATCCTCAAGCGCACCGACGATTGCCTCCAATCGCGACAATCGTTTCCTAAAATTCTGCATTTCTTTGAGCCATTGCAGCGAGATAATCACCCACTACAATTCAGAAATGAAGAAGAAAGAATGCAACACTAAGCCGCCCAAAACACTCTGACCAACACAACATATAAACTCACTGCACCGCCACTGAAACTCAAGGCAGCGAGCACACAAGGCAGGCCACTGTTCTCCACCACCGAAGGGATGAAAACGCAGCGACAATGTACCAAACATGGCTCTTATACCAGTTTTCACATGGTCAAATTTTAATTTTTGAAATTGGCTCTGCGCGACACCAAGTTTTCAAATCGGTTCATCCTTCTCGAACGTTCCAAAAAGGTTATAGGTTGAGCACATGATTGAACGAATGTACAAGTGTTTATGGGAACCATCCCAACTTTTATTTCTCAAATAAAAAGACTCTCTCTCTAGCTCTCAAGCTCTCTATTGGAGTACAAATTCGTTCTCCCCCATCCTGCTACAAAACAAGTGCAGGAACTAGCTATAAACTAGTGGCGGTTACTTCTGTAACTACCCAGATCATGGACAACAACCATGACCTGCATTTCACTTTCTATCCCACTACTTTGCACTAAAACATGTGCTAAATCACCCCTGTAACTTAGCTACGATGTTAGTACATTTCATAGCTGTAGATAGTGCTTTCTAGAACAGGCAGATCTTAGCCACGTGGCGATTATCCAGCACACCTAGCTGTGCTCCACACACACTGGATCACCACCCGTACTGATCCACGTGGGGACTGCGAGACAGGGCCCTTGCATACCACCACACGGACTTGTAGGGACTTAGTGGTTTGGAGGCTAGAGTAAGTCCTGTCGCGCGCGAGCGACAACCAAACCCGCGCGCGACCCCTAGTAACTGCTTTGAGAGATTTATGGCACGAGATCCATAAACCCGGTCAACCTCATAACGGTTCCAGTATACGCGGACGACGTGCGTAACGGTTCCTATATACGCGGACGAACGTGCCGTCGTGGTTAAGCTAATTAATCCGCCATTAATGGGCGCATTAACCCACTGCAACGGTCACATTCTCCGTTATATATAGGATCGCTAACCCTTCCATACAAGGACGAATCGACTGAGATACGCGGAAGCTCTGTCAAAATTCTGTCTCTCTCTCATACAGTACTATTGCCTTACTCTCTCCCTACACACACCCCACTCTTCCTGTTTGCTTTCTATCCCCTGCTCTTGGTGTATATTGAATCCTCCTCAAGGGATTCTCTCGTACACATTTGGTAAACCCGACATGAATCTTACCACTGCAAGCAACCATGTCTCACGAAGACGACGTCAGTAACAGATCGCCCTCCACGGAGACAACCTCGGGAGAGGAGGCCCGTCACACTTCTGCGGCCGCCAGTGGGACTCCGACATTGGAGGCTCTAAACGCCACCATCCAGAATCAGGGAAAGGCCCTTCAGGCTTAATCCGCACAGATGGAACGGATAATGGCCATCCTGGGAACCCTGGCTCCGAATCCTACATCGGGCACTGCTGTCTCTCAGGGTGGGGGAACCTCTACTACCCAGGGGACTGGAGTGGTACCCACACCACCTAACCCTAATTCGCAAACCCCACCAGCAATGGTGCAATTACCCTCTGTTCAGGGGAAAACAGCCCAAATACCGCCCCTTACCACACATATCCCTCAACCACCAACTGTGGCACCCAACTTCTCTTCACAATACCCCTTGCCTCCGCCGCCGGCACTGCTGGGCAACGTGACTTACACCCCTAGCCCGACCGCAGCATATGTGTCCCCGCCTGCTACAACCCTTCCTCCTGCTGCTGGGGGAAGCGCGCCGGAATGTATGACGTCGCTGTAGCGGCGCATAGAGACATTCTTGGCCAATCAACCGTTTGCGGACACCATTATCCCGGAGGTTGATAACGATCCGCCTATCCCACGCGAGATCTACCTCATGCCTAACCCCGCAGGGTATAAGGCTCCTAAGTGGGACAAGTTTGAAGATTTCAAATGGAATGCCCACGAGCATGTCATGCGTTTCATCGATGTAATGGGACCATATGGGGTTGATCCCAAGTTGCTGATGCGCGAGTTCCCGAAATCTTTGGGAAATGTGGCCTACAAATGGTATAGAACGTTGGAGGCCGGATCTGTCAAAACCTGGGACGACATGGTCCAGAAGTTCTACACGAAATTCTTCCAGGTGGAAGAGAAGCTTACAATGATTCATCTCTCCCGCATGTATCAGAAGCGCGAGGAAGACGGAGTCACCTTCATCAAGAAATTCAGGGCCAAATCCTTGGAGTGCAGAGATGAAGTGCTTGAGGGCAGGCTCATGGAGATATGTCTACAAGGCATGCGAGATGAGTACAAAGGTATGCTGATCAACCTAAAAACTCCTACTTTTTCAATGTTAATTGAATGCACGAAAAACATAGAGCCTATAGTGGAAAGGCAGAAGAAGAAGCACGCCCTTGAACGACCCTCGGGGAGAACCACTTTCAAGATTGGAAGATTTAGCTATAAGAGGGGGCGCGAAGCTGAGGTTAATACAGTCTCGCCGCACAAGAAGCCCAGGGTTACCAACTCAGATGCGCCGCCTCTGCCATGCTCGATAGAGGAAGTAATCGACTTATGCAAACAGTGGCGTAAGGATGGAATCTTGCCTCCGCTCGAAAGGATACCCTCTAAGGAGATGATGAGGGACCCGAAGTGGTGCGAGTGCCACGGGAAAATTATGCACCCTACAGCTGACTGCAAGAAACTCAGGCACATGGTAAGCCGAAAAATGAAGGAGGGCGAGTTGATTGTCCGCGACCAGAGACAGGATGTTGATAACTCTCTTTTAGGAGTTATTATTATACTTTATTATTACTTGTATTAGGCTTATTTCACATGATTTATATGTTATATTTGCATAAATATGTGAATTTGACGATTTATAAGCCTAAGAGTGAAAAGTTGTGTTTCTAGCTTATTTGCGCATGTTTTCTCTCATATTTGCTATGATAATTGCACGGTTTGTTTAGTGTTGCGCATCTCAGGTAAAAGAGGTGAATTGTAGCTTATGAGATGCATGGATATGCTTGGAATGGAGCTAGATGAAGAGGAGAAAAGGAGACGCAAAAACGAAGCAAAGTTGGAAAAGTCACACAGGACCAGCCTGCACTCTTTTCGATGCTCAGGAAAATCTACAAAGAGTTTTGGAGCAAGACCTGCGGCATTGGAAAGTAGACATCCGTAGCTTTCCAACGATATATCGTAGGCCCGAAGACAAGTCCGTATGAGGGAGATACAGCCCGCGCAAGTTCCGAAAATAATTATGTCCGGGAATTCAAAGTAGAGGGGCTGAAGTGCAATTTTGGCCAGATTTTATTAAAATTCGTGCCCAGGCAGTAAAGGACGACTCTCAGACCTAAAACACGAGAAGAAGCTGCGGGGGAACGAGGGAGGAAGGCTAGGAGAGAAGAGGATCATGGAGAACAACGCCGGAGTCGCCGGAACGCGATTTTCGTCACGAGTTTGACTATCCCTCCTATCTTTTCTATTGTTTCTCAATACAATGAACTTGTTAGCTATTATTTTCAGCATATTTGAGTACTTTACTTTGCTAGGCTCTATGGAGAGCCTAGGGTTTTGTTAGACACCGTTCCGGATTTGTTTGTTTGATTCACGCTTATGGATTCACGTTATTGATTACTTTTCATCTCTATTGATGTATTGTTGACCTAGAACTATTGACACGTTTTAGGTAGGATATGAATGATGAATAGAGATGTCTTTGATCCATAACGTTTATCATAGCTTAAAGTAACATTGAAATTGCATCTTCTAGTAATCTTGTTCTTAATTTTATGCTACCTTAGCGTCATGAACTAGGGTATCTACTTGGTGAAAGATTGATGGACTGACAGGTGAAGATTGATTAGCTTATGAATCTAGGATTGCTAGCAACCCCGTATCATGATGGACCGAAAGGCGAAGTGTTACGATGTGGATCAAAACGTAGGATTAAACTTAGTGCTTGTTAGGTGATATAGTTTATGGATCGACAGATGACGACTATTGAATCTAGCATAGGCTTACATGAGACCGACAGGAGATTGTGAGTAGTTAGACGTGATCAAGAGCATATTCAATATTACATGCTTCAAAGCAATATCCGGAAATTGTCTGCTGCCCTAGGTGATCCTTAGATCGCCTAGTCCTTCTCCCTATTTAATCAAACCTTGTTTAATTATAAAAATCCAAAAATATTGTTTTTTAGTTAGTTTAATACAGTCACTTGATTGGGGGTGACGAATTCTCAAATCAACAACTTTCTTACTGTTATTTCAGTTACACTCTTTAGATTTAATCTCTAATTAACAATAAACCTACTATCTGTCCTCGTGGGATCGATAACTCGGGGTTGAAATATTACCCCATATTACTTGAACCGTGCACTTGCGGTAACGCGTAAGAAATCGTGTCAGATGTGCGAAACAATCCGCTGCCAGCTCACGCGGAGCAAGAGCCGAAAGGAAAAGAAATAGCCATGATTGCGATTATGGATCTTGAAGAGATTGCGGAAGACGGCTTGCCTATCATTGTTGAAATTCACAACGATGAGGAATACAGTATAGACACGGAGGACGAGCGTGCCGATCGAATGAAGGGGTCGCACGGGTTCAGCAAGTTCTTCGACGAAATGAACTTTTCGGAGAAGTGACGGAAAGAAATGACAAAGGCGATTCTAAGGGTAGCAGAAGACTTCGAGGAAGACATCGTGGTCTCCAATGGAAAGGTTGTTAGGGCGTCTCGCTCTACGGAAAAGGTTATGACCTTCTCCGCAAGTGACAAGAAGACGGACTCGAGTCACCAGAAGCCTTTGTACGTAACGGCGGTGATTAATGATGTCGAATTCAAGAGGGCATTTTTTGATGGAGGAGCAGCCGTCAATGTGGTCTCGCTCAACACTTTAAAGTTGGCAGGAATCCCGGAAAAGAAGATTGTCAGGCGCCCATCCCCGCTGATGGGATTTGGGAGTGATTCCAGGATGACGACATGATGGATTCGTCTGGGCGTTCAGATAGGGAAAATCAAGTGCTCAGCCAAATTTTACGTCATTGAAGCGAATACTACGTATCACATGATCATAGGGCGAGCCTGGATTCACCGTTTCGACGCGGTCCCCTCAACAGCTCACCAGGTGATGAAGGCCATTTGAAACGATAGAGTAGTGGAGATACCGGCTTCGGTAAATCCCTTCAATCTAAATGAGGAGTACCTCACTGAAGCAGTGTGGTTTACCGAAATGGCAGACGAGCAAACGCCGGGGCGGTTCAACTCGACCCCTTTGCCTCGGTGGTAGGATATCAAGGACCAGTTGCCAGCAGGAGTAATGGTGACGAGGGAGGATGCTAAGGAAAAATTGTCCGCGCGCGAAGAGGCATCGCAGGTCGCCTACCAAAGGAAGAACGTGTACACTCTGAAAAGAGTGGTGAAACATGATCCCACAGGCAAAGAGATAGAAAGTTTCTACTCCAATGGAAAGAAATGCTACCTCATATGAAGGTGCGCGGGGGTACCCCCATTCGAGCATGGGGATATCCCTGGGCAAATCAATCAAATCGAGCATGTCACGGAGGTAGACAAACCAACATCATAGGTTTTAGAGGATAAGCTGAAAGAAGAACCTGAATGCATGGAGGATAATCCGAAACCCCAGAAGCAGGAGCTGAAGGAAGTGTTACTGAGCCCGGGTGAAGAAAAGAAGAGGCCCGTCTTTCTGAGCGCATACCTCACAAGCGATGAGGAAGCAAGGCTGCTTCAGCTGCTAACCGAATACAAGGATGTGTTTGCCTGGGAATATGATGAGATGCCGGGTTTGGACACGAGCATCACTATGCACAGGTTAGATGTTATTCCGGGGTCTAAACTGGTAAAGCAAAGTACGAGAAGCTTCAGGCCTGAGATAAATATGAAAATCAAGCAAGAAATCCTCAAGCTATTGACTGCCAAGTTTATCGAGCCGAATCATCATCTCACCTGGTTGGCCAACATTGTGTCTGTAGTAAAGAAGAATGGGCAGCTGCGCATTTGTGTAGACTTCAGAGATCTCAACCGCTTCTGTCCCATGGACAATTTTCCGTTACCCAACATCGATCTGCTCATCGATTCTACTGCGGGTCATCGGATGTTCAGCTTCATGGATGGTTTCAGTGGGTACAACCAGATCAAAATGGACCCAGAAGACACACGGAAAACCGCGTTCATCACGCCGGTGGGAGTCTTTAATTATACGGTGATGCCGTTTGGGCTCAAGAACGCGGGCGCGACTTATCAACGAGCAATGATGGCTCTATTTCACGACATGATGCATCGAGAAGTGGAATTCTATGTTGATGATTGGGTTGTCAAGTCCAAAGAGGAAGCGGACCATTTGGGGGACCTGCGGAAGGTATTTGAAAGATGCAGAAGTTTCCAGCTAAAGATGAACCCCATGAAGTGTGCATTCGGAGTGACTTCAAGGAAGTTCTTGGGATGCGTAATACATCGCCAGGGCATCGAGCCTGACGCCGCTAAGGTATCGTCCATCACTAGCATGACGTCATCAGACAACCAAAGCGCCCTGAAGACGTTCCTGGGGAAATTATCTTACCTGCGGAGATTCATCCCAGCAATCGCAGAAATAACCTTCTGCTTCAGCGATCTCCTCAAGAAGAATGCTGTGTACAATTGGACAGAGGAACATGAGGCCGCATTCGGGAGGCTAAAGGACCTGCTGACATCGCCAAGGGTAATGATCGCACCGCAGCTTTGATCGCCGCTTTTGTTGTATCTAACGTTGACAAAGAAGTCTATAGGGGCGCTTTTGGCTCAAGAATATGAAGGGCAAGAAAGGCCGATTTATTGTATTTCCCGCATAGTGCAGCCAGCTGAATCAAGGTACACATAAATCGAACTCTATTGTCTTGCCTTATTCTTCGTAATAGAAAAGTTAAAACACTACTTCGCCTCGCACAAAGTTGTGGTGGTTACAAAGAGCGACTCCATACGGTATCTCTTGACTCACACCTCTCCTGGCATAAGATTGACAAAATGGTATATGACCATTTCACAATATGATATCACGTGTGTTCGACCACGAGCAATCAAATCGCAAGCAGTGCTGGATCTTCTGGCACAGTTCCCAGATAACATCTATGAGCCCATGATCGAGGAGGAACCGGAAGGACCCGAGATCTATGCAGTCGAGTTACCTTACTTGACGCTTCATTTTGATGGATCGTCAACAAGGAAAGGTGGAGGAATTGGAATCTTTTTGACTAAACCAGATGGGGAGGTCATCCAAATGTCCACGAAACTTGATTTCCCAGTAACCAACAACGAAGCAGAGTATGAGGCTCTCATCGCAGGTCTCCGTGCAGCCAGGGCACTGGAAGTAAGCAATCTGACGGTTATGGGGGATTCTAAATTAATAGTCAAACAAGCTTCAGGGGAGTACGAATTGAAAGAGGTAAATCTGTTACCCTATCGGACTTTGGTGCAGAAGCTGGTACGACAATTCTGCGATGTTAGGTACGAGCACACACATAGAGTTGATAATCGGCATGCAGATGCTTTAGCCACTCTGGGATCTAAAGTGAGTACAGAAAAATGCCCTGTGAGAATCTCGATTGAAGTTCGAACGACACCGTCATTGACAGAGGACATATGCGAGGATGAGTTCATGGACGACGAAGACTGGAGAAAACCGATATTACATGCAATCGCTGAGGAAACGAGCAAAGAAAACTGGGCATCCACTAAGGGATACTGCATACATGATAACGCACTCTACTACAAAGGCCTAGGAGGAATACTCATGCGATGCGTCTCGCAGCAGGAGGGGCAAGCGTTATTGGAAAGGATACACCAGCACACTTGCAGAGAAGGTGAGGTGTCGATCTATCGAAAGGCCCAAAGATATGGGATTCATTGGCCGGATATGTCAACGGCTGGTGCGATAATTCAAGGGAATTGCGAAAGCTGCGCATTGATCAAAGACTCTCTAACAATCACTTTGGTTGATGATGACACACATTGGAGGAAGCCACTCTTTGATTTTCTCACAGAAGGAACCGAGCCTGAGCAAAGAAAGGAAGCTGAGAAATTGAAAAGAAAGGCGACTCGATATGCGGTACAAGAAAACATACTTTGGCGAAGGGGCCATGAGGATAATCTACTCCGATGCCTGGATAGCAAAGAAGCTCAAGAGGTGATGGATCTATCCCACCAAGTAGAGCATCAGGGGGGCGCAAAGCTATGCAGACAGCTCCTTACAGTTGGTTATTTTTGGCCCACAATGGAAGCAGATTGCCGCACCAAAGTAAAGAGATGACAGGAATGTCAATTTAAGGGCAACCTCGTACATGCCCCTGTCGTAGACCTACACGCGTTGGGGACGTCATGGCCATTCCACACTTGGGCTCTAGATTTCGTTGTCCCATTCGACCGGCCTCACATGGGAACCAGTTTATCCTGACCGCGGCCGAGTTGTTTACTAAGTGGGTGGAGGCAATACCGCTCAAGACAGCTAATATGCTCGCGGTGGTCAATTTCGTCCAAGAAAACATCATATACAGGTTTGGTATCCCCAACACAATCCTTTCGGATAATGGCACGCCCTTTGTAAATCGCCAAGTGGCCGCAAAACTAGTGGAGTACAACATAAGGCAGGTCTGTTCCACTCCTTATTATCCGAAAGGGAATGGTCAAGCAGAAGCAACCAACAAGACACTGCTAAGAATTCTGAGCAAGATGGTCGCAGACGATCACAAGAAATGGGCTGATTATTTGAACATATCATTATGAGCATATCGAACTTCGCCGAGAACTCCCACAGAAGTCTCCCCGTTCCTTCTATGCTATGGAGCTGAAGCCGTTGTACCGGCGAAAGTGAAAGTCAATTCTGCGAGATTGGCCTTTCATGCATTATACGACAATCAACGGGACCACGACTTGATCTTATTGGAGGAAAAGCGAGAGCAAGCCAAGCGGGCTAACAAGAGGTACAAGGAGAGGATCGCTCACGCATAAAACAAAACAGACCAACATCGAGATTTCGCGGTCGGGGACTTGGTCTTGCGAGCTTCAGATCATTGCATGCGGGAGGCAGCCTATCAAAAGTTCACAGCTAACTGGGAAGGACCACTCGAAGTTAAAGAAGTCTTTGACAGTGGTTACTGCACAATACAGAGGCTTCATGGGACTGCCACAACCCCAAGCCCGATCAATATGCGCTGGATTAAAAAGTATTATCCTTGACTTCTCTCTCTTTACATACATTTCATTCAAATGTCTATTGAAATGTATGTCTAGTACTCTGATAAATCCATGTGTTGTTCCTCCCATATGAGGAACTTGTAATCTTGCCTCTCCCATATGAGGGTCTTGAATCTTGCCTCTCCCATATGATGGTCTTGTAATCTAGCCTCTCCCATATGGGGGTGCTTTTAATAAAAGAATTCTCCCATATGAGAAGAATTTTATCACCGCAGTCGTCTCTTATCATTTTATTTACTTCCCTGCTTATTTACAACAAAAAGCCTATGTGCCAAGATAGCAGCAACGTTCAAATATGATCTTAAGTGATCTAAAAGACTATCTGCCTAGATAGCAGCCATAATGTATGATCCTATGCGATCCAAAGCCTATCCGCCAAGATAGCAACAACGTTCAAATACGATCTTAAGTGATCTAAAAGCCTATCTGCCTAGATAGCAACCATAATGTATGATCCTATGCGATCAAAAGCCTATCTGCCGAGATAGCATCAATGTTCAAATACGATCTTAAGTGATCTAAAAGCCTATCTGCCTAGATAGCAGCCATAATGCACGATCCCATGCGATCCAAAGCCCATCTGCCGATATGGCAGAAATGATCTTAATTGATCTATAAGCCTATCTGTTTAAATAACAAACTACAACAACAACGTCCCATGCGACGCAAAACTTATCAGCCTGAGAAAAAGAATTATTAAGGCAAATATCCGGGTGCAAAAGGCGAAAGAAACATAACTTGTTTTATAGCCAACACGCATGCGATATTACAACTTGTTGTATCAAACAAGAACAACAAACGCTAAAGTGCACTTCATTAATAGTCAAAATGACTTACAATTTATATGTCTAGATAGCAGCTTACAAGCGAAAGTTCATACTAAGAAAATTCTTACTATAAAATGATAGGCCTACAAATGCTAACAAAAGATATGCGACGCTATCGTCGAGGTTTCTTGACTGGTCTTCTGCCCAAGAGATGTGCCATATGAACCTCATGTCCAGGCGGATGCGGCGGTGAAGAACAAGGGGAGAACAACTCCTGTGGCAGAAAGCTTATTCTCCAAAGAGACGAGCGCCATGGCTCGTCACACCTTGTTCAAGAACGTGGAGGCAAATAGTTCTCCTCCAGGAAAGCTAGAGGATAAACACTCCATTCATTACGAGTCGGTAAAAAGGTCAGTATGGAACTGCACTTCACCGGAAGGCAGCCGGAGATACGACCTGCAAACATAATAGACGAAGAAGAATCTTCGTAGAAGCATGATGCATTGTGTATATCTTATTCAAAGTAATCATGAAGAACAATAAGATTTATAAAGAGGATCTTGCGACCTATTTCTATGGCACAAGGCACAAACTCAGGTTTCACAACTTGAAATCGCCATGAATCAACAACATACAAGCATTGAGGCCAACAGTCGTAAGGACTCATGGAAAGCCACATTTTGGGATGAAGAACCCAAGCAGCAAGAGGCAGGGTTTATATAGACTCTATGGGGACTCTTCAGTTCCCTGGCTGAGTCAGCAAAGCTTGGAAAACGGGTAAGAATCAATTACTCACGTCTCGAAAGAGGTAAAATTCAATTACCCTACTAAAGGCTATGACGATTCGGTGGCATGCCCTAATTAATGACGGAAGGTCATAATAAGGATGGGCTTCCCAAGGAAATAGTGCTTATCTAATAAATCATTAGCGCGAAAATCAAGGCAGATGCGTCACCATGTGACGTCATAATTGATACGCATCAATATATTAGTGCAAATACCCAAAAGGGCAAAATGGGAAATGGAGTTCCAGAGAAAAAAGGGGGAGAAAACACTAGCATTGCAATAATATTTTGTTTTAAACAAATATTTTGTTTCTAAAACAAATCCTTGATCAAAGGGTCTTCTGGAGAAAACGAGAATGATGCCTCTCCTGCTTGGTCCACTTCTCGCTTCAGCTGTTCGTACTTGGCATTCATCGCATGAAAGAGGTTGACAACTTCTTCATCTTTCTGCCTTTGTTCCTCTACCTTCCGCCTTTCAGATGCGAGGTTGTGGTAGCCGCGCTTCAAACTCACAGCTGCGAGAATTCCGGTGATCCTGTTGAGAAGATACTCGAAGCCTAGCTTGCCTTGAACTTTAGCTTGAAGCCCCTTGCATGTGCTGAAAAGCAGCTGTGCACTATGAGGAGAAATGGTCGCAGGAGTGGCCACAGACAGTTGCTCCAGAATCCAGATGGCTTCGGTCAAGAAAAGCCTCCTGTCAACGGCTCTATCTCTAGAGATCTCACGAACGACCAGGGGTATGAGAGACGCATCTGAACCAGCCAGTCCACATCAGCTTGCTTCATTCCTGATAAAGTTGATGCAAGTTTAGAGCATGAAAGCTTTTAAACAAGGGTGTCGAATGCGAAAAATGGTAACATACCAGTCCCTTCAAGGATCTCATGCAAAGAGGGAATGCACATTGCTGGAAAAGCTGAAGTATGCCCTCGCTCCATTGCTCGACTGTCAGCCGCGAGCTCAAGCTCATCATAGTTGGCGGGAAGAATATAGGCCGCAACAGGCGCGACAACAGCTCCAACTTGCGAACTCCAAAAACTCCATGCTGGGGGAACCTCTAGAAGCTCTACCTCTGTTGAAGGAACAAGAACAATAGTAGATGTTGCTTGACCAGGAACTCCTTCGGATGCGAGGGGCTCTTGTGGCTCAGGAGCATTCATGTGAACACCAACATTTTCATGTGATGCTATATCTTCCATAACCTGTTCATTTTCATGAAATTCAGCTCCAACGTCATCTGTTTCCATTTCCTCAACTGCAGCATCAGCATCTTCTCCTATTAGTACGGTGTCGGCTTCGATATCATCAGAAAACTCGGTGATATCTTCCAAAGGCTCTCCTGCATACTCAGTAGCTGCGACAGGCTTCTCAACGTGAGAGTTTCGCTCTGGAGCATAAGATGTAGGGGGCTGACTCCTTTGTTCCGACACATCCTCATCAGCATCACCTGCGATACAAGACAGGAAAAAGTTGATGTAACTTGTATTATACAGTGTTCAGTTATTTTGATAGATCAAAAGCGAGCACCTCCACACTCAGGTGGGATCGCATCACCTTCATCATAAGTCAAAGATGCGACACCATATCCTACTAGAGTATCTTCATTGAGCACATCTTTAAGGTGAGCGTAACCTGGGGTGCGAAGAAACTCGTTACAATGATGATTGGATCACCAAGCTGGGTTTGCAAACATTGTTTGAATGATTACCTGAGGGTTCACCACACTTTCCTACTAGCCATCGGCGAATATCAGCTTTTCATAAGCCATGATTTAACGCACCAGTAATTACTTCTTGGTGAGTCACAGCAAGGTTAAAAATCTCACCTTCTTTTCCGCCTGCGATCTCCTCGAAGTCCTCTTGAGCTTGCTCCAAAGCAGCTGCATCCAAATCATCAACATGCTGTTCTTCCAAAATTCTCCTCTTTATGAGCTCGATCTCATCTTCTTCTCGCTTCCTCCTTCTCTCTGAGGCTTCCGCAGCCGTTCTCTCAGACTCAGCAAGGATATCTTCGTTTATGGCCTCGTTGGAGATGCCAGAGCGAGAACCCTTGGTTTTCTTCTTTTCCTTGGCCAGGAGGCCGCTGATGGTCTCTGTGTCATCAACCGCGAAAGGACAAACTGTTCCAAAACTATTGCAAGAGTTAAAATATGAAGAGGACAAGTTTATTCGAGATACCTTCTGAAACTTCTTCTTGCATCTCACCTCTTTCTTCTTCTCTTTCGTCTTCACGTCCTTCTTCATCATCTCTTTCTCTGACTCCCCTTTCCTCATCTTCCTCTTCCTCCTCTTCCTGACCAAAAGGAATGAAAGTATCAACTGCGAGCCCTTTCCACACTTTGCTTGGCATGCAACCTTTGCCTTTGTCCTTAGAGGCAAGAGACTTCGCAGGAGATGAAGTCGAGGCACTCCTAGGAGGAGAGGAGATTGTAATTCCCTTCTGCTTTTGTCTCTTGGCCCTCGGGGCAACATCTGATGGAGGAGACGGAGCCGGGGTATTGTCTATCAGCGAGTCATCGAATGCATCCATTACCTCGCGAATCCGAGTCTCTACCTGGGGAGCCATTCTCATTGTTAAAAGAATTTTCTCGCCCTGCCTTCTCGCGGTAACGATGGAGTTGATCAGCGACTTAGAGCGCTCACCAGATGCGAACCTCCTCAGATAGCACTAAACAGAAAATAGGGGATAAGTTTCAAGGCATCAAAAGAAAGGAGTTTAACACGCGCAAAGGAAATTGTTTACCTTGGCAAAATCTTCGCTGTACTTGATAACATGCGAAGCTCCATCCTAATAGCGGTCATCTTCTCCTCAAGAATGGTGGATGGCACAAGTGATTGTCAAGATCCAACAAGGAGTAGAAGCCGTACTGGGAATCATCCAAGCTGCAATTAGGACGGAATGGGAAGGCATTTATCTTGATTGTAGGAGCTTTGCTGGGTTGAGGAGCTGACTGCGTCTCGGACCTGGCTTGCTGAGTGGTCCAGTAAGAAATCCAATTTCTGGAGAGGCGACTGTCACGGCCACCTCAAGGTTGAACGAAGGGAAAGTTGCTCCGAAAGACCGTTTGACACTCGCCAGACAACAGTCGCTTGTAGCAGCCTCTTACGATCGATTTAGGCCAAATAGAAGGCGCCACTGCATCAAAACCAAATTGGGGGGAAACGCGAGTTGGATCAACGTCGACTGTGATCCTTTCATACCTGGGAGTAAGTTCAGGAACATAATCAGCAAGAGCAGGGAGAGAACCCCTTAAACACAAGCAGAAGAATTCACGATAGCGCTCATGATAGCGCTCATGACCTTCGAGAATGATCTCTTCTGAAAAAGCAAGAGATTTGGCGGGATATAGCTTCGGGAACCATCGCACATTCTCGATACGCGTGGCATAAGGCCTAGCTGTAAACTTATTTCGGTAGTCGCATATCAAACTCCATGTGCACTTGGGAGTATTGGTTCTAAACCATCGAGCAGCTCTCCCACTGGAAAGTTCATTCTCCGCGCCTGGGCCACACCAATTTTCGGGCCTAGAAGGAACAGGAGCATAGGAGGGCCATCGCTCGAAAACCCACATGGTAAGGCATGCGATGTTGACATAAGTCAACACGTCAAGACGACCGCGAGAGTCCTTGATCGCCACTACCAATTGGTCCAATCTGTGATATAAGGTGCCCAAGACCAGAGGCCCAAGTGTGACTCTCTGACCAAGGGCCAACTTGACAGCAAGGGGAAGGACATGATAAAAAACCCCATCATGAGGATGACCATCAATCAAGTACCTCGACAGCCAGGCACAGAGGAAGCCGCACAAGGTTAGATGATATCCTTTTCCCTCCACATAATTCTTCGCATTTGGATTCTTGTCCAGAAGTTGCTTGGTAATACTACTATTCGCATAGTCGCGAAAGAAGTATTGCACCCATTTGCCCCAGGTGTTCTTCGCAGAAGTATCAACAAGCTGCCAGTCAGGAAGAACTTTCGCAGAGGTCCAACTAGTAGAGATTTTCTTCACCTCGGACAAGCATTCCTCCATCTGTGCGTATAGAGAAAGTTATGGATCGGTTCTCAAAGGGCTCAGGGGGTCCACTTCGCCAATGGGAGAAATGTCATACAACATGTGCACATCTTCCAAAGTGGGAGCAGCCTCGAACTCAGCAAAATGGAAGGTGTGAGTCGCAGGTGAAAGCGAGAAAGAAGGTTTAGAAGCATGGACGGGTCCAACTTCACGGCAGCACCCTTCATAGCACGAACTGCGAAGTAAATTCTAGCATTGTCTAATGCGATGGCATGGTGGGTCAATACATGGTCAATCCACTCATCCATCAGGTCCAACTTTTGGACAAAGGCCTTGGTGGAAATTGCAGTATGAGGGAAAAACCCATTTTCAACTCCTAGTCTAACCACGTCTTTGAAGTCGATTAACTCTAACATGGCTGCATTGGTAGGCGGAGTCAGAGTTCGCAATTCTCCGGAGGGAGCAGGATCCGGTAGATTCTTCACCTTAACTCTGGCATGATGGAAATATTTTCCACCCAAGTACGGGGCTTTTCTCCACAAGGTCTTGGGAAGATCAGAAATTTCTTCAGCCTCTTTAATGGGTTTGGATCCTTTTGTCTTGGCCATTCCTGCAGAAGAGCAAGAAAAAAAGGGGGAGAAATATACACACTTTTAGTTTGAATTGCAGTCTAAATTCAGGAAGAAATTATGTTTTGTCAAGAGAAGATGAACAGTCCGGGGTCAATTCTGGGTTTAGAAGCTCAGGATTTGTGTATATTGCTCAGAATTTCAGAAGTTCTACATTCAAAATCGTCACAATCTGGTGATTCGATCAGTTCTGGGTTTAAGAAAAGAGCCTCTTTTGCAGTTCTCAATGAACGATATATTCCAAATAACCATGGGTTTACAGATCCAAGACAGTTCAAAGAATATTTGAGCACATTAATGGAATTGAAAGCCAACCTTGTTTTGGTGAAGCAAGTTGAAGGAGACGATTGACAAGGAATAACTGATGGTTGATTACTTGAATCTGCTCTCGAAGGCTTCCGGGTATCATTCACCATAGAGAGAGAAGTGATGCTTTGCAACAATGGAGGGCATAGAGTATTTATTCAAGAACAATGAGGAGTCGCGTCCTTTCAGTAGTCGAATCGCAATCGTCACCGTCGAATCGCGCAATCACAGGACAAGCTGACGTCACGCCTAAAACCCTAAAAGAACAGACGACACGAATCTAGGGATTCTAGGTCATAATGGCACGCACGGGGGCTGATTTTGCGTGTATTTGAATTGGTGCGTGGCAGCGACGCGAGCATTGGTTCCTGTGCATTGAAGCCTATCCGGCTAGGTGTCTTCACGCGCAGAAAGGGGGCTAATGTAGATAGTGCTTTCTAGAACAGGCAGATCTTAGCCACTTGGCGATCATCCAACACACCTAGCTGTGCTCCACACACACTGGATCACAACCCGCGCTGATCCACGTGGGGGCTGCGAGACAGGGCCCTCGCATACCACCACACGGGACTTGTAGGGACTTAGTGGTTTGGAGGCTAGAGTAAGTCCTGTCGCGCGCGAGCGACAACCAAGCCCGCGCGCGACCCCTAGTAACTGCTTTGAGAGATTTATGGCACGAGCTCCATAAACCCGGTCAACCTCATAACGATTCCGGTATACGCGGACGACGTGCGTAACGGTTCCTATATACGCGGACGAACGTGCCGTTGTGGTTAAGCTATTAAGCCGCCATTAATGGGCGCATTAACCCACTGCAACAGTCACATTCTGCGTTATATATAGGATCGCTAACCCTTCCATACAAGGACGAATCGCCTGAGATACGCGGAAGCTCTGTCAAAATTCTGTCTCTCTCTCTCATACAGCACTATTGCCTTACTCTCTCCCTACACACACCCCACTCTTCCTGTGTTATTTCTATCCCCTGCTCTTGGTGTATATTGAATCCTCCTCAAGGGATTCTCTTGTACACAATAGCCTAGACAATTCATTTAACATGCTACAAAAACTATGTAACACATCGCGGCAACACGGGACAACAAGCAGCTTCGGACCAGCTCAGTCCTGCTTCGTTTGTTGCAGTGGACCGATGTCAGTCTGGAACTTCAGCAGCTCGTCTAATTCATTCCACTGTCTTCGTGGCAGGAGCCACTCAAACTCAAGCTCAATAGATTGCACACCTACCGGGCAACGACCGTCTGAAGGCAACTCGTCTCTTCTCAAATCCGACCGCGTTGCACAACAAGCAACCATACCAGATTTTCTCGTTCCCGCAGCCAACATAACTTTGGTTTTCAAGACCGACTCTTTCAACCGTTCAAACATCCATCACCTTCGCGCTTCGCCCGCCCGGGGCTTCTCTCTATCGCTCATGGGAAAACCACATAAAACACAACTTATTAGGTATTTCGCAGCGGATGTATTTCCACAGCTGTGCATAAAGGATGCATCAGTGCTGGAGCTTTCCAGAAGTATTTTCATTCATAGCATTAGGAAAAAAACAACAAGCCTTTCCTCTCATCAGATTGGTTTGGTTGAATAGTTATCCAATCCACATCAAATGAAACATGGCGAAGTCGCTGCACCGACAATAAGTAATTAGCGTTGAGGGACTTAGGGACCACGTTGTTGCTTTCTCTCGTATGTACATCGAGCTAACATGCTAACTCGGTGCACCGTTTTCGTCTAAGGGACTTAGCGATGTGACACCATTTGCTATTATTGACAGGCGGATGATCAAAAGAGGGAGTACTGGTGTGAACCAAATTACAGTGCAATTGTCTAATGCTTTTACCAGCAGATGCCACTTGGGAGGATTGGTCCTCTTTCCATGCTCAATTTCCAGATTTTTCCACTTGAGGTCAAGCTGGTTCTCAAGGGGGAGGCATTGTACGGAGACAGGGAGTTCAAATGAGAAAATGTGGCTGAATTGGCAACTGGAAATGAAGGGAAACATTGTTCATTTGATAAGTAAATGACCTAATGAACATTAACAATTTAGAACCCATTATTGCACATGTACTGTTGGATTAGATTCTGAGGTGAAGCAGCTGTCACTGATTTCATGAATGTTAGCTACCATTTGATGTAAGTGTAATGGTGTCATTTAGTAAGTCGTATAGTTTAGTGCTACGTTATCGTTCAGGGTCACGCGATGGGTACCGTTAGATGCAAAATGACTTAGTTACTCCGACGTGTTTTATGAAGAAGTGTGCGGAGACTATTTGTAACGACTGGATTCTCATTTTTCTGATAATGAAAAATTCAACCAATTTGTGAGAATCTCTCATCTTCTCACTCTCTAATTTGTCTTAGGAGCCTGCAAAACCTTAATTCCGTCATCCGAATAGGTGGATTCAGGCAACGACGCCGGTTAGGAGTTGTGGTTCCTGACACTTAGCTGCACAGGAAAGCAAACACAGGTGCGAGAATCAGCAGAAAGTTCCTGCAAAAACAGAGATTAGACCTAAAACACAGAGGTGGGCTCGTTTCATTTTTTTCCCCTAAAACAGAGAATCGCACACACCCCTAAACTGGGGGAGGGGGTAAAGTGCAATTAACCCTTTTTCTTTTTTTTTTGGCCCAATTTGACTTTTGACTTGTTGTACTTGTAGTTACCATACGGAGTAAACTCACTTCGTTAAAAACTAAGGAAATCTCGAGACTCTTCATCATCTTCGGACAAGGAAGTGCGAGGCGGCCAACCAATATAAATAGAAGCCCAGACCAGAGATAGATGCGCACGAACGCAGAAACCCTAACCTAGTATCCATTTATCAATCGATCAATCCCTCCCTCCCTCCGTATCTACCCCGTAGAAGAAGTGAGCGGCGGTGATGGCTAATTGGGCTGAGCTAATTCCAGATCTGTTGTCGATGATTGCGAAGAAGGTTGAGGTGTATGAAGATTTCGTTGCTTTCCGAGGAGTTTGCAGGTCATGGCGATCTGCGGGGGTGAAGAACAACTTTTGTCCAGTCCCGGAGAAGCAGGTTCCGTGGCTCCTGCTCGCCGGAGATGAAGACGATCAGCGTGACTTCTACAGCCTGACCAAGGGAGGAATGGTTCACACCGTGGACCTCCCTGAAGCAAGAGGTAAGAGGATACTCAGTTCGCTTGGTTGGTTAATAACTATAGACGAACACGGGGAGATGCAACTTTTGCATCCCCTGTCCCGGTCGCTGATCCCCATACCCGGCGCATCTAAGTTCAGCCACTATGACAGTACTTCTATGGACCCGATTGGTATGTTGGCGAGAGCAGCCTTGTCCGCTAGCCCTATTACGGACGGTGACTACAGCTTGATGATTGCGATTGGATCTACGCCTAAATTGGCCTACTGGACACCCGGGAACAATGCCTGGATCACCATCCAGACACCCCAATCAAACGCCATGATCGAGGAGGTGGTGTACTGTGGCGGCCATTTTTATGCCTTGAATTCCGAAGGATACCTCTTCTCCGTAGATATCCACCAAAAAACCGCCAATATAGTAGGAAGTATACCGACATCCGTCACGGGTGACAACCGCTGCTACTTGATTGACTCGGGTGACGGCCAACTAATTGCAGTCGTCAGAGAGATACAACACGAGGACTACACGGAAGACATTGCTTATGATCACAGCCACCACCACCACCACCACGACCTCATCATCCTTAACGACCCCAACTCCAACTATACGGGCGGAATTCATAACTATTGGACTAATTCTTTCCAGCTATTCAGGTTCGACTCGAGCTATAATTGCCATCCCATCAATGACTTAGGAGGCGGAAGGTCGCTTTTTCTTGGCCAATGTGCTACCGTCCTCTTCTGTGCTGCTGGTGGCGGTGGTAATATCAGACCCAATTGCATCTATTTTACCGATGACGCAAACGATCTCTACGTCGACAACGACGACATAATCGAAGGTGGAGGTATAGACATGGGAGTCTACAGCTTGCAACAAAAAGAAATCATCAAGGATGTCACTCCTTTTTACCATGGCAACAAAGGGCGCAGTCCCGTCTGCCCGCCCCTCTGGGTCCTCCCTTCCTTTTGAAACCCCTATTGGTTTAGGTGCCTGCTCTCCTCCAAACAGGCACCAAATACCCTTGTTCCTCTTTTTTAGGATATTTGTTTATGTACTGTAGGGTGCCCTGCTTTGGCTGACCATCCAAACAGGCACCAAATAACTCCCCCCCCCCATTACATGTATCACCCATCTCAAAGTTTTTTCTTTTAGTTTAAAATAATGCATAATAAACATGATCTCTCTTTGTTTCGGCATTCTAGGTATGAACCAACAACATACATGTCCGTTTGCTCTCCCTTGCCATGCTCTATTTTGATACTATGCTGCAACCAATGCCTCAAACACCTTCTTCGCACCAACAACCCCTCCCTCCAGCCACCCACCTAGAAGGTAACACCCCCAGCCCCCACCCCCAACATTCTTTTACGCTCAATGGTCAATTGTGGTCATAGTTATCAAAATCTTACGATTCACGATTCATATCCTATGATTCGATTCGATTCACCCATGAAACGATGCGAATCCCTTTAGTGAATCTTTAATGTACAAAATATTATTTGAATCCGATTCAAGAGTCCGAATCTTCGATTCAGCTACGATTCAGACCAATTCTACACCTTCGATTCATCTCAAGGTCTAATTGAGTTGCAGCATCAGTTTAAGAAATAATACTTCCTCAATTACTTCCTACATTTATATATGTTTTGCAACATGCATTTGTTTTAAATTACTAGTGCATTTTTCTCATATCAAAGACTAATAGTTTTCTATTATTTTCAATCTCCTTGTCAACTTGTAGTTCCTTGCTCCACATGCCTATCTATATCTCGATTATTAATTATCTTTTAGATGTGTGAAACTCCTAATCACTAGTTATAGATGCGAGTAACCAATAATTTGAGATTTATTTTGTAAAAGTATGAATATTTCTGTTCAATAATGTTATAGCTTTATGAAATATTTTATTATATCTACATAAAATATTACAAGCTGATTGTGGTTGCTCCCTTTCTCATAACTGTTTCTCCTTTTGTAAATGTAACTCAAACAGGCTACTACTTACATCCCCGGAAAGCACGCTCAAGCACTCAGTGGACTCTTCGATTCAATCATCAACCCACCTATCGGAAATGAGCAAAGTAAGTCGTTATTCCTTACAACACAAAGTCTAAGAGTGATGATACCTGTATTTGTAGCATCGGTATTCTTCTTTGGTCGTTTCAAATATTAATTGTATGTTTATGGTGTATAAGGTGATCCTTGAGATTAGTAGACAGAAGTGTGGACCATAGGATTAATATGGTACTTGTGTCGTTAGATTTATATGGCATAAGATGAAAGCAACTAGAATAATGTTATCAATGAAGTTGACATTGTTGTATATATCTTATCTCTCACCCCCTATTGCATTGTTGTTTAAATTGGTTAATGGAAGAAAGAAATTTGTTTCATGGCGTATGCACGACCGTGTTCAATCATTTGCCTTGCTAAGTCTTTCTGCCCTTGTTGGTTAAACTGCCACGAGTCCTCAGTTTCTGATAGGGTCGTAATAGGTTTTGCTAGTAGCAATGGCTCAGCGAATTTCTTCTACCGGAGTACATATCATGTCGTGGGAACAACAAATCCTAGTCTTCTGCACATGATCTTGGTTCTTCATATGTTAGGATGATGCCGCATCTTGTTAGGGTAGTTATCTACGATATTAATATATTATGTTGTTAGCCCGGTGCGTTCTCACGGTGCCCATAAACATATCTGAGGGCACTCCATTGTTCTTACATGTATAAGCTTCAAGGTATATCTTTTTTAGGCTTAATTACTTAATTATCAATCTTTATCCTTGTGTGGGATGCTTCATTGTTCTTACTTTATTGACTTATAATTTTAGCTTCAAAAAGGGATATAATAAGAATTGCAGCAGCTCTATGAGTGAAACCAATGAAAACTAACAATATATATTGTGATTTACCAAACCACGTGGGTAAAATTATCACTTACCCTCTTGTAACTGATAATTAGGTTAAAATGGGTAAATCATATAAATCTAATCCATTAACACCCCCATCAAATTAAGACCGGACCACTTGTTAATGGTCTTATTGGACATCATCTTTTTAAGACAAACTAAATATAGTCCAAACCAAATCCGACCAATCCGACCATACGTATAAAGATGGTGATAATAGAGTTTTAGTTAAGAACGATTAGATTAATGAGAGGTGGCGAAGTTTTTTTTGAGAGACTCTTCAGCTGCTGGAAATGAGCAGCTGACTTAAGATAGATTCGCAGAGGTTCTTGGTTTGTTGGATTAACTAGAAACAGATGAGACGTGAACAGCTTAGTTAGCTATGCATTAATGCTTCCCATCTCTAAAAAGAAGAAGAAACCCCTTGTGTAAGTCATCTAGCCCGAAATTGTGCAAAAGCCAACTGTTCACTTGTCCACCAATCAATTAAGTACTAGTCAAGGGGACCCCGATGCGCAAAGACCGACCGTCGAGAAATAGAAATTCACAATTAATTATCAACCACTCTTTTTGCCTTAAAACTCAAACATCACAACATTGTGCCGGTGCACGAAACCCAACTGGGCGAAATAAAACAACAAAAGATGCCTGAACAGAGTGCCGGTGCACGAAACCTGAAGCTTTGGAGTCACTGGAGCCCATGCCATGCGTGGACATGCTCCAATAATGGATGTTCAACACACTATCAATCTTTTTTCTAGGATAGGATTGTTGTATCCTAAGGAACCCTAAAGAGTGTTCTGAGTTGAATGGACAAATTGAAGAACTAATTTGTAAAAGATGCATTCGTAAAAGTCGTAGGCACTTTGTGATGGACAGATGACAGATAGATGGTTCTTGGAGGATTTGTGTACAGTTGTGTCTCAACCGTATCTTGGCCAAGTATTGACTTCACATCCTAGAATTCATGGCATGATACAGATTACAGACCAATTGAGTGAGTTATCATCCATATATGCACGATTGTCTTGTACTCTTATAACATCAAAGTGTCTGTTGAGATGTCCCACACCGGACAATTAATAGGTTCATAGGACTTTCAATCTGAGTGTGGTTATGTTGGGAAGAATCAGAGAGAAAAGGTAAGGCTGGTGGAGTCTAAAACCTTGCTGTTGTGGCTGTGGCTGGTACATGGTGGCTGGGTTGGAGGTGACTGGTTAGCGAGCCTGGGGAGGAGCAAGAGTAGGGAGAGCGCAGCTTTTGGCAAAAAGTAATTGACAGATTTGGGATGAAGTGAAGAGGAGTTGAAACTGATTTGAGGCTGTTCTCGCGGTAATTTCTTGTTTTCTTTTTCTTTCAATAGTCTTCCATTCATGTTGTAAACATGTTGGTTGGAGTGTTGGACTCATATGTTTTTCCCTCAAAGGCTCAAAGTTCGTTGCTCTTTTCCTGTTCTTTAAAGAAGCAAAGTTAAGCTGCTGGAAATCAGCGGTTGAATTGATCCGAGATACAGAGAGGTTCTTGGTTTGATGGATTAACTGAAGTTGCTATGTTTATGATAGGAAGGAGTGTATATTCAAAAAGATGGATGGTTATGCTGGGTGGGGGGTGGATTTGTTTGTTTTGTGGTTGGTGAAGGTGTTGGTTTGTGAAAATCAAATCCAATGCATAACCAAGTTCATCTTGTTATGTTCCATGCTCACTCACTCCATTGTCATCTCTTCATCCATGGCCACAAGGGGTATTTAATAGAAAAATTGCTTCTCTGCACATAAACCAAACATCCCCCTATCTACAAAACATAACAAGAGGATGAATGACGCAGAACTTTCTTTTACTAATATTTAACGCATTTACAGATATAATCAATAGCCTTCATTCCTAGTTTGGGTCAGTCTTCAATTTGGGTTTTTATTCCTAGTTTGGGTCTTCTAGTTTGTTTGGACTTTTCTAGCCTTTGGTCTAGTTTTAAGTTTGTCTAGTCTTTGTCTTAGGGTGAGGTATGCAGTGAGTCCTGCTTATTTGGGCTTAGTCTAGTTTGTTGTTCAGCCCACTAGTTACTTGGTTTATTAGCATAGTATAATACAATTAGGAGCGACTGACTTTTAGACTGTAGATACTTCGCTTTGGCGATGACTGTTTAAGGTTCTGGCTGTACTTTATCTTAGTAATTAAATTCTTACTAATATTTAACCGGTTTACAAATATAAGAACTTTCTTTTAATATTCAACGGATTTACAAATATAATATGTCCATCGGTGGTGACTTCCACTAAGAGCATATGTCCATAGTTGAATTTCAGGATGCAGCTTTTCTAGGAGACGAATTTTCACCTAAATATAGATTTGAACACATGTACACGATTTTTTCCGCAATGATTGTCCCGATTATTTGTTGGCAAATTTCTCAACATATATATATATATATATATATATATATATATATATATATCAGTCATGTAGTAATATATATATATCAGTCATGTAGTAATTATTGGTCGTGTATCAAAATTATTGCAGCGTACCAATTTTCCTATATTTAGGTAACAGATTATTAGTTTAGCAAAACAATGAGCTAGATGATTCGATGAGCGCGGTTTCCAAATGTCTCTAGATCACTGTGCCAAAGATAGTGCGATCACTCGATCAATTTGCTGCCTCGTCAAATAAGCAGGGATAGACTGGAGGTCAACTTGAAGTTCGATTCCGGACACTCCCGAACAAATCGGTTAGCTAGGAGATGCCACAAATTTTATAAAAATACAATTTTGCCCATAAACTTTATAGAAATTAAATGATGAACTCACAATAATTACAGCAAGTTTTGCAGGTAATGCTTTAGGTACGTGCGCTATCTAATTAAATTTTATGATTTTATTATGTTTATTGCAAAAGAAAAAGTTACTTCTTCCGTTTTCACTCTTTTTTCCTGTTTAATTTTTGGGTAAAAGACATTTTCTACCCTTTATTTATCGATAAAATACATTTTGCCCCCTAATTTATCGGTAAATACTTTTTGCACTCTGTCAGTGGATCGAAGGTGGACAGATACCACCCTTCTGTTACAATCCGTTAGTGAAGGGGTGCAAACTGACTTTTTGTAACCATTTTACTCTTATAAATTGTGGATAAATAATACTATTTATTATTTATTATTAAATTCATCATGTTCTTGAGCACCACCTCTACTACGACCAAATCACCACCACCACCAACACCACACCACCACAATCCACCATTTTACCCATCTATTACCAAAGTCCACATAACCTAAATAACCTGATCACCTTTGTAACCCTCACCACCAACTCTCTGTGAAACATGACCACCTAACAGATCATCACCTCTGCCATCAAATTCATCACTGCTCCATTGCAAACCCACCTAAAACACTGTCAACATTCACCTAAATCACCACCCATACCATACCACTAGCCTGCTAACAAACCCAAACTACAAACCGTCTACAACCTCCTAATCATAACTCATGACCAATAGACCAACCACGCACATTAATCACGGCCAATTCCCTCCAACTCCACAGTACCACTCACCTCAACCTGCACCTCCACCATTCTCCATATCCTTCCCTAAATCACAAACCAAGAGTCCAAGACCACCTACCGGCCTTCATAACTGAAGACCTCCAATTCCCAAAAAACAAACACCAAGACCACGACCACCTACTACCACTGTAAACCACCATCATCGTACAGAATAAAAAAAAAAAAGAGTATATATATATATATATTTTTTTTCAATTCAAGAATAGAGGCCTGCTGATAGATGCATACCCATGAGCTTGGAAGAATTTCCCCAAAACACCATCTATGTCCCAATTTCTTGTTGTATTCCAACACGGGGCAGAGAGAGAGAACCGACATCGTAGAACCATGAGCAGTTCGAAAAAACAACAAAGAACAACAGTGGAGAAGAGAGGGGAACCGAGAGGACGACGATGAGGAACAGAGAGGACGGCGGCGATGGAGAAGACGACAAGCGGAGAGGGTCTTCGATCTGGGTCTTCCTCCCTCCTCCCCTTTCTTCGATATGTACTTCTCCTTTCCCGATTCTCTCTCTCCCTCCCTCTCTCTCTCTCTTTGTTTTTCCCTCTCTCTGTTCTTCGATCTGGGTGTTATTCGATCTTTCGATTCAGAAGGTAGAGGAGGAAGAGGAGAAAGAGAGAGCATCGGAGAGTAGAGGTCTGGTGGGTTCTTTGATTTTTCGTTGCTTGCTTCTGTGGAGGTTTGTTGGGTTTTGGTCGAGAAGAGCAGAGGGAGAGGGAGAGATAGCAGATTGATCGGGAGAGAAGAGAGGAGGAGGAGAGATAAGAAGAGATAAGGTTGTTAGGGTTAGGAAATGAGGAGGAAAGACATTTATAGTGAGATCATTTCTAAATTTTCAGGGGTATTTTTGTCTTTTTGCCTCTCGGTTAGTTCTCTGTTAGCCTCCATCCACTGATAGGGGTGCAAAATGTATTTATTAATAAATCAGGGGATCAAATGTATTTTATCGATAAATGGAGGGTGGAAGGATGTCTTTTACCTTTAAGTTTTGTATCTGTAACCAGGTCATTTTGACCCAGTAATTTGGATAGCAAGACGATGTAATTTTTTGATAACTTTTTTATAGTGTTGTAGATTAAAGTGTACCTTACAATCCCATGAAAAGATTAACATCTCTCTTGCTTTGCTAATTAATTTATCTGGTCAAAGTGACCCAGTGAATAGTGGTAAAAATGAGACAGAAGAAAGAAAGAAAACGAAGTTTTACATTGACCAAATACAAGCATAAATGATCACGAAAGAAAGAAAAACAAGGTTTTACATTGACCAAGTTCAAGCATTAAAATCACGCACTTAATGCACAAACAGGTCTTACGATAACAAGTCTTAAATCTACTACCAATCCATTTCCGTAGATATACTAATACCACATAGACTAACATTATTTATACACAAAGCTAGCTCATGCCTCAGCAACGTTTGCTCCTCCTCCTGCTCCTCACCCTTCTGCTGCTCCTCTTCCTCTTCCCACTCCTCCGGCAGCTCCTCCTCCTCCCTGATTCCCATTAGCTGGTGGTGCTTGTTCTCTGTGAATTCTGCGGTTGTAGGTTTCCAGGGCAGCTGCTGTAGGGAACGATTTTAGGCACTGGGGACAGTATGCCTCCATGTTTGGATGGAAAGAGAAGAAAACTCTTATGTGTATATCAGCTCCTCCTACTCTCCATTCCACATCACGTAAATATATATCGAAAAATATAATAAGTTGTTGATGACTATTCATACATCAACCGTTATTACAGTGTAGTACGCTGATTAGGTGTGGGTAGTTGAAATGGACTGTCACTTAATATAATGTGAGGTTGCAGTGTACTTCATATGTTTCCTTACTTTCTTCTATTTACTATTTGCAGACGGATTAAGAAACTTGTGTAAATGACATTTTACCCTTCTTCTTTCAGACAATCCCCTCCCTGTCTTCCCTCGCTGTCTGACAATCTCTCCCCCTCAATCTCTCTAACGATAACAAGAACATCAACAAAAGCCTCAAGACCATCATTCACAAAAACAAATCTAACAAATTCCTGCACCAACATTTCTTGACCAAATAATTCTGTACCAATTGCAACAGCAAGAACATCAATTAATTTAATCATCTACAACAAAAAAAGATATTATTCATTATAGGAGCAGAAAAGAAAAGAAGAAAAAGAAGAAATAAGCAGATTGAGAGGGAGTTGTTGAAACCCTAATCGCCACGACAAGATTTATGCCGAATTTCTGCAACAAAAACACACACACTAAGTAGATCCGAAGAAAAACAAGAGGATGATAACAAACCACCGTCGTTCGTTCCAACGGCCGTCACCGTCGGTTTCTCTCTCTCTCTCTGCCCTCTCTCTTTCCCTATCTGGGATTGAGAGAGATAAAGAGAGCGAACGAGCTTACCAGAGTGACTCTCAGGGACGAAGGAAGAAGTGAAGACCGACTCTCAAAGGGTCGCCGCCGCCTCCATGTCCAGCTCGAACGTCGTGTCTGGGTTAGGGGTTTGGGTAGTTTCGGATCTGGGTAGGTGGGTGGAGATTACGGTGGAGGTTGCTATTGAGAAAGGGTGGATGGTGGTGGTTGTGGTGAAGATAGTCAAGAGATAGGGTGAGAGAAAAGAGAGATTGGTGGTTGCGGTGAGATAATCTGCACATTGATTGTGGGTAGGTTTTTGGGTTAATTGCATTTTAACCTGAAGATCATGAGGATGGAAGAAGATGAAGATGGAAGAAGGATGAGGATGAAGATCATCGGTACAAATTATCAACCCCAAAACACCCGGCATTCCTTCCAACCATTAAACCAACAACATAAACTCAAATCAAATTCTGATTGGGGAAGAACATCATACCCCGAAAAATCCTCTCCCAATCGAACCCAGATTCAAAATCCATATATTCATATTTTAGTAATATCAATAAAGATTTTTCTATCTCTTATGCATTTTTTGCTTTCTATTTGCTGGGTTCTTTGTCATACTTTTCCATCAATTGTCAAAATTGATGACTATTTCAAAATTCAAAACTGGGCAAAATCACACAACCATCACCGAGACCATCAATATTAACACCAAATTAGCCACATCGCTACCACCATTGAAAGAACAATTAAGAAACAACTTGAAAAAATCAAACCCAAATTCAGTTGGATAATCTCAAATAAAACTGAAACTAGGACATTTTCGATCTGAGAAGAAGATGAATAAACAAGAGCAAGTATTGGATAGTTATTTTAGTTCTTCATCTTGATTATGTTAGTTTAGGTGTTGCTTTCAACATGGTATCAGAGCCAAAGCAAGGCTAATTCCCCAAACATGCGATGTTTTATGGCGGAGTATTTCGGTGTTCTGTTTCCGCCACCGTGGAGTTGTTTGTTGATCTCCACTTTCCGGCCATGGCGCCTTCAGCACCGGAGCTTCCTTCAGGATTTAAGTTCTTCATCAGAAACCTCAATTCTCTTGTTTAGATCAAGCCGAATAGGAGTAATTACATTGCCCGGCGTGCTCAAATGATGACAATTCTTCAGACATTGACCTACTCGGCTTCATCATTATTAGCTGAAGAGGTCTTTCCTTCAAGTTTTGGAAATGGTGTTTGAAGACTTTGAAGAAACTTTTTGGTGTTACAATGCAGTTTCTATTATCTTAGAGGGTCTCTTCGCAGTTCTCCTAAATCAGTGGATACTCTGTTATTTCCTAAACCTGCATTTACCATATGTCTCATTCATTTGTGGCTATTATGTAATACCCACAAACCTACCCACAACTATTTTGTCGGTTGACAACGAGTATGAAGTCGTTTATATATTTTGGTACGTTTTCACACAACACCTCCTTTACCTAACTATTTACCACTCCGTTTCTTCTCTTTAGTCACCTTTCTATTTTGGTACGTTTTCTCTCTTTCTCCTCATTTTTTTTGGGCAAAGTTTTTTGTTGCAAAAAAAACCTAAAATGAACTCATCCAATTATTGTACATGGGTTGATATTAAAATGAAGGTGCTTACGTTATTCTCGTTAAGGGGTAAATCGAGTTTTTATCCCAGAAGTGATTGCCCCTCTTAATTTTTGTGAATTTTGAAAGGGGCTAATCTGAAGAAACAGAGTGGTAAGAAGGAAAGGAAAGCAGACACATAAGGAGCACATGACAATTGAACAAGTCAGCTTATGTCCCCACTTGAGTATCGTAAGTTGAGATTTTCTTGGAAGAGTTCAGTAGCACTTATCCTTTACTCAGGATAAATTCGTCAACATCTTATTATTCCCAAGTCTTAGAAGTTTATTGCAGTCTTGTAGGAGTTAGTTAATATCTTGCAGTTTAAATAATTGTTCTTGTAATTGTTTTCAGGATCAAGAGTAAAATTATTTCTTTGTATTGGAGCCTTGTCCTCTTCATATGGACAGATTTACTGAGTGAAAGAGGACAATTAACATATATATATATATATATATATATATATATGTATATATATATATATATATGTATATATATATATATATATATATATATATATATATATATATATATATATATACCCTCCCGGGAGTTAATCCTCCAGCACTTAACTTATCTCACTTCTCGTATGACTTAACTTATCTCACTTCTCGTATGGAAGCTATGGATGCTAGAGGTGCGAATTCGGTTCGGTTCACCCGAGAACCGAACCGAAACCGGTAGAAAACGGACCGAAAGAAGGGAGCCAAAACCGAACCGAAGACCCGTAGAACCGAACCGGACCCGGGGTATCTCCGGTTACGGTTCGGTTTCACTCTATTCCGGAACCGGGACAGGAACCGGAACCGGTGGAACCGGAACCGGCCCGGAACCGACCCGAAAACCGACCAATAACGTTCGGATTTTTGAAATGTGACCGTTTGAAATAGGCAGTGACCGGTTCATAATCGGAACCGAACCGTAACCGAACCGGTTCCGGTTCACGGTTCCGGTTCCGGTTTGGTTCCAGCCGAACAAATTCCCCGGTTCCGGTTCAACCGAACCGAAACACAAGTTCAAACCGTTTAACCGAACCGAAACCGACCGGTTTTGGCCACAACCGGTTCGGTTCCGGTTCGGTTGAACCGAAATCGCACCTCTATTGGATGCTACCATGAAAGCCCAAACTAGCAGCATTTAGTCTCACATTCAACCAGATCCTGCAAAGGCCGAAGCACCAGCAAACATCATGACCTACTCGACTTCATCATTTCCACTGCGATTCTGCAAAATTCGTCGTCTCCGGCGCCAGGAAACCCTCTTCTGTCATTTCTCCAGTGATTAGGGGTTTGCTATAGATCAATACCTCACAAGAGTGTTGTTATGGCTACTTTCGACCTCTGTGTACCGTTAATTCTTCATCTACCTCATCCTCTCTCGATCTGAATGCCTTAGAAAAGTGTACTTTAGAACACTATGAAAAGATTAATAACTTCATTCATCGTTTGCTAATGAAATTACCGGGTCAAAATGACCCTGTGAATAGTGGTAAAATAAGACGGAAGAAAGAAAGAACACAAAGTTTTACATTGACGAAGTACAAGCATAAGTGATCACGATAGAAAGAAAACAAAGTTTTACATTGGCCTGGTTCAAGCATAAATGATCACGCACTTATGCACAAACAAGAATCTACTACCAGAAACCCCTTTAGGAGGGATTACCGTAGATACTAATACCACATAGACTAACATTATTTAAACAAAAAGTAGCTCATGCTCCAGCAACGTTTGCTCCTCCTGCTAATCCTCCTCCTGCTGCTCCTCCTCCTCCTGCTGCAGCTCCTCCTCCTCCTGCTCCTCCTCCCGCTCCTCCTGCAGCTCCTCCTCCTCCTCCCTGATTCCCATTAGCTGGTGGTGTTTGTCCTCTGTGATGTCTGCGGCTGTGAATTTCCAGTTCAGCGGATGATTTGAACGGCTTTAGGCACCATACACAGTATGCTTCCATGTTTGGATGGAAAGAGAAGAAAACTCTAATTGTGTATATCAGCTCCTCCTCTCCTCTCCACCTTACCACTGTAAATATATGAAGGATAATATAGTACATCAACCATTATTACAGTTAGGTAGGTAGTTGAAAGTTGAAATGGTCTTTCACGAGTTGCAGTGTACCTTGTTTGAGTTTTCAATGTTATCACGTTAGGTGAATTCAACATGAAGGGTGTTCTGGCAATCTTGCTTTTTACTAGTTTTTCGTTTCTTTCAAATAAAGATAGAATTAGGCAATTATTTGTCATGTTGTGTTGGGAGTATTGTTCCCTCTCTTTGTCTCATGTTGACTTTTTTACTATCTGGGTCATTTTGACCGGCTATTTGGATCGCAAAACGATGCGATTATTTTATAATTTTTTTCCTGTATTATAGAGTAACTTTTACTCTACAACACCATGAAAAAATTATTAAAAAATTGAATCATACTACTATCCAAATCACCAGGTCAAAGTGACCTAGCGTATAGTGGTAAAAGTCAGGATGCTGACAAAGAGAGGGAACAGAGTGGTACTACTCATCGAGAAAAGAGAGCTTGCTAAAAATGTATTAACGAATGCTATAATAATTTTTGACCTGTGACCAAGGTCCCTCCGGAAAAAATCAACACCAGCTTAGTTTCCATTGCTCGGATGCATGTATTGTATTGTTATTTTAGTTCTTCATCTTGATTCTGGTATTGCTTTCAACATGGAATCAGAGCAAATGCAAGGCTGATTCCCCAAATGTGCAACGTTTTATGGCGAGTATTTCGGTGTTCTGTTTCCGCCACCTGCTAACTCTTTAGTTGGAGTCATTTGTCTTATGATAAACACTGCGATTTGTTTGCGTTTCGGTGCAAAGTGATGAGGTTCAGGCCAAGAAGTGGAGAAAATGAATTTTTATTAATTTTAGAGCTTAAATTAATGTACAATCCGGGCATTTCTTGCATGGTTTTACGTATGATTTGCATGAACTTATCATATTTGATCTTCATTCTAGTGTTCGTGTTGTGTTTGAAAGGAATTATGCATGTGGGGATCAAGTAGAGAGAAGAAACGAGCTTCGGAAACTAACGATATCAAGAAGAAGAAGGAAAAGTGCAGGAAAAGGTTGTCTTCGTACGAAGAGACGCAAGAAGAGAGGAAATAGCAGAAACTTGGAGGAGCTCAGGTGTTGTTCGCACGAAGAGCTAAGTCTCTTCGCACGAAGACTCAGACTTAGCCAAATTTCAAGAAAGAAGAAAAGTCTTCGCAAACATGCATGGTTTCGCAAAGTGCGAACATTGTTCGCACGAAGGGAGAAATTGTTAGTACGAAGGTCTTTGCCCGAACACCTTGCGGAAACTGCCAGAAAATTTGGAAACTTCTTGTATTGTTTCCTAAAGTGTCCGGGACTTTTAGTGAACGTATATAAGACATAGTTCGCCGTATTTTCATAGGGAGACAAGGTGAAGACGTTTGAGAGCAGCTTGGAGCTTGCAGTTCGTCATGAGAGCCATGATTGCATTGTTTGATTTCGCTTCTCTATTCTTTTCTTGAGTTTTTATCATGATCTACATAAACTTGTTATCGTTGTTCATGTATCGCAAGCTAAGTTTATTATCGGGACTTCTCTATGGTAATTAGGGTTTGAAGCCGTTTTTTGCGAATTATGGATTCGATTCATGTTTGATTGAACTTAATAGATGATGAACTATCTTGCTATGATTATTTCATGCTCTTATTCTATCATGCTATTGTGAGACGTTGCAGTAGGATGATCATATGTAATATGTTAGTGAAAGCAGCAAATTACCCGGATAGTTGAATTAAACACTTGGTCGCAGGTTAGAGAAATCAACCAAACTGATTGAGAACTTTGAGTAGATTATATGTTCCTAATGCATGTCGCCGAATTGAGAGTTAGTGAAAGCAATTCACATTCATAGACATAGGCTTTGCTAGTGAAAGCAGTACAGACTCTTGCTTGTTTGGCAAACAACTCATCATCTGTGTTTCAAAACGTAATTCGTTAATGGTGGATACCTCATCCGAGAGAAATCCTGATACTTGTCCCTCATATTAAACTCATGTTTAATAATTAGTTTGTATTTTATGTCTTAGTTTGGTAAATAAAATAATTGCTTGCCCACACGAAGTTAATAATTCTAATTGGTTCACGAAAAGTCCTCTGGCATTCGACAATCCGGAATTTTCCGATTATTACTACACGGACAGCTACATACTTTTGGTTGGAACATGTCAAATTTTTTGCGCCATTGCCGGAGACTTCTGTTGAATTGATTAGAATTGTTAGCTTTAAGGATCCTTTACTTTTTTGTTGTTATTCTTTACTCGCCTGCGTTTGAGTGTTGCTTGTGTTTTCAGGTGAATCTCTTGGTGCTAACCCGTTCTCAAGACGAGCCATTGTACCCACAGTTAGAAGACTCATAATCACTTTGGCGAACCAAGCATCGAGACCCGAAGAAGACAGTTCCTATGGACGACCAAGGAGATGAGTTGGAAATAGTCCGCAAAGCTGCGGAAGATGCAGAGGCCGCGAGAGCCACTGCCGAGGACAATGTCGCCAATGCTTTGAGAGAATCTGAGTAGCTCAGAGCTCAGTTAGCTGCATTGCAATCAGCCGCACCGCCCATCATTTCGCCACCATCACCGGGTAATGGAGGCAATAATGAACGTAATCAATTTGTGGCTCTGGGAAATCAGGCAGTTGCAGTACCTGTAGAGCGTCCTATGGTGGACTATTATAGAATTACTGCAGCTAGATACATGTCGTCCATTGTGAGGCCACAGATTAATGCAGCTCACTTTGAGTTGCGCACTACGATGATCAATGTGGTACGGGATGAGTGCCACTTACAGGAGCTCGAGGGGATGATCCAATTCTCACTTGCTGAACTTCAAGAAAATTTTCTCTGCATTACATGATCAGAGACTTTCAGCAGATACAATGAAGTTATTGCTTTTTCCCTTCTCTTTATCCGGAGCGGCCAAGACATGGCTCATCGAACTTCCATCTGGATCCATCACGATATGGGAAGAATGTTGCAGGGAGTTTCTAAGAAGGTATCTTCCACCATCCAATGTTGCTCAGGTGATGGCTGATATCATGAAATTTACACATCAAGAGGATGATTCTCTTGGAGATACTTGGCGGAAATTCAATTAGCTTATGCGCAGATGCCTTAGTCATGGGGAGCCATGGTACAAACTCTTCCATTACTTATATAATGCTCTAGATAGGGAAACTTCAAGTAAATTGGATATGCTAGCTGGAGGAATTTTTATGGGCATAGGAGTGCAGAGAGCTCAAGATCTGCTTAACACTATAGCTAAACGTGAGACTACGAGGTCTGATGCTCGTAGAGTGCAAAGATTGAGTAGGGATACAACTATGGTAACTATGATGGAGTCAATAGAGCTACAATTGGCAATGAGGACTACAGCTTTAACCAGGATGAATCCAACTACACAGGTAAAATCTATAGAGGAGCATATTGCAGATGAGAGAACCAAGGATGTGGCTATGGAATTTGAGATGTGAATTACATGGGACCTCCTAGGCAGCAACAAGTGTGGGGGTATCAGAAAAATAATCACAGTCAGCCTAACTGGTATGCTCAGTATTCTACTCTTCCATATCTGGCTCATAATCAGGTGCCACAACAGCACAATTCGGACATGCATAGTATATTGGCAAGAATTGCAGCACAATGGTAGAAAATGGATGAGAAGCTTAATGGGATGGAGAGCAAATCAGCTGATGTGGAGGCAATGGTGTGTAGTCATGAGAGGCAAATTAGTCAGATTGCTTCTCGGATTACCAAATTTCAGCCGGGCATGCTTCCTGCTAATTCTGTTACTTCTAAAGAACAGCTAAAAGCTATAACTACTCGCAATGGCATTTCTACTCAAGATCCTCCATATCCTAGCCATGTGCAAGCTGAGGCGGCTAAGGCTACAGAGAAAGAATTGGGTGAAGAGGTGCACAAAGCCGCCGTGTGTCCCCAATCAAAGGACACGGTTAAGAAGAAAGAAGAGCCCAAGAACACTCTAAATCCAGCTAATTATGAGCCACGAGTACCATGGATGAGGAGCATTATGGGATATTCATGGATATATTCAAACAGCTTCACATCAACATCCCATTAGTGGAAGCACTTGCCCTGATGCCCAAGTACAAGAAGGTTTTGAAGCTAACAAAGAAAGAAGTAAAGATTGTTGCTCGTTTGGAAAACAACTCATCATCTTTGTTTCAAAACGTATTCGTTAATGGTAAATACCTAGTGGTCCTAGAGAAATCCTAATACGTGTCCCTCATACTAAACTCGATTTTATAATTAGTTTGTCTTTTATTTCTTAGTTTAGTAAACAAATAAATTGTTTGCCCCCACGAAGTTAAGAATACTAATTGGTTCATGACAAGCCATCTGGGATTCGACAATCTAGACTTTTCTGATTATTACTACACTGACAGCCATACACTTGTGGTTGGAGTGTGTCACCAACGTGGAGTTGTTTGTTAATCTCCACTTTCTGTCCATGGTGTCTTCAGCACCGTAGCTTCCTTCAGGATTTAAGTTCTTCATCATAAATCTTAATTCTCTTGTTTAAAAAAGCTGGGAGTAATTACATTGTCTGGCGTGCTCAAATGATGACGATTCTTCAGACCAATGACCTACTCGGCTTCACCACTCCTCTCGATTCCGGAAAAATTGCCATCTCCAGCCCCTGTGAATCCTCTTATGTCATTTCTCCAGCGTATTATTAGGGGTTCGCTATAGATACCTCACAAGAGTTTTGTTATGGCTTCACTTTCGACCTCTGTCTAACCGGTAATTCTTCATCTACCTCATCCTTTCTCGATCTGAATGCTTAGAACTGTGTTTTGATTCGTTATCTCGATTGTATATTCATCAATTAAAGCTTCGTCTATGCTCAATTACAAATGGCTCGAGTTATATATCTGCTTATATTGATCAGAACCACCAATCATATATCAGTTAGCACAGGTGAATAAATTCATTAGTGATGATGATTTGTTCTTGTAAAACCTCAAAGGATTACATGTTGAAGTTGATGTGTTAAAGTCGACAATCTTACTCGAGGTTCACCTATTTCTGTGTTTGAGCTCAATTCCTTGTTAATTTCTGAAACTGCATAAACATACGACTGATATGAAGCCTTAGTTTCCCACAACTACTGGTTCTGCTATTGGTTCTTCTGGGATTATGACTTCATATTATGTGCCACAAAATAATGGTAAATTCACACAGAATTACAAGCACAAGAAAAATTTCAGTAATCATTTATCTGGTCGAAGATTTGGTTCTGACACGCGAAGTATCTGGTTGGAGGGATTCGAGATATTCTGGTCTCCACACAAACACAAAACGCGATACAATACTTAATTTTCTTGATTACTTGATGAAATTGTGAAACTACAAGTGTCACGCCCGCAAACCGGGGTGATTTTTTTGAAATAAATACAAGGAACTGATCGAACAAGTGGTGAATTGAACAACTCCAACTTTAATTACACAACTGAAATATATTACAGAGTAGTCAGAGCTACTTACGGTTCCCAACCCAACTATATTACATATAAAATAAGTTGAGACTCGTCTCAAAATCTATAAACAAGCTAGCACTCCAAACAGCTAAGACAACTCAGGGACTAAACGGTCATCACCACTATAACTTGTTCCTGCAAAATGTTTGGGGTGAGTTTACTGCAAGCTCAGTAGAGAACATCAAAGAAGCAGTCCAAGCACGTATTGTTTCATGGTACATGTATCACATAATCATGCTATCACAGTTCAATATAAACATGTGAATGTCAAGTCATGCATATGCAATTCTTTAATTGTTTTATTATCTTCATGGAACCTGGGGTGCTCACATACGCGCTCGCAGCTAGGAGTGAGTCAGCCTACCTCCACATACGCGCTCTCAGCTAGGAGCGGAGTACCTACCTGCCATCAAGTCGGCAGTGCTTTCTGCACCAGGCCTCGGGTGCAATCAGGGTCTTTGACCCAAGGGATGTACAATCCCTAACCCCGTCCATTTATCTTTCCACTTTCATATTTAATTTCACATACAAATCGTGCTTGAACAGCAATATCGACAATATCATCATGCTAACAGCATATTAGCAATCAACATAGTTAATAGCAGGTATCCAGCATAGTCACGAATATCAACAACATATTCGAATAGTAATTTCAGCAGCATCTTTGTATGATTCAAATACTCAAATAACAATTTGACAGCAGCTCCACATGAATCATATATCAATTTACAAATTCACAATAATCAGGTATAACATCGACACAGTAATGGCAATTCGACAATTATAATGAATATATCTAAGCAGTACAACGACTAGCATATAAACAGGCAACACAATACGGTAGGGATATAACGTTGAGATTCCCTACCTCGGTATGACGAAGCTGCTAATAAAAATAAGAACCTCCAGCCTCCGAGTAATATATCGAGAATATCCTCCGCAACTCTCACTATCTCTCTCTAGTACTTGACTGAATTTTGGAATGAGAATAACTCTAACGACAAGTTCTATTTATAGGGGAGGGCGACCAATCACGTCGCGATGAGTCGCGGGACACGTGGCATCCAAGCAGGGAAGGAAATCCCAGGACATGACATGTGTAAACCATGCACAAGGAAAGTACTACGCGATGACACACAGTTGGGGCGTGTGTCAAGCATGCAAAGCACGTCACCGAATTGCGACACATGTCCTCCTGCGTGTCACGCATGCATAGCAGTACACCAGACTGTGACACGTGTCCACCAGTGTGTCATTTATGTAAAGATAAGGCTCCATAGCATGACACGTGTCCCCCGACGTGTCTGGCATGGAAATGCAGGAGGCTATGACGGGGACACATAGGGAGATTATGTCTCAGAAGCATATGACTTGTAGTAGGACACATATCGCATATGTGACAGAAGCTAGCACACGACGACACGTAGTAGGGCTGTGTGTCAAACATCTGGGACAGAGGGCATGGGCGGCAGATAACCTTTCTTCTTTCTTTTTAGGTAGCTCCCTCCGTTTAGGTGCGAAGCGAGACCTGAAGACCGATAGGGAGATAGGCCGGCTAAGGCAGTGACACGTGTCACCCTACGTGTGAATCATGTAGTAACACATATACAAGCTAACATACTGCATGTCATTCTGTACTAATCATGATTAACTAAGCTAATTAACACTTAAACAGTATGATTAGTACTAATAATTCTCTAAAAAAATTAATCCTTAATTTAGCGATTAGAGAAGATATTAGAACTTCTGGTGTCTTTCTTGACGAGCTTAACTATTATAGTTTGGCACATATGGATACATCAAAATACGAAGTGCTTAATCATGAAATTCTCTTAAGTAATATAAGCTTCACAAAAAATCGGTTATTACATCTCTACCCCCTTAAAGAAATTTTGTCCTCAAAATTAAAAACATATCTTCTGGTGAAAAGAAGTGTGGGTAATTCTTCGCATTAACGATTCTCGTTCCCATGTCCTTCCCTCAATACCACCACGGCTCCATAAGATTTTCACTAAAGGGATGGCTCGTCCTCGAAGTATCTTATAATGGTGGTCCAAAACTCGAATAGGTGTCTCGTCGAATAATATGTCATCATATACGTTTAAATCCTCAAACTGCAAGACATGAGATGGATCAGGCTCGTATTTCCTCAACATAGAAACATGGTATACATTATGAACTCCCAAAAGTTGAGGTGGCAACGCCAAACGATAAGCAACGTCGCAACTCTTTCCAGAACTTCAAACGGGCCAATGAAACGTGGTGATACCTTTCCTTTCTTTCCAAATCGAATAAGACATCTTCTAGGCATCACTTTCAAGAAAACGTGATCACCAACCTCAAAGTATAAAGGCATACGCCTCTGGTCTGCATAGCTCTTCTGATGATTCTGAGCTGTAAGAAGTCTCTGTCTTATGAGCTTAATCTTCTCAGTCGTCTTCATGACAAGCTCAGGTCCTAGAATGGGAGTGTCTCCAACTTCAGCCCAACATAATGGTGATCTACAAGGTCTACCATATAATGCCTCATAAGGTGCCATCCCAATGCTAGTCTAAAAACTGTTATTGTAAGCAAACTCCACAAGAGGTAAATGATCCTCCCAACTACCTTTAAAATCCATGACACAAGCTCTAATCATGTCTTCTCGAATTTGGATCGTCCTCTCAGATTGACATCTGTCAAAGGTTGAAAAGTTGTACTAAAGCATACTTGAGAACCTAGACTCTGCCAAAACTGGGAAGTAAATCTAGGGTCTCTATTAGAAGCAATAGATACTGGACTCCATGCAAACGAACTATCTCCTTGATATACAAACGACTCAAGACGTGCAATGAGTCAGTCATGCGAATGGGCAAGAAATGAGCCGACTTAGTTAAACGATCAACAATGACCCAAACAACGTCATGTCCTCTAGGTGATCTAGGAAACCCCGAAACAAAATCCATAGTAACGTGTTCCCACTTCCACTCGCCTATAGGCAAAGTCTATAATAATCCTGTTGGTCTTTGTTGTTCTGCCTTAACTTGCTGACAAGTCAAACATCTAGACACAAATTGGGAAATATCTCTCTTCATCCCATTCCAAATGTACTGTCGACACATATCACGATACATCTTAGTCCCACCTGGATGAACTGCTAAACGAGAATTTTGAAACTCCTTAAGCACTTCTTCTCTTAGATGATCCACCTTTGGAACAAATACCCTTCCTCTAAGACTCAAGCTATCATATGTATGAATAGACCAACCCTCCTGTGCATTGCCCTCTCTTACTTGCTTCTTAATTTCCTCTGATTCAAAATCTAGTTGTTGAGCCTGCATAACTCTAGCAAGAAGAGTAGGTGTAGCAACTAAGCTTCCAAGAAAACATAAGTCGTTCTGATCCTCTAAACTCAAATTATAGTAATTAATTGAGCCTATCATATGCCATTCTCTGATCAAAATACTTGCAACAATCCCTCTAGACTTTCGACTCAAAGCATCAACAATAGTATTAGGCTTCCCTGGATGATACTCCAAAGTAGGGGTGCAACTTGGGCGGGTTGAACCCGATCAACCCGAGCCCAACCCGAACTAAAATAGGGCCCGAACATATAGTTTCAGTAATTTGGACGGGCTTGGGCAGAAATTCTTAGCCCGATTTGCAATTAGGGTCGGGCTTGGGCACAAATATTAAACGACGGGCTAACCCGAATTGCCCGATTTGCATGACCACCACCTATAAAATTATATATTTTAGAGAATTAGGTAGCATATATAACATGAGTATGCCAATTTTCTTTTGATGATTAGCCATGTCTTAATTCATTGTGTTGTTATTGAACTAGTTGATTTGTTTTTTCATCAACGAATTATTATTTCCTTGTCTTTTTAAAAGGATAGTAAGTTTAATATACTAGCCCGAATTCAGACCGAACCCGAATTATTTTTTACGAACTCGGGCTCGGGCGGGCTGAGGGTGCTCCAAACTCGGGTCGGGCTGGGCTTGGGCAGCCTCGACGTAACTCGGGTTCGGGCTAGGACAGTGGTGCCAGTCCGTCCAACCCGCCCGAGTTGCAGTCCTACTCCAAAGTAAAATCATAATCCTCTAAGTACTCCATCCATCTACGCTGTCTCATATTGAGATCCTTCTGAGTAAATATATACTTCAAACTCTTATGATCAGAAAATACCTCAAAGCATTTGCCATATAGATAATGTCTCCAAGTCTTCAAAGCGAACACAATAGTTTCTAACTCCAAGTCATGCGTAGGATAGTTGACTTCATGATATTTTAACTGTCGAGAGCCATAAGCCACAACCTTTCCTAATTGCATCAAGACACAACCCATACCTTCCTTTGAGGCATCACAATAAACAGTATACCTCAAGCCTCTTTTCGGAACCACTAGTATTGGAGCAATCGTCAACCTCTTCTTTAGCTCTTGAGATACTTCCTCACAAGCATCATTGCAAATAAAATTCTCTCCCTTCCTAGTCAACTTTGTCAATGGGTCTGCTAAACGCGATAAGTTCTCTATGAACTTCCGATAATACCCAACTAGCCAAAGAAAACTCCGAATCTCAAATACAGTCTTCGGTCTCTCGCAATTCATTACAACTTCAACCTTGCTAGGATCAACAGAGACTCCAGATTCGGATACTACATGCCCAAGAAACTTCACAGCAGTTAGCTAGAATTCACATTTGTTGGCTTTACCATAAAGCTGGTTGTCTCTAAGTAATTGTAATACCAACCTCAAGTGTTTCTCATGATCCTCTTCCGACTGAGAGTAAATCAATATGTTATCTATGAATACAATGACAAACTGATCAAGATACGGTCTGAAAATGCGGTTAATCAAGTCCGTAAATACCGCTGGTGCATTAGAAAGCCTTAGAGGCATCACAAGGAACTCATAATGACCATATCTAGTCCTGAAGGCAGTCTTTGGTATATCTTCTTCTCTAACCCTCAACTGATGATACCCTGAACGAAGATCAATCTTCGAAAAACACTTAGAACCCTTCAAATGGTCAAATAAATCATCGATTCTCGGTAAAGGATACTTATTCTTGACAGTAACACGATTAAGCTACCTATAATCAATACATAACCTCAAATTCCCATCCTTATTTTTAGCAAACAACACTGGAGCTCCCCACGGTGAGCAGCTAGGTCGAATATATCCTTTATCTGATAAGTATTGAATATGGTTCTTAAGTTCCTTCAGCTCAACCGGAGCCATACGATAGGGTGCAATAGAGATAGGTTGTGTACCAAGTTGTAGCTCAATAAAGAACTCTACTTCCCTATGTGTAGGTAAACCGGGTAACTCATCAGGAAATACGTCAGCAAACTCGCTAATGATACGTGGCAAGGCAATGGCTTTCCAGACTCATCTAAACCTGATATACTGGATAGATACCCATCCCGATGATCACGCCACTGAGAGTGTCTCAATGATGAAGGCAATACATCTTTGAAGTATCCGGTGAACTGGAAACGTGTACCATCAGGGGTAACTGCTGTCACCCGCTTCTCATGACAATCCAACACAACAAGGTGAGCAGACAACCAGTCCATGCCCAATATGATGTCAAACTCTGCCATGTCTAGAACTCTCAAGTCGAAAGTAACTCGAGCATAAGAAATTACTACCTCACAATCTCTACATATTGTATCAACACGAGATATCCCACCTGACGGTGAGTTCACTCCCAACGCAGTATATAGAGGATCCATAGATAAGCTAAGTAACGAAACACATGAAGCATATATAAAAGAATGTGAAGTGCCAGAATCAAACAAGACATCTACCCACGTATTGTGCAATTAAAAGATACCTCGAATCACTGAGTGATCATATGAGGGCTCCTCAACTGGATAAGTGCAAAAGCTCTCCCCTGAGACCCCTGGCTTTGCCCACCAATTTTCCCTTTTCCTCGACCATAACCCATCTGCTGGGATCCTCCAGAAGTCTGTGAAACTGGTGGCCTAACAGACTGCTCAGATTGTGCAGGACGAAACTGCAACTGTTGGTTCACACTACTCTGTTGAGATCCACCACAATAACTTGTAGCATTCGCCTGAGGATAATCAGAGCGGTAGTGACCTGACTGACCACACCCCCAACATATAACGTTCCCCCTCTCCTGGAAACCACGACCTTGTGGACGGGGAGGTCTAAAAGATTGGCTCGGGTAAGAAAATGTCTTCTGCCGCTTCCCCGAGTAATTATCCTTGTGTTTTGGCTGTCTTCCCTTATTTTAATAATCTTGATTCTGACCTTTAGTCTCCCACATGCCTTTGGAATCAGCAAACTCCCTTTCAGCAACTAAAGCAGACTCTACAACCTCTGAATAAGACTCCAAGCGTAAAACATCTATCTTGCCTCGAATAGATGGAGAAAGACTCCACTCAAACAACCTAGCCTTCTCGTTGTCGTCATATACCATATTAGGGGCATAACGAGCAAGCTCAGTAAACTTTACCTCATACTACATAACAGACATACTACCCTGCTTCAAGTTTAAAAACTCACGAGCCTTAACTACCCGAACCACCTCTGGAAAGAACTTCTTCAAAAACATAGTCTTGAAGGTCCTCCACGAAATAAGTGATATTATAGGTTAGAGGTAACCAAATACCACCACTGATCAACCTCATCTTCGAAGTGAAAAGTAGTTAACCTCACCTTGACCTCATCCCCAAAGATTCCCATAACATTAAAAGTCTTCTCAATCTGCCTCACCCAATGCTCAGCTGCAACCGGGTCAGGAGTACCTCGAAAAATGAGTGGATTTTGCCTCTTAAAATCCTTAAGGGCCTTCATAGTATCAGGGTTAGCACCATGATTAGAAGCACTACCATCTCCATTCATCCCATTCCCCAAGTTTGTTGTATCCATCTACAACAAAAACATCTAGAATGTCATATCTATAAATTTATGAGGTAGGATCAAGTCTAGCACATAGAGCACATAACACATAAGATTCCTAAACCATTACCCGAAGCCCGAGGTGTCACGTATACGTAAGCTCTGATACCAAGCTGTCACGCCCGTAAACCGGGGTGATTTTTTTTAAAATAAATACAAGGAACTGATCGAACAAGTAGTGAACTGAACAAATCCAACTTTTATTACACAACTGAAATATATTACAGAGTAGTCAGAGCTACTAACGGTTACCAACCCAACTATATTACATATAAAACAAGTTGAGACTCGTCTCAAAATCTATAAACAAGCTAGCACTCCAAACAGCTAAGACAACTCAGGGACTGAACCGTCATCACCACTATAAATTGTTCTTGCAAAATGTTAGGGGTGGGTTTACTGCAAGCTCAGTAGAGAACATCAAAGAAGCAGTCCAAGCACGGATTGTTTCATGGTACATGTATCACATAATCATGCTATCAAAGTTCAATATAAACATGTATATGTCAAGTCATGCATATGCAATTTTTTATTCGTTTTATTATCTTCATGGAACCTGGAGTGCTCATATACGCACTCGCATCTAGGAGTGAGTCAGCCTACCTCCGCATACGCGCTCTCAGCTAGGAGCGGAGTACCTACCTGCCATCAAGCCGGCAGTGCTTTCTGCACCTGGCCTTGGGTGCAATCAGGGTCTTTGACCCAAGAGATGTACAATCCCTAACCCCGTCCATTTATCTTTCCACTTTCATATTTAATTTCACATGCAAACCGTGCATGAACAGCAATATCGACAATATCATCATGCTAACAGCATATCAACAATCAACACAATTGATAGCATGTATCCAGCATAGTCACGAATATCAACATCATATTCGAATAGTAATTTCAGCAGCATCTATGTATGATTCAAATACTCAAATAACAATTTGACAGCATCTCCACATGAATCATATATAAATTTACAAATTCACGATAATCAGGTATAACATCGACACAGTAATGGCAATTCGACAATTAATGAATATATCTAAGCAGTACAACGACTAGCATATAAACAGGCAACGCAATACGGTAGAGCTATAACGTTGAGATTCCCTACCTCGGTCCGACGAAGCTGCTAATAAAATAATAAGAACCTCAGAACCTCCGAGTAATATATCAGGAATATCCTCCGCAACTCTCACTATCTCTCTCTAGTACTTGACTGAATTTTGGAATGAGAATAACTCTAACGACAAGTTCTATTAATAGGAGAGGGCGACCAATCACGTCACGGTGAGTCGCGGGACACGTGGCATCCTGCAGGGAAGGAGTTCCCAGGACATGACATGTGTCAGACACATGTCAACCATGCACAAGAAAGGTGCTACGCGATGACACGCAGCAAGCGCGTGTGTCAAGCATGCAAAGCACGTCACCGAATCGTGGCACATGTCCTCCTGCGTGCCACGCAGGCATAGAAATACACCAGACTGTGACACGTGTCCACCAGTTTGTCATTTATGTAAGGATAAGGATCCATAGCGGGACACGTGTCCCCCGACGTGTCTAGCATGCAAATGCAGGAAGCTGTGACGGTGACACATAGGGAGGTTATGTGTCATAAGCATCTGACTTGCAGTATGACACATATCGCATATGTGACAGAAGCTACCACACGACGACACGTAGTAGGACAGTGTGTCAAACATCTGGAACAGGGGCTAAGGCAGTGACACGTGTCACCCTACGTGTCAATCATGTAGTAAAACATATACAAGCTAACATACTGCATGTCATCATGTACTAATAATGATTAACTAAGCTAATTAACACTTAAAGAGTATGATTAGTACTGATAATTCCGTAAATATTTTTATCCTTAATTTAGCAGTTAGAGAAGATATTAGAACTTCTGGTGTCTTTCTAGACGAGCTTAACTATTATAGTTTGGCAGATGTGGATACATCAAAATACTAAGTGCTTAATCATGAAATTCACTGAAGTAATATAAGCTTCACAAAAAAGCGGTTAAAGAACAAGTGTTTAAATAGAAAAGTCTACGCCTAACCTAAACTGTTCGCATCACGGGCCGGAAAGAACGAAAAAAATGCGGTCTACCTAACTAATTAAAATTAACCAACTGTTTGCTAACATTTAACTAAATAAATGTAAATAATATTGAGTAATGGTCATGATACAGTTGTTCTGTATCAAGTTACTTCACAAGAAATGGTGATTCGGCTTCCGTACCAATTTATGGCTCATCTACTGCAAATTTTGGGCCTCTAGTAAGGAGAATGTTGCTAGGGTTCTGTTGTATAGGGGTTGATAGTCAAGTTTATTCAATCTGCGCAAATTTTATGTGCAGTCGGATTAACACTGCCCTGCCTACCCGTAAGGGGGAGCTTCCCCCTTGACACCCCCCCGGTAAGGGGGAGCTTCCCCCTTGACACCCCCCCGGCAAGGGGGCACGGCCCCCGCAGTCACAGTGGTTGATTAGCAATTACCCGTTGAGAAAAGGCGCTATTAAAAGTTCCTATTGTCTTCTCTTAATTTGATGTTTAATCACATGGAGAGTGGATGTGGTCTAATGTGTGATTGTTGCATTGTGGTTTGGTTTTGATGGTTTTGATGTAATCAAAATACGACGTACATGTCGTGCATCTCTATATTCTGATTGTCTTCTCTTCTCATCTCATTCTCCTCGTATGTGAGGTTTCTCTACAAATATATTTAGATAGATAGGTACAGATTGCTCATTCCATTGAAGCAACAAATGAGGAGGCGCACTTACACGGATGCTTGGACTAAAAGAAGGAAGCACTTGGAGAAGAGGTTGGAGTTCTCATAGCCCTATAGATATTCTCATTGTTTTGGGAATATCGTTATGCTTAGAGGCCACATCTGAAACAACACGGGATCTCGGTTCAGGGTTAAAGAGACAATCGGTAACCAAAAGTAGAATTATGCTATTAAGATTACATTTCGTTTAGTGTATACAACAAATCTTTTCGAAATAAGTCTACAAAGTAAATAAATAAAAAGTGCGTGATATTCTAAATGATCTAACTTAAGCACGCAGCTTCGTCTCGATTCCCGTTCCCATCCCCCAACCTTGATTGATGACCTGCGGTTTTAAAATGGCAAAAGACGACGCAGTTTTGAAGAAATGATCAGTAAAAACTGAGTAAATACATACTACGACATGTAAAGCAACGAGTGGCACAGAAGCATGAGTTGAAACAAATCAGAAGATTTAAACAGTAAAACTATCATGTTGGAGAATTTGGAACAACTGGAAGTAACCGAGTAACAAAACCTCTCAATTTAATAACATGGAGAAACCACGAGTAGTTGGTAACATATCCAGGGTAGACAAGTCCATTTAAGAGAATAACTTAGTTCATGAGTAGCCAAAGCATTTCAAATCATTTCAATAGATTAGGGCAATCCAGAGCCACAAACAACATTAATAAAGTAGTCAATTTTTAATTTTGACTTCAATCAACAGTTTAATTTCGCTGAGGCATGTCCAGAGCCACCAGCAAGATCGATGTAAACATAGTAATCACGAAATAATCACTAAGGGTTCCTTCTAGGGTCTATCAAACCCTATTTCACCCGAGCGTTAAGGGATCCCATTCGTCAACCCCGCTCACAACATTAGCTAAAAGGCCTTAAGTGTCGACACCCCTATACCGTAGTGACCCTTACAAGTATAAGTACCACTCTATAGCTCTATAAATCCTTGGCCTCAATATCTTGATACATTTTGGCTCATCGGGGGCGGATTTTTGAACATTAAGCATTGCTTCAATGGTCTTAGCCATAAGAAAATGGAGGATCGCTTGGCGCCTCCCATTAATAACAGTACTCTGTACATCGTCCTAAGTCTATTAGAGGTATTTTATTTCTTCTCTTTCACATAACCAGAATTAGAATATCAACATTTCACAAGTAATTTCCGAGAGTTCTCAAAGGAGATGAATAAAATAGTTTAACAACATTCGAGTGGAAAACATGCATTCTCATACTTTTTCATATAACAAGCATTCATTTGAAACATCACACATGCGCACATTTGATATGAAAAGGTCATACATATGTACTTACCTCTGATCCATGAAAGGCGGAAAGCAATGCTAGAACTCCTACAATGCTCGTCTCATATGAGTTCGGGTCGTATAGTCAATGCGGCAGCACGAAAAGATACGTATACTTGGAACGATCCTTAAAAACGGCTGGATATACACAAGTAAAGTATAGAACCTATTAACATATACCCTCTATATGCGGTTTTATTAAAGAATGCAATGGAAAGCGGGTCATGCAATCTAACTTGACTAAAACGCCCCTGATACTCCAAAATCGTCCAATACCGACTCTGGTTGTGCATGGACCCCAAAATGTACTCATACTGGCCCAAAAACATGTAGTAATGACACTAAAATCTCCCATATGAACTTAGCATCGAAATATACAACTTTCAATAAATTGCACTTAGGCGCCTAAAGTTTGCTAAAATTAAAGAAAGACCCCCACCATTGATTTGATAACTCCTGAATCAAGTACTTCCTTCTTGAGACTTCAAATATCCTTCCAATCCAGGTTTTTTATCTCAAAACATTAACCTAGTCTCAAGTAGTTCAAGTGTGAAGTTTTAATTAAATGCACATAGGCCCCCGAAGTTTAGTAAAACTGCAAAAAGACCCCAACATTTGACTTGGTCAACCCTAGCCCAGAATTACACACAATTACTCCAAATAAGCATACAAGACATGCTGACAAACTCCAAGTTACTAAACTAATCTCAATTCAAAGTTTAAGTGAAATTACTATTTTGCCCCTCCTATACAGTTCAGTCAAACTAGGGTTTTCGAAAAGTCAAACTTGGTCAAACTTCATATTTAGACTTAGTATATGAATACGAACAAGTTTCGTGAAGAACGCTAAGGTCAGAAATGTCATTCAAATGGTCAAAAGTGAATATCAAAGATAGCGAAAAGTCGTTTCAAGTAGTCAACTTTGCGACTGTTTTCTGATCAATTGAGAAAGATTTGTAAGAAACTGGAAATAGGGTTTTGAAGATGACAGTTCAAGGATTCCAGAACATATTTGAACTCCTAGAAACTCTATGTATTCAAAGAGATATCGCTAGTCAAAGTTGGACAAAAATTCTGATTCAACACTTTGGAAAAATTCAAGAGTTTTATATGAGTTCAAAGCAACAACTTTCGGCTTGATTTGTGAGAAATCCGTTACCAATTTGAAGATGACCCAGAGACGATGAAATGAAGTATTATACACCAGCTTTACACAGAAGAAAACATATCTAAATTTCATTAAGTTTTGAAGAAGATAAAAGAGTTAGAAAATGGGTGTTTCACCATGACATTTTATACTTAGAAAATTCTGAGTTTTTGCTAGCGAAGAACATCAACATCACAACAACTTTGGAGCCAAAATCAGAGGGTCTAGAGTTAAAATTGAACCAAGAAATCAACACAAAAGTTGTAGCCAATTCTTCAAAGATTCCAGAAAGCTAAAGATCATTCAAAACGGACCAAATACGAGAGAGATACAAGCATTTGAACAGGGGTAGTTTTCGTACCAAAAACACATGAACACCAAGAACAGATTCATGAACTTCACGTTCCCCTAACTTTAGCTCAGATTTAGACATGATTAGAGATCAAATTGGACCAAGAAATCAACACAAAAGTTATAGCTAATCATCTCAAGATTCCAGAAAGCCAAGACTTTGCATGATTTGAGCGAGTAACGAGAGAGATACAATCACTTGAACATGGGAGGTTTTAGAAGCAAGAACACATGAACCCAAAGAATCAAACCCAAATAATTTGTTGTTACAGTCGTAATTTAACAATCTAAACGTGTTCCGAGCATGATTAGGAGCAATTTGACACTTAGAACACAAGATTTGGTGAAGGAAAACGGGATTGAGGGCTTACCGTCGGCCATGGTGGATTCTGGCGGTTTGCCGGCTGGTTTTGGATGCTCCGGCGAAACCCAGCAGGTTCTGGGAATGTAGAAGAGTTCCCCGACATCCAGAGGGCACGGGAAGTCGCAGGGAGGAGAAGAACGGCCAAGAACGACGAGAACAACAAGTCCCGACGTCCGGCGGCGATTCGCGACGGCTTCTTCAACCCAGACTCCGGCGAGCTTTATTCCGACGAATTGGACCAAAAATTTGATACTCCTAGGTTTGTCCAAGCGCAAGGATCACGAAAACACAAGATAGAATAATCAGTTCGGAACAGAGACAAAGAATTTGACAAGAAGACGAGCTAGGGTTCTTGGGTTTACCTTCGTTTTTTGAAGTCATTAAGCAATGGAATCCAAAATCGAATTGTGCGTTTTGATCAGCGGCCTGAGGGGGTGTTGTGGCAGCAACAGATTTTGATTTGGAAGGGGAAAGAGGTGGCTGCCTTGGTGGTGGTGGCGGTTTCATGGTGGAGAAGAAGAAGAATTAGATAATGAAGTGAAGTCTCTCTCTCTCTCTCTTCTCTTTCTTAGCAGGTGGTGAAGAGGGGAGTGGAGCTGCCACCTAGCTCTTGGGGGTGTCAAAAGAAGGTTAACAAGTGTCTCACATGCATAAGGGGGTGAAAGTGTAGTTTTCCAAACTTTTGGGTACAACTAGAATTAGAGCTTCAACTTACTTTTAAATAATTCCACTACCACCCCAAACACTTCAAGTGCTTCAAAATCATCCGAACAACTTCTAAAAATTGCCAACACTCCAAAATTCAAACTTTAAAGTCGTGACAAACTATTTACAAATTCGCCCCCAAAGTCTTGATATTGCACTAAGAATTCTCTCGGGAATTAGGAGTGTTACAGTCTACCCACCTTAAAAGAATCTTCGTCCCCGAACATCTCACACTATAATTACCCACATATATAAAATGCAGCACAGTGACTCAGTCTATTTGACTTAGCCAGACAAGTACCTAAACTACTCTCGTCGAATGTTCTGCTCCCAAAAGATGGCTTCCTTAGTTAGTCAGCTAGAAACACATTAACTGGAAGAAATTTCTCATGCTTACTCTCCGCAAGACGAGGTCTATTATGAGTCTACATATTACTATCCAGCCTAGACTCGCATCACAATAAGGTTTCGTATATGATTAGTACAAGTAAAAGTTCAAAACGAGATTTTGAAAGTTCGATAACAACATACAAGTTCTCAATTTTAGAAACAACTCAAAAATTTGCTAGAATTTATCCAAATATCAAAACTTTTAGACAAATACTTTTATCAAGACTAATATGTCGTTTTACTTGAATCATTCGGGTTAAAAATGTTGTCTTACCTCTATAGGGTTAGATAAACCAATCACCTAAAGTGTTCCACGCATACGAGGGAGAATGGAAACTATGTGTCGTCACACAACGTGCCTCTCTACTCGCATGTGCTTCGGGTACAACTTATATCACTTGGCATTTGGTAGCTCGAAACGCCAATAATTTTCATAAACCAATTTTTTTTTCTATTTTTTTTTTTTAAACACTTCAAAGATTTCTAATTTTGGAAAGAACCATGTCAAGTTAAGTCAAAATTAAACAAGACAAAGTATTGTCTTAAAAGTCGCCTCTCGTAGGTAAGAAAAGAATAGTCTCACGGTCTTCTAAGTCAATAACGTCGTTACTCTCTCGTCGACAAAGTGACTTAGAAGCATAAATAGTCATAGATATGCATTACACAACAAAAGCAAGCATTTCGATATAGATAAGCGTGTCACACAAGAACAACACATGTAAATAGGCAAGTAATTTTTATAAATCACGTCTCTATGAGACGCTAACATTTAATCAACGAATACGGTAAAAATCGAGTTGAAGAATACGTAAGTACCAAAATCCTCTGCGGCTTGTTTACTTTGTTATTACCAAATTGAGTTATCCTAGCTAATTTTTAAATTTCAAAAATATTTTATCTTTCACATTCCCTACTAATGGAAATCGAAAAGTCACGTTAACCGGAGAACCGATGCTCTGATACCATCTAAAACAACTCGGGATCTCGGTTCAGGGTTAAAGAGACAATCGATAACCAAAAGTAGAATTATGCTATTAAGATTACATTTCGTTTAGTGTATACAACAAATCTTGTCGAAATAAGTCTACAAAAAAGTAAATAAATAAAAAGTGCGTGATATTCTAAATGATCTAACTTAAGCACGCAGCTTCGTCTCGATTCGCGTTCCCATTCCCCAACCTTGATTGATGACCTGCGGTTTTAAAATGGCAAAAGCCGACGCAGTTTTGAAGAAATGATCAGTAAAAACTGAGTAAATACATACTACGACATGTAAAGCAACGAGTGGCACGGAAGCATGAGTTGAAACAAATCAGAAGATTTAAACAGTAAAACTATCATGTTGGAGAATTAGGAACAACTGGAAGTAACCGAGTAACAAAACCTCTCAATTTAATAACATTGATAAACCACGAGTAGTTGGTAACATATCCAGGGTAAAAAAGTTTCATTTAAGAGAATAACTTAGTTCATGAGTAGCCAACACATTTCAAATCATTTCAATTGATTAGGGCAATCCAGAGCCACAAACAACATTAATAAAGTAGTCAATTTTTAATTTTGACTTCAATCAACAGTTTAATTTAGCTGTGGCATGTCCAGAGCCACCAGCAGGATCGATATAAACAGAGGGATCACGAAATAATCACTAAGGGTTCCTTCTAGGGTCTATCAAACCCTATTTCACCCGAGCGTTAAGGGAGCCCATTCGTCAACCCCGCTCACAACATTAGCTAAAAGGCCTTAAGTATCGACACCCCTATACCGTAGTGACCCTTACAAGTATAAGTAGCACTCTATAGCTCTATAAACCCCTTGGCCTCAATATCTTGATACATTTTGGCTCATCCGGGGTGGATTTTTGAACATTAAAGTTCTATCCAATAATAAGAAGCATTGCTTCAATGGTCTTAGCCATAAGAAGATGGAGGATTGCTTGGCGCCTCCCGTTAATAACAATACCCTGTACATCGTCCTAAGTCTATAAGACGTATTTTATTTCTTCTTTCACATAACCAGAATCAGAATATCAACATTTCACAAGTAATTTCCGAGAGTCTGAAGAAAATAGTTTAACAAGAAACGAGTGAAAAACATGCATTCTCATCTTTTTCATATAACAAGCATTCATTTAAAACATCACACATGCGCACATTTGATATGAAAAGGTCATACATATGTACTTACCTCTGAGCCATGAAAGGCGCAAAGCAATGCTAGCACTCCTACAACGCTCGTCTCATATGAGTTCGGGTCGTATAGTCAATGCGGCAGCACGAAAAGATACGTCTACTTGGAACAATCCTTAACAACGGCTGGATATACACAAGTAAAGTATAGAACCTATTAGCATATACCCTCTATATGCGGTTTTATGCAAGAATGCAATGGAAAGCGGGTCATGCAATCTAACTTGACTAAAACACCCCTGATACTCCAAAATCGTCCAGTACCGACTCTGATTGTGCATGGACCCCAAACTATACTCATACTGGCCCAAAAACATGTAGTAATGACTCTAAAATATCCCATATGAACTTAGCATTGAAGTATACAACTTTCAATAAATTGCACTTAGGCCCCTAAAGTTTGATAAAATTAAAGAAAGACCCCCACCATTGATTTGATAACTCCCGAATCAAGTACGTCCTTATTGAGACTTCAAATATCCTTCTAATCCAGGTTTTCGATCTCAAAACATTAACCTAGTCACAAGTAGTTCAAGTGTGAACTTTTTATTAAATACACATAGGCCCCCGAAGTTTAGTAAAACTGCAAAAAGACCCCAACATTTGACTTGGTCAACCCTAGCCCAGAATTACATACAAGTACTCCAAATAAGCGTACAAGACATGCTGACAAACTCCAAGTTACTAAACTAATCTCAATTCTAAGTTTAAGTGAAATTACTATTTTGCCCCTCCTATACAGTTCAGTCAAAGTAGGGTTTTCGAAAAGTCAAACTTGGTCAAACTTGATATTTAGACTCCGTATATGAATACGAATAAGTTTCGTGAAGAACGCTAAGGCCATGAATGTCATTCAAATGGTCAAAACCGAATATCAAAGATAGCGAAAAGTCGTTTCAAGTAGTCAACTTTGCGACTGTTTTCTTATCAATTGAGAAGGAGTTTTAAGAAACTGGAAATAGGGTTTTGAAGATGACAGTTCAAGGATTCCAGAACATATTTGAACTCCTAGAAACTCTAAGTATTCAAAGAGATATCGCTAGTCAAAGTTGGACAAAAATTTTGATTCAACACTTTGGAAAAATTCAAGAGTTTTATATGAGTTCATAGCAACAACTTTAGGCTTGATTTGTGAGAAATCCGTGACAAATTTGAAGAAGACCCAGAGACGATGAAATGAAGTATTATACACCATATTTACACAGAAGAAAACATATCTAAATTTCATTAAGCTTTGAAGAAGATACAAGAGTTAGAAAATGGGTGTTTCACCATGACATTCTATACTTAGAAAATTCTAAGTTTTTGCTAGCGAAGAACATCAACATCACAGCAACTTTGGAGCCAAAATCAGAGGGTCTAGAGTTAAAATTGAACCAAGAAATCAACACAAAAGTTGTAGCCAATTCTTAAAAGATTCCATAAATCTAAAGATCATTCAAAACGGACCAAAAAACGAGAGAGATACAAGCATTTGAACAGGAGTAGTTTTCGTACCAAAAACACATGAACACCAAGAAATATTCATGAACTTCACGTTCCCCTAACTTTAGCTCAGATTTAGACATGATTAGAGATCAAATTGGACCAAGAAATCAACGCGAAAATTATAGCTAATCATCTCACGATTCCAGAATGCCAAGACTTGCATGATTTGAGCGAGTAACGAGAGAGATACAATCACTTGAACATGGGAGGTTTTAGAAGCAAGAACACATGAACCCAAAGAATCAAACACATACAATTTGTTGTTACAGTCGTAATTTAACAATCTAAACGTGTTCAGAGCATGATTAGGAGCAATTTGACACTTAGAACACAAGATTTAGTGAAGGAAAACGGGATTGAGGGCTTACCGTCGGCCATGGTGGATTCTGGCGGTTTGCCGGCAGGTTTTGGATGCTCCGGCAAAACCCAGCAGGTTATGGGAATGGAGAAGAGTTCCCCGACATCCAGAGGGAACGGGGAAGTCGCAGGGAGGAGAAGAACGGCCAAGAACGACGAGAACAACAAGTCCCGACGTCCGGCGGCGATTCGCGACGGGTTCTTCAACCCAGACTCCGGCGAGCTTTATTCCTACAAATTGGACCAAAAATTTGATACTCCTAGGTTCGTCCAAGCGCAAGGATCACGAAAACACAAGCTAGAATGATCAATTCGAAACAGAGACAAAGAATTTGACAAGAAGACGAGCTAGGGTTCTTGGGTTTACCTTCATTTTTCGAAGTCATTAAGCAATGGAATCCAAAATTGAATTGTGCGTTTTTATCAGCGGCCCGAGGGGGTGTTGTGGCAGCAACAGATTTTGATTTGGAAGGGGAAAGAGGTTGCTGCCTTGGTGGTGGTGGCGGTTTCATGGTGGAGAAGAAGAAGAAGAAGATAATGAAGATGATGGTGAAGTCTCTCTCTCTCTTCTCTTTCTCAGCAGGTGGTGAAGAGTGGAGTGGAGTTGCCACCTAGCTCTTGGGGGTGTCAAAAGAAGGTTAACAAGTGTCTCACATGCATAAGGGGGTGAAAGTGTAGTTTTCCAAACTTTTGGGTACAACTAGAATTAGAGCTTCAACTTACTTTTAAATAATTCCACTACAAACACTTCGAGTGCTTCAAAATCATCCGAACAACTTCTAAAAATTGCCAACACTCCAAAATTCAAACTTTAAAGTCGTGACAAACTATTTACGAATTCGCCCCCAAAGTCTTGATATTGCACTAAGAATTCTCTCGGGAATTAGTGGTGTTACAACATCCATGTCACATTTATATTGTATGTCTTGTTTATGTTGATGTATGTGATTCATGGTTGAATGTTGAACAGGATAATAATAACAGATGGATCCTTTAATCGAAATTGCCCAATCAATTTGAATAGATCAGTCGATAAGATCAACGAAAATGAGCAAGTCCCCCAAACTTAAAAATACTAGGTTATAGCCTTCCTTTACTTGGCACTCGCCAAAATCTTGATTAATTAAGTGTAGGTTTGGAACCAACAACAATGATAATACTCTCTGCAACCAACCAAACTAGCTCAATGTCCTCAAAAACTACCTCACATACTTCAAATAGTCAAAGTCCACTAAACAACGGCATCGGCACCGGCGGGTTCAGCAGCGGCACCGGCGGGATCAACAGTAGCGGCGGCGGAGGAGATGGTGGAGCATGGACCGCTAGCTTGTGGTCCACAACCCGAGCCATGGACTCAAAAATTTTTCGGCACAATCCACAGGTAAACGGACACCTGCAGTGCCTATGCTTGTTGTGCCTCTTCAACGCTTTGTAGTCGTCGAATCCCTTTATGCGCTGATAGCAATAGTTAAACTGCTGCTGCTGATTCATCATCCTGAAATGGTTGAGCAAATAAAGTAAATTAGAATTCTATACATTCTGTCATTTGTTTGGCTGATCCTCACGTGACATAAACGTTCTTGTAGTACATAAACTGTGTAAACTGCAAGTAAGCGTAAACTAAATGTGTAAACTAAAAGTGACTTTGTCTAATGCATATTAGAATAGGTATCAACTATCAAGAGACAAAGGCGGGATTTTATTTGTGATTTCTCGCTAAAACTAATCCTAACCAACTAATGTACTGATCTAGATTTGACCATGCCTTCGCGGAAGAACTGTTTTGCTAAAGTTTCTGCTCCAAGACTTTAGAAAACGCTACGAGTTTGCACGACGATGGTGGAAAAATGGGGATAAAAAAGGTTGTTTATCATTGAAAAAGTAAGTAAGAGACAGGGCAATATATTCCAGAACTTAACGGTTGTTGTCAAAGTGGTAGACACTGTGAAAGATTTTGGATCTTCAATATTCGCATTTTCCCCACAACTTAGGTACTGTGACAAATCACCTTCATTCAGGCCTTGTATCAATATTATAGCATTAGGTAAAATCAGAATATCCAGAAAGAATTGATTCGCTAACAGTCGAAAAAAACATCTACGAAGATCCTTATCAACATAAAGATGTTAGTAAGCACAAAAATCTCAAGCACGGTCCAATCGTTCGTCAAGCATTGATAACTCTTAAACCTAATATGTTTGTGATAAATCCAACATTCACCCTTAAGACCACAAGGCTAGCACCATTTGGATCACATACACTTTACTAAGACCTTGAGCATGGTTAACTACAGACTCCATAGCATCAGCGAGTTTCAGATTCATGCAAACTGCAGGGTCCAAAACAAAGTTACTAAGCAAGCCACCATCTCAGAACCAGACATGTCTATCCAAGAGCAGAAAACATGAAAGATGATCACAATGAGAAAGATCAGATCTAGGCATCTATATGCACACAAAAAGTGAAGAAATGCATACAGAAACAAAAATAAATTTGAAACCTACCCAACTATTTTGTATGTCAATTCATTAACTGTACAACCACTGATAGATGCTACAATCACACTCATTCTATTTTCAATATTTATGAGGGAATGAACCACATATGTACACCACTTTTTTAGTGATTTTGTTAATTTACACTTTGTACTCATGTGTTACGGTAAATAGGCAAGTTATATTCTCACTGTTCATGAATTGACATGGGACACTTCTATCAGTGGCGGAGCCACATGAGGGCACAGGTGTGAAAGTGCACCCCAAATTTTTTCGTTAACTACTACTACCTCTATTTCTTCTCTTTCACTTTACTTCACTTTTTGACACTATTCACTGGGTCACTTTGACCCGGTGATTTGGTTAACAAAACGATATACGAATTTGATAATTTTTGCATGATCTTGTAGAGTAAACTTTACTCTACAATACTATAAAAAAATTGTCAAAAAATTACATCATTTTGCTATCAAAATCACCGAGTCAAAGTGACCCAACTACGGGTAAAAAAGTCAATCGAAGGGGAAAGAGAAGAAACAGACCTAGTACTATATTCCCTTAATCATGTATTTTTTCAATTGTGCCCTTCATTAAGTAGCATGTGTGCACCCTAAATAGATTTGTCGCGTTCGTTTTGCGAAATTGTGCCACCCCACTAATGAAATTATGGCTCCGCCACTGACTCCTATATTGGATGGGATGTAACGGGAGTTTACGGAAAATATGACTTTCTTTGCCCAACTCCCCACTTTCTGATCAATTCATTCTCAGGAACCGATCAATCTCCCCACATCAAACCCTAAATCAAACCACTACCCATCCCTCTCTGACTTATTGCTCAACCGTAGGCATGCTTTGATGTGACCCACCATTATCTCTCTCTCTCTCTCTCTCTCTGTCTGTTGGTTTTGAGTGAGTAAGAGAGAGACGGGAAGAAAGAGTGAGCAGTGGCGGTGATCTACAATGTTGTTGATTTTCCACCTATTCTGTGGATATAGGTTTGGTCTGGGTTCCATTTTAGGAGAAATAGTTTTATGGCAAGTCTTGAATTAGGTGGGTTTTTATGGTGCTTGTTGCGGTTTTTGATTCGAACTCTTGGTTGATGTTCGGTTGGTGTTGACGCGTAGCTTTATCGGCACTGATGGCGGTTAGGTGCCACACACCTTAAATGGAGTTCGATTAATATGGAGAAGATTGGGCATCATCACCATTTGTGTTTCATACCACCTAACCAAACCGAACCCAACGTGACCCTGATCCCTTCTCCACCCAACAAAATACGTATGGTAAATTTACACCCGCTAATTAGAAAACTAAAAATCTACTCTCTCATATCTGATCATGAGTTGTCCTTCCTTTTCTTAGCAACCTGATTCCTAATCATCACCATATAGATGCTTCATCCCTTAGCAATTCGGTTCTGAAGGTTAAATAGTGTTGAGAGTAATAGACTTTGCAATACCAGAGAGCAAAGATGCAGAACCAGAGTTTAGAGAGAGAAGAGTCTCATTCATTGTATTGAAGCAAGCGGAGAAAACAAAGAGTTATACACAATAGTGAACGGTCACAAAATGTGCCGTTCCAATGGAACCGTGTGGAAGGTCCTAGAATTAGGGTTTACACGTCTATTATTTAAGTGGGCTAGATATAGGAATGGGCTTGACTAAGCTTGTAAATATAAGAGGTCTTCTTGGGCTTCATTTGGGTCTTGTGAGCTTTGGGCTTCTCAGGTCCATCGGTCCACTTGTCTAATATTCCCCCTTAAACTCATGGTGGTTGAGGCTGCACCATGAGTTTACTCTTGTAGGTGGAGAACTGAGTTGGATGCAAGCTTTTGGTGAATATATCTGCCGTTTGATCTTTACCTGAAAAGAAACCCACTGTAAGATGACGAAGTAAAACCTTTTCTCGGACATAATGATAGTCTAACTCTATATGTTTAGTTCGGGCGTGAAAAGGAGGGTTTGCAGTTAAGGCAAGAGCAGACCTGTTATCGGACCAAATAGTTGGAGGTTCTGAAAGACGAAATTTTAAATCTCTAAATAACGTTGTAAACCAAGAGATATCAGCTGCAGCAGTTGCAAGGGCCCGATACTCTGCTTCGGTAGAGGAGCGGGCTATAGTGGGCTGTTTTTTTGAGGCCCAATGGACTGGATTAGGCCCAAGAAACACAACAAGACCAGTAGTACTGCGTCGGTCCGTTGGGTTTCCAGCCCAGTCCCCATCAGTATAAACATGTAACGGTGAGGATCCTTTGTGATAAAACAAACCATGAAATTTAGTTCCTTGTAGGT